>OU911041.1:5000-1242018 GCA_918358695.1 Melinaea menophilus ssp. n. AW-2005
AACCTAACCTAACCTAACCTAACCTAACCTAACCTAACCTAACCTAACCTAACCTAACCTAACCTAACCTAACCTAACCTAACCTAACCTAACCTAACCTAACCTAACCTAACCTAACCTAACCTAACCTAACCTAACCTAACCTAACCTAACCTAACCTAACCTAACCTAACCTAACCTAACCTAACCTAACCTAACCTAACCTAACCTAACCTAACCTAACCTAACCTACCTAACCTAACCTAACCTAACCTAACCTAACCTAACCTAACCTAACCTAACCTAACCTAACCTAACCTAACCTAACCTAACCTAACCTAACCTAACTAACCTAACCTAACCTAACCTAACCTAACCTAACCTAACCTAACCTAACCTAACCTAACCTAACCTAACCTAACCTAACCTAACCTAACCTAACCTAACCTAACCTAACCTAACCTAACCTAACCTAACCTAACCTACCTAACCTAACCTAACCTAACCTAACCTAACCTAACCTAACCTAACCTAACCTAACCTAACCTAACCTAACCTAACCTAACCTAACCTAACCTAACCTAACCTAACCTAACCTAACCTAACCTAACCTAACCTAACCTAACCTAACCTAACTACCTAACCTAACCTAACCTAACCTAACCTAACCTAACCTAACCTAACCTAACCTAACCTAACCTAACCTAACCTAACCTACCTAACCTAACCTAACCTAACCTAACCTAACCTAACCTAACCTAACCTAACCTAACCTAACCTAACCTAACCTAACCTAACCTAACCTAACCTAACCTAACCTAACCTAACCTAACCTAACCTAACCTAACCTAACCTAACCTAACCTAACCTAACCTAACCTAACCTAACCTAACCTAACCTAACCTAACCTAACCTAACCTAACCTAACCTAACCTAACCTAACCTAACCTAACCTAACCTAACCTAACCTAACCTAACCTAACCTAACCTAACCTAACCTAACCTAACCTAACCTAACCTAACCTAACCTAACCTAACCTAACCTAACCTAACCTAACCTAACCTAACCTAACCTAACCTAACCTAACCTAACCTAACCTAACCTAACCTAACCTAACCTAACCTAACCTAACCTAACCTAACCTAACCTAACCTAACCTAACCTAACCTAACCTAACCTAACCTAACCTAACCTAACCTAACCTAACCTAACCTAACCTAACCTAACCTAACCTAACCTAACCTAACCTAACCTAACCTAACCTAACCTAACCTAACCTAACCTAACCTAACCTAACCTAACCTAACTAACCTAACCTAACCTAACCTAACCTAACCTAACCTAACCTAACCTAACCTAACCTAACCTAACCTAACCTAACCTAACCTAACCTAACCTAACCTAACCTAACCTAACCTAACCTAACCTAACCTAACCTAACCTAACCTAACCTAACCTAACCTAACCTAACCTAACCTAACCTAACCTAACCTAACCTAACCTAACCTAACCTAACCTAACCTAACCTAACCTAACCTAACCTAACCTAACCTAACCTAACCTAACCTAACCTAACCTAACCTAACCTAACCTAACCTAACCTAACCTAACCTAACCTAACCTAACCTAACCTTTTTTTTTTTTTTTTTTTTTTTTTTTTTTTTTTTTTTTAACGTCTGGAACCCATCATGGGTCCCACCGCATTCCAGGGGAGGAAGGCGTTGGGTATGTGAGACTCCTACTCACTAAACCAGACGGTTGCCGTCGCCGTCATGATGGGACACCGCGGGAACGCTTGCGCATACAACCGCGGCGCCCCGACGGACACCACGTAGAGGGCACCCCGCAACGAGAGGCCCCCTCCATAGTCGGCAGGCTTGATAGATCGCGGGGGGGGTCCCCTCCCCCCCACCCAAGCCCACCTTAAGAAGAAGGCCGAAGCCCTCTTCTAGCCAGGCCCGGTCCGGAACCCAAACGCCCGGGGGAGTCTATGCTCAACCCCAAGACGCCTGGGGACCTCGTCCAGGCCCAGCTCCCTCGGCGGTGATCTCCCCGAAGGAAGACCACCGTTCGGACTCCACATGAGCGGAGAGTCAAGCACGACCCGGCTGGCTGACAGGGCCGAAACTGCCAACGGACCGCCGCCGCGCAAGACCACCACTCAAAAAGGGAGCCCGACCTCGAACCCGACAGGCCTCTACCGCCGAACACGGTGGTCAACCGAGTCCAGCAAGAAAGAGGCATAAGTCGGGGACCCACCAAGCCGGGACTAACGATCGCCGAGCAAGACCGTGGTGTCACGCTCCACGAAGGTTAATCCGGGCACCATCTTTTGCAAGGGGAAACAACCGTCCGAACCGCTCCTTAGAGAGCGACTCGAAAGGAAGAACCCCAAGCCCTAAACGCCCCTAAAACCCCCGCAACCACGAGGCCACCCCAAGGTCAACTCTGCAAACAGAGAAGTACCCGGAATGACCCCGCGGCTGTCCCCCGGAAAAGAGGGCCTGTGCCCTCCCACCGAATTGCCCAGGCCCACTTTCCAACGGCTGAGGCCGAAGGAAAGGGACCCGAGCCCGCCGCCGCAGACGGACCACCCCTAAGGGCAGACCGCCGCGTGAACCCCCCTTGCCAACCATGAGCCAGACTCGGGCACCTCATGGCTGACAACCCCGCGCTGGACATTAGCAGACGGCTAACGCGATCCCGAAAGACCGCATTAACCGTCCCCCAGGGAGCACCGGCCCGTACCGCTTCCAATCCCGCCGGACGAATCCGGACAACATTGGTAGCGGACGGGCACACGAGGAGGTTTCCAGCATGGCCCCCCAACCTAACCTAACCTAACCTAACCTAACCTAACCTAACCTAACCTAACCTAACCTAACCTAACCTAACCTAACCTAACCTAACCTAACCTAACCTAACCTAACCTAACCTAACCTAACCTAACCTAACCTAACCTAACCTAACCTAACCTAACCTAACCTAACCTAACCTAACCTAACCTAACCTAACCTAACCTAACCTAACCTAACCTAACCTAACCTAACCTAACCTAACCTAACCTAACCTAACCTAACCTAACCTAACCTAACCTAACCTAACCTAACCTAACCTAACCTAACCTAACCTAACCTAACCTAACCTAACCTAACCTAACCTAACCTAACCTAACCTAACCTAACCTAACCTAACCTAACCTAACCTAACCTAACCTAACCTAACCTAACCTAACCTAACCTAACCTAACCTAACCTAACCTAACCTAACCTAACCTAACCTAACCTAACCTAACCCAGTTCCGCACTCCCCGCAGTCGCGACGACACGCTAACAACTCAGCTCCGCTACCTAAGTGTTTGAAAAATAAGTTTAAAATTCAAGAAAAGTGGTAAAAAGTTTAAGTGCAGTGAGGTGTGATACATCAAATTGTGCGTAAAAATACGCCCTACACGACCGTGAAAACTGTTCGAAAATCGGACAATTTTTTGAAGTGATTTTGACATAAAAACAGTGAAAATCAAAATTTTTAAAACTTTAAAAAATAACGCTGCCTAAACGAAAGCGGTGACATACTGTTATTATTGTGTTTTCGGGTACCTGTTGTGGTGCTCTACCAACGGAGTGCAAGTTTGGATTTTTTCCGCCCACGAGGGCGGAATAAAACCCAAAAAAACAAGTCGCACGTGGCCACGAGGTCCGACTTCTAGACGCGTGCGACTGGTTTCAACCACGGATCCTGACGCACCAAGACGAGCCCAGAAGACCACCGTTTGGAGCCTGAAAAAATATTAAGTCGTTAAAGAGTTATAAGGTTTTTAATTTTTGCTATATTTTCAAAAAATCATAAGTCGAAAACCAAATCGACGACCCTAAGTTTTTATTATTTCATTAGATAGAGAGTATTTAGCACTACATTTATACAAAATTTTAGATTTTTATCGCTACGGGTTCCGAACTTATGATTTTTTGAAAAATAAGGGTTGACACGTGGTGCCACAAACCCTTATTATAGGAAAATAATTTTAATGTGTAAAAATAGAACGTAATTTTCTAGACTAGTGCAAATTTTTTCAGATTTTTAAAATAATTTTTTATATTTTTAAACTTAAATTTTCTTCAATAATTCGTGTTTTTTGTAAATATCAAATCGGGGGGAGGAACTAACTTTAGGACAATAGTTTAATTAGATAGGTCTCGTCAAGACCTTCAATTTGAGCCCAAACACGGCTGACTTAGTGTAAGATTTGTAGAGTTAAGTAAAATTGTAAATATATTGGCAGCCATCTTGGAAAATTTAATACGGGTATAACTCCGTAACTAATCACGCCACGAGCCCGGGGTTTTCAGGGTTGTACGCTGCTGCTTGCCGACTATAAACAGAGCTACCTTTTAGCAATTGTATTTCGGTCGACTCTACATGTAGAGTGTGCACCAGATTCGGGTAGAGCAGCGCGAGACAAAACAAACGAGCCCACGCACGTCATCGTCGCTCTCTCGTAGCCGGAGATATCGCCTCTTCCATTCTATTTCCGCCATATTGGCAGCCATTTTGAAATAATTCAAACGCGATTATCTCCGGAACTAGAGGGCGTACGGGGACGCGGTTTTCTGTGCTAACCGTAGCGTGGCGAGACCTTCAAAACCAGCCCAACATTGACGACTCTACATAGAGTCAAAATTTTATTTTTTCATATTTGGACTCTACAATTACTTTTGCATTGTTAGTTACAGTTTTTTGACCGTACTGACTTAACTTTAAGGTGACAAAACTTGACTCTTCTGACAGGTACATATACATACCTTCTCTATATTAAGCTGACATTGGCAGTGCCAATTAGGATACTAGCTCTATTGAGCTGATTTTATTTAGTGTTTTATTTAAATATTCCGACGCGCACCTCCGAAATGTTCGGGGTAACTAGGACGCCCTCCAAACCATCTGAGAAGGCAGTGTCGCCACAGAAAGTGGTCGCGCCTAGTGTTAGACGGAGTATTGGGGAATGGGAGTCCGCCAGTGCGGTCCCAACCCCAACAGTCTCCCCCTTACACGCAGCGCAAAACAACCCTGCAACAGAATCGTCACAACCCACTAAGATAAAGGCCACGGTTACGCGTAGACCGTCGACCGAAGTGCGCACACCGCCATCCGAGGTGCGTTACCCCAGTAGGGTGGCAGAGGCAAGGGCCTGCCTCTCGAAAGGGAAGCTCCACCTAAGCAATTCAAGGAACATAAAGAACGAGATCAAAACCGCGGTAATAGAGGTCTTGGACAGGCTGTTCCAACTGGTGAAGGAAGCAGAGAAGGACCCCAAACCGACTGGCAAAACAGGAGCCAACAAGACAACGGCAGGCGAGGAGGATATGGCGGCTAAGCCCACCGACTCCACATTCCTGGTGGATCAATCTATAGGAAGGGATATAAAGGAGCTCAGGAGGCAAATAGAGTTACACTCCAAATTAATTGAGGAGAATAACAATCGAGCGAGCGAACTAAAAACCAAAATAGAGGAACACAAGGAGTATATAAACCAGACCAAGACCTATGCGAATGTCACCGCTGCCGGTGCAGGGGCCCCGCAACCAGCGCGGAGCGCAATGCACACGGTAGTGGTGGCATCCAAAATAGGTACGGAAACCGGGGAGGAAGTGCTGGAAAAGGTGAGAAAGGCAGTGGACGCAAAGGAAGGGTGGGTAAGAGTGGAAAGGGTACGTAAGGCAAAAGATAGGAAGGTCATTATGGGATTTGGGAGCAAGGAGGACAGGGATAAGGTTAAGGCGAGGTTAGAAGAGGAAGGAATGGGGCTAACGGTTGAGGAAGCGAAAAATAAGGACCCCCTTCTGATTTTAAGGAACGTCCTGACGGCAAACTCCAATGAGGATGTAGTCAGGGCATTCCGAAATCAGAACAGAGGATTACTCAGCGGACTCGACGAGGAGGAACACCGTATGGAGGTGAAATATAGGAAAAGGACGAGGAATCCCCACACCTGCCACATCGTGATCTCGGTTTCCCCCAGGCTGTGGCAGAAGGCCGTTGCGGTTGGATTCGTCCACATAGATCTGCAGAGGGTGAGAGCGGAAGACCAGTCGCCACTGGTCCAGTGCACCCGCTGTCTGGGCTACGGACACAGTAAAAAGTTCTGTAAGGAGACTGCGGATCTATGTAGCCACTGCAGCGGCCCCCACCTGAGGGAGACATGCCCGGACTGGTTGTCAGGAATAGAGGCAACCTGCAAGAACTGCAAAGCGGTCAGGCACGATAATGTGTCGCACAACGCTTTTAGCGACATGTGCCCTATCCGAAAGAGGTGGGATGCTCTAGCACGCTCGTCAGTGGCGTATTGCTAAGGGCACCACAGAACGAGCAAGTAAACACCTTATCCTCCAGGCCAATTTACAAAGAAAGAGGCTCGCCACTGACGAGCTTGTCATTGAGGCGATGAAGAGACGGGCATCAATAGCGCTGATTCAGGAGCCGTATGTAGGCAACGTCGGGAGGCTAAAATCGTACAGGGCTGCCAGGATCTTCCAGAGCGCCGGCACTGATACGGTTAAAACCGCCATAGCGGTATTTAACCCGGACTTAGCGGTCATGCAGCACCCACACCTCACCACGCCCAACATCACAGTGGTGAGCGTTCAAGCCGGAGCACTGAAGATAAACCTGGTATCCCTGTACTTTGAGCCCGACCAGCCCATAGAAGCCTACATCGCCCAGATTAGGAAGATTGGCAGCGAATTGGGCACTGACTTCCTACTCATTGGTGGAGACGTTAACGCCAGAAACACCTGGTGGGGTGGCACGGCAACGGACGCCAGAGGCGAAGATGTTCTGGGCATGCTGGATGAACTGGAGTTGCATGTCCTAAACACAGGTGACCAGCCAACCTTCGACACCATTAGAGGCGGGAAGAGAATCTCCAGTTTTATTGACGTCACGGCCTGCTCCACTAAGTTACTAGGTGGTGTGGAAGGATGGCGCATCGACGGAGGCATTACGACCTCAGACCACCAGACCATCCTATTTAAGATGGGAATGGGGAAGCGAGGTAAGGTGGGTGCGCCCAGATCAACACGAGTCTACAACACCCGTAAGGCAAATTGGGCGGAGTTTCATATGAAACTAGCCCAATTGCTGTCGGCTCAAAAGCTAGATCGGGATCACATTGGACGCATCGCCAATTGTCGGAACCTCGATGAAGCCATAAAGCGCTACACCGACTGTATCATTGAGGCCTGTAAGGGAACAATTCCGGTGCGGAAGGAGAAGACCAACAGCCGCCTTCCGTGGTGGTCGGACCGGCTGGAGGCATTGAAACGGGAAGTCAGGACGTTAAAAAATAGGATCCCAAGAGCGGCTCAGATCAGGAGGGAAGTGGTAGTCAGTGTCTATTTACAAAAGAAGAAGGAATATGAAGAGGAAGCAGCAAAAGCACAGCTGGAAAGCTGGAAAGACTTTTGTGGGAAACAGGATAGGGAAAGCGTTTGGGATGGTATATACAGAGTCATCGGCAGCACAAGGAAGAGGGAGGAGGACGTTCCGCTAGAAGTAAACGGTAAAAGTCTGAGCCCTGAGGAATCAGCCAGATTACTGGCAGAGGCATTCTACCCGGAGGATTGCCAAAACGGTGAGAACGACGAGCACCGACATATAAGGAACCTCGCAGAGCTGGTAAATAAGGTGAATGATAGCCAACAACAGCTCGACCCGCCATTCACCGAAACAGAACTGAGGGCGACAGTACAAAGTATGAACCCAAAGAAGGCACCCAGTGCTGACGGCCTAACGGCAGACATATGTCGCCACGCCATAGAAACCAACCAGGAGCTCTACCTAGATATGGTGAACCGCTGTTTGGAATTACACCATTTCCCAACAGCGTGGAAAGCGGCGACGGTGATAGTCCTGAGGAAGCCTGGGCGAGACAATTACAAAACCCCCAAATCGTATAGACCTATTGGCCTTCTGCCAATATTGGGCAAAATTTTTGAGAAGATGGTGATCCGGAGAGTGAGGCACTATATCCTACCAAGGCTCAGTACTCGTCAATACGGGTTCATGCCCCAGAAAAGCACCGAAGACTCCCTCTATGACCTAATGACATTCATAAGATCAAACTTAAGAGAAAAGAAAATTATAACCATCGTATCATTGGACATAGAGGGAGCCTTCGACAGCGCCTGGTGGCCGAAAATTCGAACCCGTTTGGCTGAGGAAAAGTGTCCTGTAAACCTGAGGGCGATCATGGACAGTTACTTGGGGGAGAGGTGCATCACGATCCGGTACGCAGGGGTGGAACACAGCAGGGGGACGTCCAAGGGATGCATACAAGGCTCCATTGGCGGCCCTCTGCTGTGGAACCTCCTGCTGGACCCTCTTCTTAAACGATTGGAGGCGGAGTGTTGTCACGCCCAGGCTTTCGCGGACGACATCGTCCTGGCCTTTGTGGGCGACTCGGCGGGTGAGATCCAGGGCGTAGCCAACAAAACTCTGGAAATGGTGTGGAGATGGGGACGGGAGAACAAATTGAAGTTCGCGCCAGGGAAGACCAACGCCATGGTAGTAACGAATAAATTAAAACACGACAACCCCCACCTCACAATGGGAGGAACTGAAATTGTGCTAACAAACAGCATTAAGCTCTTGGGACTTACTATAGATAGTAAACTCACTTTTAACAGCCACGTCGATAACATCTGCAAAAAGGCTATAGCGGTGTACAAGCAGGTGTCCAGGGCCGCCAGAATAACCTGGGGACTTCAACCGGAAGTCCTCCGGGTTATTTATCTGGCGACCCTGGAGCCAATCCTGCTGTATGCCGCTAGTGCTTGGGCTCCGGCAACAACAAAGATCGGGGTAAGAAAGAGGCTCGATTCCATACAGAGAGGCTTTGTAAGGAAGATCTGTAAAGGATATCGCACGGTTTCGCTGCACTCTGCCCTGGTGCTAACGGGAATCCTCCCGCTGGACATCAGGATCAGAGAGGCGGCGGCACTATACCTAGCAAAGAAAGGCTTACTAGAAACCATACTGAGCGATAGGGAGGTAGAGCTTAAAGCTCCCTTCACAGAGGCTCCACACCCAGCTCTGCAGATCGGCTTGGACTTCCGTTCCCTGGTGGACCGTGAGCAGTATGAGGATAACAGTGCTTACGCACTGCGCATCTTCACCGACGGCAGCAAGATTGACGGCAAGGTTGGGGCTTCGCTATCCTTATGGAATAGCGAGGTCGAAACCAAAGCCGTCAAGCTTGGCCTGCCGTCATACTGCACGGTCTACCAGGCGGAGCTCCTGGCCATCTGCGAGGCTACCAGCCTCGCGACAAAAAGCACCGCTCAGAACATCGCCATCTACAGTGACTCCCGATCCGCGCTACAAACAGTGACCAATCTAGAGTCGCACCACCTGTTGGCTGTACAATCCAGGCAAAATCTCGCCATACTATCGCAGCAAGGCAAACATATGAGTTTGTTTTGGATCAAGGCTCACGCCGGATTGGACGGGAACGAGCGTGCAGATAAACTGGCCAAAGAAGCAGCGCTGGGAAGCAAAAGACAGCATAGGTATAGTAAATGTCCGGTTTCGCATGTAAAGAATCTAATCAGGGAAAAATCAATTAGAGAATGGAACAAGAGGTATATTGACGGTACTACTGCCAACACGACCAAACTATTTTTCCCTGACGTACAGACAGCCTACAAAATAACTCGAAAGTTAAAACTCGACGGAACGCTGACGCAGACGTTGACGGGACACGGTGGGTTCTCGGAGTATTTGTATCGTTACAAATGCAAAGAGAATCCAACGTGCGCCTGTCAACTTGACCAAGACGAGACCCTTTTACATGCGATTATTGACTGCCCAATACACGCCATTGACAGACTCAACGTGGAACAAGAGCTTGACTTGAACATTGACAGATCTACCATAAAAGAAATAATGCAAAGTAATAACAGAGACAGGTTTTTAGATTATTGTAAACAAATAGTTAAGATTGTAAATAACAGAAACAAATAGAATAAGAAAAATATGTCTAATAAATATTGTAGATATTTATATAGAGCATATGCTAGGAAATTATGGTAAAACAAACAGTAAAAACGTGTCAGTAATAAATAAGGTAGAAGTTAAGCATCTAGTTAGTAAGTTTTGTTTAATAACAATTATTAAAATAAGTACAAATGCATAAAGTAGAATATAAAAATAATGTTATTATAAGTACTAGAATATGTGAAAAGAAAATTATAAATGTATAAGTAGAGTAAAAACATAATGTTATTATAAGTACTAGAATAAGTGAAAAGAAAATTTGTAAACATTAAATCCCCAACGCCCACATTCATTTACCCTGTGTTAGTATAATAAGAAAGAAATAAATAAAAGTAAATAGTAGTAAAGGTTAGTCGGCTATCCCAGCTGGAACGGTGAGAATGAGAGATGGATGAAAGAAAGAAACAGTATGCGGAATAAAAGTGCGAGAGGCATAAAAGCGAGAACTGGAATGAAAGAGTCATAAGCTATAAAAAAGACTGCGGCACTGCTGCCGGAGGTGCTAGAAAAAAATAAAAAAAAAAAAAAAAAAAAAAAAAAAAACCTAACCTAACCTAACCTAACCTAACCTAACCTAACCTAACCTAACCTAACCTAACCTAACCTAACCTAACCTAACCTAACCTTTTTTTTTTTTTTTTTTTTTTTTTTCGTCTGGAACTCTCATGAGTTCCACCGCATTCCAGGGGAGCGGAAGGCGGTGGGTATGTGGGACTCCTACCCACTAAACCAGACGGTCAACACATCGCCGTATAGAGAGGAGCGCCACGGGAACGCCGAAGCATACATCCGCGTTGCTCCAACGGCAGGCAGCGCCAAGTAGGCGGCCACCACCCCCCCTATGGAGCGGCGCAAACTGTTGACCGGGATGCGCCCCACTCCGATGGTCGGCTTGTTTTCTGGCGAGGAGCTCCCCTGCTCCCCACCCAAGCCGACCGAGCCAGATCGTTTTGGACGACCTTTATCTCCGAGCCGACGGCAAGCCGCCGAGCTCGGAATCAAGGAAGTCCGATCCGACTCATACCCCACTAGAGCCCCGGCCCCGAGATGGGACCGTGGCGAGTGGCGGACTTCGCAGTCCACCACCCGTACCGGGGGCTACGGCGGCAGACGGCGCTCGTGAGCGACACGCCTGCGCCCCACCCTCCTCCGGCGCATCGGTAGAGCGGCTCCGTCCTCCTCCCTGAGCCTCTCCGCCGCCTCCTTCTGCGACATCACGACCTCGCAGAAGGAACGCACCGCACCCCACGCCTCTTCGCTCGAGACCATGGCCTTCACCACGGCCGGGAGCGAGAGGTCCGACCCGATGGAAGCCACGAGTGTAGCACGTGGCTCCGCCCAGTGCGGGCACGAAGCCAGCGTGTGCTGCGCCGTATCCTCGGCGCAGCCGCACTCGTGGCACATCATCGTGGGCTCACGACCCGCCACCCTAAACAGATACCTCCCGAAGCATCCGTGCCCCGAAAGGATCTGCGTCAGGTGGAAGGTCATCACCCCGTGCCTTCGACCGACCCAGTCCGAAAGAATGGGACCGATCGCCAGGGCAGTCGATTTACCAGCGCCGGGCTTTCTGAGCCTCTCTCGCCATGTGACGAGCAGCTCCTCCTGTGCCCTGCGCCTCCAATCAGACTCCCCACCCTCCCCCCGAAGACGGGCGTGCCTCCTCCGTCGATACGCCTCCGCCAGCGTCAACGCGTCCAGGTCCCACGGTGGAGTCCCGGCCAAAGCGCAGGCCGCCTCGCACGAGATGGTGCGATACCCTCGGATCACCCTGACAGCCATGACCCTCTGCGCTCTGCACAAGAGGGCCCGGTTGCGGGAGTCGAGGCTATCGGCCCATATTGGTGCCCCGTAGAGCGCCATGGACTTTACCACCCCGGTGTACAGACGCCGGCAGCTCAGGCTCGGTCCCCCGACATTTGGGAGGACGCGACACAGCGCTCCGGCTGCCCTAACTAGCTTCGGCGCTAGGCGCCGAAAGTGCTCGTCGAAGCTCCATCGACTGTCGAGGACGAGTCCAAGGTACTCCAAGGAACGCCCGACGGCGATGGAAACTCCTCCGACCACCACACTCGACCCGGCAGGAGGTGCGTTCCGCGGCCCGTGAAAACACACGGCGACGGATTTGTGCAATGCAACCTCCAGCCCCAACCTTCTAATGCGCGCCACTACCTGCGCCACCCCAGCCGTCGCCAGAACACTGGCCTCCCGGTAGCTGACGCCGCGTGCCGTTACGAGAGTGTCGTCGGCGTAACAAGTTACTTCGACACCCCGTAAGTTGGCACCGCGCAGCACCCAGTCGTAGCCGATGTTCCACAGGAGAGGTCCGAGAACCGACCCCTGAGGAACACCGCACGACACCTCCCTACGAATCCAGCCGTCGCCAGACGGGTAGCAGACGGCGCGGTCGCAGAGGTAATCCGCTACGACGCGACGCAAGTACCCGGGCACGGCGTGGAACCTCAACGCCTCCAAAATGGTCGCCCAGGGAAGGGTGTTGAACGCGTTGGCGATATCGAGAGACACCGCCAACACCACCCCGCCCCGAGACACCGAGGCCTCCGCCAGGGCCCTCACCCGACCGACAGCGTCGAGGGTGGACCTGCCCTTGCGGAAGCCAAATTGATGGTCGCTGAGATCCCGACCGGACTCCCCCAAGTGCTTGACGAGGCGAGCGGATAAAACCCGCTCAAAGAGCTTACCCGCCTCGTCGAGAAGCACTATCGGTCGATATGCCGATGGCTCGGCAACCGGCCGCCCCTCCTTGCGCAACAGCACCAGTTTCCCACCCTTCCACGTCCGCGGGAACCGGCCCTGCCGCAAACAGGCGTTGAAGAGGCGCAGCACTAGAGGCTCCAAATCCCCTAGGGCCAAGGCCCAGGCGCGCCCGGGGATGCCGTCGGGTCCCGGCGCAGTGTTCTTCGACCGAAGCCGAAGCACTGCAGCCCCCAACTCACCCCCGGAGACATCCCGTGCTGCGTCCCAACGCTCCTCCTCTACCTCCTCAGTCGCCGGCGCCATACGAGGTACCCGATGGTCGGTACCTCGAGGGAACAATGCCGTGACTACGGACTCCAGCAACGCCGGCTGGAGAGTCTTGGTCAGCGGAGGGGCCCACGGTCGAAGCTTTCGCCTCACCATCTTGTAAGGCCTCCCCCACGGGTCCCTGTCCAGGGACTCCACCATCTCCGCTTCGGCCAAGTCTTTGGCTTTGGCGATGGCCGCTACGAAAGCCAGCACTGCCTCCCGATATCGAGTATAGTGCTGACTCTCAAGCTCTTGGTCTCGTCGCCGCCGCCTCCGACATCTGGTGTACTGGCGTCTGAGAGCCACGCAGGTCTCTCGGAGACGCGATAGCTCCTCAGACCACCAGTACACGCCGCGCCTCGGAGTCGCGGAGCGTACGCGGGGCATCGCCGCATCGCAGATGTGCGACATGGTCTGGCCCAGACGCGCAGCTTCCGCCTCTACATTCACTGCGCCTTCCGGCGCTCCTACCCAGGCCTGGACCAGGGCAGCCTCCACCAGCACCTCCCTGTCCAGACGCTTCAGGGCCCATCGCGGGCCCTCTTCGCGCGAGGGTCGACTCGGGGCGTTCGGCGGGGCGGGAAGTGCGGAGACGTCGAACCTCACGTAGCGGTGGTCCGACAACGTCTCCACATCCTCCATCACCCGCCAGCCTCGGATACGGCGCGCCAGGGCGGGATCGGCGAACGTGATGTAACCTAACCTAACCTAACCTAACCTAACCTAACCTAACCTAACCTAACCTAACCTAACCTAACCTAACCTAACCTAACCTAACCTAACCTAACCTTTTTTTTTTTTTTTTTTTTTTTTTTTTTTTTTTTTTTTTAACGTCTGGAACCCATCATGGGTCCCACCGCATTCCAGGGGAGGAAGGCGTTGGGTATGTGAGACTCCTACTCACTAAACCAGACGGTTGCCGTCGCCGTCATGATGGGACACCGCGGGAACGCTTGCGCATACAACCGCGGCGCCCCGACGGACACCACGTAGAGGGCACCCCGCAACGAGAGGCCCCCTCCATAGTCGGCAGGCTTGATAGATCGCGGGGGGGTCCCCTCCCCCCCACCCAAGCCCACCTTAAGAAGAAGGCCGAAGCCCTCTTCTAGCCAGGCCCGGTCCGGAACCCAAACGCCCGGGGGAGTCTATACTCAACCCCAAGACGCCTGAGGACCTCGTCCAGGCCCAGCTCCCTCGGCGGTGATCTCCCCGAAGGAAGACCACCGTTCGGACTCCACATGAGCGGAGAGTCAAGCACGACCCGGCTGGCTGACAGGGAGGACTGCCAACGGACCGCCGCCGCGCAAGACCACCACTCAAAAAGGGAGCCCGACCTCGAACCCGACAAGCCTCTACCGCCGAACACGGTGGTCAACCGAGTCCAGCAAGAAAGAGGCATAAGTCGGGGACCCACCAAGCCGGGACTAACGATCGCCGAGCAAGACCGTGGTGTCTCGCTCCACGAAGGTTAATCCGGGCACCATCTTTTGCAAGGGGAAACAACCGTCCGAACCGCTCCTTAGAGAGCGACTCGAAAGGAAGAACCCCAAGCCCTAAACAACCCTAAAACCCCGCAACCACGAGGCCACCCCAAGGTCAACTCTGCAAACAGAGAAGTACCCGGAATGACCCCGCGGCTGTTCCCCGGAAAAGAGGGCCTGTGCCCTCCCACCGAGTTGCCCAGGCCCACTTTCCAACGGCTGAGGCCGAAGGAAAGGGACCCGAGCCCGCCGCCGCAGACGGACCACCCCTAAGGGCAGACCGCCGCGTGAACCCCCCTTGCCAACCATGAGCCAGACTCGGGCACCTCATGGCTGACAACCCCGCGCTGGACATTAGCAGACGGCTAACGCGATCCCGAAAGACCGCATTAACCGTCCCCCAGGGAGCACCGGCCCGTACCGCTTCCAATCCCGCCGGACGAATCCGGACAACATTGGTAGCGGACGGGCACACGAGGAGGTTTCCAGCATGGCCCCCCAACCTAACCTAACCTAACCTAACCTAACCTAACCTAACCTAACCTAACCTAACCTAACCTAACCTAACCTAACCTAACCTAACCTTTTTTTTTTTTTTTTTTTTTTTTTTTTTTTTTTTTTTTTTTTTTTTTTTAACGTCTGGAACCCATCATGGGTCCCACCGCATTCCAGGGGAGGAAGGCGTTGGGTATGTGAGACTCCTACTCACTAAACCAGACGGTTGCCGTCGCCGTCATGATGGGACACCGCGGGAACGCTTGCGCATACAACCGCGGCGCCCCGACGGACACCACGTAGAGGGCACCCCGCAACGAGAGGCCCCCTCCATAGTCGGCAGGCTTGATAGATCGCGGGGGGGTCCCCTCCCCCCCACCCAAGCCCACCTTAAGAAGAAGGCCGAAGCCCTCTTCTAGCCAGGCCCGGTCCGGAACCCAAACGCCCGGGGGAGTCTATGCTCAACCCCAAGACGCCTGGGGACCTCGTCCAGGCCCAGCTCCCTCGGCGGTGATCTCCCCGAAGGAAGACCACCGTTCGGACTCCACATGAGCGGAGAGTCAAACACGACCCGGCTGGCTGACAGGGCCGAAACTGCCAACGGACCGCTGCCGCGCAAGACCACCACTCAAAAAGGGAGCCCGACCTCGAACCCGACAGGCCTCTACCGCCGAACACGGTGGTCAACCGAGTCCAGCAAGAAAGAGGCATAAGTCGGGAACCCACCAAGCCGGGACTAACGATCGCCGAGCAAGACCGTGGTGTCACGCTCCACGAAGGTTAATCCGGGCACCATCTTTTGCTAGGAGAAACGACCTTCCGAACCGCTCCTTAGAGAGCGACTCGAAAGGAAGAACCCCAAGCCCTAAACGTCCCTAAAACCCCGCAACCACGAGGCCACCCCAAGGTCAACTCTGCAAACAGAGAAGTACCCGGAATGACCCCGCAGCTGTCCCCCGGAAAAGAGGGCCTGTGCCCTCCCACCGAAACGCCCAGACCCACTTTCCAACGGCTGAGGCCAAAGGAAAGGGGCCCGAGCACGCCGCCGCAGACGGACCACCCCTAAGGGCAGACCGCCGCGTGAACCCCCCTTGTCAACCATGAGCCAGACTCGGGCACCTCATGGCTGACAACCCCGCGCTGGACATTAGCAGACGGCTAACGCGATCCCGAGAGATCGCATTAACCGTCCCCCAGGGAGCACCGGCCCGTACCGCTTCCAATCCCGCCGGACGAATCCGGACAACATTGGTAGCGGACGGGCACACGAGGAGGTTTCCAGCATGGCCCCCCAACCTAACCTAACCTAACCTTTTTTTTTTTTTTTTTTTTTCGTCTGGAACCCTCATGGGTTCCACCGCATTCCAGGGGAGCGGAAGGCGGTGGGTATGTGAGACTCCTACTCACTAAACCAGACGGTCAACACATCGCCGTATGGAGGAGCGCCACGGGAACGCCGAAGCATACATCCGCGTTGCTCCAACGGCAGGCAGCGCCAAGTAGGCGGCCACCACCCCCCCAAATGGAGCGGCGCAAACTGTTGACCGGGATGCGCCCCACTCCGATGGTCGGCTTGTTTTGTGGCGAGGAGCTCCCCTGCTCCCCGCCCAAGCCGACCGAGCCAGATCGTTTTGGACGACCTTTATCTCCGAGCCGACGGCAAGCTGCCGAGCTCAGAATCAAGGAAGTCCGATCCGACTCATACCCACTAGAGCCCCGGCCCCGAGATGGGACCGTGGCGAGTGGCGGACTTCGCAGTCCACCACCCGTACCGGGGGCTACGGCGGCAGACGGCGCTCGTGAGCGACACGCCTGCGCCCCACCCTCCTCCGGCGCATCGGTAGAGCGGCTCCGTCCTCCTCCCTGAGCCTCTCCGCCGCCTCCTTCTGCGACATCACGACCTCGCAGAAGGAACGCACCGCACCCCACGCCTCTTCGCTCGAGACCATGGCCTTGACCACGGCCGAGAGCGAGAGGTCCGACCCGATGGAAGCAACGAGTGTAGCACGCGGCTCCGCCCAATGCGGGCACGAAGCCAGCGTGTGCTGAGCCGTATCCTCGGCGCAGCCGCACTCGTGGCACATCATCGTGGGCTCACGACCCACCACCCTAAACAGATACCTCCCGAAGCATCCGTGCCCCGAAAGGATCTGCGTCAGGTGGAAGGTCATCACCCCGTGCCTGCGACCGACCCAGTCCGAAAGGATGGGACCGATCGCTAGGGCAGTCGATTTACCAGCGCCGGGCACTCTGAGCCTCTCTCGCCATGTGACGAGCAGCTCCTCCTGCACCCTGCGCCTCCAATCCGACTCCCCACCCTCCCCCCGAAGATGGGCATCCCTCCTCCGACGATACGCCTCCGCCAGCGTCAAAGCGTCCAGGTCCCACGGTGGGGTCCCGGCCAGAGCGCAGGCCGCCTCGCACGAGATGGTGCGATACCCTCGGATCACCCTGACAGCCATGACCCTCTGCGCTCTGCACAAGAGGGCCCGGGTGCGGGAGTCGAGGCTATCGGCCCATATTGGTGCCCCGTAGAGCGCCATGGACTTTACCACCCCGGTGTACAGACGCCGGCAGCTCAGGCTCGGTCCCCCGACATTTGGGAGGACGCGACACAGCGCTCCGGCTGCCCTAACTAGCTTCGGCGCTAGGCGCCGAAAGTGCTCGTCGAAGCTCCATCGACTGTCGAGGACGAGTCCAAGGTACTCCAAGGAACGCCCGACGGCGATGGAAACTCCTCCGACCACCACACTCGACCCGGCAGGAGGTGCGTTCCGCGGCCCGTGAAAACACACAGCGACGGATTTGTGCAATGCAACCTCCAGCCCCAACCTTCTAATGCGCGCCACTACCTGCGCGACCCCAGCCGTTGCCAGAACACTGGCCTCCCGGTAGCTGTCGCCGCGTGCCGTTACGAGAGTGTCGTCGGCGTAACAGGTTACTTCCACACCCCGTAAGTTGGCACCGCGCAGCACCCAGTCGTAGCCGATGTTCCACAGGAGAGGTCCGAGAACCGACCCCTGAGGAACACCGCACGACACCTCCCTACGAATCCAGCCGTCGCCAGACGGGTAGCAGACGGCGCGGTCGCAGAGGTAATCCGCTACGACGCGACGCAAGTACCCGGGCACGGCGTGGAACCTCAGCGCCTCCAAAATGGTCGCCCAGGGAAGGGTGTTGAACGCGTTGGCGATATCGAGAGACACCGCCAACACCACCCCGCCCCTAGACACCGAGGCCTCCGCCAGGGCCCTCACCCGACCGACAGCGTCGAGGGTGGACCTGCCCTTGCGGAAGCCAAATTGATGGTCGCTGAGATCCCGACCGGACTCCCCCAAGTGCTTGACGAGGCGAGCGGATAAAACCCGCTCAAAGAGCTTACCCGCCTCGTCGAGAAGCAAACCTAACCTAACCTAACCTAACCTAACCTAACCTAACCTAACCTAACCTAACCTAACCTAACCTAACCTAACCTAACCTAACCTAACCTTTTTTTTTTTTTTTTTTTTTTTTTTTTTTTTTTTTTTTTTTTTTTTTTACGTGGGGAAATCCAGTACGGATACCCTGCCGCCTCGGGGGAGACGACCTGGTTATGCCGGGCTCTAACCGGCTAAAACCCCACGGTGTCCTTCTCGTCGCCATATGCCGGGGTCACGGGAACATCCAACTGGCAATCGTCCGCGACCCGGCGACGAGGCGGTCTCATCAGACCCCTGCTCGGTTGGAGTGGAGGACAGATGGGCGTCCATCCACTGCGCAACAACAACAACTGGTCAGAGTGGCGTGAAAGAACACGCCCACGCCTACTCGGGCTAGATTAGTTGAGTGAAGGACTCCCCCGAGTCCACCACCCACTAGCTAGTGTTAGGGCGGAAGGTGGCGAATATGCGCCTCTCTTCTACGACCCATTCTGCGACGGCGGACGGTCAACGAGGTAGTAAGCTCCCTTTCTCGCTCCGCATCTTCTTTCTGGAGCATTACTTGCTCACAGAAAAATTTGACAGCATCCCACGAACCCCTGCTCTCGGTCATCTTGTTAACCACAGTAGGTAGTGATAGATCCTGCCCTATCGTTGCACTGAGAACGGCTCTCTCATCTTCCCAAGCCGGACATTCTTCTAAAGTGTGCTGGGCCGTCTCAACCAGGCAATCGTCACAGTGATGACAGGCGGCTGTTGGTTCCCTCCCAGCAATTCGACACAGGTACTCCCCAAAACACCCATGTCCCGTGAGCACCTGTGTCAACCGGAAGCTTAACGCACCGAAACGTCGTTGCAACCAATTTCGAAAAACTGGGGTAACTGCCTCAATTGTCCTTTTTCCTGCAGTAGACTCCGACAATCTCATCTCCCACGCTGCGTAAGCGTGACCCATTACGGTTCGCCTCCTCCTTTCCCCTGGTCCTGGACGGAGGCCCGAGACAGACGCCTCCTCACGAAGATTATACATCGTCGTGAGGGCTATCGCGTAAAGGTCCCAGGGCAATGATCCGGCCAGAACACAGGCGGCCTCATATGAGACGGTGCGGTAACCACGAATCAACCTGATCGCCATCGCTCTCTGCGGTTTGCGCAGGAGAGCGATATTCCGGCTATTCAGGGACTCGGACCACACCGGAGCTCCATATAAGGCCATGGACCTCACGACCCCAGCATAGAGCTGTCTGCTTAGTGTGTTGGGTCCGCCTAGATTAGGTAGCAACCATCCCAAAGCTGCCGAGGCACGCAGTAATTTGGGGGTTAATCGCTCGAAGTGGGCGGTAAACTTCCACTTGCTATCGAGGACGAGGCCGAGATAACTCATCGTCGACCCGATGCAAATGCGAGTACCGCCCACTGTGATGCCCAGCTCTGAAGATGGCGCATTCCGAGGTCCATGAAAACATAGAGCCTCGGACTTATTAAGGGCCACCTCGAGGCCAAGGCGACGGATACGCCCTACCACATGCTCTACACCAACCGTGGCAAGAATAACGGCCCTCCTGGGACTCCTGGCCCGAGCAGTCACCAGTGTATCATCGGCGTAACAGGTGATATCGATACCTGGAATGTTACCACCGCGCAGGACCCAATCGTATCCAATGTTCCACAAGAGTGGTCCCAGGACCGACCCCTGTGGAACACCACAAGTCATGAATCGCTTCCGCCAGCCCCTTTGTACCGGGTATATGACGGAACGACCGGAAAGGTATGCAGCGATAATGCGACGGAGGTAAGAAGGTACCCGATGATACCTCAGTGCCTCCCTGATGCAGCTCCAAGGCAAGGTGTTAAATGCATTGGCTATGTCGAGGGATATCGCCAAGACGACTTCTCCATGTTTAATGGCTTCCTGCGCGGCAGTTTTTACGCGCAGAATTGCATCCACAGTCGACTTTCCACGTCGGAATCCGAACTGGTTGTCAGATAGGTCGGGACCGGTAATTTGGAGGTGGCTTACGATTCTAGCGGCAAGTATCCGCTCAAACAACTTTCCCGCCTCGTCTAACAGAACAATGGGTCGGTAAGACGTAAATGATTCTGGAGAACGTCCCACCTTGTTGAGGAGCACTAGACGGCCTGTTTTCCACTGCTGTGGAAAGTGCGACTGCAACAGACAGGCGTTCAAAAGACTTCTCAACCGTGGTCCGAGTTCACTTAGAGCAAGTCCTAGTACCCGACCTGGAATTCCATCGGGACCGGGAGCGGTATTCTTGGCCTTGAGCCTCCTCACCGCTTCACCTAATTCCATTTCGGTCACAAGGGGTATTTCGGGCTCCTCCAACACATCCCTGCAAGTAGCCATCGGCGGTGGAGAGTACTCACTCCTACAAGGAAATAGGGAAGCAACAACTTGGTCTGCTAGCTCGGGATGGAGAGTCTGTGTCAGTGGGGGGGTCCAGGAGCGAAGTTTACCTCTCACTATCAAGTACGGTCGCCCCCATGGATCTCTGTTTACAGAGTCTAACATTTCCTTTCTAGCATCTTCTTTGGCACGTGAGATGCAGATCTTAAGCGCATCTTTTGAGGCAGTGTATGAAGAATACAGTTCGGCTTCAAGAACTTGGTTCCTTCGCCTCCTTCTGCGACTACGAGTGTATTGACGTCTTGCAAATACGCATGCTGCACGCAGCTGCGATATCTCCAAAGACCACCAATAAACTTGTTTTAAGGGAGGGTTCAGCCTGGCTCGGGGCATCGAAGCATCGCAGACGCATGTCATCGCACCGCGGAACCAGTTCGCTTCCTCCTCTACCTCAATTGCTCCTTCGGGCATGGTCACCCAGGTTTGGATCACTGCCGCCTCCAGAAGCATGTTTTTGTCGAGCTTCTTCATCTGCCACCTTGGGCCATCCTCGTTGGAAGAGCGTGTGGGAACATGTCGTCTGTCAGAGGGGGAGAGAACCTCGAACCGGATATATCTGTGGTCCGATAAGGTTTCCACATCCTCGAGGACTCTCCAACGTCTCACACGACTTGCTAATGCAGGACTTGCGAATGACACATCGACGATAGAACCGCCCTGCGGCCGCACACACGTGTGTACAGACCCTCTATTCAGAACAACTAGCCCAACACTCGGCAGCCATTCTTCCATTAGTTCCCCACGAGCGTCTGTGGCCGAAGATCCCCAGGCCGTTGACTTTGCGTTTAAGTCACCGATCACTAATACCGGGCAGGGAAGGAACTGCCCCATCATCGCTGTAATTTCTGTCAGAAATGCTTCAAATTCTGCCACAGTTTTGTTGGGTGAAAAATAAGCGCCGATAACAAGGATGTCATCCAGCAGAGCTGCAACACATCCTTTTCCCTTAATACTTCTTGCGGGATTGAGTACACTATTCGCACTAGAACTAACGATTGCTACTAGATCACTCCTGTCACCGACCCAGTTCGACCTGGAAGGGATGAAGTAGGGTTCTGTGATAACCGCTACCTGAATCATCCACTCTGCCAGGCTTTGGAGAAGCAAGTCCTGAGCTCTAGCACAGTGGTTGATGTTGGCCTGAAGAAAAGAGAACTTAGCCATTATCTTTTATTTGTTGGTACAACCTCTTTCCCTGACCTTTTACTAGAAGCGGTGGGCCTTCGCTGAGATTGGGCACTAGTCACGCGCCTTGTCGACTGAACTTTTTTGACGGAACAGGCTTTGCTACCCACGGTGTGATTCGCGGGTCTATTGGAATCAGCACATAATAGACAATGCGGTGCTGCAGAGCAAGTGTTTGCCTTGTGGCCAGTTTTTGAGCACCGAAAACATAGCCCGCTGCGATCTATCGTGGAAGTGCAACTTCCTCTCAAGTGCCCTTCCTCGAAACACCGCCAACACCGTCTTGACCTAGTCGCCAGTAACTTCACTTTTGCAGACACCCATCCAATCAGAATTCGACCACAACCGACGACTTCTTTAGCTGCAACTACCGGACACCGTACCCAGACTGTGTACAGGCCTCTAAAATCTTTCCGTATTTCTCCGCTTATAATGTGATTTTCTGGGCAACCACTTACACTGGAAATGGCCGAGACCACTTCCTCTTTGGTGACGGAGTCATCCAAATCGGAAATGCGTATTTCTGCGCATTTCCTAACCCTGGACACTCGAACGTCATCCCTTTTAAGAGTATTGCCCAGCCGCTTCGCCATCTCATCCGCCTTTTCGCTGCTAGAGGCACCGGAGATTTCCAAGAGCCTAGCTCCTGTGGCGGTCATCCTCACTCGAATATCGGTGAGCCCTAATCCTGAGAGATCCGTTGTCTTTGCTTGGCGAAGAACGCTCGCATAAGACTCTCCTCTTTCCTCTGCTCCTGGCTGTAAGGTAAGAACTATTGCAGCCGATTTCGGTGGTCGCAGTTTAGTCATATTTACCTTTTTTGCTATGACATCTCTCCTGTCACGTGAGTCACTCAATTTTTGGGTTTTGCTTTTCCGCTTAGTGACCTTGATCCAGCCTTCATTGTCAGTCATAGCGGTGGTGAGAGGTTGGCCTGTTTCCATTTGTGGCTGTAATGCGGTCTTTTTCGACTTTCCCCTGGCTTTCCCTTTCTTCTTCTGGATTCCCATAATCGGTTCTCGATAATTACCTTCTGCTACAGGTACAGACAACTGCTCCGGGCCTAGAGAATCTGATGATTCAGGGAATGCAACAATATTCGGAGGCGGATCACTCTTCTTACTAGACGCAAGTCTTTCCTCTAGCGCCTCAAGTCTGGCATTCACCTGGACCATAATCGAATGGGAAATTTTCTCAACGACAATGTCGTGGTTGGTTCCAGCGTGACCACTTCCTTCTACCTGGGACTTAGCGGTCATCTCACTAACAACTCGGAGCTGAGCCACTTCCTTTTTTAATTCTGATAATTCAGATTGTAGCCGTGCATTTGCCTCCTGCAACTGCCGTGTCTCTTCGGTAGAATTTCTTTCAGCGAGACTCTCTACGCAGGCCCTAATTGAAAACGCCGCGTCTTTTAGAGCCTTTTGAAAGGTCCCTTTTAAGTTTTTAGATCTCGTTGCTATACTGCAAACGAGATCTAACTGCTCTTCTGCTCTTTTCTTCAGGTCGATAATGGCATCTAACTCAGGTGTTAACCTCTGGGCACGTTTCGACTGAACACGCTCCCGTATTCGGTCCTGAAGATATCGTTCGGCCTCAATTTCCAACTCTCTCCTTTGGAGTCTGAGGTAATCCTCCTTGGCCTTCTTAAGGCCAACGTATTGGCCTGTTGTAGGAGGACGACCTCTCCCTCTCTTCGGTGTTAAGCGCTTCTTAATGGTAAGCACTTCAGCTCCAAGTGAACGCTCGTTCGAACTGGAACGGCTCCCCTCCTTGGAGCAAGGCCGCTTTTTTGTGCATGATAACGGTGTCGGGGACTCCCTTGAACCAGCCGTTATCATGCTCGTGTCTGAGTGATCGGACTCAGCAGTGGAAGTAGTTTGGTGGTCTTTTCCCCCCCCAGAATACGAGGGGAAGACGGAGGCCGAAGCATCCGTGAGGGATTGCCCGGCTGCTGAGCAGCCGGAACCCTCCTGGGGTAGTAACTTTTTTTTTGAGATCACCATGATTTATCCTTTTAGGGGTGAGGTCCCCGAAGGACGCCCTCGCCATTACCCAACCCCTCGGCAGGCGTCGAACCTTAGGGTTGACATGTAACAGATACACCCACAACTCCAAAGACACAACAAGACATTCTCAAAACGAAACGACAGTGACAAAGGACTCAACGCGACAAGACAAAACAAACACAAACACGTCCCCCCTATTTGTCAGCTATGTGCCGGGTATGAACCCCATAGCTGACCCCCGCGCTGGACATTAGCAGACGGCTAACGCGATCCCGAAAGACCGAGTTAACCGTCTCCCAGGGAGCACCGGCCCGTACCGCTTCCAATCCCGCCGGACGAATCCGGACAACATTGGTAGCGGACGGGCACACGAGGAGGTTTCCAGCATGGCCCCCCAACCTAACCTAACCTAACCTAACCTTTTTTTTTTTTTTTTTTTACTTGGGGAAATCCAGTACGGATACCCTGCCGCCTCGGGGGAGACGACCTGGTTATGCCGGGCTCTAACCGGCTAAAACCCCACGGTGTCCTTCTCGTCGCCATATGCCGGGGTCACGGGAACATCCAACTGGCAATCGTCCGCGACCCGGCGACGAGGCGGTCTCATCAGACCCCTGCTCGGTTGGAGTGGAGGACAGATGGGCGTCCATCCACTGCGCAACAACAACAACTGGTCAGAGTGGCGTGAAAGAACACGCCCACGCCTACTCGGGCTAGATTAGTTGAGTGAAGGACTCCCCCGAGTCCACCACCCACTAGCTAGTGTTAGGGCGGAAGGTGGCGAATATGCGCCTCTCTTCTACGACCCATTCTGCGACGGCGGACGGTCAACGAGGTAGTAAGCTCCCTTTCTCGCTCCGCATCTTCTTTCTGGAGCATTACTTGCTCACAGAAAAATTTGACAGCATCCCACGAACCCCTGCTCTCGGTCATCTTGTTAACCACAGTAGGTAGTGATAGATCCTGCCCTATCGTTGCACTGAGAACGGCTCTCTCATCTTCCCAAGCCGGACATTCTTCTAAAGTGTGCTGGGCCGTCTCAACCAGGCAATCGTCACAGTGATGACAGGCGGCTGTTGGTTCCCTCCCAGCAATTCGACACAGGTACTCCCCAAAACACCCATGTCCCGTGAGCACCTGTGTCAACCGGAAGCTTAACGCACCGAAACGTCGTTGCAACCAATTTCGAAAAACTGGGGTAACTGCCTCAATTGTCCTTTTTCCTGCAGTAGACTCCGACAATCTCATCTCCCACGCTGCGTAAGCTTGACCCATTACGGTTCGCCTCCTCCTTTCCCCTGGTCCTGGACGGAGGCCCGAGACAGACGCCTCCTCACGAAGATTATACATCGTCGTGAGGGCTATCGCGTAAAGGTCCCAGGGCAATGATCCGGCCAGAACACAGGCGGCCTCATATGAGACGGTGCGGTAACCACGAATCAACCTGATCGCCATCGCTCTCTGCGGTTTGCGCAGGAGAGCGATATTCCGGCTATTCAGGGACTCGGACCACACCGGAGCTCCATATAAGGCCATGGACCTCACGACCCCAGCATAGAGCTGTCTGCTTAGTGTGTTGGGTCCGCCTAGATTAGGTAGCAACCATCCCAAAGCTGCCGAGGCACGCAGTAATTTGGGGGTTAATCGCTCGAAGTGGGCGGTAAACTTCCACTTGCTATCGAGGACGAGGCCGAGATAACTCATCGTCGACCCGATGCAAATGCGAGTACCGCCCACTGTGATGCCCAGCTCTGAAGATGGCGCATTCCGAGGTCCATGAAAACATAGAGCCTCGGACTTATTAAGGGCCACCTCGAGGCCAAGGCGACGGATACGCCCTACCACATGCTCTACACCAACCGTGGCAAGAATAACGGCCCTCCTGGGACTCCTGGCCCGAGCAGTCACCAGTGTATCATCGGCGTAACAGGTGATATCGATACCTGGAATGTTACCACCGCGCAGGACCCAATCGTATCCAATGTTCCACAAGAGTGGTCCCAGGACCGACCCCTGTGGAACACCACAAGTCATGAATCGCTTCCGCCAGCCCCTTTGTACCGGGTATATGACGGAACGACCGGAAAGGTATGCAGCGATAATGCGACGGAGGTAAGAAGGTACCCGATGATACCTCAGTGCCTCCCTGATGCAGCTCCAAGGCAAGGTGTTAAATGCATTGGCTATGTCGAGGGATATCGCCAAGACGACTTCTCCATGTTTAATGGCTTCCTGCGCGGCAGTTTTTACGCGCAGAATTGCATCCACAGTCGACTTTCCACGTCGGAATCCGAACTGGTTGTCAGATAGGTCGGGACCGGTAATTTGGAGGTGGCTTACGATTCTAGCGGCAAGTATCCGCTCAAACAACTTTCCCGCCTCGTCTAACAGAACAATGGGTCGGTAAGACGTAAATGATTCTGGAGAACGTCCCACCTTGTTGAGGAGCACTAGACGGCCTGTTTTCCACTGCTGTGGAAAGTGCGACTGCAACAGACAGGCGTTCAAAAGACTTCTCAACCGTGGTCCGAGTTCACTTAGAGCAAGTCCTAGTACCCGACCTGGAATTCCATCGGGACCGGGAGCGGTATTCTTGGCCTTGAGCCTCCTCACCGCTTCACCTAATTCCATTTCGGTCACAAGGGGTATTTCGGGCTCCTCCAACACATCCCTGCAAGTAGCCATCGGCGGTGGAGAGTACTCACTCCTACAAGGAAATAGGGAAGCAACAACTTGGTCTGCTAGCTCGGGATGGAGAGTCTGTGTCAGTGGGGGGGTCCAGGAGCGAAGTTTACCTCTCACTATCAAGTACGGTCGCCCCCATGGATCTCTGTTTACAGAGTCTAACATTTCCTTTCTAGCATCTTCTTTGGCACGTGAGATGCAGATCTTAAGCGCATCTTTTGAGGCAGTGTATGAAGAATACAGTTCGGCTTCAAGAACTTGGTTCCTTCGCCTCCTTCTGCGACTACGAGTGTATTGACGTCTTGCAAATACGCATGCTGCACGCAGCTGCGATATCTCCAAAGACCACCAATAAACTTGTTTTAAGGGAGGGTTCAGCCTGGCTCGGGGCATCGAAGCATCGCAGACGCATGTCATCGCACCGCGGAACCAGTTCGCTTCCTCCTCTACCTCAATTGCTCCTTCGGGCATGGTCACCCAGGTTTGGATCACTGCCGCCTCCAGAAGCATGTTTTTGTCGAGCTTCTTCATCTGCCACCTTGGGCCATCCTCGTTGGAAGAGCGTGTGGGAACATGTCGTCTGTCAGAGGGGGAGAGAACCTCGAACCGGATATATCTGTGGTCCGATAAGGTTTCCACATCCTCGAGGACTCTCCAACGTCTCACACGACTTGCTAATGCAGGACTTGCGAATGACACATCGACGATAGAACCGCCCTGCGGCCGCACACACGTGTGTACAGACCCTCTATTCAGAACAACTAGCCCAACACTCGGCAGCCATTCTTCCATTAGTTCCCCACGAGCGTCTGTGGCCGAAGATCCCCAGGCCGTTGACTTTGCGTTTAAGTCACCGATCACTAATACCGGGCAGGGAAGGAACTGCCCCATCATCGCTGTAATTTCTGTCAGAAATGCTTCAAATTCTGCCACAGTTTTGTTGGGTGAAAAATAAGCACCGATAACAAGGATGTCATCCAGCAGAGCTGCAACACATCCTTTTCCCTTAATACTTCTTGCGGGATTGAGTACACTATTCGCACTAGAACTAACGATTGCTACTAGATCACTCCTGTCACCGACCCAGTTCGACCTGGAAGGGATGAAGTAGGGTTCTGTGATAACCGCTACCTGAATCATCCACTCTGCCAGGCTTTGGAGAAGCAAGTCCTGAGCTCTAGCACAGTGGTTGATGTTGGCCTGAAGAAAAGAGAACTTAGCCATTATCTTTTATTTGTTGGTACAACCTCTTTCCCTGACCTTTTACTAGAAGCGGTGGGCCTTCGCTGAGATTGGGCACTAGTCACGCGCCTTGTCGACTGAACTTTTTTGACGGAACAGGCTTTGCTACCCACGGTGTGATTCGCGGGTCTATTGGAATCAGCACATAATAGACAATGCGGTGCTGCAGAGCAAGTGTTTGCCTTGTGGCCAGTTTTTGAGCACCGAAAACATAGCCCGCTGCGATCTATCGTGGAAGTGCAACTTCCTCTCAAGTGCCCTTCCTCGAAACACCGCCAACACCGTCTTGACCTAGTCGCCAGTAACTTCACTTTTGCAGACACCCATCCAATCAGAATTCGACCACAACCGACGACTTCTTTAGCTGCAACTACCGGACACCGTACCCAGACTGTGTACAGGCCTCTAAAATCTTTCCGTATTTCTCCGCTTATAATGTGATTTTCTGGGCAACCACTTACACTGGAAATGGCCGAGACCACTTCCTCTTTGGTGACGGAGTCATCCAAATCGGAAATGCGTATTTCTGCGCATTTCCTAACCCTGGACACTCGAACGTCATCCCTTTTAAGAGTATTGCCCAGCCGCTTCGCCATCTCATCCGCCTTTTCGCTGCTAGAGGCACCGGAGATTTCCAAGAGCCTAGCTCCTGTGGCGGTCTTCCTCACTCGAATATCGGTGAGCCCTAATCCTGAGAGATCCGTTGTCTTTGCTTGGCGAAGAACGCTCGCATAAGACTCTCCTCTTTCCTCTGCTCCTGGCTGTAAGGTAAGAACTATTGCAGCCGATTTCGGTGGCCGCAGTTTAGTCATATTTACCTTTTTTGCTATGACATCTCTCCTGTCACGTGAGTCACTCAATTTTTGGGTTTTGCTTTTCCGCTTAGTGACCTTGATCCAGCCTTCATTGTCAGTCATAGCGGTGGTGAGAGGTTGGCCTGTTTCCATTTGTGGCTGTAATGCGGTCTTTTTCGACTTTCCCCTGGCTTTCCCTTTCTTCTTCTGGATTCCCATAATCGGTTCTCGATAATTACCTTCTGCTACAGGTACAGACAACTGCTCCGGGCCTAGAGAATCTGATGATTCAGGGAATGCAACAATATTCGGAGGCGGATCACTCTTCTTACTAGACGCAAGTCTTTCCTCTAGCGCCTCAAGTCTGGCATTCACCTGGACCATAATCGAATGGGAAATTTTCTCAACGACAATGTCGTGGTTGGTTCCAGCGTGACCACTTCCTTCTACCTGGGACTTAGCGGTCATCACACTAACAACTCGGAGCTGAGCCACTTCCTTTTTTAATTCTGATAATTCAGATTGTAGCCGTGCATTTGCCTCCTGCAACTGCCGTGTCTCTTCGGTAGAATTTCTTTCAGCGAGACTCTCTACGCAGGCCCTAATTGAAAACGCCGCGTCTTTTAGAGCCTTTTGAAAGGTCCCTTTTAAGTTTTTAGATCTCGTTGCTATACTGCAAACGAGATCTAACTGCTCTTCTGCTCTTTTCTTCAGGTCGATAATGGCATCTAACTCAGGTGTTAACCTCTGGGCACGTTTCGACTGAACACGCTCCCGTATTCGGTCCTGAAGATCTCGTTCGGCCTCAATTTCCAACTCTCTCCTTTGGAGTCTGAGGTAATCCTCCTTGGCCTTCTTAAGGCCAACGTATTGGCCTGTTGTAGGAGGACGACCTCTCCCTCTCTTCGGTGTTAAGCGCTTCTTAATGGTAAGCACTTCAGCTCCAAGTGAACGCTCGTTCGAACTGGAACGGCTCCCCTCCTTGGAGCAAGGCCGCTTTTTTGTGCATGATAACGGTGTCGGGGACTCCCTTGAACCAGCCGTTATCATGCTCGTGTCTGAGTGATCGGACTCAGCAGTGGAAGTAGTTTGGTGGTCTTTTCCCCCCCCAGAATACGAGGGGAAGACGGAGGCCGAAGCATCCGTGAGGGATTGCCCGGCTGCTGAGCAGCCGGAACCCTCCTGGGGTAGTAACTTTTTTTTTGAGATCACCATGATTTATCCTTTTAGGGGTGAGGTCCCCGAAGGACGCCCTCGCCATTACCCAACCCCTCGGCAGGCGTCGAACCTTAGGGTTGACATGTAACAGATACACCCACAACTCCAAAGACACAACAAGACATTCTCAAAACGAAACGACAGTGACAAAGGACTCAACGCGACAAGACAAAACAAACACAAACACGTCCCCCCTATTTGTCAGCTATGTGCCGGGTATGAACCCCATAGCTGACCCCCGCGCTGGACATTAGCAGACGGCTAACGCGATCCCGAAAGACCGAGTTAACCGTCTCCCAGGGAGCACCGGCCCGTACCGCTTCCAATCCCGCCGGACGAATCCGGACAACATTGGTAGCGGACGGGCACACGAGGAGGTTTCCAGCATGGCCCCCCAACCTTTTTTTTTTTTTTTTTTTTTTTTTTTTTTTTTTTTTTTTTTCGTCTGGAACCCTCATGGGTTCCACCGCATTCCAGGGGAGCGGAAGGCGGTGGGTATGTGAGACTCCTACTCACTAAACCAGACGGTCACCACATCGCCGTATGGAGGAGCGCCACGGGAACGCCGAAGCATACATCCGCGTTGCTCCAACGGCAGGCAACGCCAAGTAGGCGGCCACCACCCCCCCAAATGGAGCGGCGCAAACTGTTGACCGGGATGCGCCCCACTCCGATGGTCGGCTTGTTTTCTGGCGAGGAGCTCCCCTGCTCCCCGCCCAAGCCGACCGAGCCAGATCGTTTTGGACGACCTTTATCTCCGAGCCGACGGCAAGCCGCCGAGCTCAGAATCAAGGAAGTCCGATCCGACTCATACCCACTAGAGCCCCGGCCCCTAGATGGGACCGTGGCGAGTGGCGGACTTCGCAGTCCACCACCCGTACCGGGCATGGCCCCCCAACCTTTTTTTTTTTTTTTTTTTTTTTTTACGTGGGGAAATCCAGGACGGATACCCTGTCACCTCGGGGGAGGCGACCTGGTTATGCCGGGCTCTAACCGGCTAAAACCCCACGGTGTCCCTCTCGTCGCCATGTGCCGGGGTCACGGGAACATCCAGACTGGCAATCTTCCGCGACCCGGCGACGATGCGGTCTCAACAGACCCCTGCTCGTTTTAGGTGGAGGACAGATGATCGTCCTTCTACACTCATCGGGTCAGAGTGGCGTGCAGGAACACGCCCACGCCTACTCGGGCTAGTTTTGAAAGGCTGATGAACCCCCCCGAGTCCATCAGCCTCTAGCCTGTGTTAGGGAGGAAGATGATGGCGTATAAACGCCTCCCTTCTGCGTCCTCTTCTTCGGCTACGGATGTCTAAAGAACTCATTGCTTCTCTTACTCTCTCCGCCTCTTCTTTCTTTTTCATGACTTGCTCACAAAATTGTTGGACAGCTATCCATGAACGCCTGTCTTCCGTCATATTTCGGATCACAGCTGTCAGGGAGAGATCTTGGCCTATAACCGCCATTAGATCCACTCGCTCTTCAGCAAAGGCGGAGCATTCCTCAATCGTGTGCTGTGCTGTATCAACGTTACAGCTTTCGCAATGATGGCAGATCGTAGATGGCTCTCTGCCTGCCACCCGGCACAGATATTTTCCGAAACAGCCATGATCTGTCAGGATCTGCGTTAACCGGAAGGAGAGGACTCCGTGACGTCTGTTCAACCACTGACGGAAAACTGGTCTTATTGCCGCTATGGTCCGCACGCCCGCGCTAGGCTCTGTCAATCTCTCCCCCCACTCTACTATTGCGCTCCGAAAGATAGCTCGCCGTATTCTATCTCTTGAAGTGGATCGATGATCTTCGGAATGCGCCTCCCCACGTCGGTTATAAATCGCCGTGAGGGCTCTCGCATCCAAGTCCCATGGCAGCGAACCAGCTAAGAGACAGGAGGCCTCGTAGGAGATAGTCCGGTAGCCACGAATCAACCTGATCGCCATTGCTCTCTGCGGTTTACGCAAAAGAGCAATAGTCCGGCTATTCAGGGATTCGGACCACACTGGAGCTCCATACATGGCCATTGACTTCACGACCCCTATGTATAGCTGCCTGCTTAACTCCTTCGGTCCACCCAAATTTGGCAATAGGCTGCTAAGTGCAGCAGTCGCTGCGAGTAATTTTGGCGTCAGTTGCTGAAAATGGGCGGTGAACGTCCATCTGCAATCGAGGACGAGACCGAGATATCTCATCGTCGACCCGATGCAGATGCGTGTACCGCCCACAATTATGCTGGCATCTGAGGATGGTGCGTTCCGAGGACCGTGAAAACACAGAGCCTCGGTCTTGTTAAGGGCCACCTGAAGCCCAAGGCGACGAATGCGCGACACCACATGCTCTACTCCTACTGTAGCAAGGACCGCGGCCTGTCTGGGATTTGCCGCACGAGCTGTCACTAGCGTGTCATCGGCATAGCAAATAATGTCCACACCCCTAATATTTTCTCCGCGTAGGACCCAGTCATACCCGATGTTCCACAGAAGGGGTCCCAGAACCGACCCCTGTGGAACACCGGAAGACATCTCTCTTTTTTTCCATCCCTCTCGAGTCGGGTATGAAACAATCCGGTCAGATAGGTAGGCGCTCACAATGTTACATAGGTATGTAGGTAGGCGATGGTACCGAAGCGCTTCCTTGATGCAGCACCAGGGCAAGCTATTGAACGCATTGGCGACGTCTAAGGACACTGCCAGTACGACTTCTCCACGCTCAACCGCCTCTTTAGCAGCTGCCTTAAGGCGTAAGATGGCATCCACTGTGGATCGACCGCGGCGAAATCCAAATTGGGTCTCAACCAGATCTGGACCAGTGGTTTGGAGGTGACGGACTATCCTTTCTGCTATTATGCGTTCGAATAGCTTGCCCACATCGTCGAGCAAAACAATAGGGCGATAAGCTGAAGGGGAATCAGCAGAGCGTCCCTGTTTATGGAGGAGTACTAGGCGGCCTGTCTTCCATTGTCGTGGAAACTGCGATTGCGACAGGCACGCGTCCAAAAGACTCCTCAGTCTCGGCTCGAGCTCCTCCAGGGCTAATCCAAGTACCCGTCCGGGTATGCCGTCGGGGCCAGGAGCTGTGCTCTTGGCCCTGAGCCTAGCTACCGCGACACCAAGCTCTCTACCGGTCACCCCGGGTACGTCGGACTCCTCTATATGTGCACTACATGTAACCATCCTCGGTGGTTGAAATTCATCCCTTAAGGGAAACAGTTCGCCCACAATTCGGTTAGTCAGCTCTGGCTGGAGGGTCAGCGTCAGTGGGGAGGTTCGTGGACGAAGCTTCCCTGTTACCATCTTATAAGGACGTCCCCATGGATCCCGGTTGACGGACTCAAGCATTTCTACCCTAGCCACATCCTTGGCCTGAGCTATGCACTTTTTCAAGGCATCTTTAGCATGGACGTAGGAAGCATAGAGACGAGCCTCGAGACTTGGGTTTCTACGCCTTCTCCTGCGACAATGGGTGTATTGGCGTCTCGCTGACACGCAGGCTATGCGGAGCTGTGAGATTTCCGCGGACCACCAATACACCTGTTTAGTGGGTGGAATGAAGCTTGCTCGGGGCATTGATGAATCACAAATGTGAGTCATTGCCTCACGAAATCGCTTAGATTCCTCCTCAACCGTAATGGGTCCTTCGGGCATGGTCACCCAGTTTTGGACTATTGCCGCTTCTTTAACTCTCTCCTTGTCGAGACGTTTTAACTGCCATCTTGGGCCTTCTTCGTTAACAGTCCGCGTACTATTATGACTGGGGACGAGAGTGGAGAGTACCTCGAACCGGATATATCTATGATCCGATAAGGTTTCGATATCCTCGAGGACTCTCCAACCTCGCACACGGTTTGCTATCGCTGAGCTGGCGAAGGAAACATCTACTATAGAGCCGCCTTGCGAACGGACACAGGTGTGAGTCGATCCCTTGTTGAGTATGACTAGTCCAGCGCTCATCAACCATTCCTCTAGTAAGTCTCCGCGGGCATTTGTAGTAGACGAGCCCCAGGAAGTAGACTTAGCATTAAAATCTCCTATTACTATCACCTTGCATGGATGAAATTGCCCAATGGTTAAACTAATTTCCGTTACAAAGACTTCGAACTCCGACAAGGATTTGTTTGGGGAGAAATATGCACCGAGGATAACAGTGTTATCCTCTAACAGAACCGCGACACATCCCCGTCCCCTGACTACTTTCGTGAAGGTGAGTGAGGTTCCTCCGCCGGGAGCGACGATTGCTACAAGCATGGCCCCCCAACCTAACCTAACCTAACCTAACCTAACCTAACCTAACCTAACCTAACCTAACCTAACCTAACCTAACCTAACCTAACCTAACCTAACCTAACCTAACCTAACCTTTTTTTTTTTTTTTTTTTTTTTTTTTTTTTCGTCTGGAACCCTCATGGGTTTCACCGCATTCCAGGGGAGAGGAAGGCGGTGGGTATGTGGGACTCCTACCCACTAAACCAGACGGTCAACACATCGCCGTATGGAGGAGCGCCACGGGAACGCCGAAGCATACGTCCGCGTTGCTCCAACGGCAGGCAGCGCCAAGTAGGCGGCCACCACCCCCCCAAATGGAGCGGCGCAAACTGTTGACCGGGATGCGCCCCACTCCGATGGTCGGCTTGTTTTCTGGCGAGGAGCTCCCCTGCTCCCCACCCAAGCCGACCGAGCCAGATCGTTTTGGACGACCTTTATCTCCGAGCAGACGGCAAGCCGCCGAGCTCAGAATCTAGGAAGTCCGATCCGACTCATACCCACTAGAGCCCCGGCCCCGAGATGGGACCGTGGCGAGTGGCGGACTTCGCAGTCCACCACCCGTACCGGGGGCTACGGCGGCAGACGGCGCTCGTGAGCGACACGCCTGCGCCCCACCCTCCTCCGGCGCATCGGTGGAGCGGCTCCGTCCTCCTCCCTGAGCCTCTCCGTCGCCTCCTTCTGCGACATCACGACCTCGCAGAAGGAACGCACCGCACCCCACGCCTCTTCGCTCGAGACCATGGCCTTGACCACGGCCGGGAGCGAGAGGTCCCACCCGATGGAAGCCACGAGTGTAGCACGCGGCTCCGCCCAATGCGGGCACGAAGCCAGCGTGTGCTGCGCCGTATCCTCGGCGCAGCCGCACTCGTGGCACATCATCGTGGGCTCACGACCCGCCACCCTAAACAGATACCTCCCGAAGCATCCGTGCCCCGAAAGGATCTGCGTCAAGTGGAAAGTCATCAACCGACCCGCGGTTCAGGACGACAAGACCGGACGCGACTACCCAGTCTTCGAGGAGCTCTCCACGTGCGTCCGTGGCCGGGCAACCCCAAGCCATGGATTTGGCATTCAGGTCGCCGACCACGAGGACCCGACCGGGGCCACTCCTCCCGACGAGGGCGCCGACTTCGACCAGAAACTGTTCGAAGTCGGCGACACTGCGATTCGGAGAGAAGTAGACCCCGATCAGTGTCACGTTTCCGACGAGAGCCGAGACGTAGCCTCGACCCTTCGTCACTCCTCCGAAGACCGGGGATCCGGCCGCTGTCCGGGTCCCGATCGCCACCACACCGTCCCTGTCGCCGGTCCAGTCGTCCCCCGAAGGGACGTAGTAGGGCTCGGCGATCACGACGACGTTCACCAACCACTCCGCCATGCTTTGGAACAATAGGTCCTGAGCCCTGGCGCAGTGGTTGATATTCGCCTGTAGAATCCGCATGGCCATCTTATTCGATGACCATGGGATCCTCTACGGGCCTGGAAGGCTGCTTTGAGGCCCTAGGACCTCTGCCAGCCTTGCCCGGCTTCCTTCCCTTCGGGGTGGGGACGCACTCCTTGGTCCCCACCCGATGCTTGGCCGGTCTGCCGGTCGCTGCGCATGTGACGCAGTGCGGCTCGGCAGAGCACTCCTGGGCCTTGTGCCCGGGCCTTCCGCACCGATAGCAGAGGTCGCTCCTGTCGACCTCCGCAGTGCACTTGGTCCTGACGTGCCCCATCTCCAGACACCGGAAGCACCTGAGGGGCCGATCGTCCAAGACGCGGACCTGCGCCGACACCCAACCGACGAGGAGCCTGCCGCCGCCGGACACCTTCTTGGCCGCTGCGACCGGGCAACGAACCCACGCAGCACCGAGGCCACCGGCGCCGACGGTGACAGCCCCACACCGGACTTCGTCGACGTTGCACCCACCAACCCGTGCGACGGCCGTAGCCACGTCAACGCTGGACACGGAGTCGTCCAGTACCGAAATGCGCATTTCTGCGCACCTCGTGGGTCTAGAGACCCTGACCTGCCCTTCGGGCAGTGACTCTCTCAGCTTTTTAGCGAGAGAGTCCGCCATACCCCCGGTATTCGCTCCGGGCAGTTCCAGGATGCGGCCACCAGTGACCGCCTTCCTGAACCTTAGGTCGTTAATACCAAGGTCGGCCAGGTTGACCTTCTGCTTCGCCTCCGCCAAGACCTGGGCGTAAGTGACGCCAGTGGCCTCGGCTTCGGGATGCAGAGTCAATACCACAGCCGTGGATCGTTCTGCCCGGAGCTTTCTTTTGGGAGCGGTCCCTGGCTTCTGCGACTGCGGTTTCGACCGCGATGCAGAAGGTCCAGCAGGGCCCTTTCCCTGTCCCTTCTTGGGCGGCTTTGCCGCTTTTGGCTTCGCCTGAGGCTCGATAGCCTTCGGCTTTGCCTGCGGCTGCGCCTCTTTTTGCTTCGCCTTCGCTCCCTTAGGCTTCTTCTGCGCCGACCCGCTGGGGCCCGCAGAGGGTGGGGCGGCGGTCTTAGCTGACTCAGTGGTCTGCACCGCCTCCCGCCTCTTGTCGGCCGCCAGCGGAGGCCGAAGCCTCGTCTCCGGGAGGAGCCGGTCCTCTATGGAGGCCAGTCGGGCGTTCACCATGGTCCCCACCTGGGACATGACCGCCCGACAGATCTCTTCCAGCGAGGCTGTCTGAGGCTGCGTTGCAGGGGTCGCAGCCTCCGTCAATTCGGTGGCAGAGGGCGCCGGACAACCCTGCTTCCGTGCCTTCTCCATGTCTCCTCTTAATGTGGACATCTCCTTGCGGAGAGTGTCCATCTCGGCTTGCAGGCGAGCATTGTCCGCCTGCAGCCGCCGCGTCTCTTCAGTGAGAGTCCGCGATCCCAGGACTTCCACGGCCTCGGCTATTGAAGCCACCGCGTCCTTAAGCTCGCGGACTATGGTCCCCTTCAGGTTTTTGGACTTTGTGGCTATTTTCGCAATAATAGCCAAGTCCTCTACGACCTGCTGCTTGCTCAGGGCCGTGGACCTATTGCTGGGTCCGACGCCCGACTCCGATACCTGCCCCGAGGTCGAAGCTAGTTCAGCGGCTCGCTGTTCCCGCCTCTTGCGAGTTACAGCGACGCTCTTCTCTAGCTCTTCCTCTACCAACGCCTTGAACTCTTCCCGCTTTGCAGCGAGAAGAGCTCTTTTGGCATCGGCCAAACCTACGTACTCCCCCGTCGTCGGGGGCCGCCCTCGGCCTCTTGACGCAGACGCAGACCGCTCCGAATCCTCGTCGTCGGACAGCTCCAACTCGGGGTTCGGGCGTCGCCTCTTGCGCCAAAGCTTCCCGCCCGTAGCGGGGCTTTGGGACCGTCCAGTTGCGAAGCTGCAGTCGGAGTCCATGTCCTCGTCCTGCCGCCCCGCACTAGACTCCCTGCTCGTGACGCTCCTCGTCACCTGCCTCTCCTTATTCTCTCCCCTCCTCGTCCTCCTCTCCTCTCTCTCAACCTCGTTTTTGTGTTTAAGATTTTCCATAACAAATCCCACGAGTATTGAGGAACTAAATTGTCAGCCCCGGCAGAGCCTCTTGCCCGGGTAACCCTAATACACCTGGAAGGTCGGGTGGTATTCCAGGGTTGTGCGCTAGCGGCTGATGAACTCCCCAGCCTCTCTTACGAGCACCCCGACGTCACGCAACAAAACGCCGAGAATTGAGGATTTTTTAAAGAGGTTTACTCCTCGCGGTCCGGCCAATTAAGGCAAGACCCTCGCTCCCCTGCAGGCTGCTTCACATGACCGCCACACCTGCAGGAGTTTACGACTCGACGGTGGCAAAAAATGCCTGTCCGGCTGCACAGTTAAGTGCCCACCGGACTCGCCGACCGACCGGCAACAGGGCCACCGCTAACGACGGCCACTGATCCGGACATGCCCTCGACCATTCGCCACTGGCATCGGGTCCGGGCCAACACACCCCTTAAACTAGAACTAGCTACTTCTAACTACCGCTAACTACTTCTAGCTACGGCTTCCCAGATCCATTCGCCACCGAGCACGTTGATGAACACCACACCGGCAACCGGCATCGGGATCGGTCCGCCTCTAGCCAGACAAAGGTATCTATCGCACAGCCAGCTCTGCCGGAGACAGAAGGACCGGGACCGACACCCTAGTCTAGCTACCTAACTACTAAAGCCACAAACTAGACTACCTATGGCCTCCGCATTCGAGCAAGTTGGATAGTCCAAACAGGGCTCACTGCGGGTCAGCCGGGCCAACACTAGAAGCAAGCTTAAGCACCACTACGAACTAGTACTACTACTATGCCAAGCCTCTAACTAGACTACCTATGGCCGCTCGCCCGGAAGCTAACGACCGGGCCTAAAACTAGTGAAGCATGGGCAGCAGCACTACGCCCCAAACCTACAACCCTCGAGAGCAGCGCAAGCACCACCCCCAAGAGACCGGCCGTAAGGTTCGACCCACCTCTGCGAAGGTCTGAACTCCGTCCACAGCGGACCCGCGAACAAGCCCGCTGCAGGGAGAGACGGGACCCCGCATCCCAATACCCCGAGACCGAGCGCCGAAACACTCACTAAGGGGTACCGGGCCCCCCCGACCAGCCAGGAGCAATCACTCAAGGTCTGGCCTCCCATCGACTGCCCCAGAAGGAGGCAGCCGAAAACGCCTCCCCACGCTAGCCAAGAACCTCCGTTCTGATCGCCACGGACACGAAGACCATGAAAAACAGACCAAGGCACCTTGGTAGCGTTTCGTCGGCTATGTTCCTCATAGCCGACCCCCGCGCTGGACATTAGCAGACGGCTAACGCGATCCCTAACCTAACCTTTTTTTTTTTTTTTTTTTTTTTTCCTCTGGAACTCTCATGAGTTCCACCGCATTCCAGGGGAGCGGAAGGCGGTGGGTATGTGAGACTCCTACTCACTAAACCAGACGGTCAACACAACGCCGTATAAAGGAGCGCCACGGGAACGCCTGAGCATACATCCGCGTTGCTCCAACGGCAGGCAGCGCCAAGTAGGCGGCCACCACCTCCCCAAATGGAGCGGCGCAAACTGTTGACCGGGATGCGCCCCACTCCGATGGTCGGCTTGTTTTTTGGCGAGGAGCTCCGTGCAACGTGTGCTGCGCCGTGTCCTCGGCGCAGCCGCACTCGTGGCACATCATCGTGGGCTCACGACCCGCCACCCTAAACAGATACCTCCCGAAGCATCCGTGCCCCGAAAGGATCTGCGTCAGGTGGAAGGTCATCACCCCGTGCCTACGACCGACCCAGTCCGAAAGGATAGGACCGATCGCCAGTGCAGTCGATTTACCAGCGCCGGGCACTCTGAGCCTCTCTCGCCATGTGACGAGCAGCTGCTCCTGCGCCCTGCGCCTCCAATCCGACTCCCCACCCTCCCCCCGAAGACGGGCATCCCTCCTCCGTCGATACGCCTCCGCCAGCGTCAAAGCGTCCAGGTCCCACGGTGGGGTCCCGGCCAGAGCGCAGGCCGCCTCGCACGAGATGGTGCGATACCCCCGGATCACCCTGACAGCCATGACCCTCTGCGCTCTGCACAAGAGGGCCCGGTTGCGGGAGTCGAGGCTATCGGCCCATATTGGTGCCCCGTAGAGCGCCATGGACTTTACCACCCCGGTGTACAGACGCCGGCAGCTCAGGCTCGGTCCCCCGACATTTGGGAGGACGCGACACATCGCTCCGGCTGCCCTAACTAGCTTCGGCGCTAGGCGCCGAAAGTGCTCGTCGAAGCTCCATCGACTGTCGAGGACGAGTCCAAGGTACTCCAAGGAACGCCCGACGGCGATGGAAACTCCTCCGACCACCACACTCGATCCGGCAGGAGGTGCGTTCCGCGGCCCGTGAAAACACACGGCGACGGATTTGTGCAATGCAACCTCCAGCCCCAACCTTCTAATGCGCGCCACTACCTGCGCGACCCCAGCCGTTGCCAGAACACTGGCCTCCCGGTAGCTGTCGCCGCGTGCCGTTACGAGAGTGTCGTCGGCGTAACAGGTTACTTCGACACCCCGTAAGTTGGCACCGCGCAGCACCCAGTCGTAGCCGATGTTCCACAGAAGAGGTCCGAGAACCGACCCCTGAGGAACACCGCACGACACCTCCCTACGAATCCAGCCGTCGCCAGACGGGTAGCAGACGGCGCGGTCGCAGAGGTAATCCGCTACGACGCGACGCAAGTACCCGGGCACGGCGTGGAACCTCAGCGCCTCCAAAATGGTCGCCCAGGGAAGGGTGTTGAACGCGTTGGCGATATCGAGAGACACCGCCAACACCACCCCGCCCCTAGACACCGAGGCCTCTGCCAGGGCCCTCACCCGACCGACAGCGTCGAGGGTGGATCTGCCCTTCCGGAAGCCAAATTGATGGTCGCTGAGATCCCGACCGGACTCCCCCAAGTGCTTGACGAGGCGAGCGGATAAGACCCGCTCAAAGAGCTTACCCGCCTCGTCGAGAAGCACTATCGGCCGATATGCCGATGGCTCGGCAGCCGGCCGCCCCTCCTTGCGCAACAACACCAGTTTCCCACTCTTCCACGTCCGAGGGAACCGGCCCTGCCGCAAGCAAGCGTTGAAGAGGCTCAGCACTAAAGGCTCTAAAGGCCCTATAGCCAAGGCCCAGGCGCGCCCGGGGATGCCGTCGGGTCCCGGCGCAGTGTTCTTCGACCGAAGCCGAAGCGCTGCAGCCCCCAACTCACCTACGGAGACATCCCGTGCTGCGTCCCAACGCTCATCCTCTACCGCCTCAGTCACCGGCGCCATACGAGGTACCCGATGGTCGGTACCTCGAGGGAACAATGCCGTGACTACGGACTCCAGCAACTCCGGCTGGAGAGTCTTGGTCAGCGGGGGGGCCCACGGTCGAAGCTTTCGCCTCACCATCTTGTACGGCCTCCCCCACGGATCCCTGTCCAGGGATTCCACCATCTCCGCTTCGGCCAGGTCTTTGGCTTTGGCGATGGCCGCTACGAAAGCCAGCACTGCCTCACGATATCGAGTATAGTGCTGACTCTCAAGCTCTTGGTCCCGTCGCCGCCGCCTCCGACATCTGGTGTACTGGCGCCTGAGAGCCACGCAGGTCTCTCGGAGCCGCGATAGCTCCTCAGACCACCAGTAAACGCCGCGCCTCGGAGTCGCGGAACGTACGCGGGGCATCGCCGCATCGCAGATGTGCGACATGGTCTGGCCCAGACGCACAGCTTCCGCCTCTACATTCACAGCGCCTTCCGGCGCTCCTACCCAGGCCTGGACCAGGGCAGCCTCCACCAGCGCCTCCCTGTCCAGACGCTTCAGAGCCCATCGCGGGCCCTCCTCGCGCGAGTGTCGACTCGGGGCACTCGGCGGGGCGGGGAGTGCGGAGACGTCGAACCTCACGTAGCGGTGGTCCGACAACGTCTCCACATCCTCCATCACCCGCCAGCCTCGGATACGGCGCGCCAGGGTGGGATCGGCGAACGTGATGTCAACGATCGAACCACCCTGTTGCCGCACGCACGTATGTACCGACCCGCGGTTCAGGACGACAAGACCGGACGCGACTACCCAGTCTTCGAGGAGCTCTCCACGTGCGTCCGTGGCCGGGCAACCCCAAGCCATGGATTTGGCATTCAGGTCGCCGACCACGAGGACCCGACCGGGGCCACTCCTCCCGACGAGGGCGCCGACTTCGACCAGAAACTGTTCGAAGTCGGCGACACTGCGATTCGGAGAGAAGTAGACCCCGATCAGTGTCACGTTTCCGACGAGAGCCGAGACGTAGCCTCGACCCTTCGTCACTCCTCCGAAGACCGGGGATCCGGCCGCTGTCCGGGTCCCGATCGCCACCACACCGTCCCTGTCGCCGGTCCAGTCGTCCCCCGAAGGGACGTAGTAGGGCTCGGCGATCACGACGACGTTCACCAACCACTCCGCCATGCTTTGGAACAATAGGTCCTGAGCCCTGGCGCAGTGGTTTATATTCGCCTGTAGAATCCGCATGGCCATCTTATTCGATGACCATGGGATCCTCTACGGGCCTGGAAGGCTGCTTTGAGGCCCTAGGACCTCTGCCAGCCTTGCCCGGCTTCCTTCCCTTCGGGGCGGGGACGCACTCCTTGGTCCCCACCCGATGCTTGGCCGGTCTGCCGGCCGCTGCGCATGTGACGCAGTGCGGCTCGGCAGAGCACTCCTGGGCCTTGTGCCCGGGCCTTCCGCACCGATAGCAGAGGTCGCTCCTGTCGACCTCCGCAGTGCACTTGGTCCTGACGTGCCCCATCTCCAGACACCGGAAGCACCTGAGGGGCCGATCGTCCAAGACGCGGACCTGCGCCGACACCCAACCGACGAGGAGCCTGCCGCCGCCGGACACCTTCTTGGCCGCTGCGACCGGGCAACGAACCCACGCAGCACCGAGGCCACCGGCGCCGACGGTGACAGCCCCACACCGGACTTCGTCGACGTTGCACCCACCAACCCGTGCGACGGCCGTAGCCACGTCAACGCTGGACACGGAGTCGTCCAGTACCGAAATGCGCATTTCTGCGCACCTCGTGGGTCTAGAGACCCTGACCTGCCCTTCGGGCAGTGACTCTCTCAGCTTTTTAGCGAGAGAGTCCGCCATACCCCCGGTATTCGCTCCGGGCAGTTCCAGGATGCGGCCACCAGTGACCGCCTTCCTGAACCTTAGGTCGTTAATACCAAGGTCGGCCAGGTTGACCTTCTGCTTCGCCTCCGCCAAGACCTGGGCGTAAGTGACGCCAGTGGCCTCGGCTTCGGGATGCAGAGTCAATACCACAGCCGTGGATCGTTCTGCCCGGAGCTTTCTTTTGGGAGCGGTCCCTGGCTTCTGCGACTGCGGTTTCGACCGCGATGCAGAAGGTCCAGCAGGGCCCTTTCCCTGTCCCTTCTTGGGCGGCTTTGCCGCTTTTGGCTTCGCCTGAGGCTCGATAGCCTTCGGCTTTGCCTGCGGCTACGCCTCTTTTTGCTTCGCCTTCGCTCCCTTAGGCTTCTTCTGCGCCGACCCGCTGGGGCCCGCAGAGGGTGGGGCGGCGGTCTTAGCTGACTCAGTGGTCTGCACCGCCTCCCGCCTCTTGTCGGCCGCCAGCGAAGGCCGAAGCCTCGTCTCCGGGAGGAGCCGGTCCTCTATGGAGGCCAGTCGGGCGTTCACCATGGTCCCCACCTGGGACATGACCGCCCGACAGATCTCTTCCAGCGAGGCTGTCTGAGGCTGCGTTGCAGGGGTCGCAGCCTCCGTCAATTCGGTGGCAGAGGGCGCCGGACAACCCTGCTTCCGTGCCTTCTCCATGTCTCCTCTTAATGTGGACATCTCCTTGCGGAGAGTGTCCATCTCGGCTTGCAGGCGAGCATTGTCCGCCTGCAGCCGCCGCGTCTCTTCAGTGAGAGTCCGCGATCCCAGGACTTCCACGGCCTCGGCTATTGAAGCCACCGCGTCCTTAAGCTCGCGGACTATGGTCCCCTTCAGGTTTTTGGACTTTGTGGCTATTTTCGCAATAATAGCCAAGTCCTCTACGACCTGCTGCTTGCTCAGGGCCGTGGACCTATTGCTGGGTCCGACGCCCGACTCCGATACCTGCCCCGAGGTCGAAGCTAGTTCAGCGGCTCGCTGTTCCCGCCTCTTGCGAGTTACAGCGACGCTCTTCTCTAGCTCTTCCTCTACCAACGCCTTGAACTCTTCCCGCTTTGCAGCGAGAAGAGCTCTTTTGGCATCGGCCAAACCTACGTACTCCCCCGTCGTCGGGGGCCGCCCTCGGCCTCTTGACGCAGACGCAGACCGCTCCGAATCCTCGTCGTCGGACAGCTCCAACTCGGGGTTCGGGCGTCGCCTCTTGCGCCAAAGCTTCCCGCCCGTAGCGGGGCTTTGGGACCGTCCAGTTGCGAAGCTGCAGTCGGAGTCCATGTCCTCGTCCTGCCGCCCCGCACTAGACTCCCTACTCGTGACGCTCCTCGTCACCTGCCTCTCCTTATTCTCTCCCCTCCTCGTCCTCCTCTCCTCTCTCTCAACGTCGTTTTTGTGTTTAAGATTTTCCATAACAAATCCCACGAGTATTGAGGAACTAAATTGTCAGCCCCGGCAGAGCCTCTTGCCCGGGTAACCCTAATACACCTGGAAGGTCGGGTGGTATTCCAGGGTTGTGCGCTAGCGGCTGATGAACTCCCCAGCCTCTCTTTCGAGCACCCCGACGTCACGCAACGAAACGCCGAGAATTGAGGATTTTTTATAGAGGTTTACTCCTCGCGGTCCGGCCAATTAAGGCAAGACCCTCGCTCCCCTGCAGGCTGCTTCACATGACCGCCACACCTGCAGGAGTTTACGACTCGACGATGGCAAAAAATGCCCGTCCGGCTGCACAGTTAAGTACCCACCGGACTCGCCGACCGACCGGCAACAGGGCCACCGCTAACGACGGCCACTGATCCGGACATGCCCTCGACCATTCGCCACTGGCATCGGGTCCGGGCCAAAACACCCCTTAAACTAGAACTAGCTACTTCTAACTACCGCTAACTACTTCTAGCTACGGCTTCCCAGATCCATTCGCCACCGAGCACGTTGATGAACACCACACCGGCAACCGGCATCGGGATCGGTCCGCCGCTAGCCAGACAGAGGTATCTATCGCACAGCCAGCTCTGCCGAAGGCAGGAGGACCGGGACCGACACCCTAGTCTAGCTACCTAACTACTAAAGCCACAAACTAGACTACCTATGGCCTCCGCATTCGAGCAAGTTGGAAAATCCAAACCGGGCTCACTGCGGGTCAGCCGGGCCAACACTAGAAGCAAGCTTAAGCACCACTACGAACTAGTACTACTACTATGCCAAGCCTCTAACTAGACTACCTATGGCCGCTCGCCCGGAAGCGAACGACCGGGCCTAAAACTAGTGAAGCATGGGCAGCAGCACTACGCCCCAAACCTACAACCCTCGAGAGCAGCGCAAGCACCACCCCCAAGAGACCGGCCGTAAGGTTCGACCCACCTCTGCGTGAGTCTTAACTCCGTCCACAGCGGACCCGCGAACAAGCCCGCTGCAGGGAGACACGGGACCCCGCATCCCAATACCCCGAGACCGAGCGCCGAAACACTCACTAAGGGGTACCGGGCCCCCCCGACCAGCCAGGAGCAATCACTCAAGGTCTGGCCTCCCATCGACTGCCCCAGAATGAGGCAGCCGAAAACACCTCCCCACGCTAGCCAAGAACCTCCGTTCTGATCGCCACGGACACGAAGACCATGAAAACCAGACCAAGGCACCTTGGTAGCGTTTCGTCAGCTATGTCCCTCATAGCTGACCCCCGCGCTGGACATTAGCAGACGGCTAACGCGATCCCGAGAGACCGCATTAACCGTCCCCCAGGGAGCACCGGCCCGTACCGCTTCCAATCCCGCCGGACGAATCCGGACAACATTGGTAGCGGACGGGCACACGAGGAGGTTTCCAGCATGGCCCCCCATCCCTTTTTTTTTTTTTTTTTTTTTTTTTTTTTTTTTTTTTTTTTTTTTTTTTTTTTTTTTTTTTTTTTTTTTTTTTTCGTCTGGAACCCTCATGGGTTTCACCGCATTCCAGGGGAGAGGAAGGCGGTGGGTATGTGGGACTCCTACCCACTAAACCAGACGGTCAACACATCGCCGTATGGAGGAGCGCCACGGGAACGCCGAAGCATACGTCCGCGTTGCTCCAACGGCAGGCAGCGCCAAGTAGGCGGCCACCACCCCCCCAAATGGAGCGGCGCAAACTGTTGACCGGGATGCGCCCCACTCCGATGGTCGGCTTGTTTTCTGGCGAGGAGCTCCCCTGCTCCCCACCCAAGCCGACCGAGCCAGATCGTTTTGGACGACCTTTATCTCCGAGCAGACGGCAAGCCGCCGAGCTCAGAATCTAGGAAGTCCGATCCGACTCATACCCACTAGAGCCCCGGCCCCGAGATGGGACCGTGGCGAGTGGCGGACTTCGCAGTCCACCACCCGTACCGGGGGCTACGGCGGCAGACGGCGCTCGTGAGCGACACGCCTGCGCCCCACCCTCCTCCGGCGCATCGGTGGAGCGGCTCCGTCCTCCTCCCTGAGCCTCTCCGTCGCCTCCTTCTGCGACATCACGACCTCGCAGAAGGAACGCACCGCACCCCACGCCTCTTCGCTCGAGACCATGGCCTTGACCACGGCCGGGAGCGAGAGGTCCGACCCGATGGAAGCCACGAGTGTAGCACGCGGCTCCGCCCAATGCGGGCACGAAGCCAGCGTGTGCTGCGCCGTATCCTCGGCGCAGCCGCACTCGTGGCACATCATCGTGGGCTCACGACCCGCCACCCTAAACAGATACCTCCCGAAGCATCCGTGCCCCGAAAGGATCTGCGTCAAGTGGAAAGTCATCACCCCGTGCCTACGACCGACCCAATCCGAAAGGATGGGACCGATCGCCAGGGTCGTCGATATGCCAGCGCCGGGCATCCTGAGCCTCTCTCGCCATGTGACAAGGAGCTCTTCCTGCGCCCTGCGCCTCCAATCCGACTCCCCACCCTCCTCCCCAGACGGAGGATGTTCCCCCCGACGACGGGCATCCCTCCTCCGTCGATACGCCTCCGCCAGCGTCAAAGCGTCCAGGTCCCACGGTGGGGTCCCGGCCAGAGCGCAGGCCGCCTCGCACGAGATGGTGCGATACCCTCGGATCACCCTGACAGCCATGACCCTTTGCGCTCTGCACAAGAGGGCCCGGTTGCGGGAGTCGAGACTATCGGCCCATATTGGTGCCCCGTAGAGCGCCATGGACCTTACCACCCCGGTGTACAGACGCCGGCAGCTCATGCTCGGTCCCCCGACATTTGGGAGGACGCGACACATCGCTCCGGCTGCCCTAACTAGTTTCGGCGCTAGGCGCCGAAAGTGCTCGTCGAAGCTCCATCGACTGTCGAGGACGAGTCCAAGGTACTCCAAGGAACGCCCGACGGCGATGGAAACTCCTCCGACCACCACACTCGACCCGGCAGGAGGTGCGTTCCGCGGCCCGTGAAAACACACAGCGACGGATTTGTGCAATGCAACCTCCAGCCCCAACCTTCTAATGCGCGCCACTACTTGCGCGACCCCAGCCGTTGCCAGAACACTGGCCTCCCGGTAGCTGTCGCCGCGTGCCGTTACGAGAGTGTCGTCGGCGTAACAGGTTACTTCGACACCCCGTAAGTTGGCACCGCGCAGCACCCAGTCGTAGCCGATGTTCCACAGAAGAGGTCCGAGAACCGACCCCTGAGGAACACCGCACGACACCTCCCTACGAATCCAGCCGTCGCCAGACGGGTAGCAGACGGCGCGGTCGCAGAGGTAATCCGCTACGACGCGACGCAAGTACCCGGGCACGGCGTGGAACCTCAGCGCCTCCAAAATGGTCGCCCAGGGGAGGGTGTTGAACGCGTTGGCGATATCGAGAGACACCGCCAACACAACCCCGCCCCTAGACACCGAGGCCTCTGCCAGGGCCCTCACCCGACCGACAGCGTCGAGGGTGGATCTGCCCTTCCGGAAGCCAAATTGATGGTCGCTGAGATCCCGACCGGACTCCCCCAAGTGCTTGACGAGGCGAGCGGATAAGACCCGCTCAAAGAGCTTACCCGCCTCGTCGAGAAGCACTATCGGCCGATATGCCGATGGCTCGGCAGCCGGCCGCCCCTCCTTGCGCAACAACACCAGTTTCCCACTCTTCCACGTCCGCGGGAACCGGCCCTGCCGCAAGCAAGCGTTGAAGAGGCTCAGCACTAAAGGCTCTAAAGGCCCTATAGCCAAGGCCCAGGCGCGCCCGGGGATGCCGTCGGGTCCCGGCGCAGTGTTCTTCGACCGAAGCCGAAGCGCTGCAGCCCCCAACTCACCTACGGAGACATCCTGTGCTGCGTCCCAACGCTCATCCTCTACCGCCTCAGTCACCGGCGCCATACGAGGTACCCGATGGTCGGTACCTCGAGGGAACAATGCCGTGACTACGGACTCCAGCAACTCCGGCTGGAGAGTCTTGGTCAGCGGGGGGGCCCACGGTCGAAGCTTTCGCCTCACCATCTTGTACGGCCTCCCCCACGGATCCCTGTCCAGGGATTCCACCATCTCCGCTTCGGCCAGGTCTTTGGCTTTGGCGATGGCCGCTACGAAAGCCAGCACTGCCTCACGATATCGAGTATAGTGCTGACTCTCAAGCTCTTGGTCCCGTCGCCGCCGCCTCCGACATCTGGTGTACTGGCGCCTGAGAGCCACGCAGGTCTTTCGGAGCCGCGATAGCTCCTCAGACCACCAGTAAACGCCGCGCCTCGGAGTCGCGGAACGTACGCGGGGCATCGCCGCATCGCAGATGTGCGACATGGTCTGGCCCAGACGCACAGCTTCCGCCTCTACATTCACAGCGCCTTCCGGCGCTCCTACCCAGGCCTGGACCAGGGCAGCCTCCACCAGCGCCTCCCTGTCCAGACGCTTCAGAGCCCATCGCGGGCCCTCCTCGCGCGAGTGTCGACTCGGGGCACTCGGCGGGGCGGGGAGTGCGGAGACGTCGAACCTCACGTAGCGGTGGTCCGACAACGTCTCCACATCCTCCATCACCCGCCAGCCTCGGATACGGCGCGCCAGGGTGGGATCGGCGAACGTGATGTCAACGATCGAACCACCCTGTTGCCGCACGCACGTATGTACCGACCCGCGGTTCAGGACGACAAGACCGGACGCGACTACCCAGTCTTCGAGGACCTCTCCACGTGCGTCCGTGGCCGGGCAACCCCAAGCCATGGATTTGGCATTGAGGTCCCCGACCACGAGGACCCGACCGGGGCCACTCCTCCCGACGAGGGCACCGACTTCGACCAGAAACTGTTCGAAGTCGGCGACACTGCGATTCGGAGAGAAGTAGACCCCGATCAGTGTCACGTTTCCGACGAGAGCCGAGACGTAGCCTCGACCCTTCGTCACTCCTCCGAAGACCGGGGATCCGGCCGCTGTCCGGGTCCCGATCGCCACCACACCGTCCCTGTCGCCGGCCCAGTCGTCCCCCGAAGGGACGTAGTAGGGCTCGGCGATCACGACGACGTTCACCAACCACTCCGCCATGCTTTGGAACAATAGGTCCTGAGCCCTGGCGCAGTGGTTGATATTCGCCTGTAGAATCCGCATGGCCATCTTATTCGATGACCATGGGATCCTCTACGGGCCTGGAAGGCTGCTTTGAGGCCCTAGGACCTCTGCCAGCCTTGCCCGGCTTCCTTCCCTTCGGGGCGGGGACGCACTCCTTGGTCCCCACCCGATGCTTGGCCGGTCTGCCGGCCGCTGCGCATGTGACGCAGTGCGGCTCGGCAGAGCACTCCTGGGCCTTGTGCCCGGGCCTTCCGCACCGATAGCAGAGGTCGCTCCTGTCGACCTCCGCAGTGCACTTGGTCCTGACGTGCCCCATCTCCAGGCACCGGAAGCACCTGAGGGGCCGATCGTCCAAGACGCGGACCTGCGCCGACACCCAACCGACGAGGAGCCTGCCGCCGCCGGACACCTTCTTGGCCGCTGCGACCGGGCAACGAACCCACGCAGCACCGAGGCCACCGGCGCCGACGGTGACAGCCCCACACCGGACTTCGTCGACGTTGCACCCACCAACCCGTGCGACGGCCGTAGCCACGTCAACGCTGGACACGGAGTCGTCCAGTCCCGAAATGCGCATTTCTGCGCACCTCGTGGGTCTAGAGACCCTGACCTGCCCTTCGGGCAGTGACTCTCTCAGCTTTTTAGCGAGAGAGTCCGCCATACCCCCGGTATTCGCTCCGGGCAGTTCCAGGATGCGGCCACCAGTGACCGCCTTCCTGAACCTTAGGTCCTTAATACCAAGATGGCCCCCCATCCCTAACCTTTTTTTTTTTTTTTTTTTTTTTTTTTTTCGTCTGGAACCCTCATGGGTTCCACCGCATTCCAGGGGAGCGGAAGGCGGTGGGTATGTGAGACTCCTACTCACTAAACCAGACGGTCAACACATCGCCGTATGGAGGAGCGCCACGGGAACGCCGAAGCATACATCCGCGTTGCTCCAACGGCAGGCAACGCCAAGTAGGCGGCCACCACCCCCCCAAATGGAGCGGCGCAAACTGTTGACCGGGATGCGCCCCACTCCGATGGTCGGCTTGTTTTCTGGCGAGGAGCTCCCCTGCTCCCCGCCCAAGCCGACCGAGCCAGATCGTTTTGGACGACCTTTATCTCCGAGCTGACGGCAAGCCGCCGAGCTCAGAATCAAGGAAGTCCGATCCGACTCATACCCACTAGAGCCCCGGCCCCGAGATGGGACCGTGGCGAGTGGCGGACTTCGCAGCCCACCACCCGTACCGGGGGCTACGGCGGCAGACGGCGCTCGTGAGCGACACGCCTGCGCCCCACCCTCCTCCGGCGCATCGGTAGAGCGGCTCCGTCCTCCTCCCTGAGCCTCTCCGCCGCCTCCTTCTGCGACATCACGACCTCGCAGTAGGAACGCACCGCACCCCACGCCTCTTCGCTCGAGACCATGGCCTTGACCACGGCCGGGAGCGAGAGGTCCGACCCGATGGAAGCCACGAGTGTAGCACGCGGCTCCGCCCAATGCGGGCACGAAGCCAGCGTGTGCTGCGCCGTATCCTCGGCGCAGCCGCACTCGTGGCACATCATCGTGGGCTCACGACCCGCCACCCTAAACAGATACCTCCCGAAGCATCCGTGCCCCGAAAGGATCTGCGTCAGGTGGAAGGTCATCACCCCGTGCCTACGACCGACCCAATCCGAAAGGATGGGACCGATCGCCAGGGCAGTCGATTTACCAGCGTTGGGCACTCTGAGCCTCTCGCGCCATGTGACGAGCAGCTCCTCATGCGCCCTGCGCCTCCAATCCGACTCCCCACCCTCCCCCCGAAGACGGGCATCCCTCCTCCGTCGATACGCCTCCGCCAGCGTCATAGCATCCAGGTCCCACGGTGGGGTCCCGGCTAGAGCGCAGGCCGCCTCGCACGAGATGGTGCGATACCCTCGGATCACCCTGACAGCCATGACCCTCTGCGCTCTGCACAAGAGGGCCCGATTGCGGGAGTTGAGTCTATCGGCCCATATTGGTGCCCCGTAGAGCGCTATGGACCTTACCACCCCGGTGTACAGACGTCGGCAGCTCATGCTCGGTCCCCCGACATTTGGGAGGACGCGACACATCGCTCCGGCTGCCCTAACAAGCTTCGGCGCTAGGCGCCGAAAGTGCTCGTCGAAGCTCCATCGACTGTCGAGGACGAGTCCAAGGTACTCCAAGGAACGCCCGACAGCGATGGAAACTCCGCCGACGACCACTCTCGACCCGGCCGGAGGTCCGTTCCGCGGCCCGTGAAAACACACAGCCACGGATTTGTGCAATGCAACCTCCAGCCCCAGCCTTCTAATGCGCGCCACTACCTGCGCGACCCCAGCGGTTGCCAGAACACTGGCCTCCCGGTAGCTGTCGCCGCGTGCCGTTACGAGAGTGTCGTCGGCGTAACAAGTTACTTCGATACCCCGTAAGTTGGCACCGCGCAGCACCCAGTCGTAGCCGATGTTCCACAGGAGAGGTCCGAGAACCGACCCCTGCGGAACACCGCACGACACCTCCCTACGAATCCAGCCGTCACCAGCCGGGTAGCAGACGGCGCGGTCGCAGAGGTAATCCGCTACGACGCGACGCAAGTACCCGGGCACGGCGTGGAACCTCAGCGCCTCCAAAATGGTCGCCCAGGGAAGGGTGTTGAACGCGTTGGCGATATCGAGAGACACCGCCAACACCACCCCGCCCCGAGACACCGAGGCCTCCGCCAGGGCCCTCACCCGACTGACAGCGTCGAGGGTGGACCTGCCCTTGCGGAAGCCAAATTGATGGTCGCTGAGATCCCGACCGGACTCCTCCAAGTGCTTGACGAGGCGAGCGGATAAAACCCGCTCAAAGAGCTTACCCGCCTCGTCGAGAAGCACTATCGGCCGATATGCCGATGGCTCGGCAACCGGCCGCCCCTCCTTGCGCAACAGCACCAGTTTCCCACCCTTCCACGTCCGCGGGAACCGGCCCTGCTGCAAACTTGCGTTAAAGAGGCGCAGCACTAGTGGCTCTAAATCCCCTAGGGCCAAGGCCCAGGCGCGCCCGGGGATGCCGTCGGGTCCCGGCGCAGTGTTCTTCGACCGAAGCCGAAGCACTGCAGCCCCCAACTCATCCCCGGACACATCCCGTGCTGCGTCCCAACGCTCATCCTCTACCGCCTCAGTCGCCGGCGCCATACGAGGTACTCGATAGTCGGTACCTCGGGGGAACAATGCCGTGACTACGGACTCCAGCAACTCCGGCTGGAGAGTCTTGGTCAGCGGGGGGGCCCACGGTCGAAGCTTTCGCCTCACCATCTTGTACGGCCTCCCCCACGGGTCCCTGTCCAGGGACTCCACCATCTCTGCTTCGGCCAGGTCTTTGGCTTTGGCGATGGCCGCTACGAAAGTCATCACTGCCTCACGATATCGAGTATAGTGCTGACTCTCAAGCTCTTGGTCCCGTCGCCGCCGCCTCCGACATCTGGTGTACTGGCGCCTGAGAGCCACGCAGGTCTCTCGGAGCCGCGATAGCTCCTCAGACCACCAGTAAACGCCGCGCCTCGGAGTCGCGGAACGTACGCGGGGCATCGCCGCATCGCAGATGTGCGTCATGGTCTGGCCCAGACGCACAGCTTCTGCCTCTACATTCACAGCACCTTCCGGCGCTCCTACCCAGGCCTGGACCAGAGCAGCCTCCACCAGCGCCTCCCTGTCCAGACGCTTCAGGGCCCATCGCGGGCCCTCCTCGCGCGAGGGTCGACTCGGGGCATTCGGCGGGGCGGGGAGTGCGGAGACGTCGAACCTCACGTAGCGGTGGTCCGACAACGTCTCCACATCCTCCATCACCCGCCAGCCTCGGATACGGCGCGCCAGGGTGGGATCGGCGAACGTGATGTCGACGATCGAACCGCCCTGTTGCCGCACGCACGTATGTACCGACCCGTGGTTCAGGACGACAAGACCGGATGCGACTACCCAGTCTTCGAGGACCTCTCCACGTGCGTCCGTGGCCGGGCAACCCCAAGCCATGGATTTGGCATTGAGGTCCCCGACCACGAGGACCCGACCGGGGCCACTCCTCCCGACGAGGGCGCCGACTTCGACCAGAAACTGTTCGAAGTCGGCGACACTGCGATTCGGAGAGAAGTAGACCCCGATCAGTGTCACGTTTCCGACGAGAGCCGAGACGTAGCCTCGACCCTTCGTCACTCCTCCGAAGACCGGGGATCCGGCCGCTGTCCGGGTCCCGATCGCCACCACACCGTCCCTGTCGCCGGCCCAGTCGTCCCCCGAAGGGACGTAGTAGGGCTCGGCGATCACGACGACGTTTACCAACCACTCCGCCATGCTTTGGAACAAGAGGTCCTGAGCCCTGGCGCAGTGGTTGATATTCGCCTGTAGAATCCGCATGGCCATCTTATTCGATGACCATGGGATCCTCTACGGGCCTGGAAGGCTGCTTTGAGGCCCTAGGACCTCTGCCAGTCTGGCCCGGCTTCCTTCCCTTCGGGGCGGGAACGCACTCCTTGGTCCCCACCCGATGCTTGGCCGGTCTGCCGGCCGCTGCGCACGTGACGCAGTGCGGCTCGGCAGAGCACTCCTGGGCCTTGTGCCCGGGCTTTCCGCACCGATAGCAGAGGTCGCTCCTGTCGACCTCCGCAGTGCACTTGGCCCTGACGTGCCCCATCTCCAGGCACCGGAAGCACCGGAGGGGCCGATCGTCCAAGACGCGGACCTGCGCCGACACCCATCCGACGAGGAGCCTGCCACCACCGGACACCTTCTTGGCCGCTGCGACCGGGCAACGAACCCACGCAGCACCGAGGCCACCGGCGCCGACGGTGACAGCCCCGCAACGGACTTCGTCGACGTCGCACCCACCAACCCTAGCGACGGCCGTAGCCACGTCGACGCTGGACACGGAGTCGTCCAGTCCCGAAATGCGCATTTCTGCGCACTTCGTGGGTCTAGAGACCCTGACGTGCCCTTCGGGCAGTGACTCTCTCAGCTTCTTAGCGAGAGAGTCCGCCATACCCCCGGTATTCGCTCCGGGCAGTTCCAGGATGCGGCCACCAGTGACCGCCTTCCTAAACCTTAGATCCTTAATACCTAGGTCGGCCAGGTTGACCTTTTGCTTCGCCTCCGACAAGACCTGAGCGTAAGTGACGCCAGTGGCCTCGGCTTCGGGAAGCAGAGTCAATACCACAGCCGTGGATCGTTCTACCCGGAGTTTTCTTTTGGGAGCGGGCTTTCCCTGTCCCTTCTTCGGCGGTTTTGCCGCTTTTGGCTTCGCCTGAGGCTTGGTAGGCCTCAGCTTTGCCTGCGACTGGCCCTCTTTAGGCTTCGCCTTCACCCCCTTAGCCTTCTTCACGGGCTCCGAACGAGTCTTCTGCGCCGACCCGCTGGGGCCCGCAGAGGGTTGAGATGCGGTCTTAACAGACTCTGTGGTCTTAACCGCCTCCCGCCTCTTGTCGGCCGCCAGCGGAGGCCGAAGCCTCGTCTCCGGCAAGAGCCGGTCCTCTATAGAGGCCAGTCGAGCGGTCACCATGGTCCCCACCTGGGACATGACCGCCCGACAGATCTCCTCCAGCGAGATTGTTTGAGGCTGCGTTGCAGGGGATGCAGCCTCCGTCAATCCGGTGGGAGAGGGCACCGGACAGCCCTGCTTCCGTGCTCTCTCCATGTCTTCTCTTAATGTGGACATCTCCTTGCGGAGAGTGTCCATCTCGGCTTGCAGGCGAGCATTGTCCGCCTGCAGACGACGCGTCTCTTCTGTAAGAGTCCGCGATCCCAGGACTTCCACGGCCTCGGTTATTGAAGCCACAGCGTCCTTCAATTCGCGGACTATAGTCCCCTTAAGGTTTTTGGACTTTGTGGCGATTTTAGCAATGATCGCCAAGTCCTCGACAACCTGCTGCTTGGTCAGGGCCGCGGACCTATTACTGGGTCCGACGCCCGACTCAGCCTTCTCACCCGAGGCCGACGCTAGTTCGGCGGCTCGCTGTTCCCGCCTCTTGCGAGTGATAGCGACGCTTTTCTCAAGGTCTTCTTCGACCAACGCCTTGAACTCTTCCCGCTTTACAGCGAGAAGCGCTCTTTTGGCATCGGCCAAGCCGACGTACTCCCCCGTCGTCGGAGGCCGCCCTCGACCTCTGGTTGCAGACGCAGACCGCTCCGAATCCTCTTCGGACTGCGCCAACTCGGGGTTCGGGCGTCTTCTTTTCCGCCAAAGTTTCCCGCCTGTAGCGGGGCTTTGAGATCGTCCAGTGGCAAAGCTGCAGTCGGAGTCCATGTCCTCGTCCTGCCGCCCCGCACTGGATTCCCTGCTTGTGACGCTCCGCGTCATCCGCCTCTCCTTACTCACTTCCCTCCTCGTCCTCCTCTCCTCTCCCTCAACGTCGTTTGTTTCTGTTGAATTTACCATAATAAATCCCACGAGTAGTGAGGAAATAAAAAGTCAACCCCGGCAGAGCCTCTTGCCCGGGTAACCCTAATACACCGGGAAGGTCGGGTGGTATTCCAGGGTTGTGCGCTAGCGGCTGATGAACTCCCCAGCCTCTCTTTCGAGCAACCCGACGTCACGCAACGAAACGCCGAGAATTGAGGATTTTTTATAGAGGTTTACTCCTCGCGATCCGGCCGATTAAGGCAAGACCCTCGCTCCCCTGCAGGCTGCTTCACATGACCGCCACACCTGTAGGAGTTTACGACTCGACGGTGGCAAAAAATGCCTGCCCGACTGCACAGTTAAGTACCCACCGGACTCGCCGACCGACCGGCAACAGGGCCTCCGCTAACGACGACCACTGATCCGGACATGCCCTCGACCATTCGCCACTGGCATCGGGTCTGGGCCAAAACACCCCTAAAGTACAAAACACCCCTAAGTAAAAATTATATAATTAATTACTAATTACTACCTGAATTTCGCTTCGTGGAGTTGGGCCGGACACGAGTCGCAAATACCTGCTCCCATGTACCCACGCTGTCCGTACCACTCCGTACCGTACCTGCCAGTACCGGGCACATGTCCCGACTACCTGCTCCCGTCCGCGCTGTCCGTACCATTCCATACCGTACCGGCTAGTACCGGACACATGTCCCGACTACCTGCTCCGCGTACTACTCCATACCGTACCGGCCAGTACCGGGCACATGTCCCGATTACCTGCTCCCGCCCGCGCTGTCCGTACCATTCCATACCGTACCGGCTAGTACCGGACACATGTCCCGACTACCTGCTCCGCGTACCACTCCATACCGTACCGGCTAGTACCGAACACATGTCCCGACTACCTGCTCCGCGTACCACTACGTACCGTACCGGCCGGTACAGGCCAGTACCATACGGGTCCAAAGAACCCATAGTGATAACAATTGTCAGTGAAATGAAAGAAGCCGACAAGACTCAAGATTCCTGGAAAGACACCTGCGCTGCTAAGGTGTCATAAACTCCGGCGTCGCCCTAGCCAGGTTATACAATCCGATCCAAGTCTTCGTCGTACAGTTTGCGTTGAGTAAGAACACCCAAAACAAATACACCCACCACTTCTGAAACACTAACAAGACACTCTCGACACAGACAGCCGTAACAAAGGACCAAACGCAGCAATGACATCTGAATCGCGAAAGCTGCACAGCGAAAGCTCTGGCGAAAACACGCGAACCGGCGCAGGAGCTCGCTTCACGCTCTAACTGAACATCACACAACCGGAAGCTCCACAAAACAACTTTATACACTACACATCACGAAAGCTCGCACAAAACTTTTCTATACACGAGCACCCTCTCTGGCACCCCTTCCTCGTCTTGCCGCCTTGGAACTAAAAACACAACACACACCTACACAGACACACACAGACACACGCGACACGAAAAACAAACAAAAATAATATAGTTCACAACCGCATCCCGGGCGCGAGAGCGGAGCGCCCCCATCCCTAACCTAACCTTTTTTTTTTTTTTTTTTTTTTTTTTTTTTTTTTTTTTCGTCTGGAACCCTCATGGGTTCCACCGCATTCCAGGGGAGCGGAAGGCGGTGGGTATGTGAGACTCCTACTCACTAAACCAGACGGTCAACACATCGCCGTATGGAGGAGCGCCACGGGAACGCCGAAGCATACATCCGCGTTGCTCCAACGGCAGGCAACGCCAAGTAGGCGGCCACCACCCCCCCAAATGGAGCGGCGCAAACTGTTGACCGGGATGCGCCCCACTCCGATGGTCGGCTTGTTTTCTGGCGAGGAGCTCCCCTGCTCCCCGCCCAAGCCGACCGAGCCAGATCGTTTTGGACGACCTTTATCTCCGAGCCGACGGCAAGCCGCCGAGCTCAGAATCAAGGAAGTCCGATCCGACTCATACCCACTAGAGCCCCGGCCCCTAGATGGGACCGTGGCGAGTGGCGGACTTCGCAGTCCACCACCCGTACCGGGGGCTACGGCGGCAGACGGCGCTCGTGAGCGACACGCCTGCGCCCCACCCTCCTCCGGCGCATCGGTAGAGCGGCTCCGTCCTCCTCCCTGAGCCTCTCCGCCGCCTCCTTCTGCGACATCACGACCTCGCAGAAGGAACGCACCGCACCCCACGCCTCTTCGCTAGAGACCATGGCCTTGACCACGGCCGGGAGCGAGAGGTCCGACCCGATGGAAGCCACGAGTGTAGCACGCGGCTCCGCCCACTGCGGGCACGAAGCCAGCGTGTGCTGAGCCGTATCCTCGGCGCAGCCGCACTCGTGGCACATCATCGTGGGCTCACGACCCGCCACCCTAAACAGATACCTCCCGAAGCATCCGTGCCCCGAAAGGATCTGCGTCAGGTGGAAGGTCATCACCCCGTGCCTACGACCGACCCAGTCCGAAAGGATGGGACCGATCGCCAGGGCAGTCGATTTACCAGCGCCGGGCACTCTGAGCCTCTCTCGCCATGTGACGAGCAGCTGCTCCTGCGCCCTGCGCCTCCAATCCGACTCCCCACCCTCCCCCCGAAGACGGGCATCCCTCCTCCGTCGATACGCCTCCGCCAGCGTCAAAGCGTCCAGGTCCCACGGTGGGGTCCCGGCCAGAGCGCAGGCCGCCTCGCACGAGATGGTGCGATACCCCCGGATCACCCTGACAGCCATGACCCTCTGCGCTCTGCACAAGAGGGCCCGGTTGCGGGAGTCGAGGCTATCGGCCCATATTGGTGCCCCGTAGAGCGCTATGGACCTTACCACCCCGGTGTACAGACGTCGGCAGCTCATGCTCGGTCCCCCGACATTTGGGAGGACGCGACACATCGCTCCGGCTGCCCTAACAAGCTTCGGCGCTAGGCGCCGAAAGTGCTCGTCGAAGCTCCATCGACTGTCGAGGACGAGTCCAAGGTACTCCAAGGAACGCCCGACAGCGATGGAAACTCCGCCGACCACCACTCTCGACCCGGCCGGAGGTCCGTTCCGCGGCCCGTGAAAACACACAGCCACGGATTTGTGCAATGCAACCTCCAGCCCCAGCCTTCTAATGCGCGCCACTACCTGCGCGACCCCAGCGGTTGCCAGGACACTGGCCTCCCGGTAGCTGTCGCCGCGTGCCGTTACGAGAGTGTCGTCGGCGTAACAAGTTACTTCGACACCCCGTAAGTTGGCACCGCGCAGCACCCAGTCGTAGCCGATGTTCCACAGGAGAGGTCCGAGAACCGACCCCTGCGGAACACCGCACGACACCTCCCTACGAATCCAGCCGTCACCAGTCGGGTAGCAGACGGCGCGGTCGCAGAGGTAATCCGCTACGACGCGACGCAAGTACCCGGGCACGGCGTGGAACCTCAGCGCCTCCAAAATGGTCGCCCAGGGAAGGGTGTTGAACGCGTTGGCGATATCGAGAGACACCGCCAACACCACCCCGCCCCGAGACACCGAGGCCTCCGCCAGGGCCCTCACCCGACTGACAGCGTCGAGGGTGGACCTGCCCTTGCGGAAGCCAAATTGATGGTCGCTGAGATCCCGACCGGACTCCCCCAAGTGCTTGACGAGGCGAGCGGATAAAACCCGCTCAAAGAGCTTACCCGCCTCGTCGAGAAGCACTATCGGCCGATATGCCGATGGCTCGGCAACCGGCCGCCCCTCCTTGCGCAACAGTACCAGTTTCCCACCCTTCCACGTCCGCGGGAACCGGCCCTGCTGCAAACATGCGTTAAAGAGGCGTAGCACTAGTGGCTCTAAATCCCCTAGGGCCAAGGCCCAGGCGCGCCCGGGGATGCCGTCGGGTCCCGGCGCAGTGTTCTTCGACCGAAGCCGAAGCACTGCAGCCCCCAACTCATCCCCGGAGACATCCCGTGCTGCGTCCCAACGCTCATCCTCTACCGCCTCAGTCGCCGGCGCCATACGAGGTACTCGATAGTCGGTACCTCGGGGGAACAATGCCGTGACTACGGACTCCAGCAACTCCGGCTGGAGAGTCTTGGTCAGCGGGGGGGCCCACGGTCGAAGCTTTCGCCTCACCATCTTGTACGGCCTCCCCCACGGGTCCCTGTCCAGGGACTCCACCATCTCTGCTTCGGCCAGGTCTTTGGCTTTGGCGATGGCCGCTACGAAAGTCATCACTGCCTCACGATATCGAGTATAGTGCTGACTCTCAAGCTCTTGGTCTCGTCGCCGCCGCCTCCGACATCTGGTGTACTGGCGCCTGAGAGCCACGCAGGTCTCTCGGAGCCGCGATAGCTCCTCAGACCACCAGTAAACGCCGCGCCTCGGAGTCGCGGAACGTACGCGGGGCATCGCCGCATCGCAGATGTGCGTCATGGTCTGGCCCAGACGCACAGCTTCTGCCTCTACATTCACAGCACCTTCCGGCGCTCCTACCCAGGCCTGGACCAGAGCAGCCTCCACCAGCGCCTCCCTGTCCAGACGCTTCAGGGCCCATCGCGGGCCCTCCTCGCGCGAGGGTCGACTCGGGGCATTCGGCGGGGCGGGGAGTGCGGAGACGTCGAACCTCACGTAGCGGTGGTCCGACAACGTCTCCACATCCTCCATCACCCGCCAGCCTCGGATACGGCGCGCCAGGGTGGGATCGGCGAATGTGATGTCGACGATCGAACCGCCCTGTTGCCGCACGCACGTATGTACCGACCCGTGGTTCAGGACGACAAGACCGGACGCGACTACCCAGTCTTCGAGGACCTCTCCACGTGCGTCCGTGGCCGGGCAACCCCAAGCCATGGATTTGGCATTGAGGTCCCCGACCACGAGGACCCGACCGGGGCCACTCCTCCCGACGAGGGCGCCGACTTCGACCAGAAACTGTTCGAAGTCGGCGACACTGCGATTCGGAGAGAAGTAGACCCCGATCAGTGTCACGTTTCCGACGAGAGCCGAGACGTAGCCTCGACCCTTCGTCACTCCTCCGAAGACCGGGGATCCGGCCGCTGTCCGGGTCCCGATCGCCACCACACCGTCCCTGTCGCCGGCCCAGTCGTCCCCCGAAGGGACGTAGTAGGGCTCGGCGATCACGACGACGTTTACCAACCACTCCGCCATGCTTTGGAACAAGAGGTCCTGAGCCCTGGCGCAGTGGTTGATATTCGCCTGTAGAATCCGCATGGCCATCTTATTCGATGACCATGGGATCCTCTACGGGCCTGGAAGGCTGCTTTGAGGCCCTAGGACCTCTGCCAGCCTGGCCCGGCTTCCTTCCCTTCGGGGCGGGAACGCACTCCTTGGTCCCCACCCGATGCTTGGCCGGTCTGCCGGCCGCTGCGCACGTGACGCAGTGCGGCTCGGCAGAGCACTCCTGGGCCTTGTGCCCGGGCTTTCCACACCGATAGCAGAGGTCGCTCCTGTCGACCTCCGCAGTGCACTTGGCCCTGACGTGCCCCATCTCCAGGCACCGGAAGCACCGGAGGGGCCGATCGTCCAAGACGCGGACCTGCGCCGACACCCATCCGACGAGGAGCCTGCCACCACCGGACACCTTCTTGGCCGCTGCGACCGGGCAACGAACCCACGCAGCACCGAGGCCACCGGCGCCGACGGTGACAGCCCCGCAACGGACTTCGTCGACGTCGCACCCACCAACCCTAGCGACGGCCGTAGCCACGTCGACGCTGGACACGGAGTCGTCCAGTCCCGAAATGCGCATTTCTGCGCACTTCATGGGTCTAGAGACCCTGACCTGCCCTTCGGGCAGTGACTCTCTCAGCTTCTTAGCGAGAGAGTCCGCCATACCCCCGGTATTCGCTCCGGGCAGTTCCAGGATGCGGCCACCAGTGACCGCCTTTCTAAACCTTAGGTCCTTAATACCTAGGTCGGCCAGGTTGACCTTTTGCTTCGCCTCCGACAAGACCTGAGCGTAAGTGACGCCAGTGGCCTCGGCTTCGGGAAGCAGAGTCAATACCACAGCCGTGGATCGTTCTACCCGGAGTTTTCTTTTGGGAGCGGGCTTTCCTTGTCCCTTCTTCGGCGGTTTTGCCGCTTTTGGCTTCGCCTGAGGCTTGGTAGGCCTCAGCTTTGCCTGCGACTGGCCCTCTTTAGGCTTCGCCTTCATCCCCTTAGCCTTCTTCACGGGCTCCGAACGAGTCTTCTGCGCCGACCCGCTGGGGCCCGCAGAGGGTTGAGATGCGGTCTTAACAGACTCTGAGGTCTTAACCGCCTCCCGCCTCTTGTCGGCCGCCAGCGGAGGCCGAAGCCTCGTCTCCGGCAAGAGCCGGTCCTCTATGGAGGCCAGTCGAGCGGTCACCATGGTCCCCACCTGGGACATGACCGCCCGACAGATCTCCTCCAGCGAGATTGTTTGAGGCTGCGTTGCAGGGGATGCAGCCTCCGTCAATCCGGTGGGAGAGGGCGCCGGACAGCCCTGCTTCCGTGCTCTCTCCATGTCTTCTCTTAATGTGGACATCTCCTTGCGGAGAGTGTCCATTTCGGCTTGCAGGCGAGCATTGTCCGCCTGCAGACGACGCGTCTCTTCTGTAAGAGTCCGCGATCCCAGGACTTCCACGGCCTCGGCTATTGAAGCCACAGCGTCCTTCAATTCGCGGACTATAGTCCCCTTAAGGTTTTTGGACTTTGTGGCGATTTTAGCAATGATCGCCAAGTCCTCGACAACCTGCTGCTTGGTCAGGGCCGCGGACCTATTACTGGGTCCGACGCCCGACTCAGCCTTCTCACCCGAGGCCGACGCTAGTTCGGCGGCTCGCTGTTCCCGCCTCTTGCGAGTGATAGCGACGCTTTTCTCAAGGTCTTCTTCGACCAACGCCTTGAACTCTTCCCGCTTTACAGCGAGAAGCGCTCTTTTGGCATCGGCCAAGCCGACGTACTCCCCCGTCGTCGGAGGCCGCCCTCGACCTCTGGTCGCAGACGCAGACCGCTCCGAATCCTCTTCAGACTGCGCCAACTCGGGGTTCGGGCGTCTTCTTTTCCGCCAAAGTTTCCCGCCTGTAGCGGGGCTTTGAGATCGTCCAGTGGCAAAGCTGCAGTCGGAGTCCATGTCCTCGTCCTGCCGCCCCGCACTGGATTCCCTGCTGGTGACGCTCCGCGTCATCCGCCTCTCCTTACTCGCTTCCCTCCTCGTCCTCCTCTCCTCTCCCTCAACGTCGTTTGTTTCTGTTGAATTTACCATAATAAATCCCACGAGTAGTGAGGAAATAAAAAGTCAACCCCGGCAGAGCCTCTTGCCCGGGTAACCCTAATACACCTGGAAGGTCGGGTGATATTCCAGGGTTGTGCGCTAGCGACTGATGAACTCCCCAGCCTCTCTTTCGAGCACCCCGACGTCACGCAACGAAACGCCGAGAATTGAGGATTTTTTATAGAGGTTTACTCCTCGCGGTCCGGCCGATTAAGGCAAGACCCTCGCTCCCCTGCAGGCTGCTTCACATGACCGCCACACCTGCAGGAGTTTACGACTCGACGGTGGCAAAAAATGCCTGCCCGACTGCACAGTTAAGTACCCACCGGACTCGCCGACCGACCGGCAACAGGGCCTCCGCTAACGACGACCACTGATCCGGACATGCCCTCGACCATTCGCCACTGGCATCCCCCTAACCTAACCTAACCTAACCTAACCTAACCTAACCTAACCTAACCTAACCTAACCTAACCTAACCTAACCTAACCTAACCTAACCTTTTTTTTTTTTTTTTTTTTTTTTTTTATCGTCTGGAACCCATCATGGGTCCCCGAAGGAAGACCACCGTTCGGACCCCACATGAGCGGAGAGTCAAGCACGACCCGGCTGGCTGACAGGGCCGAAACTGCCAACGGACCGCCGCCGCGCAAGACCACCACTCAAAAAGGGAGCCCGACCTCGAACCCGACAGGCCTCTACCGCCGAACACGGTGGTCAACCGAGTCCAGCAAGAAAGAGGCATAAGTCGGGGACCCACCAAGCCGGGACTAACGATCGCCGAGCAAGACCGTGGTGTCTCACTCCACGAAGGTTAATCCGGGCACCATCTTTTGCAAGGGGAAACAACCGTCCGAACCGCTCCTTAGAGAGCGGCTCGAAAGGAAGAACCCCAAGCCCTATCCGCCCCAAAAACCCCGCAACCACGAAGCCACCCCAAGGTCAACTCTGCAAACAGAGGAGTACCCGGAATGACCCCGCGGCTGTCCCCCGGAAAAGAGGGCCTGTGCCCTCCCACCGAAACGCCCAGGCCCACTTTCCAACGGCTGAGGCCGAAGGAAAGGGACCCGAGCCCGCCGCCGCAGACGGACCACCCCTAAGGGCAGACCGCCGCGTGAACCCCCCCTTGTCAACCATGAGCCAGACTCGGGCACCTCATGGCTGACAACCCCGCGCTGGACATTAGCAGACGGCTAACGCGATCCCGAAAGACCGCATTAACCGTCCCCCAGGGAGCACCGGCCCGTACCGCTTCCAATCCCGCCGGACGAATCCGGACAACATTGGTAGCGGACGGGCACACGAGGAGGTTTCCAGCATGGCCCCCCAACCTAACCTAACCTTTTTTTTTTTTTTTTTTTTTTTTTTGCGTTGGAAAAATCCGTTACGGATACCCGCCGGCCAGGAAGGTGATGGCCGGAGGGTTATGTGGGACTACCCGGCGGCATAGAGGACGCCGCCATTTTTAAGGCTACCCACTAAAAAACCAACGGTTGCCCTCAACGCCTTAATGGGACGACACGGGATCGCGTTAGCACTCACCGTGCCGCCCCGGCGGTTACCCCCCGAGCGAGGGTGCCCCGAGCAACTTAGGACACCCCCACGGCGTAGGCCTATGGCAGGTGAGAGGGGTCACCCCCCCCTCTCACCAAGGCCTACGGCTGGGAGAGGAAGCGGCGGGCGTACTCCCGCCTCCTTCTTCCCAGCCTCCCCCGGCGGAGCGGGTCAGAGGGAGAGGCTTGCTCCCTGACCCGCTCCGCGGCCTCCTTCGCGGCGATGACTTGCTCGCAGAAGGAGGCCATAGCGGCCCAACACCTCTCACTGCCGATCATCGCGCCAACAAGGCGCGGCAGCGAGAGGTCCCCGCCAACCACGGCCACCAGCTCAGCGCGCTGATGACCCCAGGCTGCGCACTCCGCCACGGTGTGACGAGCCGTGTCGACGGACTCGTCACAGTGGTGGCAGGACGGGGCCGCCTCCCTTCTTGCAATCTTGTGCAGGTACGCACCGAAGCACCCGTGCCCCGTGAGCACCTGCACAAGACGGAACGTCAGAGTCCCGTGTCGCCGGTTGATCCAACGATCCAAGTGGGGGCGGACTGCCCCCACTGTCGTCAGACCGGCGGCAGGGGACTCCAAGTCCCTCGTCCACCGTCGAATCAGGGCTCGGTGAGCTGAAGCCCTGATTCGAGCTACCTCGGGCCTAACCCCCGTGGTCCTGGCTTCCGCCCGGTGCCAATACACCCCGGCGAGTACCTCCGCCTGCAGCTCCCAAGGCGGATCGCTCGCCAGGAGTGTGGCCGCAGTGTACGACACTGTACGGTACCCCCTGATCATCCTCACCGCTAAGACCCTCTGCGTCCTTCGCAGGAGGGTCTTGGAATCGGCGGTGAGGGACCCCGACCATATGGGGGCACCGTACAGCGCCATGCTCCTCACTATGCCGGCATAGAGTCGCCGGCACGGAGCCTGCGGCCCACCGACGTTGGGCAGAAGCCTTCCCAAGGCAGCCGCGGTGGACAGTAACTTCGGGGCCAGAAGGGAGAAATGAGCCCCGAAGTTCCATCTTCCGTCCAGGGTGAGACCCAGATATTTAAACTGGGCCTTCACCACCACCTCCTGACCCTGGACGGAGATGGACGCCCGGCGAGGGGGACCCCGGCGAGGGCCGTGGAAGAGGATGGCCTCCGTTTTGGATACGGAGACCTCCAATCCCAACAGCCCTATGCGAACCTAACCTTTTTTTTTTTTTTTTTTTTTTTAACGTCTGGAACCCATCATGGGTCCCACCGCATTCCAGGGGAGGAAGGCGCTGGGTATGTGAGACTCCTACTCACTAAACCAGACGGTTGCCGTCGCCGTCATGATGGGACACCGCGGGAACGCTTGCGCATACAACCGCGGCGCCCCGACGGACACCACGTAGAGGGCACCCCGCAACGAGAGGTCCCCTCCATAGTCGGCAGGCTTGATAGATCGCGGGGGGGTCCCCTCCCCCCCCACCCAAGCCCACCTTGAGAAGAAGGCCGAAGCCCTCTTCTAGCCAGGCCCGGTCCGGAACCCAAACGCCCGGGGGAGTCTATGCTCAACCCCAAGACGCCTGGGGACCTCGTCCAGGCCCAGCTCCCTCGGCGGTGATCTCCCCGAAGGAAGACCACCGTTCGGACTCCACATGAGTGGAGAGTCAAGCACGACCCGGCTGGCTGACAGGGCCGAAACTGCCAACGGACCGCCGCCGCGCAAGACCACCACTCAAAAAAAGGGAGCCCGACCTCGAACCCGACAGGCCTCTACCGCCGAACACGGTGGTCAACCGAGTCCAGCAAGAAAGAGGCATAAGTCGGGGACCCACCAAGCCGGGACTAACGATCGCCGAGCAAGACCGTGGTGTCTCGCTCCACGAAGGTTAATCCGGGCACCAACTTTTGCAAGGGGAAACAACCGTCCGAACCGCTCCTTAGAGAGCGACTCGAAAGGAAGAACCCCAAGCCCTAGACACCCCTAAAACCCCGCAACCACGAGGCCACCCCAAGGTCAACTCTGCAAACAGAGAAGTACCCGGAATGACCCCGCGGCTGTCCCCCGGAAAAGAGGGCCTGTGCCCTCCCACCGAATTGCCCAGGCCCACTTTCCAACGGCTGAGGCCGAAGGAAAGGGACCCGAGCCCGCCGCCGCAGACGGACCACCCCTAAGGGCAGACCGCCGCGTGAACCCCCCTTGCCAACCATGAGCCAGACTCGGGCACCTCATGGCTGACAACCCCGCGCTGGACATTAGCAGACGGCTAACGCGATCCCGAAAGACCGCATTAACCGTCCCCCAGGGAGCACCGGCCCGTACCGCTTCCAATCCCGCCGGACGAATCCGGACAACATTGGTAGCGGACGGGCACACGAGGAGGTTTCCAGCATGGCCCCCCATGCGAACCTAACCTAACCTAACCTAACCTAACCTAACCTAACCTAACCTAACCTAACCTAACCTAACCCAGTTCCGCACTCCCCGCAGTCGCGATAACACACGTACGCATTCGCTCCGCAGTCTAAGTCCATTCAAAAATACTTTGAAAATTCGAAATAGTGGTATAAAGTGAAGTGACAGTTAAGTGCTATATATCAAAATACGCGCAAAAAGACGCTCTATAGTGCTGTGAAAAGTTTTCGGAAATTGGTCAAAGTTTGGTCACGACTTTGACCAAAAAACTGTAAAAAGTGAAATTTTAAAAACTTTTGAAAATAACGCTGCCAAATCTAAAGCGGTGACGTATACTTTTTATTGTGCGTTCGGATACCCACCAAGGAGCTCTACCAACTGAGCACCAATTTGGATTTTTCCCGCCCACGAGGGCGGAGAAAAGTCCAAAAAAACAAGTAGCACGTGGCCACGAGGTCCCAGTTCTGGAGGCGTGCTACTGCTTCTGAAGACGGATTCCGACGCACCGCGACAAGCCCAGCAGAACCCCGTTTGCAGACTTTAAAAATATTAAGTAGTTTTTTAGAAATTAAGTTTTCAAATTTTTACAAAAATTCAAAAAATCATAACTCAAAAACGAAATCGACGACCCTATTGTTTTATTTTATCATTATAAAGAACCTTATTAGGACTACAATTCAGCAAAATTTCAGATTTTTAACACCAGTAGTTTTTGAGTTACGAATTTTTGAAAAATAAGGGTTGACACGTGGTGTATCAACCCCTTAGGCTAGGAAATTTCTTTTAATGCAGAAAATTAGAACGTAATTTGTATAGTTAGCTAGAATTTTTTCATATTTTTTGTAATTGTATTAGTATTTTTAATTTAATTTTTATCTTTAAAATAATAGTTTTTGTCAAAAATCAAATCGGGGGGCGGAGCTTAATTTTAGTGAACATTATATTAAGTTAGGTCGTAAAAATATCTTTTAAAAGAGCCCAAACACGGCCAGATTCGGTCCAGAGTCACCAAAATAAACGTCATTGAAATCGGACATCCATATTTTAGCCGCCATCTTGGATATTTTAAAATCCCTATAACTTTGACACCAAACGTGCTACGAGATTGGGGTTTTCTCTCTAGAGTGTTTCTCTGGACACTGTATAGGACCAATAGCTTTTTAGCTAGGAAAAATTTTACGACTCTACATGTAGAGTGAGCTTCATCACAGTGTAGAGCAGACCGTTTCTCTGGACACTGTATAGGACCAATAGCTTTTTAGCTAGGAAAAATTTTACGACTCTACATGTAGAGTGAGCTTCATCACAGTGTAGAGCAGACCGGGGCGACTTAGGGAAGCCCTCGCACGTCTATTTTGGACTACTGATACCCGAGATATCCCTTTTCCAAACTTTTATCCGCCATATTGGCCGCCATATTGGCAAACTTTAAAGCTGATTATCTCGGGAACCAGTAACCGCACAAGAACGCGGTTTTCACTAATAACAAATGCATAAGAAGGCCTAATATCTTAGACAAATTTATTGACTCTACATAGAGTCAAAAAATTTTTTGTTTGTTTTTACCAAAGTAAATTAGGTAGTACAACTTTTAGACCATATTGACGCAGCTCGGCGACCTGCCGAACTACGAAAAATTACTGTGACTCTACATTTAGTTGACTGGACCGAAACTGACTTTCTTTTACTATTTTACTACTGATTACTGCGACTTTTGACGGGTACCTTTTACATACCCTAAAACTTATAAATATTGACGTTGGCTGTGCCAACTATTATTATTACTATCGCTCTATTGAGCCAATTTTATTATTTAACGGACGCACATCTCCGGCATGTTTGGAGTGACCAGAACTCCAGCCAAGACTGCAGACAAAGGCAGATCCCCACCAAAGATGGCCTCTTCAAGCGTGAGGCGCAGCATCGGAGAGTGGGAGTCGGTCAGCTCAGCGCCAAACAAATCTCCAGCAAGCGAGGAGCAGCGGGCAGGCCCGGTGAGGCCCACAATCGAGACGGCTCAGCCAACCAGAGCCAAGGCTACTATCTCTCGCAGAGCCTCAACGGAGGTCCGCACTCCGACGGATGCGCGATATCCGAGTAGGGTTGCGGAGGCTAAGGCTTGCCTCTCAAAAGGCAAGCTTCACCTCAACAACTCGCGGAACATCAAAACCGAAATAAAAGCTGCGGTGGTAGAGGTACTCGATCGCCTCTACCAGCTAGTAAAGGACGCTGAAAAGGACTCAGGACCAACCATCAGAGCAGGCGCAGGCAAGGAAGTGGCTGGGGAGGGGGAGCACGCAATGCTGATAAAGCAGAGCAACAGGAAAATGGACGACCTGAAAACCCAGATGGAGAAACAAAGGGAGTGTCTGGAACAGGAAAGGACCTATGCCAACGTCACGGCAAACGGTGCCAGCGCCCCGCAGCAAAAGCGGAGTGCGTTGCACACGGTCGTAGTAACCTCCAAAGAGGAGACCGAGACTGGCGAGGAGGTCTTAGAAAGGGTAAGGAAGGCGGTGGACGCGAAGGATGGATGGGTGAGAGTTGACAGAGTGCGGAAGGCCAAGGACAGGAAGATAATAATGGGGTTCGCGAACAAGGAGGACATGGTCAAGGTGAGAACACGCTTGGAGGAGAAGAAGGTGGGATTGATGGTCGAGGAGGCCAAGAATAAGGACCCACTCCTGGTCTTGAGGAGCGTCCTGGCAGTAAATACCGACGAGGACATTATAAAAGCCCTCAGAAATCAAAACCGGGGAATCCTGGGCGATCCCAAAGATGACGAACAGCGCCTAGAGATTAAATTTAGGAAAAAAGCCAGGAACCCCCACACGTGCCATGTGGTAGTTTCGGCTTCTCCCTCGGCCTGGCAAAAAGTGGTAGCGGCGGGCTATGTCCATATTGATCTCCAGCGCATCAGGGCGGAGGATCAATCACCGCTGGTGCAGTGCACGCGGTGCTTGGGCTATGGACATAGCCGAAAATTTTGCAAGGAAGCGGTCGACCTCTGCAGTCACTGCAGCGGTCCACACATGAGGGAGTCATGTCCTGACTGGCTGGCCGGCCTTGAACCATGCTGCAGAAATTGCAAGACGGCGAAACTCGACCAGGTGGCACACAACGCTTTCAGTGACCAATGTCCTGTAAGAAGGAGGTGGGATGCCCTAGCGCGATCCTCGGTCGCGTATTGCTAAGGGCAACCACGGTGCAGCGGGACGCGTAGCGGATGGATGTACAACAGTATGGGATGGGGTCGGGGATTGGCAGTTAGTGCGTTGGAACAACACCGAAATAGCGAATTGGGGCCAGTTTCATGCGAAAATGGCCCAATTAGCAGAGCTTAATGGCTTCAACCTGACCAACTTCGGAGGCACCACTGACAGGCACAGTCTCGACCGGGCTATTCCAAACTTTACAAACAGACTTGACACCGTACAGACGACTGACCAGGACTTTGACAGAAGTAACATTAATATAACTAAGCTAAGCATATATAGTAATAAGTTTTTAGTGTTGTATAAGAAAAGAGAAACAGTGTTAATAATAAGAATAAATAGGTTAAGCAAAAAATATGTTTGCTAAATATTGTAATATATTTAAGTAGAACATATAGAGATGTAAAACGTAGAAAATAAGATAGTGTAAACCGTAAAACTATAGATATATAATAGAAATAGAACTAATAAGGCCATGTTAATATATAAGTAATGTAATAAATAAGTTAGTGTACCGTCTGTTAAATAATATTATTATGATGTAACTGTAATTGTATTTTGTGTCCAACTGCACAAAGTAAGAATGTAAAAAACTGAATACCTACCCTATAATTGTTTACCCTACAACAACGAAAAAGAAAAAGTGTCTTAAAATTTATTTTCCCGTGTACTCAGAAATCCACCAAAAAGAATAAAAAGAAGTACTTAATATAAGAATTAAACAGTTAAAATAGTAAATATAATAAATAAAAAGTTAGTCAGCAATCCCAGCTGGAATAAGAATGAAGAAAGAACCAGTATGCGGAATGAAAGTGCGAGAGGAATGTATTGCGAGAACTGGTATGAAAGTGTAGTTGAAATAATAAAGTCTGCGGCACTGCAGCCGGAGGAGGAGGAGAATAAAAAAAAAAAAAAAAAAAAAAAAAAAACCTAACCTAACCTAACCTAACCTAACCTTTTTTTTTTTTTTTTAACGTCTGGAACCCATCATGGGTCCCACCGCATTCCAGGGGAGGAAGGCGCTGGGTATGTGAGACTCCTACTCACTAAACCAGACGGTTGCCGTCGCCGTCATGATGGGACACCGCGGGAACGCTTGCGCATACAACCGCGGCGCCCCGACGGACACCACGTAGAGGGCACCCCGCAACGAGAGGCCCCCTCCATAGTCGGCAGGCTTGATAGATCGCGGGGGGGTCCCCTCCCCCCCACCCAAGCCCACCTTAAGAAGAAGGCCGAAGCCCTCTTCTAGCTAGGCCCGCTCCGGAACCCAAACGCCCGGGGGAGTCTATGCTCAACCCCAAGACGCCTGAGGACCTCGTCCAGGCCCAGCTCCCTCGGCGGTGATCTCCCCGAAGGAAGACCACCGTTCGGACCCCACATGAGCGGATAGCCAAGCACGACCCGGCTGGCTGACAGGGAGGACTGCCAACGGACCGCCGCCGCGCAAGACCACCACTCAAAGAGGGAGCCCGACCTCGAACCCGACAGGCCTCTACCGCCGAACACGGTGGTCAACCGAGTCCAGCAAGAAAGAGGCATAAGTCGGGGACCCACCAAGCCGGGACTAACGATCGCCGAGCAAGACCGTGGTGTCTCGCTCCACGAAGGTTAATCCGGGCACCATCTTTTGCAAGGGGAAACAACCGTCCGAACCGCTCCTTAGAGAGCGACTCGAAAGGAAGAACCCCAAGCCCTAAACACCCCTAAAACCCCGCAACCACGAGGCCACCCCAAGGTCAACTCTGCAAACAGAGAAGTACCCGGAATGACCCCGCGGCTGTCCCCCGGAAAAGAGGGCCTGTGCCCTCCCACCGAATTGCCCAGGCCCACTTTCCAACGGCTGAGGCCGAAGGAAAGGGACCCGAGCCCGCCGCCGCAGACGGACCACCCCTAAGGGCAGACCGCCGCGTGAACCCCCCTTGCCAACCATGAGCCAGACTCGGGCACCTCATGGCTGACAACCCCGCGCTGGACATTAGCAGACGGCTAACGCGATCCCGAAAGACCGCGTTAACCGTCCCCCAGGGAGCACCGGCCCGTACCGCTTCCAATCCCGCCGGACGAATCCGGACAGCATTGGTAGCGGACGGGCACACGAGGAGGTTTCCAGCATGGCTCCCCAACCTAACCTAACCTAACCTAACCTAACCTAACCTAACCTAACCTAACCTAACCTCAGTTCCCCCCCGTCCGGCGTCGTGAACACACATATTTCCGTATTGCTCCGTCGTTTAAATTCAGTTTTAGTGGTAAAATGTGTTGTGATTGTGACAAATTTGGTATCTGTTTGTGCGTCTTGTGATCGTCCACGCTTTAGTGAAAGTTTTATCCAGATCGGATCAGGCGTCTTCGAGAAATTGCTGAAAAACCAGCAATTTCTTAGTTTGAGGAAGGGATATTCCTGACTTCAACTTGAATTCCTGCCGAATCTAAAGCGGTGAGCCATATTTTTTAATTGTGTTTTCTGTTGGCCTAGTGGATGCCCACATTTTTGTCCACTTTTTAGAATTTTCCTCTTAAAACTCGCGAAGCCACAATTGAAAAAGTCAAAACTTTTTGCTCTTTTTGACGGAGACGCAGATACAATGTCCTTTGAGCACTGCGTACCTGGATTATCCCGGCTACTCGTTAGAGCACAACTTTCGCTTGCGTGCCGGGGTTTGTGTGTACGCGCGGAACGACCTCTGTATCCTGCGTCTCCGTCACCTTGAAGACCCCACTTTTTCTTCCCTTTGGGTTTTAGTAGACACAGGAAACGAAAAAATCCTGTATTCCTGTGTTTACCGTTCGCACAGCGGTGACCAGGAGACAACTAAATTATTTGAGCATCTCGGTGAGGCTGCTGATTTGGCTCTACATCAGTATCCTTCAGCGCAGCTCGTCTTTCTGGGGGACTTTAATGCCTGTCATCAGGACTGGCTGTTCCCGTACCAGAAGACCGACCATGCTGGAAGAGAAGCGCGGAATTTTGCGTTGTCCTTTGACCTCTTTCAGCTGGTGAGGCAAGCGACAAGGGTACCAGATGTAGTAGGCCATACAGCCAATTGCCTGGACCTTCTGCTGACAACTGATCCGGACAGGTATAGTGTTGAGGTCATCTCCCCCTTGGGAACCTCCGATCACTGTATGGTGAAATCTGTGTTTACATATTCCCCACCTGTTTTCGAACCACATGGTGTTAGGCGAGTATGGAAATACAAGTCAGCAGATTGGGATGAGATGCGTCACTTTTTTGCATCTTATCCTTGGCGGCAGGTCTGCTTCTCTTCTTTGGATCCGTCGAGTTGCGCGGGTGCTATAACCGATGTGGTGCATCAGGCAATGGAGTATTTCATTCCTTTTACTGACGTACCCATCGGTGGCAAAGCTCGCCCATGGTTTAATGCCGAATGTGGTCGTGCTGAAGACCGCAAACATTCGGCATACCTCATTTGGGCTGATGCTCGAAGCCGCAAAGCTCCGGATGTACGTTCGAAGAAGAGAGCCTTTAACCAAGCTGCCAAGTCCTATAAAAGGGCATTACGGAAGGCTCGACGCGATCGAATCGCTAAGAATGGCGAAAAGCTCTCTGTCAGACCTACTGGCAGTCGAGCTTTCTGGTCTCTTGCCAAATCGATCGAGTCGAACTTCTGCCAACCCTCACTGCCTGCTCTGCTGAAGCCGGATGGATCTTTGGCCTATACAGCGACAGAGAAAGCGAATGTATTTGCTTCTCTGTTTGCTGATAATTCGCATCTAGACACTAGCAATGCTCCTCCAGCACATCTTCCTCACTGCGGTATTTCGATGCCGGAAATCCGAATCACTAACAAAGAGGTATGGAGAGCATTGTGTCGTCTTGATGTGAATAAAGCCAGTGGTCCTGATGGTATACCAGCCATTCTGCTGAAGACGTGCGCAGCTGAGTTGTCTCCTGTATTGACACGTCTGTATCGCCTTTCTTTCAAGACTGGAATAGTGCCGAAATCTTGGAAGCTTGCTAATGTGCAACCAGTGCCCAAAAAAGGCAGCCGTGCTGATCCTGCCAATTATAGACCAATTTCAATCACCTCCATACTCTGCAAGATTATGGAGCGTGTATTGAACACGCGCCTTCTAGCGTACCTTGAAGGTAACGATCTCCTCAGTGACCGACAGTACGGGTTTCGCCGAAATAGGTCCACTGGGGACCTTCTAGTGTACGCTACGCACGTTTTAGGCGAGGCCATCGAGAAGAACGGAGAAGCGGTCGCCGTCTCTCTGGACGTCTCGAAGGCATTTGACAGGGTCTGGCATGCGAGCCTTATAAGCAAACTTTCAGCCTACGGCATATCTCCTGGTCTGATCGGCTGGGTAACGGACTTCCTCAACCAGAGATCTCTCCGAGTAGTTGTTGACGGGTCTTCCTCGGAACCCTTGACAATTAATGCCGGAGTGCCTCAGGGGTCCGTTCTTTCTGCAACTCTTTTTCTGCTACACATCGACGATCTGCTGAAGCCCGGTATCTATGGGTATGCAGACGACAGCACAGTTGTAGAAAGATACCTGCCGAGTAGTCGGGCTAGTAGAGATCAAGTACAGTCAGAAAGAGAAGCCATGGTGCAACGTTTGAGTGACAAACTTCAGGCAGTCTCCGTATGGGGCAATGCCAATCTTGTCAAATTCAACGCCACCAAAACGCAGACGTGTCTGTTCACCGCCAAAAGGAGCCCTTTCACCTTGGCTCCTACTTTCCAGAGTGTATCTTTGGAATACAGTGACCGGCTACAGTTGTTAGGCTTAGAGATTTCCTCGAACCTCAACTTTGGTCGGTGTGTTGAGTCCAGAGCAAGAGCAGCTGCAGGGAAGCTTGCCGTTCTTGCGAAGGTCCGTCAGTACTTTACACCGGGACAGCTTCTTGTATTATACAAAGCACAGATCCGGTCGTGTGTAGAGTACTGTGGTCACATATTCGCTGGTGCCGCAAAGTCTCATCTTGCGGTTCTGGACTCAATTGAGAGGCGAGCAAAGAGGCTTATAGGCGATCCCGAATTGGTAGAAGCCAACCTCCACAGCCTTGAACACAGGCGCAGAATTGCTAGCCTCTCAGTATTCTATAGGATACATTTTGGTGATTGTGCGCGGGAATTACACGACCTAATTCCTCCGTCCCCCTTCCATCACAGGACGTCCCGACGCACGGCAGGTATCCATCCTTTCGTTGTGGACATTCCCCCTGTCCGAACGAAACGCTTTGCTTCGTCTTTTTTAATTCGCACAGCGAAGGACTGGAACAGCTTGCCTGCGTCGGTTTTTCCGTCCGAATACAATGTGGGCGTCTTCAAGAGAAGAGTGAATAGGTTACTAAGTTAATGCGCTTTACCACCTAAGACTACATTTTCACTTTCCATCAGGTGGAATGTAGTCAAGCATTAACCTAGAAAGTATAAAAAAAAAAAAAAAAAAAAAAAGCACATGGCAGGTTTTTGCTTCCAAATTTAAAATCACCTTTTTACCTAGAAAGAGTACTGTCTTAACTGCATACCTAAATTGTTTGTTTTGAATTATCTTCGTTATCTTCAGAGATATAATTGCTCAAAAATTGAGCAATTTTCTTTTTTTAAGTTATAAAAATTTAACCGTTGCACGAACTGGAGAACGAAAAATACTGCTGGGTAGCGCCTATTAAACTCTGTAAACGGGTTTAATTACGTCACATACCGTACAGTATTTTGCGAGCGCCGAGTGAAAAACACACGGGAAAAAAACACGTGGTCCGTGTTTCCGTGGGAATTTCGTAAAGCTAGTTACTTTATCAGATAGCCGGTTTCTAAATTCTATTTTAGCCGTTTTTGGTTCGAAAATCCATTGAAAAACAGCGGAGTTAAGGGCTTTTTCGCGATTTTCCGCGTTTTTCCGCGATAATTCGAAAACGGATAAACATAAAATTTTTCCAGCTCTGGATTCAGCATCCTTATAAAATTTCCAATCTTCTGAGCCCAAACACGGGTTAATTCCGTCTACCTGAATCGGAATAATCGTGATTTTAGTGAAATTTCGAAGTTTTGGCAGCCATATTGGAAATTTTCGGTTTCAATTATCTCAGCACGTGTAAGGCGTGGAGAGACGGGGTTTTCGGTGTACATACTTGCTAATCCTGTATTTTCAGTTTCTTGAAAGAAAAGGGGGTGTTTCTGGACAACCCGATTTGGAAGTTTCCCTGGATAGGCAGAGGAAAAACCTACCAATTGATACCAAGATCAGCTCTCTAGGACGAGTAGATCGTGAGATACGAGGCTCCGAAATTTGCGCGGACGCCATCTTGGTTTTCTAGAAACCCCGATATCTCGGGTTCCAGAACTCGTACAGACGCGCGGTTTCTTGTATAGACTGTTATTAGGTCTCATCTTTCCGAAACCACATCTCAGGGCAAACTTGACTTTTTGCCATCTCAAAAATTCGGGAACCTCTTACCAACTGCAGAGGAAGAAATCCCGCTTCTCTGCGATCATTGGTTGGGGAGTTATTGGTGTTTTTGTTTTGGCGGCCATTTTGATCGGCCATCTTGGAAAACTTCTTTCCCCGTTATCTCGGTAACGGGTGGTCGTAGGAAGCTCCAGTTTCCACCATAGCCCTTCTCAGGACTAGGAGCAGGTGATCCAAGACAACCTACCCCCACCACTCTACCCCTTTTCAAACTGACACATCGAGAAACTCTTTTGGCGATATCTTAGGAACCCAGCGTCGTAGAGACCTGTGGTTTTCTCCAATTATAAGGCCATTGGGTCCTCTTTCCTGGCAATCTAAAATTGTGACTCTAGGTAGAGCCAAAGGGTGGAGTCAGTTCTATCCATTTCTAAAGCATCTTGGCTGCTCTCGCAGCTTCAGTTAGTCCCAAACAGCCTATTCAAGCCAGCTCTACATAGAGATATTGATCTAGCGTATTTTCTGTTGCTGGTGAGACAGGAAATAATAATATGAGTATGTCGACGAGCACGATAGCCTCCAAGAAGGTCGCCCGCAAGCCCTGCGTCCCAGTCAAAGGGGCACCTTCGAAAGAAAGAACGGCGAAACCAAAACCCACGGAGGAGCAGCGGAGAGCCTTGTCGCCCATAACATCTGAGGAGGCAAGGCTCTTGGACGCTGAGACAGTCTCGCTTCGAGGACCTGAAGAAGAATATCAGGATGCCATCAACGAGACCCAGAGTGAGGGTGGGTTGGCCACTATGACGTCGACACCTGAAAATGGTCTCCACAACAAGACTAGATCGGAGTCGGCACTGCTAAGGATCACAGCCCAAGTGCGAGCGGCCTCTCGAGCGAGTCTAGAGACCAGCGTTAACCTAGCATCCGAAACCGAAGAGGATAACGCTGGAACCCTGCGATCGGATGTGTCGAGCTTCGGAGGAGGAGCTCTTCATGACATGCCAAGGCTGGCTGGAGAGCTCCTACAAAGAACTAAAACAAGGCTGGAGGAGTCCCGAAACCTAAACCGGGACATCCGAGAGGAGGTGATAGGAGGTCTCCATGGGCTCTATCAAATGATCCTGCGGCTTGCTGACTCACGTAACCGACATATTACCGAGAAAGAAAAAATAGTGGCAAGGAGGGAACAGCTACTGGCGAAGGCGGAGGCGAGGCACGCGGAAGCTCTGAGTCAACTAGTCAGAGCTCAACAGGAAACGAATAGAGAGATACTCGACAAGGTTGAAAAGACGCGAAAGGAGGCAGAGTCTGAGTCTGGCTCACATACGAGGCAGACGCCAGACAAAAGGCCCTTCCTCCGGCTACAGTGGCCTTCCCCAACCAAGATGTGCTGCTGAAGAAGTTGAACGAGCACCAAGAACTGCTCCACCGTAATAGCGAGCAAATAAAAGATTTGCTTGCAAAACCTATCCATCAACAGCAGCACATACAGCAGGCGAATGACTTAAACAAACAACTCCAGGAGACCGGAAGGAAGCTCGCCTGCATCGTGAAAGGGACAGGCCTGGGTAGAACGTATGCGGAGGCTGCAGGGTCTAGGATGCGAGACTCCAGAGAGCAGCAACCCAGCTACACCATCATCGTATCGTCCACTGAAGAAAAGGACACTAGCGAGGACGTCCTGATGCGCGTTCGTGGAGCCGCTGATGCACGAGTGAGTGGGGTGGCAGCTGAGCGGATCAGGAAGGCCAAGAACCAGAAAGTGGTTATCAGCTGCTCCTCTAAGGAGACGGTAAATAAACTGAAGAATAAACTGAAAGCTAGCAACAAGTTAAAAGTAGAGGACGCGCAAAGCAAGGACCCGCTTCTACTGGTTAGTAATGTCTTGAGTTACAATAAAGACGAAGATATACTGGAGTCCATCAAGAGGCAGAATGCGCATTTAGTGGGGAGCATACCGCCGGAGAAGTACCTAGCGGTAGTTAAATTCCGGAGGAGAGCAAGGAATCCCCATGAGTGCCACGCCGTCCTTCAGGTGTCTCCCAAAGTCTGGAATGCACTAACAGCAGCAGGTAAACTACACATAGACCTCCAGAGATGCACCGTAACAGACCACTCACCGTTGGTCCAATGCACTAAGTGCCTGGGGTATGGTCACGGCCGCAAATACTGCAAGGCAACCACGGATACCTGCAGTCACTGCGGCGGTGGCCATCTAAGGGCGGACTGCCCGACATGGGCCAAGGGAGACCGACCAACGTGCGCAAACTGTCAGGCGGCGAAGGTGGATAGGGCGGACCATTCTGCCTTTGATAAGGACTGCCAGGTAAGAAAACGATGGGACGCTATAGCAAGATCAACTACATCGTACTGCTAAGGGCAGCCAAAAAGGCATAAAGGTAATTCAAGCGAATCTGCAACGAAGCAAGCTGGCCACTGCGGAGCTACTAAGGGCCGCGAAAACCAACGGGGCACATATAAGTCTAGTGCAAGAACCATATGTGGGGGCCAGCGGAATCGTAGCAGCCTACCCAGGTGTGAAGGTGATACAGAAGACCATGAATCACCAGAAGCCGGTAAAAGCAGCCATAGTAGTACACAATCCGGAGCTGTCGATAGTGTGGGACCCGAACGAGCAGACCGAGAATGTGGCATGGGTAAGAATAAGAACCGAGAATAACACCCTAAGCCTGGTGTCGGTTTATTTTGAAGAGGACCAGGAACTAGACCCTTACCTATGCCACATATCTCGGATACTGCAACTCGCAGCAGAAAAGAGCATGGTTGTTGGCGGTGATGTAAACGCGTGGAGCCCCTGGTGGGGTAGCAGACGCGAAAACTTACGAGGAGCGGAGCTCAGCAGTTACATCAACGCCAACAGCCTGCAACTGCTCAACACGGGAGATCGACCTACCTTCATGGCCTTTCGAGGAGGGAGAATGTATTCAAGTGTGGTGGACATAACACTATGTACTGAGGACCTGCTTGGAAGGGTGAATGGATGGAGAGTGGAGACAGGAATGACCAGCTCCGATCATAATGCGATCACCTTTACCATTAAAAGCAGAACGGAGCTGGCGATAAATAAAAGGTCAACGAGGGTGTACAATACTAGGAAGGCGGATTGGTCTCGCTTCAATGAGCTACTGGAGAGGAAGATGAGGGAGGCCAAAATAACAAAGGAGAAGGTGAATTCCGTTCTTGACCGGGAAAGCTTGGAAGAGGTGGTGGATAACTATACTGAAACCATACGTCAGACATGCGACGAAACAATACCTAGAGTGAAATCGTACGAGAGACCACCAATTCCTTGGTGGACGGATGAGCTAACTCATTTAAAGAGGGAGGTCATGATCAGGAAGAGAAGGATTAGGAATGCGGCAACAAGGAGGAGGGAATATGTAATAGGAGAATATCTAGCCAAAAAGGAGGTATATGAGGAGGCGGCGAGGAAGGCCCAGACGGAAAGCTGGATGGAGTACTGCTCTCAACAGGAGCAGGAAACGATGTGGGACTCCATCTACAGGGTGATAAGAAACGCGCATAAAAAGAGTGATGATCTTCCACTGGTCACACAGGGACGCACCCTCAGCGATACCGAGTCCGTAAACCATTTGGCTCAAGTCTTCTACCCCAACGACACCACAGTGACAGATGAGGAGCAGCATACAAAGGCCAGGCAGATCGCTGAAAACCTAGTACCGTGCACCCAGAATGACCCACCATTCACAGAGGCGGAGCTGCAAAAAGCAGCAAACACCTTCAGCATCAAAAAAGCTCCGGGAATGGATGGGTTAACTGCGGACATCTACCAGGCTGCGATCAGGTGGGCACCTGACACATTCCTGGGGATTGTCAATAAGTGCATGGAACTAGCGGTGTTCCCAAGAGCATGGAAGATTGCAGAGGTGGTCATCTTAAGGAAGCCTGGGAAGAGTGACTACCATGAAGCAAAATCGTACAGACCGATTGGCTTGCTGTCCGTCTTTGGGAAGGTGATGGAGAAGATGGTGGTCAGAAGATTAAGATGGCACCTCCGACATAAACTAAATCCACGCCAATATGGGTTCACACCACAGCGCTGTACAGAAGACGCCCTCTATGATCTAGTAAACTACATCAAAACTAAAAGAAATAATAAGGAAACGGTAGTACTGATATCTCTGGATATAGAGGGTGCTTTTGACAGCGCGTGTTGGCCGGCCATTAAAATTCAGCTGAACAGCCTGGGATGTCCTGCTAACCTATGGCAGATGATGGCTGACTACTTGAGTGGTAGGAAGGTGGAGTTACCACAAAGGGATGCGTTCAGGGTTCGGTGGGTGGACCATTCCTGTGGAATGTCCTTCTTGACCCACTCCTTAATGAGCTTGACAGGAGTGGGGCATATTGTCAGGCCTTTGCCGATGACATTGCATTAGTTTTTTCCGGGCACGATACAACACAGATACAAAGAGAGGCAAACACGGCGCTGAAACTGGTCCAGAGCTGGGGACGTTTAAACAAGCTCCAATTTGCGCCCCACAAGACAAAGTCGATGGTAATCACCAGGAAATTAAAGTACGATAACCCGATATTAACCATGGGAACTGAGCAACTTACATTAACTGACGAAATCAAAATCCTGGGGGTCATCATCGACGAGAAGCTCACCTTTGCGAAACATATCTCATACGTGACCCGGAAGGCTCTAAACATATATGGACAAGTATCGCGCGCGGCGAAGGCGACATGGGGGCTAAACCCGAGCATAACTCGGAGGATATACACGGCGGTGATAGTGCCGGTCATCGCTTATGGAGCGGCAGTATGGGCACCTGAGCTAAAGAAGAAGTACGCGCAGAAGCAATTATCGGTGGTACAGAGGGGCTTTGCACAGAAAATTGGGCGGACACATCGTACAGTGTCCAAACATGCAGCAATGATTCTGGCAAGGCTCCTCCCCCTAGACCTACAGATAAAGGAGTCAGCGACGTTGTACGAGATCCGAAGAGGACGCCCATTTCTACACGCGTCCGACGAATATGCTCTGGAACGACGAGTAGAATACGCTGATCTGGAACATCCCGCCAAGATCCAGATCTATGACTACACCTGTTTGGAAGCACTCACTCCTGATACAAAAAGAGAGGTTGAAATGCAAGGCAAATTCATTTATACGGATGGGAGCAAAATCGAAGGGAAGGTGGGCGCAGCCCTGACAGTGTGGGATCTGGAAGGAGAGCTGCAGTTCAGAAAGCTCCGTTTGGCAGACCATTGTTCAGTATACCAGGCGGAGATGATAGCCATATTAACAGCAACCCAACTTATTGCGAAAAAGAACTGGACGGAAACAAACATATTGACCGATTCACGTTCATCTCTGGATGCGTTGAACACGGACCCTATGGTGCACCCGCTTGCGCTTAGAATAACCAAAACTTTACAAGAAATTAGAAACAAAAGGCACAAAGTGAGACTATTTTGGATCAAAACGCATGTGGGTGTACCAGGAAACGAGAGGGCGGACGAGCTGGCAAAGGAGGCAGCATTAAACACTAATAGAGCAGTAATTTATGACGACTTCCCACTATCATATGCCAAAAGAAGACTGCGAGAGGCAACAATTGACACCTGGCAAGTCAGATATACAGAGGTGACACTGCCGAGGTAACAAAAATCTTCCTCCCTGATGTGAGAATAGCGGCGAAGATAATGACCCAACTTGACGTGGACTCTTTGACGGCGCAAATCCTAACCGGGCACGGGGGATTTGCAGCATACTTACACAAATACAAATTGACTGACAGACCGACGTGCAAATGTGACGACATAACTGACGAAGACATAATACACCTGATTACGGAATGTCCAAGGTTCCACAGAGACGGGAAACGGAAACTCAACTTGACATGACTATTAATAGGACTAACATTTCGGACATAATGACGGACCAAGGGGCAAGAAGTAAGTTTCTAGATTTTTGTAAATATGTGGGGGGGATAGTAATAAAAGAAAATAAATAATAAGATTCTAAATTGACAGCAGACAGGACCTTGGACAGAACATAGACTGACAAAACTCTTACAGACTAATACAACGAATATGACTGAGACTGGAACAACAGCAGCCGCCGCAGCTTCCTTGTAACACCTGATGGACCACGTGGAACAAAACTGGTAGAGTAACCCACTGTATATATAAACACAGAACACAGTAACGTCCTAACACCATGTGCGTTCACATGGACTGTTTAGGGCCTTGGACGAGACAAAGGGGGAGGTATCAATTATAAGACTACCTACCTTCATCGGCTGCAATCACGAATGGGACATAAACAAGAAGGAGTGGCAGATGACATCTGGCAGCCTTAACAACATCTGGCAGCATCGGCAAGCACCGGCATCGGCACCTGAAAAAAAAAAAAAAAAAAAAAAAAAAAAAAAAAAAAACCTGTCCAAAGGTCCTTAGCAATAATTAGAATTAGTAGTTAGATATAGTATAAATAGTAAAGTAGTTCTATTAATGTAATTGTATATAGTATATTTGCTGAATTGTTAAATTAGAATGTAATTTATGTGCGGCAGCTATGATGGAATGAATAATAATAATGTTAATGTAAATAATGTTAAATGTCAAATAATTCAGTAAAAGTATAAATTGGATATGTAATTAATTAGTACGAAGAAACAATATTAAAATAGTTCATAAACTAGAATTGGCACTATAACTAAATTAAGTACAGAAGAAATAAAATAAATAAATATTATATAATATAAATACCAAGTTAATACCTAGCTGCCCACATAGCAACATGATTAGGTACAACATTACCAACACACCACACCTGAAATAAATTAAAACAAACTGAAAAACTTATTTTACCTAAACACAGGCTTCGACAACCATTCGAAGGTACACAGATGAGAAAAAAAAAAAATAAAAAAATAAAACCTAACCTAACCATGTAACTGCAAGATATAGTCTTGGCCTCTAAAAACACACGTTTAATGTCGCACTTAAATTTAGACAGTAAGCCCTAATTATTGATCTCTTGTGGTAATCTGCGGCGTCAAGACATAATCTATTACAATTTATTCCCAAATGTAAGTAATAGAATCCACTTTGAGAATAAAACCTAACCATATAACTGCAAGATATAGTGTTAGCCTCTAAAAACACACGTTTAATTTTGCACTTACATTGAGACAGTAAGCCCTAATTATTTATTTCTTGTGGTATCCAGCGGCGTCAAGACCTAATCTATAACAATTTATTCTAAAATGTACGTAATAGAACTTTCTTTGAGATTAAAACCTTACCATGTAACTGCAAGATATCGTCTTAGCTTCTAAAAACACACGTTTAATGTCGCATTTAAATTTAGACAGTAAGCCCTTATCATTGATTTCTTGTGGAAATCTGCGGCGTCAAGACCTTATTATTATTAGTTTATACCCGGGGTATGACAGGTACGCTGTGTCGCTAGGTTGAGATATCTGCGTCTCCGTCAGAAACAACAAGGCCGGCTGCGCCGTCTCCAGATGATAGTGGACGGCGTTCAAGTTGGAATGAAGTCCCCGGATGTTGCAAAAGTCCACATTTAGAGTGGGTCGGGGTGCCGCTGCATTGACTCGTCGTCGTCGTCGTCGTCGTCGCCCTCAAACAACACAAAAGGCGATACTTTGCCCGCCCCAGATACGACGGGCAGCCCGAGCAAAATCCGAGAATCATTTCCCCGATTTTGCTCGGGGAGGGGGTCCCCGGCTTCATCAAAGCCGGTACCCACCTGGAGTATTTTTGTTTTCGCTTTCATGTTTGGCGCGGGGGGGAGGTTGGGCTTCCGGATTCTCTCACTCACCGACGGAACATAACCAAATGAATTTGGTTACTACACGTCGGTCTTCTGTGAGAGGGTGGTCCTTCCCCGGTCGAGCCAGCCCAATACGAGCTGTAGTCGGATAACTACAGCTAGGCTCTACCACCTTAAGCAAGATATAGTCTTAGCCTCAAAAAACACAAGTTTAATGTCGCTTTTAAATTTAGACAGTAAGCCATAATCATTGATTTCTTGTGGAAATCTGCGGCGTCAAGACCTTATTTATAACAATTAACACTCACATGTAAGTAATAGAACTTACTTTGAGTTTAAAACCTAACCACGTAACTGCAAGATATAGTCTTAGCCTCAAAAAACACAAGTTTAGTTTCGCTCTTAAATTTAGACAGTAAGCTCTAATCATTGATTTCTTGTGGTAGTCTGCGGCGTCAAGACCTGATCTATAACAATTAACATTCTTATGTAAGTTGTAGAACTTAGTTTGAGTTAAAAACCTTACCATGTAACTGCAAGATATAGTTTTAGCCTCTAAAAACACACGTTTAATTTCGCACTTACATTTAGACAGTAAGCCCTAATTATTGATTTCTTGTGATATCCTGCGGCGTCAAGACCTAATCTATAACAATTTATTCTAAAATGTACGTAATAGAACTTTCTTTGAGATTAAAACCTTACCATGTAACTGCAAGATATAGTCTTAGCTTCTAAAAACACACGTTTAATGTCGCATTTAAATTTAGACAGTAAGCCCTAATCATTGATTTCTTGTGGTAATCTGCAGCGTCAAGACCTAATCAATAACAATTAACACTCTTATGTAAGTAGTAGATCTTACTTTGAGTTAAAGTCCTAACCATGTAACTGCAAGATATAGTCTTAGCCTCTAGAAACACACGTTTAATGTCGCACTTAAATTTAGTCAGTCAGCCCTAATCATTGATTTCTTGTGGTAGTCTGCGGCGTCAAGACCTGATCTATAACAATTAACATTCTCATGTAAGTTGTAGAACTTAGTTTGAGTTAAAAACCTTACCATGTAACTGCAAGATATAGTCTTAGCCTCTAAAAACATACTTTTAATGTCGCACTTTAATTTGGGCAGTAAGCACTAATCATTGATTTCTTGTGGTAATCTCCGGCGGCAAGACCTAATCTATAACAATTTATTCTAAAATGTACGTAATAGAACTTACTTTGAGATTAAAACCTAACCATGTAACTGCAAGATATAGTCTTAGCCTCTAAAAACACACGTTTCATATCGCACAGAAATTTAGTCAGTAAGCCCTAATTATTGATTTCTTGTGGTAATCTGCGGCGTCAAGACCTAATTTACAACAATTTATTCTAAAATGTAAGTAATAGAACTTACTTTGAGTTTAAAACCTAACCATGTAAATGCAAGATATAGTCTTAGCCTCTAAAAACATACTTTTAATGTCGCACTTTAATTTGGGCAGTAAGCACTAATCATTGATTTCTTGTGGTAATCTCCGGCGGCAAGACCTAATCTATAACAATTTATTCTAAAATGTACGTAATAGAACTTACTTTGAGATTAAAACCTAACCATGTAACTGCAAGATACAGTCTTAGACTCTAAAAACACACGTTTAATTTCGCACTTACATTTAGACAGAAAGCCCTAATCATTGATTTCTTGTTGTAATCTGCAGCGTCAAGGCCTAATCAAAAAAAAAATATTCTAAACTGTAAGTATTAGAACTTTCTTTGAGATTAAAACCTAACCATGTAACTGCAAGATATAGTCTTAGCCTCTAAAAGCACACGTTTAATGTCGCACTTTAATGCAAGATCTGAATCTGAATAGCCAGTAAGGTCACTACTTTCTCCATAACTTATACATAACTCTTTAGTATTCATTAGGTATCTAATTACACGTTTAATGGCATTTACATGTTGTTAACTTGGATTGTTTACATATCTGCTTAAGATATTTACAGTAAAAGAAATGTCAGGCCTTGAAACAGAGCTTAAAAATAACAAGGAACCTATAGTTTCTCTGTATGGATAATAAACAATATCTTCATCAATTTTCTTTGAAATAACAACATTTACATCTGCAGGGGTACTGACAGGATTTGAATTACTCATACAAAACTTCTCTATTATTTGTTCTATGTTATCCCTTTGACGAATACAGATACAATTATTTACTCTCTCTATCTCCATTCCCACAAAATATTTCAATTTTAGTTCTTTTATTTTAAATTCTTGTTTCAAATATTTTATAATTATTTTAATTATTGAGGAACTGGAAGAAACTACAAGTGCATCATCAACATAAATTATTAAGAATACTTTTACTCCATTAAAATACCTACATATACACAACTGTCACTCTGAGATTGCACAAAACCATACTTTAAAAAAAAATCAGTAAATCTTCTAGTCCAACAACGAGACGCCTGTTTTAGACCATACAGTGATTTATTAAGTTTTGCGACACAGTCATTTTTAAATGTAATTTTTTCTGGTACTTCTATAAAAATATCCTCATCCAAGTACCCATTCAAAAAAGCAGTTTTTACATCAAATTGTTGGATTTCTAATTTATATTTAGCTGCAATAGAAAGAACAATTTTTACAGTCGTATCTCGTTGTTGGAGAGAATATTTCTTGATAATCAATATCTTTAATTTGATTAAATCCTCGTGCACATAAACGAGCTTTGGACCGTTTTACCTGATCATTTTCTTTCTTTTTTATTACAAAAACCCACTTTGTAGTAAGCGTACGTTGACCAGACCTCTCAACCGAAGTCCAAGTATTATTTTCTTTATGCGCTAAACAGTTCCTCATCAATAGTTTTCAACCAGGCATTTCTTTGTGGACTCGTCATTGTTTCAGCGTATGTCTGAGGCAGTGAAAGTTCAACAAGATTTGCTTCAAACCTTTTGTTAATTCTAGGTCTCAAATTCACTGCTCTTCCACTGTCCATTTATATATCTCTTAATAAACACTTTGCCGATACCAGCCACTTCCACTGATTGCTTGTTTCCTAAAGTCAATGATTTCTGATTGCATTCCAACAGTTCTGCAAAGAACTCTTTTCTGTAGGTCATAAGTGCTGAGTGTATCTATACTTATGTGGCAGTGTTCCAAGTATTTTTGTAATCACAGCCATTTCACTAACACTTTCGCCGCTTTCTTTTAACAGCTTGGCCAATGATTCAACTTTGGAAATATATTGAGCTACACTTTACACTCAGTTGTAGACATTTTATACTGATTACACTTTTAGGTGGTAGAGCCTAGCTGTAGTTATCTGACTGCAGCTCGTATTGGGCTGGCTCGACCGGGGAAGGACCACCCTCTCACAGAAGACCGACGTGTATTAACCAAATTCATTTGGTTATGTTCCGTCGGTGAGTGAGAGAATCCGGAAGCCCAAACCCCCCCCCCCCGCCAAACATGAACGCGATGCATAAAAGAAAAATACCCCAGAAGGGTACCGGCTTTGATGAAGCCGGGGAACCCCTCCCCGAGCAAAATCGGGGGAATGATCCTCGGATTTTGCTCGGGCTGCCCGTCGTATTTGGGGCGGGCAAAGTATCGCACTTTATGTTTCCTGAGGGCAAACGACGGCAAACAGCGGCACCCCGCTCCACTCAAGATGTGGACTTTTTTAACATCCGGGGGTTTAATTCGAACCTAAACGCCGTCCACTACCACCTTGAGACGGTGCAGCCGGCCTTGTTGTTTTTGACGGAGACGCAGATATCTCAACCTAGCGACACAGCGTACCTATCATACCCCGGGTATAAACTAGAACATCATTTTATACCACACGCCGGGGTATCTGTGTTCGTAAGGGAGGATATCTGCTACCGTCGCCTTCAGATTTTTGAAGGTCGGGACCTGTCCGTGCTCTGGCTGCGCGTGGACATGGACGATCACGTCAGATTCTACGCGTGCCTCTACAGGTCCCATAGTGGTAATGCACAAACAGATCAACTGTTGGGCCACGATCAAGCGAAGATTGACGACCTGCTTTCTCAGACTCCCTCCGCCGAAGTCGTAGTCCTCGGGGACTTCAACGCGCACAATACCGAATGGTTAGGGTCACGTGCAACCGACTGCGCGGGGAGATCTGTGTTTAACTTTGCTCTGGCAAATGGTCTGTCCCAACTGGTAAAGACGCACACTCGTCTACCGGATGTGGACAGCCACACGCCCTCTTCGTTGGATCTTCTGCTGACTACACATCCAGAAAAGTACCAGGTCACTGTCGAGGCTCCCTTAGGGTCCTCTGATCACTGTCTGTTACGGAGTGTAGTGCCCATTCAACGTCCGGCTCGCACAAGACCTGCGACTCGACGCGTTTGGCACTACAAGTCAGCGGATTGGGATGGAATGCGGTCTTTTTTTGCATCCTACCCATGGGTGCCGATTTGTTTCCCTTCCAACGATTATGGAACTTTTTGTACCAAGCTCTGTGGTACCACTTGGTGGCAGATCGCGGCCTTGGTTTGATGCGTCTGTCAGGGCTGCAGCAGCTGGCAAACGGCAGGCTTATCAAGCTTGGGCCAATGCGTTAGTCACTAAGGATCTGAACTCTAGAGTTCTGAAGAGGAAATACAACCGTGCCTCCAGATTCTTCAAACGGCAAATCGCTAGAGCAAAGTTCAAGCATGTCGTCAAAATTGGGGATCAGCTTGCAAAGTACCCGCCTGGCACGCGCAAATTCTGGGCGCTTACAATGGCCAGTCTGGGCAACTTTAGCCAGCCGTCCCTACCGCCGTTGCACATGGGGAATGACTCTCTGGCCCTGACTTATTGCCTCGCCAAGTATCAGAATACTGGGACTCGACATTTCGATCGACTGTCAGTTTCGTGGTCATCTGGAGAGCAAGGCCAAGTTGGCCTCGACGAAATTGGGAGTGATCAATAGAGCGAGGCAGTATTTCAAACCTGGCCAAAGACTTGCGCTCTACAAGGCGCAGGTCCGGCCACATATGGAGTACTGTTCTCATCTCTGGTCCGGATCACCCCAATATCAGCTTCTACCATTTGACCCCGTACAACGGAGAGCCGTTCGGATTGTCGGGGACCCGGTGCTCTGCGAACGGCTGGACTCTTTGGCATTGCGTAGAGACGTGGCTTCTTTGTGCGTCTTCTACCGCATTTACAACGGGGAGTTTTCCGAAGAACTATTCGATCTGATGCCTACCGCCGAATTTCACCACCGCACAGCTCGCCATCGCCTCCTTTACCATCCATACCGCCTGGATGCGTGGCGATCTTCAACTGTGCGGTTTTCAAGGACTTTCTTCCCACGTACCACTCAAATGTGGAACGAACTTCCTTTGGCGGTATTTCCAGATCGATACGACATGGGCACCTTCAAAAAAGGCATTTATTTCTTTCTCCAAGGCCGGCAATGCTCTTGTGAATCCTCGGATGTTGCAAGAGTTCATGGGCGGCGGTGATCACATACTAACGGTGACCCGCAAGCTCGTTTGCCCTTCTATAAAATAAAAAAAAAAAAAAAAAATGCATTTTGCTAAGGTGGTCGAGGGCACCCCAATGAATGATAAAGCAGGATATCTAGCCGCACAAGCTAATCTCCAACGAAAACAACTGGCCGCCCAGGAACTTCTGGTTGTGGCCAAAGAGAGAAAAATTGCAGTAGCACTAATCCAAGAACCGTATATTGGAACAGCAAGAAAGGTGAGAGGTTATAAGGGTGCTAGGATTTTTCAGTGCACAGAGCAGGGAGATGGCGCTGTCAAGGCGCCCATAGTCGTCTTTAATCAGGAACTCGTAATAAAACAGTGCCCACAACTCACCACGAATAATATCGCAGTGGTGAAAATGCAAAGCCGTGCCTGGCAGATCATAATGGTTTCTTTTTACTTTGAACCTGACAAACCAATAGACGTTCATCTAGAACAACTTAAAAAGATACAAGAAGAACTCGGTCCTTGTAGAATAATTATAGGAGGGGACGCAAACGCAAAAAGCAGCTGGCAAACGGCAGGCTTATCAAGCTTGGGTCAATGCGTTAGTCACTAAGGATCCGAACTCTAGAGTTCTGAAGAGGAAATATAATCGTGCCTCCAGATTCTTCAAACGGCAAATCGCTAGAGCAAAGTTCAAGCATGTCGTTAAAATTGGGGATCAGCTGGCAAAGTACCCGCCTGGCACGCGCAAATTTTGGGCGCTTTCAAAGGCCACTCTGGGAAACTTTAACCAGCCGTCCCTACCGCCGTTGCACATGGGGAATGACTCTCTGGCCCACACGGCAAAAGAGAAAGCCGATCTCTTGGGCACTCTTTTCGCCTCCAACTCGACTTTGGACGACCAGGGGAAGACACCGCCTATCATCCCGCGGTGTCAGAGCTCAATGCCGGAAATAGTTTTTCGGCAGAAAACTATTAGGCAGTCTCTATTTTCCTTGGACGTTCATAAGTCGAGTGGGCCGGATGGCATTTCTCCATTGGTGCTACGAACGTGTGCCCCTGAGTTGACTCCAGTGCTAACGCGTCTATTTCGGTACTCCTACCTTAAAGGCGTAGTCCCGGTCACATGGAAGCGTGCCCTTGTCCATCCGATCCCTAAAAAAGGTGATAGCTCGGAACCAGCTAACTACAGACCTATCGCCATTACCTCTCTGCTCTCCAAAGTAATGGAGAGCATTATCAATAAACAGCTCCTAACCTACCTCGAGGATCACCAGGTGGTCAATGACCGGCAATATGGCTTTCGCCATGGTCGATCGGCTGGTGATCTTCTGTTGTATCTCACACACCGTTGGGCAGCTGTTATTGAAAGCAAGGGAGAGGGTCTGGCAGTTAGTTTGGATATGGCGAAAGCCTTCGATCGTGTATGGCACAAGGGGCTTCTTTCGAAGCTACCTTCCTATGGGCTTCCAGAGAGTTTATGCAAGTGGATCACCAGCTTCCTCACTGGGCGGAGCATACAGGTCGTTCTCGACGGTTTTTGCTCGGACCCCAAGCCCGTGAACGCTGGTGTACCCCAAGGCTGCGTGCTATCCCCAACTCTGTTCCTCCTGCACATCAATGATATGTTGGATATCTCCAACATACATTGTTATGCGGATGACAGCACTGGGGATGCGGTGTATTCCGGCCGTGCAGGTCTCTCTCGGGAAAACGTCGACGAGTGTCGAAAGAAACTTGTGTCTTCTATAGAGACTTCCTTGGGGATGGTCTCTGAGTGGGGTGAACTGAACCACGTTCAGTTCAATCCCCTAAAGACACAAGTTTGCGCGTTTACCACTAAGAAAACCCCATTTGTCGTATCACCGCTCTTCGAGAGCACCCCCCTCATTGCCTCGCCAAGTATCAGAATACTGGGTCTCGACATTTCGAGCGATTGTCAGTTTCGTGGTCATCTGGAGAGCAAGGCCAAGTTGGCCTCGAAGAAATTGGGAGTGATTAATAGAGCGAGGCAGTATTTCAAACCTGGCCAAAGACTTGCGCTCTATAAGGCGCAGGTCCGGCCACACATGGAGTACTGTTCTCATCTCTGGTCCGGATCACCCCAATATCAGCTTCTACCATTTGACCGCGTACAACGGAGAGCCGCTCGGATTGTCGGGGACCCGGTGCTCTGCGAACGGCTGGACTCTTTGGCATTGCGTAGAGACGTGGCTTCTTTGTGCGTCTTCTACCGCATTTACAACGGGGAGTGTTCCGAAGAACTATTCGATCTGATGCCTGCCGCCGAATTTCATCACCGCACAGCGCGCCATCGACTTCTTTACCATCCCTACCACCTGGATGCGTGGCGATCTTCCACTGTGCGGTTCTCAAGGACTTTTTTTCCACGTTCCACTCGCTTGCGGAACGAACTCACTTCGGCGGTATTTCCAGATCGGTACGACATGGGTACCTTCAAAAAAGGCGTCTACTTCTACCTACAAGGCCGGCAACACTCTTGTAAATCCTCGGATGTTGCAAGAGTTCATGGGCGGCGGTGATCACAAGTCATCTGTGACCCGCCAGCTCGTTTGCCCTCCTCTTCCATAAAAAAAAAAAAAAAAAAAAAAAAAGCACCTGGTGGGGCAGCAACAAGGAAGACCAAAGAGGAAGATGTATGGCCGGCACCATTGAAGAGATGGGTTTGCAGATCCTCAACAGGGGAGACATTCCTATCTTCGATACTATAAGGGGTGGTCAAAGGTACTGTAGCCATATAGTGTGACGGCGTGTTCATATGATGTTTTGAATCGCGTAGAGAACTTGAGGATCCATGAACAACTTACAAGCTCTGACCACAATGGGATAATTTTTTAAAATTCAACTTCAAGAATTAACGGGTACAACGATCAAAAGAACAACAAGGATATACAACAGCAAGAAAGCAGATTGGGATCAGTTTCATGTGAAAATGAACCAAATCATGCAAGACAAACAACTGACGACAGCAAGTTTAAAAGCAATTAATAACATAACACAGGCAGAAGAAACAATAAGAAAATATACACAAGTTATAAGTGAAACGTGCACCAAACCTGTACCATAAAAAGAAAGTGGAAACACTTACCTTACCATGGTGGTCCGAAAATTTTCTCTGCCATCATGTGGTACAGTATACCAAGCAGAACTATTGGCGTTATGCGAAGCGGCAAAGGAAATGAAACGACGTCCCGAGAAGACCTACGGCATATATAGTAACTCCAGAGCCGCTCTGCAAACATTATGCAACAATGAAGCCCCTCACCCTGTAGCAATGGAGACGAGGAGAAATTTCGGGGGGCTTTAGCCCAGAATAAGGCAGTGGTCTTGTACTGGGTCAAAGCACACGCCGGAATAATAGGCAATGAGCGCGCGGACAACTTGGCCAAAACAGCAGCGACCAAACTGAAAACAAAACCCTATTACGATCAATGCCCCATTTCTTATATAAAGCGCCAAATTCGCCAACAATCACTGGACGAATGGAACAAAAGATTTCAGACCGGCGATACGGCTACCGAACTACCTACTCGACTACCAAAATTTTCTTTCCGGATGCCATACAGGCCTATTCGATAACAAGAAAAATAAAATCAAAAGGAGTTCTTACCCAAATTCTAACAGGACACGGTGGATTCTCCGAATACTTGAACAGATTCAAGTGTAAGGAGAGTCCCTCGTGCATCTGCGAACCCGGAGCAGTGGAATCGGTAACCCACATAATCCTTGAGTGTCCAGTGTTCGAAATAAAAAGAAGAGACCTGCAAGAAAAAATTAACATTCAATTAAACAAAAACAATGTAAGTTAAATAATAAGTGATAAATATAAGAGAAATGACTTTTTAAAGTATTGTGTAGACATAGGAAAAAGTGTTATAATAAGAAATAAGGACTAAAAGACAATGCTAAGTTAAACTAAATAAAATAACAATAGCAGCTTGGGGAGGGACCCTTGGCCCGGTCCAGATTGACCGGCCTTTTTCCCTTCTTCGTGCTTCCCTTATTGTTTCCCTGCTTCGGTGGTTCAGCGGTTACGACTCGCTGAGCCACCGAAGCTTGGACGGCAGGAGCAGGGCCAATTGGTTTGTTGGCTCTTTTCTGTCCCCGTTTCACCACCGAGGATCAGGTCTCGGTGGTGGCGGCGGACGGAGCAGTTGTCGGCGCTTTAGCCTACGCAGGTCGTGACGTCGCGCCTGCAGACCTCGGCTGCCGCGACTCAGCAACCGCTGCCGCACTAGCCCTGCGGTCCGCTGCCAAGGGCGGACGCTTGACCCTCTCAGAGAGGAGGCGCTCCTCGATGTTGGCAAACCGGGCATTCACCATCACCCCCACCGAGGAAACAATGGAGCACCCCAACCCCTCAATACAGTCCGCGTCCAGAGAGGGCGCGGCTACGGTAGCGGGAGCGGCAGCGGCCGAGGATTTCGCTGCCGCCGTTTTCAGCTCCACAAACTTCCGCCTGTGAGCTTTAATTTCGGCCTTAAGGGCCTCCACCTCCCTGATAAGGTGGGAGTTTGCAGCCCTCAAATGGCGGGTCTCTTCAACCTCTAGCAAGTCCCTCGAGGGTACTTTAAGGGCCCTAACCATGGTGCCCTTAAGGTTACCGGACCTGTGGCTGACTTCTAGAATGGAAGCCGCGATTTTACCCGCCAGGGCTCTTAATTCCTCAGCCCCGAGGGAGTCGGGGTCAGGCCTACGAGAAGCACCCTGCAGAGCCTCCTCCTTTGAGCACGTCGCATTGCCTGAGGAAAGCACCTGCTTACGGAATGCCCGTGCTGCCAGCGCCTTCTCCATTTCTGCATCCTCGGCTTCGAGGGCAAGGGCCCGTAAATCGGCCTTCGCCTGAGAGAGGCCAGTCCCCCGAGTGCTCGCAGTGACGCGTCCACGACGAGCAGTGTTGCATTTTCTAAATGCAACACTGAACTCGGAGTCGCTATCGGACGCGCCACTGGTGACCTCAACAACCTTGTTCGGTCGCTTGCGCGAGCCTTCGACCTCGTGGTCGGACATGATGTCCAAACCACAGAGGTATCAACACACAAACACACAAAAGCCTTGAAAAAGGCAACAAACGCACAAAAAGAAAGGACACACGTAAGAAAAGAAAACCGCGAAAAAAACAACAAAAACACCGAACAACGTAAAAACAACACAACCATCGGGGCCCTGAAAAGGGCCTTTTTGAAATACCGACTTAACAACAAAATAAAACTCCAAAACAAAACCACTGAGCATCAAAACCAAGAACCTCCAACCTAAATTTTTTTTTTTTGTTTTTACCGTTGTAAACATCCGTTACGGATACCCGCCGGCCAGGAAGGTGATGGCCGGAGGGTTATATGGGACGGCATAGAGGCTTGCTCCCTGACCCGCTCCGCGGCCTCCTTCGCGGCGATTACTTGCTCGCAGAAGGAGGCCATAGCGGCCCAACACCTCTCGCTGCCAACCATCGCGCTAACGAGATGCGGCAGTGAGAGGGCCCTGCCAACCACGGCCACCAGCTCAGCGCGCTGATGACCCCAGGCTGCACACTCCTCCACGGTGTGAGAGTGTGTTTTCAACCTAACCTATCCTAACCTAACCAAAATAGTAATAAAATACTGAACATGTAAATGAAGTTTTTTTTATATAATAGCTGACTCGGCAAACTGTACTGTCTCAATCGTTAAATAAAAGAGATAAAATTTTTCATCACTTCCTGCTTTGTGGTAACGGCAATGGATCTCCTCAACCAGTTGCTTCAGCGCGAGTACCACAGGGTTTCGGCTCCAATTACCGAACGATTGAAAGGATACAATTAGTATAATAGGAGGTTAACACTGAGTGATTAAAATGCGACCATAGCGACGGATTTAAACGGAATCTTTAAATTAAGTGAATGTTTTAATGAATCGTGTCCAAATGAAAGTTATATAAATAAAGTATTCCAAACAAACATGATATGGTCATTCAAAATGTCAGTTGTCATTTCAAATATGTTTACCTAAGACAATTCCTCTATCTGTTTTTGCTGTTTCGGAGTTAATTTTGGAAATTTCTTAACTGACTGACTTCCTCTAAATTATGAGCAATGTTCTTTGCTAGTGTATATGGTTACGTATAAGAATCAACACGATGTTACGAGGCGGCAGGTGGAAAATTTACAGGCCACATTGCGAAATAATTTACAAAACGTGTCCTCCAAAATTTAAAGGATATTAAGTTTTATATATATAATTGATTCTTTTATTTCTTCTATCAGAAATAAAAGAATCAATTATACAGGGTGGGCCAAAAATTTTTGCAAATAGCAACACTTGATTTCTCCAAAACCGTGAGAGCAAGGGGAGCGCGGGTGGCGGGGAATTGTACGTCGTTTAATGCAATTTTAGTCACGATGGAGCGCTTCACGGGACAACAGCGTGCTTTTTGCGTAAAACAATTTTACAAAAACAACGATTTCTACGTTACTGTACGACGCCTCTTTAGAGTTGAATACGGATTACAACGTGTAAGTGAGTGTCAAAGTGTTAATTTAATTAAAGCTTGGGTTAAAAAGTTTGAGCAAACGGGATGGACAACGAATATTAAACAAACTGGGCGACCACGTTCAAGAAGAAGCGAAGAGAACATTCGGGAGGTTGAAATTTCTGTAAGGGACGATCGAGAATCATCTACGCGTAAGCGGTCGGCGGCTCTCGCTATACCAAGAACTAGTCTGCAGCGAATCTTGCATTTGGACCTTAAACTGCACCCATATAAGCTTCAAATTGTACAGGAGATGAAACCAAACGATTACATTCAACGCAAGTTATTTGCTGACACTATACTGGAGCGATTCTCTAGCCTTGAGAATGTATTCTTTACGGACGAGGCCCATTTTCACATTAATGGTCACGTAAATAAATATAATTGTCAATATTGGAGCACGGAAAACCCTCACTATAAACACCAAAAGCCTCTTCATTCACCAAAAACGACAGTGTGGGCTGCCATATCCGCAAAGGGCATAATCGGTCCATACTTCTTTGAAAATAATCAAGGAAATAACGTAACTGTGAACTCAGTGGAATACGTGAAAATGTTGCGAGAGTTTTTGACACCACAGTTGCATGAATTTGAAGGATACAATAGCCGAACTTGGATGCAACAAGATGGAGCAACATGCCATACATCAAACGTGACTTTACCGGTGGACAAAGAAATGTTTCCTAACAAATTGATTTCTCGCAGAGGTGATATCCCATGGCCTCCCAGAAGCCCGGACCTTACACCTTGCAATTTTTTCTTGTGGGGATATCTGAAGAGTCGAGTATACCTTAATAAACCGACGACCATATCCCAATTAAAAGAAAACATCCACGAGGAGATAGCCGCGATTCCTCGCAGCATGTGTCAACGAGTTTTCCAAAGTTTACGTAGACTTAATTAATTAATAATTACGTTAAATAAATCATAAACAAAATAACATTTGTACTTTTATTTCTAGACATGTTTCAAAAGTGCAAAAATTTTTGGCCCACCCTGTACTACTTGTGTTTCTTATTAACTCGTTTAATGAATAAAAGATATCTAATCATGTTATTTATTAAACATTTCGATCTTAACAATTTTAATTTTTTAAGCTTTCGTATACACAGTTTCCAGATGTACTGACCTAATAGAATTGACGGTAGACAAGAATAACCAATTGACAGTCTACCTTACAATTAAGCCTGATAAAACAATGACAGAATGAAATTTCAATCTAAGTGGCAGTTTGTTAAAAAACAGACATATTTTAATAATTTACAATAAACAAATTATTTAATATAAGTTAAAGTATATTGTTAGTATTTTCGTATTAAATAATATATACATTTATCGGGGTGATATTTTATAGTTTCCCAGTTGTACTAAATCGCTAACACGCCAATATTTTTGTCAGGAATTTTACTGCGATTGTTTTCAAGGATATTCGGGTGCTGATTGTGGAATGGGACCTCTGTTTCCGAAGACCCCTTACATGTGCAACAATGGAGGCACCTGCGGGTAAGCGTCACGCACGACAAGTAAAACGTGTTTAAAAAACGGATTAGATTATTTGTTGCAATTAAATTTACAAATTGACTATTTATATATTTTGAATAAGATTTTTGGAAATATAAAATGTTTGTACCTTTTTAGTAACTTTGTTTGGTCGGAGTGAGTAATAAATATGTTTTTTTATTGACAAAAGAAAATAAATTATATCTGCATTACGCAATATCGTAGGAATTTTATAATATATATTTGTTTGTTAATCCCTGAAACCAATTGTAAATGTGTTGGAAACGACTTCCTTCCGACGTTCAGGAAAGCACAGATGTAACCTAGTGGTCAGGCACTATTATTATATTATGTTTCTATCTATGACTGTTTAAAAAATATTCTTTAAAAATCTGACTTTATTCATGAAAAAATAAAAATCAAAGGGTTACAAATTCCATTCTTATACTCCCACGCTCTTCATATTCCAGTCGATTAGAAGTTCTATTATTTGTATTTTATTTTTAAATAACCTCACAATCGTTTAAAGTTTTCACAATTCATCTGTAAAGAGCTCACACCGCAAGTCCTCGCAATTCCCTCAGAATAACGAGTTAGGCCGCGATGCAATATCTCTCGATAATTGTTGAGAAAGTTTGACTCGTTACAAATTAAATTAACATTATTCATGGCTTTTTACCATTATGATGTTAAAGCTTTTGGTTTACTAAGTCTTATTGGCCATGTTTCTTGCTTCTAAAGTAACGGAATTATGATTTATCACTTATTACTTACTAGTCGTTTTAAACTAGGGGTGGTAATTTGAGAATTCTGTCTTAATGAGAATTTACGCTTTAGAAGGTTGAGTAATATCAATATTCTAAATTTTATACTATACTTTCAATACATCATCGATACAAGGAAATTTTTTAGCATAAATCGGCCATTGGGTCTTTCCAACTATTTAAAAATTATTTTTGGTTATTACTGCTTCGTTGGGAGACCTTTTGGTTAGACCTCGAATAATTCGGTCTGCCCATTCATTTGTACCCGACTTTCGAATGTTGGAAAAATTTCTTCACAGGAGGTCTTCTTATGACCCCCTGAGTCCGAAATGACCATTGGTCAAAAAGTTTTTGTATATGTTTTTTTATATAAGTTTTTATATATGCGTGCGTGCGTCCAGATTCGACTTTTGTCAGCACGATAGCGGCCGCAATTTCGCTCGGATCGCTTTCAAACTTTGCACAAAAATCAACCATCCAAAAATGAAGGCCAAGTTTGTTAACCAGAGAAATCCAGCGCCAGGGGGCGCTAGGGCCTCACTTTTTCTGATTTCAGTTTTTCGACCATAACTTTTTCCCTATACAAAGAAGACCAATCGAGTTCATATTAGATGATGTCTTTGATGAATACCTATAACTAATAAACATTAACCGAAAACCTAACTTCAATAACTTAGGGGTGGGGGTAAAAAAACCGAAAATTTTTGGAAAAAAAATCACAACTTTTTTCTGGTAAATATTCTTACGTCACAAGTATTTTTAATAGAAAGGTTATTTTTTACTCTAAATTTCGGTACCAAAAGTTTTCCGTAAAAGGTACCGTTTCCGATAAAAAAAATAAAAACCACTTTTAGCTTGAAAATTTAAGGTAGGTAAAACTACGGCAACTTTTTTCTGGTAAACATTCCCTCCTCGGAAATATTTTGTGTTTAGTTGTCTCCAGAATGCGACGAGATAATTAGCTAAAAATTTTCTCATGTATGTTATAGCGAAAACAGATTGAAAAAATGTTTAGACATTCAAAAGTTATCAAGAAAATAAGAAAGGAGAGAGGCTCAACTCAACACACGCCGCGCACGGTTGGCGGATCCTAGTTGTTATAATTTCTCGTCAATATTTTATACATAAAATGTTATTTTACTGTGATAATTTCAGAATTAGCACACATATATTACGATAGTGCCATTGTGGCAAATAAATTAAGTCTTATAAAGAAAACCCATGACCTGTTTTATATTCGTAACCCTTTCAAAGACCTCTTTATTGATATTATACATTGACAAACAGAGATTTTAAATGAATGAATTAATGAATGATTGAATGAATACATCCAGAAATAAAATATAAAAATGTATTTTTCTGAAAACAAATCTTTTATTAGGAATGATGTTCTAAATATGACAGCTGATAAATATTTCATACATCCGGTGTTCGTGCTTAATTTGAATATTGTATTATTGTTGGAGTTAACAATATGTAGATATTTGTTGATTTAGCAAACATTTGTCTTTGCATAACGAAGACGATGACATATTTATTTATATCAAATAATTCAAAATCAGCGTCTCTTTTTTTATATTATTTTATTTAACTAGATTTATTCAAATTTTTATTAATTCCAGTCAGATGGGTCCAGCGGCTGTAATCTGTATCTACGCGCCGGACTTCACAAGAGATCTCTGTGAAGATCAGATTGAATTTCCGTTGGTACATTGGTATAAGATAGATTTAGATTTGTTGGTAGTTGTCTCTAGCAAAGTCTATACTATCGCTCTATACTATCGCTCGAAATGTCGAGACCCAGTATTCTGATACTTGGCGAGGCAATAAGAGGAGTGCTCTCGAAGAGCGGTGATACGACAAATGGGGTTTTCTTAATGGTAAACGCTCAAACCTGTGTCTTTAGGGGATTGAACTGAACGTGGTTCAGAAAACTACAGCTAGGCTCTACCACCTAATAGACCTAATAGAATAGTATCCGGGGCAGTGACACAATGCACCCCATTGCAATTACCGTCGAATTAAGTCGGAAAGAAAAAAGAACGGTGATAACAACGGTGGAACAATGGAGTTGCAATGAACAGGATGTTGAGAAGCCTTATTTAATTTCTTGTGGGGTGCAAGTGATCATTGCAGGCGGCTCCTTTTTTTGCATCCTACCTGCGTTATTTTTTATTTCTATTTTCTACCTATCGGATTAAACATTATAAGGCGTACTATATATAGTACTAATTAAAAATGAACAATCAGTTCTTTGGGGTATATAATATCATAGACAGAAGAATATACGTCGCCCGATTACATCGGCGCGGGTTCAAATCTCAGTCAGATAATAAAATAATTTTTAGATTTTGTTTTGCTAATTTAATTTGTTTATTTATTTTTGTTAACTTTATTGACTTATTTTTATTTATTTTTATTTTTTGTTTTTATTTTTTTATTTTTTATTTTATTTAATTTTTTTTTTTTTTTTAAATTATTATACTTTTGACATGTCTATATTATATAATTTTATGTGAATAATTTAATAATCATTGTTTTATTAATAATAAATTTAATATAATCAGTGTAATGTCTGACATGGCTGTATTTGTAATTTTTTTTGTTTAAATTGGATAATTAATGATAGTAATAAAAAATTTAAATAATGTTTATAATTTTGACAAATTGTATTGTTTTTGTATTGTATTTGTTTGTTTTTGTATTTATTTGTTTTTGTATTGTAATTGTATTGTATTGTTTTGTAGTTTATTTATGTTATAACATGAACGAATGCAGCGTTGGGTTAGGTTAGAACAACAAAACGCCATGCCATGTTCCGAGCGGCGGGAGGTGGAGGACGGAGCTAGAAATAGCTATGTGGAATGTAAGAGGAGGAATGAAACAGAAGATGAATGAATTATTAGATGTGATGGAAGACACAGATCTGGATGTTATGTGTGTGTCTGAGACCAAGCGGAAAGGCAATGATACGACCGATTTGCCTGGCAACCGGGTCGCTTTCTGGGCTGGGGTTTCAGAGGGTGAGCGAGGTTGCCAAGATGTAGGCGTGTTGTTATCCTCTCAAATGGTTAATGCAATGGTAGAATACAAGGCCATCAACCCGAAGCTTCTTTGGGTTCGCTTTAAGCTGGGGATAACAAGAGTATTCTTGTTAGCCGTTTACGCGGGGATATCCTCAGCTCCAGTGAGCGTACTCGAAGAACTTTGGGACAGTGTCAGGGATGTTCTAAGTAGTGTCAGAAGTAATGAAAAGTTAATAGTATGTGGGGATGTTAATGGATGGGTTGGAACCGCGCGAAGTGGTTACAAAAGCGTGCTAGGCAAGTACGGTAATAAGAGAGTAAATGACGCTGGAAAGCTTATTTTTTAATTTTATAAGGAGAGAAATTTGTTTGTGGCAAACACGATGTTTGATCACAAACAAATTCACAAGTACACATGGGAGCGAGCGGAAGAAAGAAGTATGATTGATTTATTCCTAGTGGATCAGTGTATTCGAAGCCAAGTTATGGACACGAGAGTGTTTAGGGGTGCTAATCTGGGAACGGACCATTATCTAGTCGTTGCTAGAATAAGAGTTCTGTTTGCAGATTGGTGCAGCCGCACGACATGCAATAGCTTGGAGTCGAATTATCGCATAAGAAGCTGGAAGCTTCAAGATCCACCGATCAGAGAGAAATATCAAAAAAAGGTTTCCAAGGAGCTTGAAAGCTGTGATTCTGGAAATGAAAGTGCTGAATTATGCTGGCAGAACCTTAGGAATGGTATGGTGAAAGTAGCGACAAAAGTATGTGGTAAGAGGAAAAGAGGTTTTAGTAAAAAGCGCGATGAATGGTGGGATAATGAAGTGAAAGACGCTGTGGAGTTAAAGAAGAAAGCATGGTTGGATTATAAAGCCTCGGGTAAGGATAAAAGTATGAGAGATATAAGAAAAAGAGAGTACAAGCTGCAAAAACACAAAACGAAAGCACTTATAAGGATGAAGCGTGAAAATTCTGAGAAAGAAAGGGATGAAAGGTTGACAAACAACTTCCGGGAAAACACGAAGCTTTTCTGGCGAGAAGTTAGTGATTCCCGGGGTTGTTCGGTAACCTGTACAATGAAAGGGGTGCTTTCGAAGAACGGTGGTGAGGCTGCGGGAGCAGATGGAGTTACTGCCGAGATGATCAAATATGGTGGGCCACGCGTCTTGGACTTGTTCTGGCTTTTGTGCAATTTATGCTGGAAATCAGGAGAGGTCCCAGACGATTGGCGAGGTGCAGTCATCGTACCTTTGTATAAAGGCAAAGTTTCACAGATAGACTGTTCAAGCTATAGGGCTATCAGTTTGATTAGCTTGGGCGGTAAAGTTTATGCAAAAATATTAGCGAGAAGAATGCAAGAGAGATCTGAAAGGCTGTTGTGGGAGGCCCAAGGAGGTTTTAGAGCTGGAAGAGGGTGTATAGATCAGATCTTTTCCCTCCGCATGATCACGGAAAAGTTTTCTGCCTTAAACCAAAAGGTTTTTTGTGCTTTTATGGATTTTGAAAAGGCGTTTGACAGGGTTATGAGAAATAAATTATGGGAGATACTGTCCCGATACAATGTGAGCGGACCCGGAAGGTCACGTAAAAAGCATGAGGACCCCCCGGAGGGCATGTAAGAAGAGGTTGATGTCTGTGGCCGAGGCGAAAGAGGAATGCAGCGACCGCGTTTGGCGCTCCATCGTCTCTGGCTACCCCGCAAGGGATATGGCGTGAAGGTAAATAAATAAATAAAGAAATAAATAATAAATAATGGAATCTATTTATTATTTATTGCTTTTTCTAGGCTAGTAAAATTTACATTAATGGGATAATAGTATGTCACAGTACGAATTCATTATTTGCTGCATACCTCGATAGGTATTATATACATATTATTTATATATATATATTATGTTTATTATACATTTTTACCGAAATACGTAGTTACTACTGATTCGAAATTAAGTGGAGACTTGGAAAATATGACAACAAATACTCCAGCAACCTTTAAAAGAGAATTAAAAAAAACTGTTCCAAAACTACAGACGGTATACAAATCTTTGCAAAAGAAACGTCCATAATACCTAAGGTAACGACACCTTAGTAATGGTAGTCTAAAAACTCGGGAGCGGAACTTGATAATATTTCATTTGAAAAGTTCACTTGTGTTGTTCCGAAGTTGAAAGTTTTTCCAAGTTATTTGTTGGCTCATGAACCTTCTTAAGCTTGGGTTTACCTTCCGTGATGGCCGAACGGGGAGTGAATGTAAATAACATTCATTTTGCATCCTTTTAGCATTTGGAGAATCGCAATGGTTTTTCCCGTTAACGGACCCATTTTCTAACTTATGTAATTTGATCGTCATTTGATAAGGAGTTCATATTTTTAAATCAATTCATTTTTTATATTCACTCAAGTTTTTGGAAGAATACTTGTGAGTTAGCTCTGCGGACAATCACTGAGTTTTAATAAAGCCCTTTTTTGGAAAGTTTGATTTGTGGTCGATTTAATTACACAGACCGCCGCTGAGGAACCAAAACATTTCAGCACTCGACCCTTATAGAGTACCTTGTAAGATGCTTATTTCACTTGTTATTTATTATTATTTTATAAATTATTTGATAGCTTTTAATTGCACAAACTTGTCTAAATACAAATCCTATTAATATTTATATATACGAGTAAGTACTGGATGGTCGAAGAGCAATTCGAGAATATGATAGAACTTTCAAACTTTGTTTTCAGTGAGTCAGCTGCGGCAAAGGAGTTGACAATTATAATACCAATAAACAGATTGAAAATTATTTAATATAGTTTTATTTGATTAAATAATAGTTATATTTAATAAAAAGCTATCTTAAGATATGTTTCAAATTACATTTTCAATTATAACACTATATAGTATTGTTTTGTTCATACAACGACATCGGTGTGTGGTCTTTTTGCATAAAAATATTATGTACAGATTGATTTCAAGATTAACTATTTTTGATGTACGAGTATAAAGTAAGAAAACCTTGTTTGGTTACAGAGAGGTGTTCAAACTATCGAGATTTATTTCGTCAATTTATAGAGAATATGTTTATTTGGATGGTTTTTCTATTGATTAAGCGGTGAGTGGACGGACTGCTTCATAATGAGCTGTGTCGCATCACTTGGACGTGGAGTTGTGGAATAAAAGGACCCTCGAGACGGAGCGAAGTATGAATGTAAACAATGTAATATTCAATTCTTGGAGCCAACAAAAGTTTATTTCGTTTCAATCATTGGACACCTTCAATGTCATCTGGGTCTGATTGGATTCCGTTTTGCTGATTTTAAATTATACGAAATTTTATGTTACGTCTGTCTGTGAATATTGTTTGGATCTGTTGTAAGTAGGCTTCATTGAAGGTGTATCTAATTTTTATTTATATTATTTGCTATATTATTTTTTATACACACATTTTCCTTTTATATTTATACATTTATCTATTCTTCGTTGGTTTTATATTTTTTGTATTTTTTCAAAAGAAATTCTTTAAGACTTTTATTACTGCCTAAGCAAGGCTGCTTTTTTAAAACTAAATTTGTTATTAAATCAAAACGTTATTTCCCTTTTGGGTAGTAATGGCAACTGCGGGGTTGTTGACAAACTCTCTGCGTGTACTTTAAAAGTTATATTAATTTTGTAAATAAAATAAATGCACATCGTTTTGTCTTTTGAAATAACAAGATTTTCCTTTTATTTCGCTTTTCCTTTTTACCGCCGACCCTTTTAATCTTTCCTCGGAAAACGGATTTGGTCAAACTTTTTAGTACCCGAAGTTACGTAATGTGTTTTTTATAACGTAAATTGTTTCAATATTGCTTTCGGCTGTTCATCACACGAAAATGTTTCAAAATACATATTTCACTTTATTGTAACCATCATTTGGGCATTAATTGTCAAATTGATGGTTTATCACCTGTTAATATGTTCTTGATAAGAACAACTAACTAATCTACATTTATAAATTGCATACCCGATGCTTATCTTTATCACATAGAGTTGGTTACGTATACATTTATTTATACATACAAAATATGTGTAAATAAAGATATTCTTAGTTAGTTTAGTTCAACAAGTCTATCTCAAACTATACTTGTTCTCTTTCTCTATCAAGTGATATAATGCGAGTAATAAAGAAAAACACTTCCCTAAACGCAGATGTAGTATGCAATCGATTATCATCTGAACCTTCAGGAACCGCATTACATACGAGTACAAAACGGAAGGAGTCTTCAGATAAGCTGTGATATTTTTATGTTCCTTCGGGACTAATGTTCTTTATTCCTGTATTGGTGAAGCTTCAACATTTGGAGTTGGTTTATTAAATCTCTTCTCGGTAGGAATAATATTGCACTACTTCTATTATGTATTTTTATCTATTTTATTCTATTTTTAGCCACAAGTGTATTGTATATTGAGGAAGTTGATTCTGAACGCTTTATAGCACTTTCTAGCAACGATTTTATTGTTAGCCTCTTTTAAAAACTTCATTATGTGGTTGATTACATATATTATCCGATATTATAAACATATTATATTGTAAAAGTAAAAAGTATTGCCTGTATTCTTTATAATGATAATAAAAGACACATATTGAGTTAATAATTATTTGTTTTGTACACAATGTGTTATTTGTGGTACAAGTTCAAGTTTATAATAAAGTTACAGTTACAATTATAAACAAAATACTAAGTTTTGTTGGATAAGGATGAAACGTGATATACTCGTATCTTCTTGGTGTGAGTGTTTAAAATCTATCACAATATCGCAGATAAATAACGTGATGTCTTGTGACACGTGACACCTGTAGGTGTGTCTACGAGTATATCAAGATGATTACACACACAGTGAGTCTGCACACATACTCGTAGTGATGTAAAGCAAGTAACAATGGTTCTGTAAGATAAATATATTAAGAAGGCTTTGAATTTAAAATAAAACGATGTTTACTTTGATTTTTATATTAATTAGTAAAGTGGTATTAAAAATGACGATAATTTTTGGTAATTGGTTTTAATAATAGGTATTAAAGTCTTCAATTTTAGTTACATAACATAAAACCAATATATGATAAATTAAATTGTTGTGGATGTGACGGTGACGTATAATATCACTCATATATACATAATGTATAGTATATAATCGTGAAAACGGCCAACGTTTTGTAAGTAAATTAAAAACAAAAAAATAGAAAGACATTAAAGTTAATGTTAGTTATCTGTACCATTTATTATATATACGAGTACGAGTGTGACACTGAATGTGAGATGTGAATGTTGTGAGATCTTTTATTTAATTACCTTGGTTACCTAATTATAGTATACCTAATTATTAGTCTTGGTGAAGAACTTCACGAACATCACAGACTATGTAAAATAAAAAGTGAGTGCAAGTGAGACTATTAAATATATATATTATTATATTGCATATTATTAATTAATTTTCATAATTATGAGAAAACATTATAATCACATTATACAGTACAATACAGTACAGTAATAACACCTTAATAATTAATTCAATAACAATGTCTTAACCATATAATAAAAAATATTAACATTATCAAAATATGGTAACAGTTCAATAAACGAGATGAAACATGACTTTCAGAACTTTAATAACGTACACTTATAACACTTAACTTGCAATGTTAATATCATAAATTGTATAATATTTATATAATATGTATGTCGAGGTACATAGAGATGTGCTCCAGGTCAGACTCATTACCGCTGCATTTGTTACATACGAGTATGTGTTTCACTACAAATATACACAATGAAGTGTCGGGACCGTGCGGGCGCGGAACAAGAGGCTGTTCATAAAGCTGAGTCAAGATACGACTCATTAGTCTCAACTCTATTCACACTACACTTATATCAATATTTACAATCGTAAGGAACTTCAAATTTACTGGAGCCGTCCTCCAGTAAATTTGAAGTTCCATATATGTTGTAAATTTGGGCCATTTTAATCTATTATTAAAAGTATAACAATTAATATTTTTTATATTTAATATATTGTATTTTTTATTATTATTTTCCACACTTCGGAACTGGCAAAAGCTATGATTAAAGAATAAATAAATGGTTTCAATGCAGTTAGAAAATTATTTCGTAATATCCTCACCATATATTCATGTCGACTATTGCATCACAGTTTTAATAATTTAGTATTCATATTAACTATTAATATATATTTATTCGCTTAATTGTTTTATAAAATCGAACTTCCTTATGTTATATATTTAAGTAAAATAAGATGGTTATTTATAGCTGAAGCCAGACCTTTTCGTCTCGCCTTTTCTAATGCCGAGTGGGAGGTTGTATTGGTCATAACACGTTGAACTAATTTTGAGAATTTAATTCGTAAGTTAGTTAATATATTCGGAGTAGGGAAACCTTACTCCGAATATTATTTATTAAATTCTCAAAATAATAATCTAATTACAACTGAGGTGTGTTACAAGTTGTATTTATATATTTTTACTGCAAATATTAATAACTGTAATAAAAAATACCAAAAAAAAATTTACGAACTTAAATCCTAACCATTTATATGTAAATTGTACAAATAAGTTCCACTATCACGGTAAAGTCTCACTGTAAAATTATCATAATATAGTTTTAATTATATAGGTAATTGTAAATGCAGCAGGTGAGCGCATTGACAAAGCAGCAGCAGCAAGAGCAGCATTGAGAGAACGTTAACAAAGAGATTGATTTGAACAAAGAATCGGATGCATGTTGCATTAATGAATTTTAGAAGAGATTTTAATTTAATCTGCTTTGAACAGTAGTGTTTATTTATATGTAAATCAGTAAACACTACCTTTCAAAATGTATTTTGAAATAATTAATATCCTGTTTGTAGCAAGATTATTTTAATACATGTTTACAATTAGGAATGGAATGGAATAATTATATATAAAGTTAATACGTCTACGCATGTACTCGATATGCTTGAATAGATATTCATATGATTTACTCGTTTAAAATTTAATTAATATCACAAACATTAATTCTATGGCCGGCCATTGTCGATTACATTATACATACATTATCTATTTGAATCAAACCTCAGTACGATTCAAACGTACGATCAAACTACGATTATTGGACTAGGGTTTGGTTGGACACCTCTCAACGTTGTTATATACGAGTATAGTACTAACATACGGCATTATAGACAATTTTATTATGTATATTGTTGTAGCTTTTTGGAAGTTTATTATGAGGAGCTCGAAGACAGAGGTTTGATCGTTCTAGCTTCTTGGAAAAAGGGTAGTACCTAATATGTTTAGACAAATTTCTAGGATTGTTCAAATTTGTCTGAGATAGAAGATAACGGATGTCAGATTAGTTGCAATGGAACGCGCTTTCATATATTCCCTCATTGTGAGACTTACAAGTTTTTGTTAGTTAGTTAGTTTTACTTGCTATGGTTACTGTAAAACCGATCAGTTTTTGGAAAGCTTCGGTAAAAACAGGAATAATCGATATAGGTCTATAATTCTTTACTGAGTCATTTTCGCGTAATTTATATAAAAAAGCAATAAATTTCTTAATACCACGCTATACCTATAGTTATATAATACTCTGTTAAAAACATGCTTTTTTATAATTAGTCAAATATAAAACTAATTAAAGCTGCGAAAATATGCGACAAAAATAATAATTTCAGCTTTAAATATTGACAAAGGAGTGTCGAGGCTGCGGCTGAAACAAGAGGTCTACTCATAAGTACCCTTAAGAAGAGACTGCTTATCAACTTCCACTGGCCCCGAGTACAACATCGTAGTAAACTGATCGTCAATATTTACTATCATAAAGAGGTTGAAATTTACATAAGGATATCATATTCATATATAATATTATTATAAAGATATGTATGATTGAAAGTTTCAGAGGTAGATTTGAAGGTATAAAATTATTGATTCAAAATAAAACACAACCTCAAGAAGTAAATTGATCTTATCAACTATTATTGAATTTATTGAATAATAAAATTATCAGGATAATATTCGGTCAAATACTTGGTTTGTTAAAAAAATTGCGAAAATAACGGCTAAACTAATAGAGGTACTCCTCTAGCAATTTGAAAAAAAATTGCACTCAACTGAAGTGATGTGAGAGAGTGACGCAGTGTGTAACACTGAGCTACTCGTACGACACAAACTTGTACCTATTTATTTTATATTATTTCAACTATTAAATGGAAATAGAAACTTTATTTCGAGGTACTTTGTAATTTAGAAACAAAACAAACAAAATTAATAATTTACAACATAGTAACATAATTATTTAATATTAATGCATTTTATAAAAGACTATCCCGAGGGTTGTCTTATTAAACAACAGTTTGACGTCTCTTTACTCAGACATTACGCAGCGGCAGGAGGTTATAACAAATATTATTATTTAATTATTTTCCACACTGGGAATTACACTAATTAAGTAACACACTTGTTTGGAAATTGTTAATACAATTTGATAATTCATAATGGATTCATATTATTTATTCAATTCATTCATAGATCATAATATATAGACTTGATTTACAAAACATTGAACAAGAAATAAATGAAAATGTAAAAATAGTTTTATATATATTTGACTTATTTTTATGATGTATTGGTTTAATACCTTTTCTTTTTTTTTTCAAATATTTAGATATGAACTGAACAAGTGTACTTTAACACTAACACAAAAAATTAAAATAAATAATTAATCAATACACTTAATGTTGGAAATTAAAAGTTTTTCAAATAAAATAAAAATAATATAATTTATTGATCTCTGCAATAATCTGGCATTATATAAAACTACATTGATTAAAAGAATTATGTATTTTCAGTATATATATATTACTTATAGATGGTGGAAGCCGGTAATCAACATATGTATTTGGTTCTAAAAATAGACCACCATTTCAATTGGAGTCCTCACATAGATGAAGTTTGTTGTAAACTGAGAGCTATTTTGGCAAAAATGAGTATACTTAAACATAAGCTACCCTATAAAATTTTAAGACTTTTGTATATGTCACTTGCAGATTCCATTATAAGTTATGGCATCTCAAGCTATGGCACAACCTATAAAACTCACTTAGAAAGAATTTATAACCTACAAATGAGAATATTAAAATCAATAGTCCCGCTAAAAGTTAAATATACCTTTAGAGATAACTACGACCCTTTATTTAAACACTGTAACATAATTAACGTTTACGAAAGAGTAAACCTAGAAATTATAGCGCAATATCAAAATAAAATTAATACGCTAGGAAAAAATGACCGAGTGGATTTCATGCGAAATGTATCATATTTTACAGAACCCAAATATAACAATGTATACGGAAAGAGAATTTGGTCCAACATCCTGCCTTGTATCCTTAATAAGTTACCAAAGGAGTTCATTACAAAGATTACATTACATAATTTGAAACAAACAAAGAAAATTGTAAAGAACTTTTATGTCAAAAATAAGAATTTACCCATATCACAAATCTAAGGCTATGAACATGTCTCTTTGTCTCTTTTTTATAGTTAACGTATATATATATATATATATATATATATATATATATATATATAATATAAAGTATAAGATTTTTAATATACGAGTAAGTATAAGATTAATTATAGTATAAGATATTGAGATTAATAAGATAAGGTTATATATTAATTAGTTATTTAGTAGTTATAATGCTATGAGTGGTAAAAAAGATTTATAAAGGAAGTGAGCGGTAAGAGAGACAGGGGGAGGCCTCAAGTTACCTTCGAAAACACAGTATCTACGACACTGGAGGAAGGTCACGTAAAAAGCATGAGGACCCCCTGGAGGGCATGTATGAAGAGGTTAATGTCTGTGGTCGAGGCGAAAGAGGTATGCAGGGACCGTAGCGTTTGGCGCTCCGTCGTCCCTGGCTACCCCGCGAGGGATATGGCGTGAAGATAAGTAAGTAATTAATTAATGCTATGAAGCGTGTGATCTCCATGAACGCGACAATCTTTTGGATAAGATTTGCGTTTAGGAGTATGTTATGTGGTAAAATTGAAATGTCATAAACAGAAATAAATAAAATAAAAAAACAACTATGCGTTCTACAAGGAGTACTGCCAGAAGTTCATCACTAAAGATCGGATCAGAAGATTGAATGGTTACTGTACATTCATTTTGAAATAAGCGACAGTGTAGCCTAAATACTAAATTTAGGTCAGTTTGTAAATATAAATTTGTAATATTAAACTAAACTATTGAAACAATTTCTCATACAAAGTTTATAATATTTATCTGTTATAAATTGTTTCTTGGTGCTGGTTGTAATGTCACGGACAGTCCCGAGCTGCGGAATGCCTCACACACTCAGAAGCATTTAAGTGGTGTGGATGATACTCGTATACGTTCTCGTATTTGTGCTATTCATTTAAGTCCCTTAATTACTTTACTAGTAACTTTGTTATTTAATTGATTGTCGAAGACTTCTTTCGGTCGCTCTCTTCTCACACCTCAGCAGCTGCATTTTGAGGCATGAAATTGCATGCAAATAATCGTTAGCCTTCATTTAATTCAGAGCACCTCAAATACCTTTATCTCATAATAACCCCGTTCATTAATCAACCTACGAATAGATCTGTAATTACATCACAAGCGCTTGAGGGAGTGGAGATAGGATGCTTATTAAAATGTTCAAAGTAATATATTTGTATCTTCCTATGATAATCTTATTATTACTTATCAAATATTTTTACTTTCTTTTCCAGGTAAACTATAAAAATACTGCACCTATAGAATTTTAAATTTTTAATGATTGAAAATCAGGTGAAATCTAATCTAAGCCAAACCACTACAATATTAAATAAGCAGACGGACGTAAACAGTTACCTTTTATTCAATTATTTTTTTTCTAATTTTATTTACTACTGCCATAATATAAATAAATGCTAAACGTGAAGTCTACATAAATGAAAAGTTTTTATGATAGCGTTAAACAAATAAATTAACAAATATTTAACTTCTTTCGTGACCTTTAATTATTATTTAGCAAACCTCAGAGGTTTAATTGTTTTAGTATTAATGTTTTATATAAGAGTATATTAAGTCAGCACTAATTAACCAAACTACCCCTCGTTGTAATCTACTAATGATAATAATGAGTACCTACTCTTATTACAGACAATATCATGTATATTTATTTTACAGCATGTCTCTGTCTCTTGCCGAATATATTTTAAGGATACAAATTTTTTATGCTTGGGTCTTGAGGGACTATGAAATTGTAAAAAATAATTTCCCAAGCCATTCTCGAACTACGGGCTTTTAATTTTAAAGATCAGGAAATGTATTTTTATTCTTATTGGTTGATAAAGATAGAAACTAATATTTGTAATTAACTAAATTGCGTCGGTTATGTGGATAACATAGTTTCTTTCTCTTCCTCTATATAAATGTGCAGATGAATCTACAGATACAGTATATATTTCTTATTATATCTTTAAACTATAATTGGACAAATAATTTTATAATTTATATATAGAAAACTTTAAGTTTGCATTTTCCTAAAGTTCACTATTTCTTTGTCTGCCAAAACTTAGTTGACTCGTTATAAATCGAGTGACGCAGCAGTGAGGCGCTCGGAACCAAAGGTATGGCTGAGTTCCAGACGGCTTAGTTTATTCATTTTATTTTAACTTGTCTACGAAATATACGAGGCATAAGTTACTAGTAATTTATAAAGCATTTTTAAAGTTTTATATGTTAATACATAATAGTATTTGACATTATATTATACTATTTAAAACATACCTTATAAGTAAAAACAAATAAAGCTGATGACAGTTTTTATGAATTTCGTTTCATTTTAACTTTTAAGTAAGTTAAAGTTAAGTTATATTATATCTATCACGTAACAAGTGATATTTATCATACAATTTTGAAATAATAGAAGGGATAATCAAATAATAAATATAGAATGACACAGTTGTGTTCACACTCCGAATCAATAAATAGTTCATAAAAGTTGTCTAGACGGAATGGCGAAGAAAGAGTAAGTAAAAGTTAGTATTGCACGCACACACACACAAACACACACACACACACACTCACACACGCGCGCGCGGAAACGATACCTTATTTAGTGTTAGAATATTTTAATATATTTATTTATTTATTTATTTATTTATTTATTTATAAAGGACAACCAACAAAAGATACATTATTAATGACCTTCTATTTACGAGTTTACAATAGTATCTGAATGTTCTCTCAATTATAGGTTATCACAACATGCAATATTAATTATGTCAAGTTACACACGAAATTCAATACAATTTTATACAACATTAATATGATTAAGTAACACAGAATTAAAATACAATTTAGTCAGTAATTATGAGATGGAATTAAAAAGATAGAGTGATAGTGATTGTTGATCACTACCATCACTACCCGCCAATGAAATTAAAATTAACAAAGATTAATGCAATGTTGCAATGCAATGCAATGATAAGTGCAATGCCAAAATTGAAAAAAAAGTAATAATAATAATAATAGCAATAATAATAAAAATAATAATAATAATAAAAGCAATAATAATATCTGATGCAATTTTCACAAAAAATAAAAGTAAATGTTTAAATCAAAAATAAATCCAATAAATTAATTAACTAAGAAATTAGTGACAACATGCAATACCGAAAGCCATATTGTACCAAAATAAAAAAAAATCAAATTAAAATTAAAAATAATAAATATTCAAAGATCTCAATCTACATTTATGTTTATATAATATATCGTAGTACAATTTTTTAAATATTAAATTTTAATTGAAAGGAAGTGCATTTATAATAATTACATAAAAAACAAGTGAGCGGTAGAATAGATAAAATATGGAAAAAAAAGGTTAAAAACAATTGTAATGTTATGGAAATTTTTACGATAATTAGGTGTGTGGTAACGGCTTCTTCTACATTTCTTTCCCCAATTCTCGATAGACCTAACTCCACGCCCGCCTTCGACGACCGAGACAAAGCGGAATGTCTAGCCGACAGCCTAGAGAGCCAGTGTAGCATTAGCACGCAACCGGTCGAACGCGAACATGTCGAAGTCGTCGACAACACTGTTCGAGTCATGTGCTCTCAACCACCAGCAGGTCCCCCTATAGAGGAAACGAACCTCGAAGAGGTAACGACCCTAGTTAAGGCGCTTCACGCCAAAAAGTCGCCAGGATCAGATAGGATCACCAACAAAGTGATCAAACTCCTTCCGCCTCCTTTGCTTTACCTAATGGTTAATATTTTTAATGCTCTACTGGCCGGTTGCCGGTTTCCGGCCCAGTGGAAAGAGGCCATAGTGATAGGCATTCACAAACCGGGTAAGCCCCGGAATCTTCCAACTAGTTACCGTCCAATTAGTCTCCTTAGTTCCCTAGGGAAAATCAATGAGAGGATTATCCTCAGTAGACTTAAGTCAGAAGTAGAGAGACTGAACATCATCCCAAATGAGCAGTTTGGGTTTCGAGCCTATCATTCCAGTTCCCACCAGGTGCAACGCCTCACGGAGCACATCCTTTCTGGGGCCACTTTGTGCCGCAAGCTACGTAGGACAGGAGCGCTCTTCCTCGATGTAGCGAAGGCATTCGACAGGGTCTGGCACAATGGACTGGTATACAAGCTATACCAGTTTAGGGTGTCGGACAGACTCGTACTAATCATACGGGACTTCTTGTCGAATCGCTCCTTCCGCTACAGAGTGGAAGGCGTGATGTCGACTCCCCGCCCCATCAGGGCAGGCGTCCCTCAAGGTTCAGTCTTCTCACCAATTCTCTTTTCAATTTACTCCAGCGACATTCCTAGGCCGCGTTCTAAAGTAGAATTAGCAATGTTCGCGGATGACACCGCAATTTACACATCCTCAAAGGATCCTTATGAGATCTCTCAACGCCTCCAATCCGCAGCCGACTCCCTCGGGAACTGGTTTCGGAAATGGAGGATTGAGGTGAACCCGGAGAAGAGCACCGCGGTACTCTTTGAACGGTCACGATCCACAAGGGGCCCGGAGATTAAACTCTTTGACAAACCGATTCCTTGGAAAAACAAGGCCAAGTACCTAGGAGTGACGCTGGACAAACAGCTAGTATTCACTTCACATATCGAGGACGTTCGCAACAGAGCGGCCTTTATCCTAGGGCGACTTTATCCCCTGTTAGGCAAGCGGAGTAAAATGTCCCTTAGAAATAAGGTCACACTTTACAAAGCCTGCATACGCTCCGTCATGTCCTATGCAAGCGTTGCCTTCGCTCACGCGAACCTGAAGCCCCTTCAGGTGCTTCAGAACAGATTCATGCGGCTCGCCACTGGAGCACCGTGGTATATGCGTAATATCGACTTGCACAGAGACTTAGATCTACCGACGATCGCACAGTATCTCAAGGGGCTCTCCAAAAGCTACTTTGACAATGCTGTGGGACACCCAAACCCGCTGGTGGTTAAGGCCACAGGATACACGGCCCGTAAGACTCCTAAAGTCAGAAAGAGAAGACCCAAGTCGGTACTTTTCGATCCGGACGACGCGATTACGTTAGGGAACGCTACGTAAAAGCGGCAAAGCGAACATAAATACTACACATACACAATCATACAGCGTCTTCGCCGGCGAAGACGAGGCCCCCATCCAAGCACGTTGCTCTGGCGTTCTGCCGTCGGAGGACGTTAGTGTCAAATCCTAACCCACATCCAACCCTCGTTGCCCACCTAACGGCGTTCTGAGCCGTGGTCCGAGCCTCACAGGAGGCGCCCTCAGGACGCGCGTTCCCCTGGGGCCCTTCAGGCCCCCCTTTTCAAGGGCGGGTCTCTGCACTCGTCCATTACACCGGTGACGCTGTCATGGCCAGTAGGGCTGACAGCAGAGACAAAAAGAAAAAAATAAAAAATAAAAAATACATTTCTTACCATCAATTCTTTAAACAATTCTTACACGTAGGATGTTGATGAAACATTTGTTAACATTATTATTTGTTGACATTATTTGAACATATTTTTAATATGGAGTCACACCCTCACAGTGTTATACAAGTGTGGTTATATAAAAAATGCTAATCTCATTATATAAAGTATAATATTGCTCGCAATTTAAAAGGTGTATCGACTCCGGCACTCTCAGTACACTTTCAAATACGAATTATGTTAATACATTTCCAACATTTTATTATGTATGGTGACGACCCTAACTCTGCCTCCGGGGGCCGTTTCGCTTCGGCTCCGGATTTCTTAACTATTTAATTTAATATTTAAGAGAGATCCTTACTCACCGTGACATTTAACCTTTAATGGGAAAGGGTTTATACAGTCCCTAATGGTATCCCATGAACTGAATGACTCACTACATGATCATCATTGTAGTGAGATTCTTTGTTATGTTACTTTGTAATAAATCAGAAACGCTTCAATAGATTTAGGTAAAAACATTGAGAATATTCTAACACTCCAGAGAAATTAATCCTTGACAGAAATAACTCCAATATTGTGTTGAAAAGTGGTTGTTGTTATATATTTATAAATATATTTGCTATTGGGTAGACCGTAACCAGTAACCGTAGTGTCTTTTCTATATGCTTATGTCAGAGAGCTCATTGAGGAAGCTGATGTCCATCAAAGAGCAAGGAATGTGTAAAACGCGCATATTTCTTACATACACGATATAAAGAACATATTCCACAAACATAAAGACATCTATTATTATGTGTTAATTTAGTTTTTGACATAGTTGAAACATATCAGAAGACTTAACATGATAAAAAGATTTTAAATTATGAATAGGAATGTATAATTATTTATAGGCTAATATTTGATATCTAGAATATAATGTTAAAATTTTTTTTTAATTATACAATTTTATTAATTTATACACAGACAAAGTTCGACTTTTATATTATTTTAATAAAATATCAGTCAGTTTGCAATTTACATAATATTGAAATTTTAACTCAACGATATGGTTTAATCTCGAATGCATATAAACTCTCGTTATCATCGCGATGGTTCATTAAAATATAAATTCTTGTATTTTTTATTTACATTATTATTAAATTAATAAAAATATTTCGCAATGATCGAAATGTTGTTTTTTAATGGCGTGTTTTTTAATAACTGCCATAGTACATGTGCTCTAGCAACGGAATCATAATTTTTATTTCAAACGCAGCGCCAACTCTTCGGTTTAGAATGTGAATTAATCACTTTTAAGCGTGATCTGTGGCCCCTTTTCAGTGATCTTTTGCCCTTTCCCAGGCCGGAAACTGTATTTTGATAAAATTTCATGACATACGGAAGTAGTTAATATAGAGGTAGTTAATACGAATTCGGGATTTATGTTACAGAATTTATTAATTTCAGGTTTTCAAACGCTTTTGTCTGTGATTTATTTATTATTTCATAATAATTTATTAAGAAATTACGTGTAAGATTTTAAACAATAAGATTAACCAACCGATTGCTCCCGATGCTTTGGTATGCATGCACTTGGTATGGTAAGGTCTATTTCAATCTAAATAAGAGTTATTTTAATACCATGTTATTTTATATCGAAGATTATACTAATGCCAATTTAAAAATTACGCTTACTACTTGCTCTATGCGATTAATTAACGTGTAGCCCAATTTAATTATTATTTATTTTTAACTCTCAATTTTTTTTATAAAATATATTTATATTTCTCAAGCCATTCTCAAATAATGAGCTTTTAATTTTAAATACCAGGAAAATAATTTTTATTCTTATTGATTGATAAAGATAGAAATTAATACTTTTAATTAATAAAATTGCTATCATTATATATTATATAACTGGCTGTTATAAAAGTAAATTGTCCAGTAGCGTCTACTCGAAGTTTTATACGGCTGAGCTTGTTTTTAAAGCCATTCTCAAGTACTTTAGATAATGCAAGAGATTTTCCGCAACGGATTTCTGAAGCAACGGCCTTCTGCAAAGCCCTCGAAGACCCGTGTTTGATCACTTATTTTTAGCAGCACCTAAAACTTTAGAGAACCATTTGATAGTATGCAGAGTGTGTTATATTGATTCTATTTTGCTACTTTAGTTTCTTAATGGAATTGATACCAAACAGCCCCGAAACAGATTAATTTTTCTTTAATTTAGGATTACTTTTATAATGCTATTTAAAATAGAGTGAAATTAAAATTAAGAAATTTTTACTTTTGAAAACTGTGTAATTGGTACTACAGTTTCTTAATTATAAACAAAAAGATTTGTAATCTTACTATATAGTATAATATAAAAATAATATTTACAAAAACTATAACCTATATTATAAATGAATATTATTTATTGAAAACATATCAAACCGTAAAGTATAGTGTATCGGCGGAGTGACATGTGACTGGTCACGTGTCACAGCTGCGTGTCAACGGGAATGTGAATTGCTTCAACCGTATTATGAAGTAATCATCGATTTAGTTGGATTATAAATGGAAAGAAACTGTTTTCAATGTTCTTTTTTATTGTTCTCGGTAATTTATTGGTCGTATGATGTATATATTTTTATTATAAAAACAATACAAATTTATGTTTTATTTAGATGAATTTGAAAAAAACAAGTTTTGAAATGTATAATGAATAACTATGTATTAATTAACCAGTTTTTATCGTACTTAAGTATTTTACTGTTCGACAAATAGTTTTATTAGACACTTATTGGACTACAATATACAATATATAGTTTATTCTCTTTTAAGAAATAAATTATCATTCGTAGTAATATCTGATACATTAAGATAAAGTTCTCAATCGACCTTAAGAGAATAAAAATCTCATTTTTCCAGTCAAATAGTATATATATTTAATACATTTTAAAAATGTCATAACGTCTTTACATTTTTGACCTGACTTAGCCATAATGATATTCATTGAACTTATAAATAACTAGCAGACCCTAACTAACACTAATCGGTAAACAATATTTTTGGTTAGCCTGTCTTTAGCTAACACAAATAGATTCCACGGTTTTCCTTCACGTGAACCATTAGAAAAATCATAGGTTTTCCAATTGTAAACCACATAGATGTAATAGAAATATATATAATTTTAAATATTATTTAATATATACTTCTTTATGAGTCAATTTGGATGTTATCTAAATAGTGATAAGTTTAATACTTTTTTATTATTTAAGGTGACAGTAAATTTATGGTAAATAAGTGATCTTAAGTATTTATGCATGTGTTAAAACAAAAATAAATATATTTATTATGACATACAGCGGATAAAAAATATTTTATTTTTATACAATCTTAAATATTAAAGAATTTTTCCAAGGTACAAGCTTCATTCTAAAACATAACATCTAGGTTTTTAAATTTAAAATTTAATTTTGAACAACTCGTAGATAACGAGAACACGCTCTGAGAATATTTTCTACACAATATTATTATAAAAATGTACTGTTGAGATAATAACGGGGTTGCTTTACTTGGCTATAAAATGTTGTTTTTATTTTAATACTCATTGATTTGAAAATATCATTTTTTATATAAATATATGAAGTTTTTAATCTCAAAAATACCAACACCAATAACAAGTGTCAGAAAAGCACGTAGTGTAATAGTTAGATATAACATTTTTTAAATACTTATAGAATGAAAAATCGGACTCTGGACCTCTGGAACGGTATCGATGTTTATTAAAAAAAACAAATAAAGTTAACATGGCTAAACATATTTAAAGTCAATTTGAAACAAATATGTAAAGAGTTTGGCTTTAAACTTTCGGTAATTTTCTAATTATTCTATTTATTATATGTTCAATGTTACAATAGCAATAATAATAATAATAATATTGCAATAGCTATAATATAAAATAAATTTGAACAAACAAAACATTGACGAAGGCGAAAATAAAGTGATAATTAAAAACGAAATATTCATACCGTAACTGGACGTTAATAAATATAAGTTGAAATGGATATTTCATTATAATATTTAATTAAAATTAGATTGTTATATGATGTATGTTGTATACTTTTCAAATAATAGATTATACAAAATTATTTTTTTAGTTAACTATCACTAAATTACAACATAGGTTTATTTCAAGGTTATTGTATTTCTTCAATTATATTTAACATAGTATTCAATATTTTAATAGATAAATTAATTAAAAACGAAAAGAAATGGGATTATCGGTTTAATTTTAACAATAAATTCACAGAAGCCATACTAGCATTTGCAGACGGTCTCGCGATACTGACACGTAATCCAAAACAATGTCAGCTACTTTAAACGTTGTGGAGGATTTCTGTGCTTGGACGGACGGATTGAGGACAAAACCAAATAAATGCTACAGTCTATGTCTGGGTAGGCGGAACACCAGATATACTTATTTTATTTATATATATATATATTTTCCATTTTGAATCAAATGGAAGTGACAAGACGGTTTATTTTGATATGGTATGTATCAAAATAAGCCCTTCTGTAAAGACACTCCAACTTAAAATAAGGCTATGAGAGTTCTAAGCGCGCCCTGGTCTGAGAACCACATAACAAACTCAGCCAGGTTTTTTTTATTGTGATCACTGTTTCACAAACGTCAATATATTTACTGAGCAGTGTAAGAACAACTAGAATCATCGCAATCAATGCGATAAGCCGTCCTAATAATAATTAATAATAAGAAAATGGAAATCCGTGGCTAGCAATACAACCAGTCACCGCAAGCAGCACGCACCCGTTCACGAGCATAACGCAAGGGTCAGCCATCATCCCCTTCGCTATAATTGAGGGGAGAAGGCAACCCAGCCCCCACTGCTACCCCAAGTAATGACTTCTAAGAGAGTGGTGTAATGCAGCCAGTAGATTGAACGTGATTAAAAAACAGCGTCAGAAAAAATTGCGTAGGCACTAGTTTTTCGCCTAAATCCAATTTTTTCCCAGGCCTCGTTAAGATATTTCTTTAGATTATAATAATTTTTTTCTATCAAATTCCTTTTAATTTTTGAATATTCTGAATTTATTTAGAGACAAATTTAAAGCTTTACTGGGGATGGGGAGTTTATTGTTAAAACGTATACAATTAACCTTAAAAGAATTTCCTATATTATGGAGCCTAGTGATGGGCATAGCAAGTTTATTTTAATTTCTAGTATTAATTTTGTGTACATCACAATTTTTCTGAATGTTAAAATATTCTTGTGAACATAAACTAAATTTTCACAAATATATTGATTGTACACAGTCACAATTGCCTTAAAATCCTTTGCTCGTACAGTGGCAACACAGCCACCCAAATAATAACAAACAGGACTTTAGTCCTTTGCTTGTACAGTGGCAACACAGCCACCCAAATAATAACGAACGGAACTCAGTTCCACGTTCGTACAGTGGCATCCTAACCACCCAATAGCTCCTGGGGCCCTTCAGGCCCCCCTTTTCAAGGGCGGGTCTCTGCACCCGTCCATTACACCGGTGACGCTGTCATGGCCAGTAGGGCTAACAGCAGAGACAAACAAAAAAAAAAAAGGCTCTAGGCTGTACCGAGTGAACCAACAGTTCTGTTGGGAGCGAGAGCTCTTGAGTCTGATCCAAAGACAGACTGCCCGCTACGCTTAGCTTAGCTTAGCTTAGCTTTTCTCTATCCCGCTGACTTGAGCGGGAGCTGCTACCGGGGTTTTGGCCCCCTAGCAGTGTGTCTAACGCGGGTGGCTCACTGTCCACCCGGTCATTGGTTTTCAGCTTCTTTCACCAGTTCGAAGTGTATTTACAAAAATATAATATAATATTTATAACAATATAATAAACAACAAAATTAAAAAAATTACATTATACAATAAAATAGTAACAACACAAATAAATTTTGGCAAACAAAAATCAAGATACAATACAATAAGATAAAAGAATTATTTACAATGAACTTAATATAATTTACAACCGAAATAATTAACCTAAATACAAACAAAATACAATATAATACAATACAATTGGATACTATATGCTATATACAAATACTCCGCTCTACAATATATAAATAATTGATTAACTATAAACGCTTGTAGAGCCTTTTGAGTTTTTTTTGACAAGCACAATCAAGTACATAAACATTAAATACTACTTAAATAAACTACAAACTTATCAACTTATACAATATAAAGCTTAAATACAGGATACAATAAAATAAAATACAATAAAAACACAGTAATATATTAAACTTATATATGCTTAATCTTTTTGTTTATTTATTTTTTTTTTTTTTTAATGATAAACTACTAAAATACAAGACAAAATATATACAATACACTTAAAACTAGGACGAAACTGATGACAATTAAAATTGGGTAAAATAGGTAAAATAAAATTGAGGTTAAAAAGGACGAAGAAGGGGACGTGAGTTTGCCGGGCTGCCTGGGCGGTCTGTCCAGCCGGGTGAGGCAGCAGCTCAGGAGTCGGGAGGGATGAAGAGGTCGCTGGGGAGCCGCCTTATGTCCGGCGGACGGGCGTGCCACGGCGCAATGCCCCGCAGGTGGTGCAGGCTCGAGGCGTCAGTGCGACTGAAGACGTTTGTCGACAGCCGCCTGACGTGATCTACCAGGCTCTCCACTCGGAGGTCTTTATGCAGGGTCGCATTCCTCACGTAGTAGGGAGCCCGGGTGACACGCCTGAGAGCTACGTTCTGCACCACCTGTAACACACTGCGTTGACGCGCCGAAAGTAGTTGGACCCACGCCGGAGAGGCGTAGGTCAGATGGGGGCGTACGAAGGTCTTGTAAAGAGAGACTTTCGTACGCAATGGAAGTCGGGAACGGAAAAGGGGTTGAAGGAAATGAAGCGCCATACGAGCAGCCCAACACGCCTTACGCACCTGTTGGGTACGAAGGAGCTTCCGGTCCAGGGAGGAGGAGGAGGCTGTCTGTTGCGGCGTCCGAAGACCACCGCCTGGGTTTTTCAGATGTTAAGGGACAGCCTCTACTCCGCCAGCCAACTCGGTAGCAGGTTAAGGGCCCCCTGAAGTCTCTTGGCCGCCAAAAGGTGCGACCTGGCCGAGGCCAGTAGGGCGACGTCGTCTGCGTATAGCGCCAACATCGTACCCGGGGGAGAAGTTATGTCATCGGTGTAGATGGAGTATAGGATCGGGGAGAGGATGCTGCCCTGAGGGACACCTGCCAAAATGGGGAAGGCGCTTGAAAGAGCGCCTCCCACCCTCACCCGGAAGGATCTTCCGTGAAGAAAGGAAGAGAGGATCAAGGTGATATGGTGTGGAACACCAACGGATAGGATTTTGTGCAGTAGCCCTGGGTGCCATACCCGGTCAAGGGCATTGGCGACATCCAGGAACACTGCAGCGGTATGGAGCTTTTTGTTAAAGGAGGTGGATGCAAAATGGATCACCCTAGCCACCTGAAGGGTGGTGGAGTGTTGGTTTCGGAATCCAAACTGTTCGGGTCTAGGGCAAAAATGCGCCTGGACTAAAGGTAAAAGTAACCTGTCTAAAAGTTTGGATACCGAACTCAGGAGGGAAATGGGGCGGTATCCTTCCGGGCGGCTATGGTCCTTGAAAGGCTTTGCCCGCTACGGCCGATGTCGGCCCTTTTATAGTCAAATAGGCCACGCCTCTCATTTCCCCACACGGCTCTGTTCAATGGCGTTAGGAAATACGTCACGTGTTTACTCGATACAACTTACAAAAAGCATCTTATTCTAATGGTTTTAACAAGCATCTTATTCTAATTGTTTTAACTATTACAATTCGTCAAATAATCTGAAAGGAATTATCGTAAACTTATAACAGTGTTTTATAACAACTTAAATCTAATTGCAATAACAAAACATGATCTCAACGATGTATCAAATGTCAGACTTTGTTGTCAAATTTATGTACTCTTTGGACAAATTTATATTCTCCTTCGACATATATTTTTATAGCAGTTACGTTCTATTATATTTTGGTTCAGACAAAGAAAATATATAAATTTGGTTCTTGTGGTAAGAATTAATTAATGACACATTTTGTTTGTGTGTACGTTAACATTTGTTTCATATCATCATTCTCACACATCTACATACCGGAATAGACTGCGGAGTTCACTTCTATCATGTATTGGAAAGAAGAACACCACTGTGCCGCTCTTCAAGGTCCATCTTTAAATAGGTTTAGCATATTATCAAAAACATATTTAAAAATCATACATAGGTAAATAATACTTATAAAACATAAAATACTCAGTTCTCTGAGTGAGAGTAATGTTTAAGTATTTTACGCAGGTGTCTATTATGAGTATTACCTCCATGATTTCCTACCTCACGCCTGTGACGGGTGACAGAGAAAGTCAAAGATATAGTTATCTGACATCTGTCAATAGTTTATTGTTTCTAAACTAACTTCGTTTACTTCAACGGTGACAAAGGTAGTGGAACTGCCTGATCACATGGAACTGACGTTCAAAATATAATATTGATGTTACTTACTACATAATATTATTAGTGTAAAGGAACTTTCTTTTATCTTATCTTTATAAGTATTAATAGATAAATTATTCATTTCAGATGTTTTTAATGGTTCATAAGTAATAGTTTATATTTATATAGTAAATAGACTTTGATTTTATTTCCCGAACTAGATGTTGTAATCCTCAGTAAATATATACAAAGTTTTTCTCCATCTCGTATCTATCTATATCGGCGCAATCATTTGTTAACAGTTTGTTGATTGAAAATAACACTATTATTTCGGTATCGGAGGGTGGATTGCTTTGGTCCGCAGTGTAAAAGGACGCGCCAACCGCTCAAAGATTCAGAAGCGAGTCAGTCGTTGGACTAAGCGCTGCTCTTGTATTTGCGTAATAACTCTCTGAATCGCTGCTGGGATATTGCCGTTGGACAAAGCGCTGCTCTAGTGCTTGCATACATAAGACACTGAATCGCTGCCGGAATATTGGGAAGTATTTTCATCTTGTTATCATTATTTTAAATGATTTGTTTTTATATTAAAATGTTTTTTTTTATAAAATTAATTATTGCTTTATCTTAAATTAAAATAATTTATAATGTTGTATAAATTCAGTTATTTAATAAAATAAATAAAAGTGTTTTAAATTAGCAGATTGACATCATAATTGTATTACTATTTTATTAGATTTATTCATTGGCTTTTGAATTTAGTTTACAGTTTGTGTTTGTTATAATAAACTACTGATTCATATAATGTCTCCCCTTTTATCTATATATATATTATATAATTTTTCATATAATTGTTGATAAAAATTTGAGCTTAATTTGCATATTTGCATTTAAATGCCTTAAATTAAATAGCAGACCACAGTTTCTATACTGTTTTATGACGAATATAGAAATATTTTATCAACTTTTTGTCTGAGGATATCTTGAAACTTTGAAAAAAGAAATTCTATATAAGTGACACGGAGTAAAGAAGATATTCCTTTTCCATTATTGGTAATAAGTGTCTATTAGTGGCACAGAACATATAAAGGAAACTATTATCACTAACACAATTGAATACAATAAATTTATGTATTTTAATCTTCTTGATTTTACTGTTATATTCATTTACCCGCCGGTACTATTAACTACTGTTTAACCGAACTGGGCTGTGTACTGTGTGGTTCTGCAGTGCTCCGACCTCTTGAAGGAGTCTAAATTAGAAAGGTTCGGTATACTGAATTCTTTAACATACGTTAAGTTAGATAAATTTGTATTAAACATATATGAATATGTATAATACAAATTCATCTCACTTTACGTAATATTTAATATTCAGTTTAATGAAATACGATATATTTCTGATTACGATATATTTTGATAATTAGGGTTAATTAAAATAAAAAATTCCCATCACTTAAGTTTTTGATGACGCCATTATAAGTTATTAATCTTCTTTGTAGGTTTATATCTTTTCGGGTTACTACTCGAAAAGATATAAACCTACCTACCTGCCTTCAAAGTTTACAAAGTCTGATGCCACATTGTTTTATTATTTTAAGTGAACGCAGCTATGAAATTAGTAAATAGAAATCAAATGTAGATTAAAAAATCCGTGCCCGCAGGGGGACACGCGTGGGTAGACCTCGTGTGTAACTCGTTTAAAATATAATTCACTACCTAAGAATAACACATGATGCCGTTGTTTACATCAAAAATTTTCAAGCAAAAAACGGTTTTTATTTTTTTTCTCGGAAAAAGTATGTTTTTTGGAAATACTTTTGGTACCTAAAATTAGAGTAAAAAATAACCTTTCTATTAAAAATATTTGCGAGGAGGGAATGTTTACCAGAAAAAAGTTGCCGCGGTTTTACCTACCTTAAATTTTCAAGCTAAAAGTGGTTTTTATTTTTTTTCTCGGAAACGGTACCTTCTACGGAAAAACTTTTGATACTTAAATTTAGAGTAAAAAATAACCTTTCTATTAAAAATACTTGTGATGTAAGAATGTTTACCAGAAAAAAGTTATGAATTTTTTTCCAAAAATTTTCGGTTTTTTTACCCCCACCCCTAAGTTATTGAAGTTAGCTTTTCGGTTTATCTACACTTGTTATAGGTATTTATCAAAGACATCATATGGTATGAACGCGATTGATCTTCTTTGTATAAGAAAAAAGTTATGGTCGAAAAACTGAAATCAGAAAAAGTGAGGCCCTAGCGCCCCCTGTGGCCGGATTTCTCTGGTTAACAAACTTGACCTTCATTTTTGGATGGTTGAATTTGTGCAAAGTTTGAAAGCGATCCGAGTGAAACTGCGGGCGCTATCGTGCTGACAAAACTCGAATCTGGACGCACGCACGCATATATATATATATATATATATATATATATATATATATATATATATATATATATATATATATGTATAAACTTTTTGACCAATGGTCATTTCGGACTCAGGGGGTCATAAGAAGACCTCCTGTGAAGAAATTTTTCCAAAATTCAAAAGTCGGGTACAAATGAATGGGCAGACCGAATTCTTCGAGGTCTACCCAAAATTAAACGAAAAATATTTGACTAGGTACTTGTATTGTTTTGTATTGTAATCACAATATATATTATATTTAATAATCATTAAATATAATAATAAAGAAAGGCTATTATATAAGGCTAAATGATAATATTTAATATTATTTCACAGAACAACTCTTATAGGTTTCAGAGGAAATAACTACCTAAGTTTTCTTGCGTTTATCTTACCCATTAAAAATCTTCTACACTATATAGTTACTTTCCAAAGTTACGATGGACTTCTAAAAAGTCTACTTTATAATTCAATATTGTACTTCAACATTTGGTAAACTCAGTTAAAAGTTTAGCACAATTTTTTAAATGATTTGTTCTTTGAACTTTGTTAACGCTTACGTCTGTACCTGACTTGGCAAATTATGAGAAAACTTTATCGTTTACGGCTGATTAAAGTCCCTCACGACGCGTTAGTTTATCAACTTTACAGATAAAAAGATTAAACAAAACACGTTTCAAATAAAATGAAACAACTTAAAAAATTAATAACTTTGTCTTTCTGAAGAAATGTTGTCGCACGTTTTTTTTATTTAACATATAGCTGTTGCCGCCGACTTCCTTTGTTTTATTTCTGTTCTAACACAGCCCACGTGTAACAAATTAAAAACTAATCATTTAACTCACGTTCACGTTCACTGAACACAGCAATTATTCAGAGTAAATAATTGTTATACAATAATAGCCAATACAATTTACATATCAACTGCTATTCCGACACACACAGATATATATTTCTACATATACAATCAACACAGATTCATTTCATCAAGCCCTCACTAACGAAATTAAACACAACCGATTTTAATCAAATACACATTTATTACGACATTTATTACGTTATTTTATTTTAATAGCGATAGATCATGTAATATTTAGTCGTATATATATTGCGGAATTGGGAGAGATTTTAAAAGCCGAGCAATGGTTTCCGTGCTGTTGAATGAATTAAACTGCTTCCTGAATATTTTATGCCCGGTTAATACAAATAGACATTTAAATTCGGTCTGTTTTTCACATTTTATGAGATTTATTATTTTATTTCGACGTGAAAAAGATACAATAAAACTTTTTTTAACACTGATTGCGATTTGATACGTGTTTTGTAAAATATAAAATATTGTCTACGTGACGTGAGAGAACTTATTCTGTGTAGTTACATAAGTTACATTAGAACTTACGTAACATATCTTACTGCCTATTCTACCACAGTTATCAGAAATAGTATTGCGGAACTGTTTGATCTGATCTTTGTCGCTAATTAACGTTATCTCTCTGCACGTCCCGGCTTGTAATACAATTTCTACTTCCAGGAAGTGTTCCATTTTTCCTGAGTACAGTTCTTAGGAAACTTTCTGCCAAAAATTATCTTACTTTAGAATTACATATATTCTTCTTCTTCTTGTTAGCCTATAAACGTCCTCAGCAAAGTCATAGGCTTCCTCCAATGTCCCAGATATATAAATGGTTCTCGTGGTTTTACAGAATTTAATCTGAATCTATAGGAGTCATTCAACGTTCACAATCACGGTAAAGAATTTAAGTTTAACAAAATGTGACACTATCGTGTCATTTGATTTGTATAGCACTATGTGTATGAGGAAAATAAACATCTATGAAATGTTAGTATTTAAATTGGTGGTTTAAAATTGACCTTTCTATTCAACATAGAGATTGAAGTTACACGAATGTTGCTTTACATTCAATTATTTGTGGCTTTCATCATCATTGCGGCGTATCAATGAACCATTATATATTGCAGAGTTTATAGGTTCTAAACATTGAATTAAACTAAGTAAATATTATTACTAGTCGTTCTGTGAACGGTAGACCTCAGTACGTTAGGGGATGAGATAATGTTGGGAAATTATTTATAGTGGTGAGATTTCACGAGGCGCAGTGGTTACGATATTTCACCCGTATCAAGTATGAGCGCCACACCAGTAACCTTCGTACACTGAACCTAAAACAAAACAAAAAAAGAATACTTAGACGAAATTTGGCCGCCATTTTGGTTTTTGAAATAACAAAAAAACACCTTAGATTTCGGCAAAGAATACTTAGACGACATTTTCAGCCCGCTAGCTGCCGCAAAGTCCGTTTTTGTGGTACGGATCAGAAATCTGTCATTTTGAAATTGTCCGCTCAAGCAAAAACGTTTTTTTGCTTGAGCGAGCTTTACATAAAAATTTAAAAAATTCGCAAAACACACCTACCAATTTTCGTGACGATTACGTTAAAAATACGTCTGCTACGCAAAAGTAAAAACTTTATCCACCGTCATTTTGGATTATTACTCCCAGTAAAAAATGGCCGAATAAAAAAAAATTAAATAACTCAAAGAACATGATCACCAATTTTTGTGGCGATCGTATGAAAATTGCTCCTGTTAGGCCAAAAACAAAACCAAAAAACGCCGCCATTATGGATTTATCCGCCCAAATAAGAAACCGGCTCGACATAAAAATTCAAATAATTCAAAAAACACGCCTGTCAATTTTCGTGACGATAAGATGAAAAATACGCCGGTTACGCCGGAACAAACATACTGAAATACATACGGAAAAATAGCAGAATGGGCCTATCAAGTGAAAACGTAGTCGTTCGGAAAAAACGTTTTGCTACGCTCAGCATTCATCCATTCGTCAATTAGTATATATATTGCACAGAGAAATAAAAAATAGGTTCACAAAGGTACTTTCCTTTTTTTATGTTATTTTTTATTTTATGTTAAAATATTATTGTTATCTATATATTTGTATTGTTGAAAATAATTAATATTATTGGAATAAATTAATTAATATTTTGTTTTCATTGTTAACCCTATATAAGATGTAGAAGCACGCTTCATTATCGTGAACTATGTGTGAACAGCAGAGATTATTTTCCTCTCTGAGAACGGATGTGTGTGGTGATGTATGGACCGTGTCAATTCATTATTTCATGTGTATCATTTCATTACAATAAAAAAAGAACTTTGTTTTAAAAAAAATAAATACCAGACTATAAAAAAAAGATTTTATAAGTAGTTTAAATTAATTATACAAGTAGTAGGAAAGTATATAGGATATACGAGTACAAGGGACATATGAAAGTAATGCTATTTCAGTTCTATTAATGTTATTATTTGCGAGCGTTGAATAGTACTTATTTAGTTTCATGCCATATCCCTTGCGGGGTAGCCAGAGTCGACGGAGCGCCAAACGCTACGGTCCCTGCATACCTCTCTCGCCTCGGCCACAGACATCAACCTCTTCATACATGCCCTCCAGGGGGTCCTCATGCTTTTTACCTGACCTTCCTCCAGTATCGTAGCTACTGTGTTTTCGAAGGTCACTCGAGGCCTCGGCCTGTCCCTCTTACCTCTCACTTTTCCTTTATAAATCTTTTTTACCATTCTTCCACCACTCATTCGTTCGACGTGCCCAAACCACCTGAGCTCGTTCTTCTTCATTCTCACCGTGACATCTTCGATAGTAACTGCCATTCTGTGGATCTCTGCGTGAGTCACTAAAGTCATCTAAGACAGTAAATGGCCTGTTCATGACGAAAGTAAATTGCACCACGACTCCCAGCTCTCGCTGTCGGTCGTCAACACATCGAAGCCGCGGCTCGAGTTGCGCCGCACTACTCCTAAAGTGCTATTTGGCGTGAAGGCTGTTTTTGTAACTTTCTTTATAATTTTTATTCTTAAACGAGGAGGGCAGTACATTTATTTTCTTTATTATTCATAAGTATGTTACATAATTATACCATACCTACATTGTAGTATATATGGTATCTTTTAAGTTAAGATATAAGGTAAGGAAGATTTCCATTCAGTATTTTCTGGTGGTTCAAACGGACGCGTCCTCCAACAATATTGAGTAGAATTATTTCTTGTTTCGGCGACAGATGGTCCTTCCACCTCTATTTCCTCTGCATCCATTTCAACCACGTTGGAATGAAATAGAGAAGTAGTAACTTCTACATTTCTTACCCACTTCAGTTATTTTTATTTCGTATGAGCATGGATCTTCTTCATCGTCCGAAAATTCCAACTCAGAAAGTTCACCATCGGGTTCTAGAATGCATTTTAATATTTCTTCTTCTGTCAATATACAATATTTGCTTCGTTACGCTCAGCCATGTTAATCTTTAAAAAAACGAATAAAAGAATCAAAATAAGTATATTATATACTTTCTAAAAACATAACAATATAAGTGAAAGGCACAATATTCAGTGCAATGTATATTTTTTTTGTCTGTGACTGATGACTCCATTTGGAGTCACATGCTTTTTGCAAAAAAAAGTAGTAACTGATATATTCTTTGAGGTTTAATATGAATAATAATATTATTGGTACCAATCAGATGCATATTTCAAAAGTAAATAAACAATTTATATCTAAATATTCGCATAAAATCATAATTCAAACTTACTTATTTCACTATGACAAATATGGCGGTAAAAAATCCAACACAACAAACTTCATTCGAGATAATTTACTAACTTACAGAACACCGGTTACAAAAATCACTTCGAAATGACAGCAGTGATCTTCTTTATCGACGTAAAGATATGTAATTTTGGTCCCGCTGCAGAGATGGCTCTGGCTGTCCACAAAAAAACATGATTCCAAATGGCATCACTAGACAGAAAAGTGTTATTAATGTAATTAAGAAATCTATGGACTATATGTTTCAACTATAAAGACAAACATTTTTTTAATTACAAAAAAATCTTAAATATGAATTACGATTGATTTATATACATAGATATTTAATATTTATTAAAATTTGTAGCTATGCTTTGGCTGTAATCAACATGAACGAGGTACTGCAATGTTATAACACCATTATAAAACTTGGTGTAATCAAAATGTTTTCATTCGAATGTTCAGAATCGTATAAGTAAAGCAATTGCGGAAAGCAAGGTCGTATAATCGGAATAGCGAATTCGTTAAGTTTTTTCATAAAAGTTGCTAATACTTTACGAGTATAGTCTTGCACAATTAAGGCTGCACAGTATTTTGAACATTACCACTTAACCGTTCAAATATTTTTTCACTAAATATCGTGAAAATAAAGCGCAATCACGGAATAAATTTAAATATATACTCTACATCGAAGATGAATCCATTATATTAGGGAAATTTTTATTTAAATTTATATTTACTCTTAACTCTGGTGAAAATGTTTCTATTTTTTGTATCTTATATTATAATCTAAAAACAAATTAGCAGTTGGATAAAATAGATGGTTTGATGGAATGTGGAATATTTATACATATTTTAATATATCCATGTAAAGGTTTCGCGGCTTTGTTGTTTTACGAAATGGAGGTAAAGAGGAAAATATAATTTTAAGACTAATAAACTAATAAACTAATAAACGACGCTTTTTTGTTAATATTTATTATAAAATAAATTTTAACTTAATATAACCTTATAAAATCAAACTACATTTATTACACAAACAATAAGTAAATATATTAATAATTTAACTATTGATAATATTTATTATTTTCTATAAAGATGTTACAACAACAACAACACTTACTCGTAATAAAATTAATATTTATCTCTCGGTCAGTGGACGCTATATGCATTTATAATATAGAAGTTCCCTGATTCATATAGGTTTAGAAGAATATTGTATATTGCGATTGTGAGCGTCTACTTCACTAAATTAATATACTACCGATAATTGAAATATCCCCAAGTCTCTTGCGATTTATATATGTCTGTGTATATGTATTACTATGTATATAAATTATTTAACTGCACTTCACCATTTCCTACAAATTAAACGATATAGAACGAGTATTCGAGCTAGTATCAAGTGAAAATTGAACGTCGAAGCGCATCACAGCTCCATGTCACGTAATTACGTTCCAGCCACAGACCACATATTTGTAATGCTGTTCGTCCGTTAACACGTTCCACACAGGGTGGCCATTTTGTTTGTACACCTCTACTACCTCTTGTTTTAATAATTTTGCAAGCTCCCCCTGACCAATCTATGTTTATATTTCACTTTACTAAGATGGTCGCTGTGTTGTAATCTCGTTCTGCACGTAAATATAACTCGCATCGTTATCTGATCAAACTCTTCATATTCTATTGCATCGTTTGGTGAATTCCAATTTTTTTATAAAAGTATTATGGATTTAAATTTTAGATTACTTAAAAATCAAGGTAACAACTGCGGTGATGCGTAGTCATATTCAAATTTATTAGAAATACTCTTTTAAACGTTCGTATAAATATAAATGTCAACTCTTAACATTAAGTATTAAATTCCTATCGTCGGATTGAAATATATGTATTATAAATTGTTTTCAAATGTATGCAATCATTTAACTAAATATATTGGGTAACAAATCACATTCACACAAACAAATACATTTGTCACTTAGCAAATATTTTGATAGTACAAAATGATTCACTACGAAACCTTTACAAGTATATATAAAAAAATAAATTCATACATAAAAAACAATATGTAATATAAAAATAAAGCATTCTAATAATAATAATGACAGCATTAAATGTCTATATTAACGTTAAGTTAGGTTAACAAGAAATAATGACAATAATAAAAAAGTATAAATATAATAATACATGTGTGTTATGTAATGACATTACAGGTGGGAAAAGAACAGACAAAGAAAAAGTTACTCTAAGAGAAGTTTTTGTTTTTTTTTATTATTCTATTCATTTCTAGTACAGAAAAGTAGAGAGGCGTTTACGAGTTACTGGAACCATATGAAACTATAAAACCTATTAATAGGAAACTCTTTGATATCTAGTTTATTAAACTTCAAAGCTAAAGCACAAATTACACAGGCTGCAACAGTGAAACTAACAAAACGAAAACCTTTTGAATATCTCATTGGTTTTTAGGTTGAGTAAATGTGTTTCTGATTTCAGTTTAAACCGTCCTCAATATGAAAGTTATCAATTCTGCCAGTATGTTATTATTGACATTGACAAAATAACAATAAGTTTATAAGCATTTAAGAAAATGCATTAAGTGTTAAAGTGTTTCTGTGTCTGTCATAACTAGGAAGCTTATGTTTTTCAGTGATTGTATTTGACTATGGTTTTGATAACTTGAGACTTAAAAATGATAATACTGGAAAAGAAATATGTTATATTTTGTCAGTTTACTTACAAAATCTATCCTACAGTTGTATATGTTGACTGATGATGGTGATTGTTCATTGTTCATTGTTCTCGGCTCGTAGCTCGTAGCTCGGAGCTCGTAACTCGTAACAGGTTGTTATCAGGGTCTTTGTTTTCTTTCAAGGTTTTATCTCACATAATGAGGTTTATAAATAAATTTAAGTAGAATTTATAAACTTAAAAAAATATATTTATTTTTACTTTTCTTTAATAACAAAACTAATCTATGAATATTTTGTTAATATGAGAATTATTTAAACATATTTTGTGTTGTTAACTAAGTGCTACTTTGGAATAATAATATAGTTCGCAATTCGCAATAACATAGACGTGGCTCACTCAATTAAGATTTCTAGATCCTCTTCATATCAATTTTGTAATATATTGTCCTCAAGTTGAACAATTGTTTCGGAAACAAGGCAAAATAATAAGCTTAACATTATATTACGACGACAATCTCTAGTTTGATTAGAGCGTTCAGGTTCTATTTGGAATTGGAGTGGTAAACTAGTGGTTTATTTGGTGGTAAACTTTTTCAAAATTCAAATAAAAAAACCTTTATTTATGTGACACTCCTTTATACAAAATAAAAATAGTAAAAATCATAAAAACAATAAAATAATAAAAAATAAATGATATTTTAAAACAAAGTAAAAAAAAAAGTTAAAATCCATGTAAAAAATATGATAGTCAAAAATAATAACAAAAGATAACATAAAGAAAATACATAGAGAAGAAAAAGAAAAAATAAAAGGAGTTGCCATTCATAAAACTCGTTTGATATTTTTAGCATGAAAGTAACTTTGCACAAAGATGTGACGCCATCAATTGGATATTCAGCTATTGTTGAAAAAATAATTCTCAACGCTGGTCTTCAGTATTATCCACCTTCTCGGCTGTGAACAGCGGGACAGTGATCGTTGCTCATAATTGTAAAAAAAAATATATATATATATAATCCTTTTATGTAAACAAATATTTTGTGTATATAATAAGTAAATGAAACATTATGTACTTTTACATTTATGCTTATTTACTATTTCATTTATTATTATATATAAATATATTATTTTGCAGTTTTATATTATAAATAAATCAACGCTTTCAGTAAGCTATTGAATTCGAATTCATATTGGGACCAATCCAAAAACCACCTCACCATCTCACGGGAGAGTTATCTATTCGCCACGATCACCTACATTTGTAGTAAAAAAACTCGCACTCAACATTGAAGTTTTACAAACGTTGCGCCAGGTGGTGTTGTTCTTCTTTAACACGATCGATTTGGTAAAAAAACTCGCCCTAGGCACACTCAACCTTACTTTTGCCATATGCTTACAGGATTGCGACCTACATGGTCGAAGCAAAAGTAAGTCGTAGAAAAAGAGCGGCAGTCTCTTGGATATAAAATTAACATAAAAGAAATCCTAAACGTCCAGTACTAAGTACCACATAAGATAATTCAATCACCATAAAATTTATAAATATATTTATATTTGTTACACACCATCTATAAATACGTGTTTACACAAATATTATATAATATAATGTTAATTACTATATGTTGTGTGCGGTCACGTAACAACTACACTACACTACACTACACTCAGCACGTGACTCGTTTCAATAAAGTGAATGTTCGTTTCAAGTTAAATGGAGGTAAAATATAAGGAAAATATAATATATAATACGTGTTAGCGAAATGTTGGAGGAATATTGCTTATCTTTTATTTGAACATTTTTCCTAATCTAATATATTATATGTGTGGCATTATGATTAAAAATTTAATATTTAATTTCATTCATATAAACGAAAGAAATTTTGTTATCTCTTAAAATAATTATTAAAAAATTATTTCTCTATTCATAAATTGTAATTTTATTAAAATTTTTCTGGAATGAAACCATCTATTTTTTGAAGACTTAATGAAGCGCACTTAAAATAATAGACGTATTATAGGAAACAACAGTAACATAATATTATGTTAAAAAAATGATCGCATCTCCACAGCATTCATCTTTCTTACATTCTTCTTCTGTGTTACCCACGTTTGGCTGCCGTATAACAGCGTCGGTATCAAAACCGCATTGTGTACAGCCAAACGTGCAGCTATGCTGACGTTTCGCCGTCTCAATAATGCAGCCAGGGCACCGTTAACTCTGTTACCGGCAGCAATACGCCTTTCCACATTCATTTCGTATCTTCCGTCGTCCGTAGCAAATCAAACTGATAGCCCTATAGCTTGCATAGTCTATCTGTGAACCTTTGCCTTTATACAAAGGTTCGATGACTGCACCTCACCAATCGCGTGGGACCTCCCTTGATTTTCAGCATAAATTGCACAAAAACCAGAACAAGTCCCAGACGCGTGGCCCACCATATTAGATCATCTCGGCAGTAACTTTATCTGCTCCGGCAGCCTTACTACATTTCAGACTTCGAATCGCGCTCTCCACTTCTTCCAAACTGATTTCACTACTTCAATGTCATTGTTTAAAAAGAAATAAAAAAGGTATCTATTGAGTCATTTAGGATTTTGAAAGGAACTAAATAATGTGTCCTTCCAGTAGATATTAAAATGAAATATACGAATATGTACAATATAGGTCAAGAAACGACTTCGTTCTAGACAAGGACAAAGGCCAATTATTGTTTTGGAACTACTGATACCTAGAAATGAAACAGCATCCGTATTCACTATATTTTTGTAAAAAATCTTCCTACTTCCAATACTCTGCTTAAATCTATCTAAATATGTTTTGATATTTTATTGACTTGTTATCAAAAATAGAAAAAAAAATCGAACCTTTACTTTAAATAAAGAAAAAATTAATTTATATATACTTATTCCGTAAAACAATTATTATTTCTTATAAAAGGCAGGAACGATAATTGATATACAAGGACGAGAAAATTTAATTATATTTGATTAGAGTATAGTTTAACTGCGTCTGTAATGATATTAATAAAATTTGATTAGCTCGAGACAAATGGTTTAAGAGAATCTCTTTTCTAAAAATTTGCTTTTATGAACTCTGAATGGATCATCATTCATAAGTTATTGTAAGTTTATGAGGTTGTATTAAATCGATAGGCATTATAAAATTAAGAGAAGGAATAAATTAATATTGCTACGTTTTTTACGCATTCTGAGAACTTTACTTTAAGTATACGATAAGTTATATTTTTACCAAGTTATGTTGTAGTGGGTTTATAAAAGGTTATATAAGACGTATATATATTTTTTTAAAACATGTATAGAAATCGTGTTAGTTTTTGGTGCTAAGCCATATGAGCTATTTATTATAAACTAGAAATTTACCGCAACTCCGTCCGCGTTGAGAAATAAAAGTTTGTAAGGGCCACATTTTTATTTGTCTCTGTGAAAATCTTTTTTTTACATGATAATAAACACCATATAGCGCTTTTTAATTCGACATACACCGGTTTCGTTGTTGTACATCACGATCTCGTGAAATATTTGAACAAAAGTGCTTGTTACTTAGTTATAATGTAGCATTCTAATGGGAAAAAATGTTTGAAAACGGTCAAGCAATTTTTCATATTTTACTCATTACAAACAAAATTTTTTTTTCTTTAATATCTTTGTATATTAAATTCACAGCATGTAAAAATACTGAACTAATTGAAGTAGTTTTTTACTTTTGAAAGGTTTTAAAACAGTAGAATTAGCGTATAACGGAAACAATTCGCGGAATCAATTTTATTCGCGGGAGTAAAAGCATAAAAGACATTGTGTTGCGACACAAGTGAAAGTACAATGAACACAAAATGCTGACCATACAAATGTAGTTGTATTATTGTTAGTATAAATAGCATTAGTGTGTGAAATAGGTTGCACTGTCATTGTTGTTTCGTAAAGTGCCCATTAATCCACCCTTAAAGATTACATAATTGATTCTTTGACCATATTAGTCTACTAAGGCTTAGCTTACGGGTTCAGATAGAATAAGAAGATAAGTTAGAATTATTGACGTCAGGCCTTGAAGTGTTTCAAAGGCATATTGCTTGATGAAGAATATTTATAATCGTATAGTAAAGGATTAGAATATATGAATATTGTTGTGTACATAACTCATGTTTATTTTATAAAAATCTAATATTATTTTATGCATGAACCAAATTATGATTATGTGTGGTTATTTGAGTGTTACTTAATAATATGAATCTGATGTGATAACTATTTATAATTTATAATTATTATAACAATTAAAGGCAGTTACTGAATCCGTAATGAAGAGCTCCACAGAATTGCAGGTACTAGCGAAGATGTCACGGTGCGAATGAAGAAAAACTTGCTCAGGTGGTTTGGGATCGTCGAACGAATGAGTGATGAAAGAATGATAAAAAATATTTATAAAGGAAAAGAGAGCGGTAAGAGAGACAGGAGGAGGCCTCGAGTGACCTTCGAAAACACAGTATCTATAATACTAGAGGAAGGTTATGTAAAAAGCATGAGGACCCTCTGGAGGGCATGTATGAAGAGGTTGATGTCTATGGCCGAGGCGAAAGAGGTATGCAGGGACCGTAACGCGTGACGCTCCGTCGTCCCAGGCTACCCCGCAAGGGATATGGCGTAAACCTAAAATTAAATAAATAAACAAATAAAGGCAATTATGTGGTATGTGGGAAAAGTGTATGAATGGAGTCCTTCTATTTATAAATATAAAACTATTTATTAAACCGACTAAGGCTTGTAAAGCATCAAATATTCAGTATGCATATAGGATTGGTTGTTTGTGTGAGGAGAATCTTTGCGATACTCGAAAATCTCCAGAGTATTCTCGAATATTCTGTTACATTCCTGGCCATTGTTTGTTATCCTGACTGGCAATTATTGTTGCTTCAGAATGGGTTGGTTTCCATAACAATGCCTTGTAATTAAGAATATAAATTTTGTTCTGTTTTATGAGGATAAAATTACATAAAATAATGGTTTATAGATTCATACTCACGTTTGTATAGTGCTTATATTAATTCACTTCTAAATTAGCTAACTTCTAAAGAAAACATTGATGTTCAACCTCTTCAAAGGAAGCTTGCAACGCAGTTACTATTACGTTCTAATCTCTCATATGTAATTTTGAATACATTTAATTATATATAATTTTTTGTTATTAAATTTCGATAAATTTATGATATCTTGAAAATATTTAGTGTATTTTTAAACATACTAGGATCCGTCGAGAACCTCTGCTTTCATCCGAGTAGCTACAGGAAATATCGATTTATTAGGACTAATTGTCACCTTCTAGCTCAGCACATTGCTCGCACGCGCAGGTCAGCTCTAATGTATTGTCTATGGCAGGAGTGATTTTTTTTGATAACTTTTGAATGGCTAAACATTATTTCAATCTGTTATCGCTATAACATCCGCGTTCGGCTAAAACATACATGAGAAAATTTTTAGCTAATTATTTCGTCGCATTCTGGAAACAACTAAACATAAAAGAAGATCTCCCAAATGGTTAAAAGCTTCGCTTACGCTCAGCTCAATTAACTTCTTAACCAAATTTTAATTCAAATGTCTATCTAAAATTCGGTGCTTGAAAAGTCCGCTACGTGCTTCATATTGTACCTCCAGCCCCAGGGCCCGAATAAACTCTATTACAAATGAAAATGCATTACCTTAGTTTTTCATCAGTAAAGAGAATCCTTCTCTGCCTTTCATCCGCATATCCTTTGATGAGCACAGAGGTTCAATTCTTGTTTTATTGTACGCGAGTTGCGACAGAATCCTTGACTTTTATTTCTCGCATTAAATCAGCTTTAATATCTCTGATAGAGGGAGCGCTGCTGTGGTATCTGGTGGTGGAACTTACGACTGATGTCAAGCTTTGAAGAATGGTAAAAGGAGAGGTATTGTTGATGTATCTGGGTGAATCTTACGGCTTTTGAAGTCTTGAAAATGATTGACTGCTCCAATTTGTGCAGAGCAATCCTGCTTTTTTTTGTAGGCTTCTTTATTTTTTATATTTTCTGAAAATATTTTCTATTCTATCAAATTCAAAGTTCTAGTAATGAGGTAAGGTCTGTCCCGTATCTAATGTAAAAATCTGAAAGTACTGTAACTGGGCAGGAAACTAATTAAAACCTTTTATTATATAATTTATAAATAAATGGTATAATTAATACATTAATGTAATAATCCTTTAACAGCTTTTGTTTCATTGCAAGCATTAATTCATCAAATTTAACTACTGCGGAACTCAACAGTTACGAAACGGCACTGACGCACATTTATGAATGTTAAAATAGAAAGATAACTTTACTGAAAGATAATAATAATGACGTAAAAGTTTGCCTTTATTTGTTGTTTAAACACACAATTGGGAAATTCTGAATCAGAATATCTGTTATAAGTGAAATTAGAAATTGTATAACAATTAAAAATAACCGTTGTAGTTATTAGAATTACGAGTAGCAGTCAAACACGTCACTAAAACGTACAAAGGAATGCCCCTGTGCAATATCTATTTATTATATTTTAACGCCTCTCACAATTATTATAGCAAAGTTAAAATTTAAAATATTTATTTATTAAATTAAAATTTAAAATATTTATAATAAAAAAAAAGTTAAAATTTTAAAATCGATATATATATTTCCTGTATAAAGAATTGCTAAGTTAAAAATATATATATTGATCTATGGGACACTTTTTGACCATTTAATCAAAATCTACAATTACGAATGTCACCAAAGAACTGCTAAACGAGTGAGACACTTTCTTGAATGGATATGCAAAATTTTAAAGCTCTACCTCAAATGGCTTAGGAGGAGTAGGCGAACATCGCAACACACTTTTGATCAGTAAGAGCTTCGCTTCGCTCAGCCCTTAGTTAGCTATTAGTTATACTATGCTTATTTAAATGTAACTATTATAAAGAAATGAGTTACAAATTCTGTGTTTTGTGTGTTGTTTGATGACACCTCGTAAATAAAGTACATTTTTGTGAATCTGTTCCTGCTCATATTTTTTTATTCTTTTTTTAAAATAAACTATTTTTTACTATATTTAAATAGAAAAGTAAATAAACTTGAAAGTTTTCTTTATCTTACATTATTCCTTGGTATCGGACATTAGACTAAGAACTGACAGCGTCATTCATTAACAAACGATATGAGATATGAATAAAGATACGTCCAGACTAATACAAACAATTTATGTAATATATATTTGCATAACTTTGTCTTATAAGTTCTGTGTTCAAATTTTAAAGGTTATCCGTCTATGACACAAGTGTGCTGTCTGATGGGTGACCGATTATGTTTGTAAATTAAAGCTGTTTACTTTTACACCTCGTCTTTAAATAAGTTTAATATGAAATATTAAGAGCTAACTTGGATCTTAGAGTAAATAAAATCCTACTTAAGATATTGATAAGGGTTTTCGAAGGTTCACGGAGCAAGCGCTACAGCGTAACTGAATAAGTTTAGTTTAAAAAGATCTAGCTCATCAAAGCGGGTGTCAGCTAGCTCCGAGTGACGAAAGCACCCATAGTGCTGAAAGTCTAACTCGGGTATATATACGCGCAATATCGAACTTTTTATACAGGAGACGTTATGGTATGAGTGTGGTATTTTTAGAAAGCCCTTGGCCCATAGACCCAGAAAATGCATTTACACTTAGCAATATACCTACCGCCTCACCTCTACGGCCGTATGAAAAATGAGACTAAAATTTAGTTTTTGGCTTCGCATCAGTATAAAATCACTTCTTTGCACCTTGAAAACATTGACTGACATTTTGAAAATTTTGACTGGCGCCTCCATAGAAGATTTCTTGAAAGTACTTTGTCTGCTTGTATGTATGTTCGTAGTTTCAACCGATTTTGTTCAAACTTTCAGGGATTGAAGTAAGAAGAAGAATCAAAAACTAAGACTTTTTTGTTCTACGACTTTTCGATTTGGCTTGTTGTTGTTCGAATGGATTTGTTGGCCGTGGTCGGCCCTCGAAAGGCCAAAAATGGCCATTTTTCGTAGAGGCACTGTGGCCAAACCAGTTAACGTATATTGACAAATTGGGCATCATTGGAAAGGTCTCAAGTTCAATCTTTTGAATGATATCCATTTTGATGGCAAAAACATATTCTGAAAATACACTTTCCAACTTAAAATAAGGCTACGAGGGTTCCAAACGCGCCCTGGTCTGAGAAGAACCACATAACAAACTCAGCCGGGTTTTATTTATTATTTTTTTTTATTGTGATCACTGTTTCACAAACGTCAGTAGTATATTTAGTGAGCAATATACGAACGACTAGAACCATCGCAATCAGTTCGATAAGATAATCGGCTGGACTGGAAGCTACCATTCATTTCTATATCTTTCTATTGAAATTCAACAAAGTTCAAATATACGAAATTGTTAGTAATATCCCACATAAAAATTAAAAAAAATCTACCAAAACTACTAGCAAAAAGAATACTAGAATTGAACAAAACATGCAATCATAACATTCGATCAGTGTATGTTCAGCCGCGATAGCCTGCAAAGGACCGAGTCTGTAAATAAAAATCACACCCGGCAGGTCCGGCATATGGTAAAGGATTAAGTTGTTAAAATTAATAATAACACAGTGAACGCGGATGTTCACGATAGTGACTAATGTCACAATAAGAACAAAAAAGTAAATATGCAAACAATAAATACAATCGTCTACCATATGCCAGAAACATCACACCAGGAGGCAGGCTATCGCACTGAACACACACTATTTTTGATCGAAATTCATTCCCTATCTTCCCTATTTTTCATTCATACAATTACTTCTCGACATAGAACAACAAGTACACATCTTTGGCATTCCGAGGCCAAGTGCATTCAGAAATGATACCATCATTTGTCCTATAAAATTTGCCGTTTTTTCTTATGACTGCTGTGTAATGGCCTTGCTTCAATTCTGATCCATGATGGAAAACGGCGCCTGACAAAACATACTTTTTATTTTCAAGACTGATTACTGTTTGTGGAACATTTTATAGATTTAAATTTGTAACTTTAATGTAAAAATCATCAGAAATTACAAGTGAAAAAATCAAAACGCGAATTTTGGACTGTCGTTCGGCTTTGGGGAGAAGCTCCGCAACCATCACAATAGCTCTCTATCGTTTCTTGCCAATTTCCTAAATTTACGTTAATCAAATCAGTCATATTGCATTTTCTTTCAACGGGTATATGTAACGAGCAAACTAAATTATCAATTATAGCAATTGAAAATTCTTCGAGAAAATTTGAAAAAAGTGGCTCTACTTATAATTGATGACATTTCAATGGTTTCTAACATAACGTTGACATACATTCACATGAGACTTTGTGAAGTATTTGATACGTGTGATGCAGATGATGGCTGGTTTGGTAGAATTAATATTTTAGTTTTGGGGGATTTGCTGCAATTGGACCCAGTTAATGAACCACCGCCATATATCGATATCTCAAAAGCTCAACTGAAAAAATACTTTACTGGTATCCACATAGTAAATTTGTGGAAACAACTGTTCTCTTACAATGAGCTAACTCAAAATGTCCGCCAACAGTCTGATCAGCAGTTTGCAAAAACTCTGGGGTTTATCAGACTGGGAATTATGGACCATGTGGATTATCAGTTGTTATCGAAAAGGGTAATTAATTTGAACAATGACACCGTTGAAAATTGCCTTGCTGGTTTAGTGCAATTCAATGAAAAATTACCACCCAGTACTGTTTGTTTATTCCCAACAAGAGATCAGTATCGAAAGTTGAATGAAGGAATATTAAATCAACTGAATGGTCAACTGTATGCCCTAATAGCAGTGGATGAAATAGAGGTCAAAACTGATAAACACAAAGAGCGTGCAAAGAAATCACTGGAATCATTCAAACAAGATGGTAAATGTTCGGAAACAGCTGGTCTGGAAGATCGAATTGAAATTAAAGTTGGCGCTAAAATTATGTTACTTAGAAATCTTGACGTTTCACATGGTTTGGTCAATGGGGCGATCGGCCCTATAAAGAAAGTACACGAAACAATTGGGCATAGCAATGGCAAACAGATAAAATCTGTCGAAAAGTTGACCGTGACATTTGATAATGGAGAGTTTGAATTAGAGCCCGTTCAATCGAAGTTCCCTTTGAATCAATGCTTATTTATCAGTCGCAAATAGTTCCCTATATGTTTGGCTTATGCAATCACAGTTCACAAGAGCCAAGGCTTAACTGGACTCTTGTTTGGTGGAAATAGGTGGCACTACTTTTGCATATGGCCAAACATACGTTATGCTATCTAGATTGAAGGCACTCTCCGGTTTGCATATAGTTAATTTCAACCCAGCCAGCATTAAAACAAACGGGAAGGCCATACTTGAATATAATAGATTGCGGGAAACGTTTCGAAAAGATTTGCCACAGATTCCGACACACATTAGTAACAAACGTAATATTCCCGATCGAAATAAATACTCGCGAAAACAAGGTGCACTGTCAATAGAGCCATCTATAGTAAATAACAACAATGTCAATGGCAGTAAACGTACAAGCAATAATGATCCAGTAGTACATGGAATTCGAGGCATGCAAAACAACAACAATGCTTGCTAAGCGAATTCGGCCTTTCAATGCCTTGCAAATATCGACTGTATAAAAGACTGCTGCTGGCTTGAACAATAGCAGAAGGCTAAAGTAGTAATCGTCTGGCTGCATTTTTGGATTTGGCTTGAAATGGTCAATCAAGTACGGATCAAAACGTCTGAACAGGACAGTTTCCGTCCTGTTCAATTAGAAATTAGAATATCCGTATCACCATCTTGCGTACTTTGCAGTTACTCTTTGGTTTTCACTTTGCGACTTCGTTCTTTGCCGACCACCACCACCACCGTATAACGGTGTATTTGTATTTTCCAAACGGGGGAATTTGCAGCAGTGTGTCTGTCGCTTCTAAAGCCCCACATTCACGGCTTTTTAACGAGCGCAAAGCGAATCGCTACAGATTGCTTGCAACTGATTTGTGTGCAAAGAAATCACTGAAATCATCGGTGGCAAATGATTTTTCAGCCTTGGTTTGATATTTGGTGATATATGCCGTTAATGTGCCCGAAATTTCACCAATAAACTGTATATCCATGTTTCCTTGCCAAGCAAGCAATACGGCTGGATTGTAATCGTTTATGTTAATTTCGGCTGATGTTCTGGGTAAATCATACATACGGGTACTCGTAAATTTTCTACGACCATAAATTGATTTAGTGACATTGTGCATTGTCAAAGTATCACCCGTTTTTCTAGGGAAACCAAAGCGACAAACTTTTGCAAGTTTACCTCGTTTCGTCTTCTTTGTTCTCATGCAATATGCATTGTGCACATGTGTTTAATACTTTGTAACCCGATCATGTCGTATTGGAAAACATTGTTTACTTGGGAGGCAACAAGTAATATATTTATTAATGAATTCGGCTACCTCTTGTTCAGTCGATTTGCAGTGGGTGCTCCTTCAATCCATAAAAGAATATGGAAATGTTGTAACCCGCGTGATTGATATTCAAGACGCCATACGTAATGAATTATCTTCCCCAATGAATGATTATCCGATAAAAGAAAATCTAATATCGCTTTGAACTTGAGGTTCATAAAAAGTGATACACTGACTGGGTCTTGTGCAATGAGATTATTCAATGTACGAGACTTTTTATCTTTTATGTTATTTCTAACACAAAGAAAGTAGTGCAGATCATCCCAATGGTACTCTTTTGGGCTAAGAGTCAAGAAAAATTTAGCGGGACCGTAATTACCAACCATTTAATTGAGCTCATTGTTTCGTGTCTTTCAATATTGTTGTGTGTTGCGTAACCGACTGAATACAGTGGATAAATAATTATTAATTTCCTCATTTTTCTTTATGTGATTCAAGAAGGCTTTTTTGTTCAAGTTCTTGGTCGCTTTAGTTATGTTCAGCTTATGATAAATGCCAGCATTTATCGAGCGCATATTGGCTTGGTCAAGCGAAAAGAAAAGATATTGCAAATTTAATCTGAATCGGCTACGGCTTGATTTCAGAATCGTCTTCGTGTATTCGGCGGGCAGTAATTTCACGCGTCTTTGCTGATTTTGTCCATTGTGACAAGCACAAAAGATATCAGGAAAATACATGAGATCTAAATTTGCAAAACATTACTATTAATATTGTCATCGGTTACTTTTAATAGTTGGTAGACTATGGCGGGATCGGCATTTGTTTTCTTGTCCATGATGGGATAAACAGTCGTATTTTCGTAAAAATTATCACAAGGGTCTTTTTGTGTAATCATTTTCTTTTCATTTTGGACTTGCATTTCCACTTCCTCTTCATTTTGACGCTCAATATCATCAACTTCGTCTGGTGGTATTTGACTAGAAGATGATTCGGACATTCTTTCTACGTGAACTGTAACACCGTCCAGCAGTGCTTCAGCGTTGTGAGAAAGTACGATTTGAGAATACAATGGGTTACTCTGTTTCAGACATTTGAGTGCCTTATATATTTTCGTGACATCTATAAGAGATTGGCACATGTGCTTTTTATCATTTGGAATGCTAAGTATGATAACTTTTAGTTCTTGATCTTTCAAAATGGCTTCACTTGGATTTAGTAGCTTGATCAAGCTATTCTCAAGTGGCAAAGGCAAGTGGAAAACTCCTCCCTTTATTTTCTTAATGACATCAGAGTTTGGTCGCTGTTTATTATGCCCACCCACCCAGAGTCCATTCGTGCCAACACCTGGAAGGCTTTTGCACGCTGAATAAACAGTTTTTCGAACTCATTCAGAGACGATATGCAATCTGGAACTGGTTCAAAATCCATATTGTTCAATATGCAAGTGGGTGGCAATGTTCTAGCTTTAAATTTCAACAAACAATACGAGCAAATGTGTTTAGATAAAACACATGAATCATCTCCATAATGATCCAATAGCTCCACGAATTGTTCAGATTTATCAAGTAAATTAAGTGGGATTTGCTGCAATTGATCAGTGGAGCATAATTTCAAACAAGAGAAACGGGGATGAATGGGCCATTCACTCTCTTTTTTCTTAAGGGCTTCATATGCATTGCGGTATTTATCATATATTTCACTTTCCTGATTAAATGCAAACGCTTCTACCAGGAAGCCGTTTGTTTTTACATTTATATCTGCACTAATATGCTGCAGCAGTTCTAAATTCCCTGTGAGCAGAGGAGCTTTCAGACCCTTTTGTAACTCGACACGAATTTTATAAATCATTCGAACCAATTGTCTTATGAAAGGAAAGTGAGCGGATACTCGACGAAGAAAAAGCAAGACTGAGGCACAGTTATCGTCTTCGTCGTAGCAGAATGATGGGTGGCCCATTTTCAGATTACGATTGTCATCAAAGTTCTTCATGTGCCAACACGAATTACGGCCACATTTGCACATTTTCTCTGGTATTACGATTTTCATCAGCAGTATTTATGCACCCATCAACGTTCTCAATAAATTGTTCGACTTCTTTGAGTTGAAGTTACCTTCCAATCGACGCTTCGGTGGACGACCCATGATGATACGTACACACAAGACACACACAAATCGAAAAAAATCGAGCAAAAAATCAAATTAATGTCGAAAACGAATGAAAAATCCCGGAAAAATCACAAAAAATGTCTAATTCAAAAATATCTATCGAAATTTAAATTGATTTTAAACGAAAACAATCAAGCGCAAAAAGAAAATCTACCAATGGGCTCCAATTGTAATAAAAAAAACACGAATCCGTTGAATAACCGAAAACTAAGACGAAAAAACGCACGAAAATAATCCGATCGCAGCGAATGAAACCGAAATACCGCGAAAAAAATTCCAAATATCTAAACGTTTATCGATTCTAAATTGATTTTGAAAAACAAAGAGAAATTTACACCGAAAAAAGTCACACCGAAAAAACTCACACTGAAAATCAATCCAAGCGTCCAGTATTAGCAAAAAATTTGCACAACGCACATTAATCGATTGATTGATTTTTAACGAAAAAAAAAAAACAAAAAACTAAATGAAAAATCAAAATAAAAACCAAAAATGAAAAAAGAGCTATAAATAATTCGATATTGATCCGCAAAAACCAATTAATTTCACCAAATTATCGAGCTCAAAAAAATGGCAAGTTATCGCAATGCAATTCATAGCCAAATAGACAGATTGGCGCCAGTGACATTTCGGCCGTTGAATCGGTTCCACTTGCATTTCTTTTCTCTCTCGTTGCAATCGCATTAGCGTGCACGGGTGCTGTCTGTATGAGAATCACACTGTCTCATTTGAACGCAGCATCAGCTGATTGATTCTCATACATACAGCATCCGAGCATTCTAATGCGAAAACAATGAGAGTGACTAGAACGACAAGTGTATCGCGGTCAATGTGACACGAAGTGCGTGTCAGTGTACACAAACACAGCCGAGTGAGTGTGATAGCATCATCGATACACACATAAATCGATAGCAATCGAGAGAGTGCGATAGAAATTGTCACAGTGGAGCTGTGTATTTTGATGAGTGTGTCTCTCTTTTTCTCACTTTTGCTTCCTATTGATTTATGTGTGTACCATATCGATGCGATCACTTTCAGTCAGTTGCATTTGCATACATACACACACAATCCGTGTCACACTTCCGATTAAAATGTCAAAAATGAATGTAAACAAACACATCAAAATCTCACGAATTTTCGATTTTTTTCATTTCATCTTTTGAGTCCGCAATTTTTTAATGATTTACTGCATCAAAACTGAGTTTGATTCAACATTGATGAAAATCTGTTTTGAAGCAATGAGTTAAAAAAATAAATGGAAACTGAAAAAATCAAATTAAAAAAAAATCGGACACCTGTGGGAATCGAACCCGAGGTCTCGTCTTTGTCATTACAACGCTCATCCTCTGAGCCAAAACACTCTCATTTTGTGAGAGACAACTATTCCATATAAATGAGAATATATTTGCATGAAAAATAATCGCACAGCATTTTGTTTCCAACCCTTTTACAAAACTATTGATATCAAAACAAAAACTTCTCAATGAAGTAAATACCGAGTGACGAAAGCGAATCCACTGACACAAAACTCCTGATATGTATTTTGCAACGAAAAAAACCACGAACATTTTTATTCACAAACGTAAACAAACACAAAAAATGTGAATGTGTTCGGAACGTTGCCAAATTGCCTTGACCAATCTAATAAAATAAAAACAAACATGCAATTTGTGCAACGTTTCGAGCACATTCACATTTTTTTGTGAAACAATATAATAAAAATATTATGAATTAAGTGTTAAATGTAAAAACAAATAAAACTGCTTTAAAAACATCTATTTATAATAGTATTTATAATATTTGAAGTAATGAAATTTATTATGTCAACTTTCAGTTAATCATAAAGCTAAAAGGTGATCTCCGTCATCTCACATGTCAGTGACATGAATAAACATGACATTACAGACGTGAATAAGGAAGGAATTAAATATGGAAAGCGCTAAGAAAAATTTAGCATTTGTAATATATTACTTACATTATACAAAAAACAAGATGAATTTATAGATATATATGTATACTCAAATTAATACGAGCCAAGTTCTGTTGTGTGTAAAAAAATAAAATAAAGATATACGAGTATTTCTATGATAGGAATATTTTAATATAAAAAATACATTCTTCTGCCTAATAATTATTATCAGATCTCTTGCATTTCAATTCGAAACGCTATTAATTTTTGAACTATTTTATAGTTATTTTATCGGTACTAAGATAATAGCAGTATTAATAAATATGAAACTTATTTGAAATTAGATATTCTAACAACCGAATCCATTCATAATTGTTACAACCGTTATTGAGCTGAGCGTAAGCGGAGCTCTTAACCGTTTGAGAGACCTTTTTTTGTGTTTTGTTGTCTCCAGAATGCGACTAGATAATTAGCTAAAAATCTTCTCATGTATGTTTGAGACGATCGCGGATGTTATAGCGAATACAGATTGAAAAAATGTTTAGCCACTCAAAAGTTATCAAAAAAAGACTGCTCCTCCTGAAAGATCACTCCTGCCATAGACAATACATTAGAGCTGCCCTGCGTGTGCGAGCCATGTGCGGAGCTAGAAGGTGACAATGAGTTTAGTTGCCTCCATAATGGGAAGGGCTCAGCTCAACACCCGCCGCGCACAGTTGGTGGATCCTAGTTAAGATATTACTTAAATATACATCATTCCAGAATTATTCGAAGCAAAAGTTCAATTTACATTACTTATCTGCGATAAGATACACACGTTTGGAGTACTTTTCCCATTCCAGAGTTTTTGCTGATCTTGCATGTTGGTGCCTCAGTGTTTTGCAAATTCAACGGCAGTGTCTGTTCCCGCTGTTTAGCCACCATCCAAAATAGGTGCCGCAATTCTAGATGATGCAATGGCCAGTACAATATTATTTTGTGCCAAAATTTGGAAACAAGAATTGTGCTTGCGGATGTTTTCCAAGAAATGCTTCGACGCACGTGTAACACCAGATAGAAACGTTGACAGTGGTTCGGGTGGTGAACGTAATTCTGGTAGCTTAACTTTTCCACTGGCGCAGCACATTGAAGGCGTTTCGTTTTTAAATTTGAGTGCACTACAATACATGCAATTTTTTTTTTCCAATGACGACATTGACAATGACGACGACGGATGAAGACTGTAATCATTATTACTGTCGTAATGGAATGCACTAAGATTCAAATCAGCGTGCAGTGTTCGTTTTGATCGAGCCGTGCTTATTCAAACATTTTGCAGTCTTCTTTACCGTAGTTCAGTTGTCTCAGAAGAACGATCTGATTAGTAAGTATTCGATCAGTTTCTAGTCTCGTCTAAACAATTAAGACGAACGGGTTTCACCGGCGTGTACTCGAAGATTTACCAGCCTTGATGCTCACTGCTCGTCTGATTCTGAGGCTCGTAATGCTCTTCTTTTTCGTGCCCGAGGTGTAGATCGGCCAATCTCTGTGTAAAAATACATGGTCATACTGATTTTCACGACAATTGGTACAGTAGTTTTTGAGTTCATCGATGACATACAGACAAACATTCATTTTTATACATATAAATGAAAGCTCGTATTCATGATTAATATATAATGGATATCTTTCAGAAGGTATGTGCCAGAAACTGCCCTCTTTTCGCATAAAGTAGTAAATAACATAATATTAACAATAATAAAATACTTACAGCTCGGGTACATAATTAAATTACAATTTTTTTTATTTAATTGAGTTTCTCGAATCTGACATCATATATTTCGTAAAATTTTGGAGTTATTTTCATTACATGTTGAAAATAACTCCAAAATTTAATAAATAAGTCCTCGTGAATAGGCTAACATATTTCGTACCTAAAAATATTTTTAACGTAGATTTTGTGAAACTGGAAATCCGTTTCAGAAAATAAATTTTCCAGTTACCTGTTTTGGACATGTCATAGTAACCTTTTATCTTATAATTTATGTACCTCGCCTTTGGTTTATATTATTTTAATATCTTCGTGGCTTATTTGTTTAAAACATACAAAACATACAAGTGCAATTGGAACTTGTGTAAGTATAACAATAATAATTAAGTTTAGCATTATGAATACAAATTGAAAAATCCTATATTTTCTGAATATTATAACTAAGTTAATTTGTCCAGGTCTATAGATGGGCTAATATATTAATAGATGATTTAAGAAAAGGTTAGTATCATATTCAAAATGTTTTTATTTGTCAAGAGCTACTTTCATAAAAAGTTTCGGCATTATAAATTCGATGGCATCAATTTAGCAGCAGCAAACGAATTGCTGCAAAAGACTTTAAACGAGGAGTATACAGACTGTATGGCAAATTACTTTTTACTAAGGCTGAAAATTTACATTTACTATAACATGTTTCAATATGTTACAACACTGATTTATTAAATCGATAGTTAAAACGATTAAATATAAATATTATATATTTTTTTATCACTAGTATTTTCATAATCCTTTATAAAGTTAAAGAATTTAAAATATAACTTATTGTACATTCGACTGAGGAGCCGAGAAACAAAATACGACAAAAAAATGTTTTGGTGTTGTTGAAAAATATAAAATATGTTTGTACTAAATGGCTGAAGGGTGAATTATTTTAATTACTATTAATATTGACTATTAATATTGCTAAGAATATGGCGTTATTTCTGTTTAGAAGGACCTAGAAAAAAAAAAATATCAGAGATAGAAACGCAAGAATGATATATATGGAGAGATATATAAATATATTATGTTAGGAGTACTAGAAAACTCATTCCCAAAAGTGGAGAAGGATGAAGAAATAGAGACAAAAGACAAAAAAAATTATCAACTTTAAAAAGTTTGGAATACTACGAATACGATTTAATTAACAAAACAAATAAATGAGAAAGTAGCTTTACAACTAATCATTAAATTACTTAAGAGTTATGAACCTTATGAGTATTACATTTAGATGAAAATTATATTATTTGTGCATGTAAGTAACACCATTTGATTCCGTGAAAATTTGATCACTTGAAAGCAGTTACTAATTGAGGCCAAGTAAGTCTTACTATCCAAAGAGCTCATTTAATTATTCAACTATACCGTCGGGTACTAATGTAGCTAACATTTCTTGTACACATCAATTTGTAAGTAACATACATAATATAGGTTCTTAGGTCAAAAACATCTTGTACGGCTTCATCGGCTTATATCAATGCTTCAGTAACTCGTAACTGCAGATTACAAGGCCTGGCTTTAGATAAGGTTTAATGCTAAAATGTTTCCCTGTTAAGAACTACACACGATAGAAAAATAATCTTAACAAAATATCTAAAACTGAATTTTCCAAAGGGGTATCTCTTTCTAATACGCACACCTCTTTGTTCAAAATAATATCGCATGTAAGTACTTTGTTAATGTTTCAACGAATTTACAATGAACTTCGTTTATTACAATTAGAAAAACTGCCAACGGAAATAATACACATTGTAATTCTGAGTAAACACTCGCCTCTTCACTGTTTACTTTTAACGGCTTCATGTAAATTGACGATCGTATTGTTCTCACTCGACAGTAGACGTCAGATATCGACATCATGTATAGCGTGAAATTTAAATAATTTTAAATAATTTGGTTTATGTATCGAACTTTCTTTATTTCGTTAATATAATACGTCGTATCAAAAGACAAGCTTTTATAATTAAAGGTGGATGAAAATGCTTTTAATACAAATAGTTCAGTAAAAATGCTTTTTATTGCAACCCAAACTGTATTTACCTCTTATATGTATTTAGAATGAAATCAATATTTTATAAATATAAAAAAAAAAAATTAAACATGTTATTACATCATTTAAAAAATATACCAAATGTCTTAAATAAAAAACTTCCGAGCTTCAGCCTATTTTCATTAAGATTTAACTTTGGAAAAAGTTCGTACATAAATTAATATAGTTAAACAATCTTAAATCGTTGAAGCCGATTTTAAAAGAAATATTATAAATATCCAAATATTATTATCACGGTCGGTAGAAATGGTGTTATAATGCTAAGGTTGGCTGGTAGAGACAGCCCATTAGCATTAAGCCCGCGTTTTGTACATTGTTTTATATTGTGCAATAAAGAAAGTAAATAAATAAATAAATAAGTTCCACACATTTCGTTACACTAAAAACTCTTGAATGTTATAAGATTTGTTTAATAATACACTTTTAATTTATAACTAAGAAAAGGTAGGTGAAATATCTTGTGGAGCTTTATTAGATATGTCTAAATGTAAGCTAATTAATATTAACATATTCTGCATTCATTATTTTTTTGAAGACGAATTTTTGCGTTAGGAGTTTATTTCAATTTTTTGTATTTATCGTGTCTGTCACTTTTTCGTATTATAAAAATTGAGGCACATACGAAAATAAAATAAATAAAATGTGTTACCAAATATGTATTGAGAAAACCAATTTCTTTAAAAACATCTGTCAGGGAATCTTTACCTTTTAAGTTGTAAATATATATTTTTCTATAATAAATTATAGAATTAATTTCAGTAGCACCGCCCAGTGATAAAATAACATAAGACAAGATACTATGAAATTATCTTATTCTCGTTATTGCCGGATGTAAAAAAATACTCTTAATGCTTCAATTAGCAGCTCGAATGACCCACGACCCGGTAATTAAGTATCGATAAAATATTATTACTGTAGCGAATAAATCCGATAACGATTACGATTGGTACGATTATATTATATAAAAAGAATCTTTCCTCTTGTGGTCCAAAGAAAAATGGGTAATAAAATGTAACTGTTACTTTTAGATAAATTCAAGAATCATTGTAGATCGAGCTTATCTTGATATGAACCTAACAAGTTTAAAGATTTTGATCTCCTTTTGGTTTGTAATTGAAAAAAAAATACAATAACTAACATAAAAAAACTGTAAAAAGAAATAAATTATTATTATATTTAAAAAAATATATATATTAATATTCAAGGTCACATTTTTAATTTAACGTTCGACATGTATATCCAAAGATATATCTATATATATTATTATTGAGCCGCCTTTTATAAAATATAGTTCATGTTTTTAAAACGTAAGCTATAATTTGATGTGACGATAGATCCATCTCACCCCCCGGTCATCAGTCGACGCGTCCAAGAAGCACTCCGAGTGACACGTTAACTTTAAGACCTTCAATTTACTTCCAATTAATTCAAGGATATTTAGTTTATTTAAAAAAAATTATAATTATTTTACTATTCAAATGTATCTCTTTAAGTGTGTTTTTCTATAATGTTACTATTTTTGTTTCAGGTAAGCAGCATTGAAATATATGAATGAGGAAAAAATCTATTACTTACGTTTTAATTACAATATACAATTTAACATGTAAGTCTTTTAAAAGATGAATGGAAAAAAGAAATAATTATATTCCTATAACATCTATTATACTTACAAAATAGTGAAGAAATTAATTTTGAAATACATTTAATATATTTGATGAAGTAATTATTTACTATTTTCTAAAGTATTATAAATAAAAAACTCATCAACTCCAGACCTCCGGGACACCTCGGACCCTGTTGTTACCCGGCTTCATTAATTTGGTATTCTATATGTAATTGTTATTATCGGGACGGAGGGTGACATTTATGTTATCTTAATATATATGTATTAATAATAATTAGTTAAATACTAAAACTCCAGGTTTGTAAAATCTACTAAAGTCCACGATATTGAAATATAAAATATGATTTAAAATATTAAAAAACCATAATTATTTAGTTCTTGAATGAAATGCAAATTCAGGTCTGTGTAAAAAGCTCTTCAAGTTAAAGTCTTTTGATTTAGTTCATTACAGCGAGAAAAAGAATATTCTTTTGCTTAATTATTGAACCCGCATATTATTGAAGTTGTGTAATTAAAAACATTTCTAGTATTAATTAAAAATAATATATTAGAAATTAGTATTTTAAACATTAAATTCATTAAAAGTTGATAGTATGTGGGGATGTTAATGGATGGGTTGGAACCGCGCGAAGTGGTTACGAAAGCGTGCTTAGCAAGTACGGTGATAAGAGAGTAAATGAGGCTGGAAAGCTTATTTTGGAATTTTGTAAGGAAAGAAATTTGTTTGTGGCAAACACGATGTTAGATCATAAATAAATTCACATGTACACATGGGAGCGAGCGGACGAAAGAAGTATGATTGATTTATTCCTAGTGGATCAACGTATTCGAAGCCAAGTTATGGACACGCGAGTTTTTAGGGGTGCTGATCTGGGAACGGACCATTATCTAGTCGTTGCTAGAATAAGAGGTCTATTTACAGGTTGGCGCAGCCGCACAACGTGTCCTAGCTTGGAGTCGAATTATCGCATAAGAAGCTGGAAGCTTCAAGATCCACCGATCAGAGAGGAATATCAAGAAAGGGTTTCCAAGAAGCTAGAAAGCTGTGATCCTGGAAATAAAAGTGTTGAAGTATGCTGGCAGAACATTAGGAATGGTACGGTGAAAGTAGCGACAGAGGTATGTGGTAAAAGGAAAAGAGGTTTTAGTAAAAATCGTGATGAATGGTGGGATGATGAAGTGAAAGACGCTGTGGAGTTAAAGAAGAAAGCATGGCTGAATTATAAAGCCTCGGGTAAGGATAAAAGTATGAGAGAGATAAGAAAAAGAGAGTACAAGCTGCAAAAGTACAAAACGAAAGCACTTATAAAGATGAAGCGTGAAAATTCTGAGAGGGAAAGGGATGACAGGTTGACGATCAACTTCCGGGAAAACACAAAGCTTTTCTGGCGAGAAGTTAGTGATTCCCGGGGTGGTTCGGTAACCTGTAGAATGAAAAGGGCGCTTTCGAAGAGCGGTAAAATCTTAACAGTGCAAGAACCCGTTTTGCAGCGATGGGCGGAATCCTACAAGAAGACGTATGAATGTGAGGACAGCTAGGCCTTGAGTATCAGCGAAATGCTGAGTCCGGATATAGCCGATGGTGAAATCAGTTTGGAAGAAGTGGAGAGCGCGAAGTCTGAAATGTGGTGAGGCTGCGGGAGCAAATGAAGTAACTGCCGAGATGATCAAATATGGTGGGCCACGAGTCTGGGACTTGTTCTGGTTTTCGTGCAATTTATGCTGGAAATCAGGAGAGATCCCAGGCCATTGGTGAGGTGCAGTCATCGTACCTTTGTATAAAGGCAAAGGTTCACAGATAGACTGTGCAAGCTATAGGGCTATCAGTTTGATTAGCTTGGGCGGTAAAGTTTATGCTAAAATATTGGCGAGACGAATGCAAGAGAGATCTGAAAGGCTGTTGTGGAAGGCCCAGGGAGGTTTTAGATCTGGAAGAGGGTGTATAGATCAGATCTTTTCCCTCCGCATAATCAGGGAAAAGTTTTTGGCCCTAAACCCAAAAGTTTTCTGTGCTTTTGTGGATTTGGAAAAGGCGTTTGACAGAGTTGTGAGAAAGAAATCATGGGAGATACTGCTGCGATATAATGTGAGTGGACCCTTGCTACAAGCTGTAAAGTCTCTTTACAGATATCACTCAGCCTGTGTGCGAGTAGGAGCTGACATGTCGCCCTGGTTTGACATCCAATCAGGTGTTAAGTAAGGTTGCGCTATGTCAGCTTAGTTGTTCAATTTGTATTTGGATAGTTGTCTCCAAGGCGTGAAAGACAGTGACATGGGAGTGAAAGTAGGTGACCTTAAGGTCAATTGCTTGTTGTATGCAGACGATGCAGTGCTCATTGCATCATCAGAATGCGATCTGCAGGCATTGGTCACCACTCTGAAAGATGGGTGTGAAAATAATGATCTTAACCTGAATCCAGATAAGACGAAGGTTCTGATATTTGAAAGAAATGAAGAAAGAACAGAATGTAAGATCAAAGTGAATGGCAAGATAATGAAGCAAGGAATGAAGTGGTATATTTGGGAAGTATGTTTAGCAGAGACTTAAGATACGAAATGGATGTGGAAAGGCGTATTGCTGCCGGTAACAGAGTCAACGGTGCTTTGGCTGCATTGTTGAGACGGCGAAACGTCAACATAGCTGCATGTTTGAATGTACACAATGTAGTTTTGTTACCGACGCTTTTATACGGCAGCCAAACGTGTGTAACGCAGAAGAAGAATGTTAGAAAGATGAATGCTGTGGAGATGCGATCTCTTCGCCGAATTTGCGGAGTCAGTTTAGCTGAGCGAATCCGCAATGAAGAGATTCACCGAATGGCAGGTACTAGCGAAGATGTCGCAGTGAGAATGAAGAAGAACGTGCTCAGGTGGTTTGGGCACGTCGAACGAATGAGTGATGAAAGAATGGTAAAAAAGATTTATAAAGGAAAAGGGAGCGGTAAGAGAGACAGGGGGAGGCCTCGAGTGATCTTCGAAAACACAGTAGCTATGATACTGGAGGAAGGTCACGTTAAAAGCATGAGGACCCCCCCGAGGGCATGTATGAAAAGGTTAATGTCTGTGGTCGAGGCGAAAGAGGTATGCAGGGACCGTAGCGTTTGGCGCTCCGTCGTCTCTGGCTACCCCGCAAGGGATATGGCGTGAAGGTAAATATATAAATAAATAATAATAAATTCATTACTTAATTTTTAATTTTAAATTTAGCATTTGAACCGTCTATCCCATGTTGGATACCTGAGGAGTAACCTGACCGTTGAAAACTTTAATATAATCAAAATAATAATTATCAAAAGCCAAACAGTTGTAATTAGTTTCAATCTGTTCGGACGCACTTACGAGTAGTGGTCGTCGTGTATATCCGGCGGCACTCCAACAACGTTTTTTTAAGAGCTACTTTAAATTATACAAATAGCATCTCATTGCTATAGTGTTTATTATTTATGAGGTGAGGTGCTGTTGTCGACGTGATAAAATTATTTTCATTGTTATTTTATTATAATAAATACAATTTTATGTGAAACTTCCATTGCTCCTTGAAAATACATTGTGAAGGGCGTCGTGACGACCGACGGTGTGATGATCTCTCCTCGGCACTCTTCGTCTCATCTCGGCAGCTTTCTTTGTATATGTGTGTGTGTTCGTTTTCTTCAACTTGTTAAATCTACTAGCTTTCTTTATAAATATTTCAGAAGTAGTGTCTATTATATTAGTCTATTTACTTGTGTAAATGGCATAAAATTAAAAGAAAAATATTTTCATATCATATTCAGTCAATTATTATTATTAAGTATCCATCAAACCTTATTGTCTTATTTATAGTTTATGTTATTAATGGTATGCCAAACATGTTTCATAAAATAAATTGATAAAGTTGTTTTATAATTTAATTAATTGTTTTTAAGTATTCTGTTATGAACAGACATACGAGTATAACAAACAATATTATAATTATAATATCACTTTTTCCAAATAATTTTATATTCATATAATAATAATAATGGTTCACTTCTTAACAACATAATATTACATTTATATATTGATAAGTGTGTGTAAGAAAGAATACGGAGTGTTAGAAAAACATTAACTAACTTTAACCTAACCTGGTTTTTTTTCTTTTTTAGTTCCTATTTTTTTTTATGTCTTGGTAAATAAGTTTCTTACACAATTTATTGATTATTTTATCACCAAGAGGCGAAGACAACAAACACAACCTACTCTGAAATAGCAATATATTCATCAGATTTGTCATTTATGTCTCAAAGTAAAGAAAACAAGAAACTGTTTTTTTTCTAGGCGACACTAACCGGGACGATAAGCTTTATCTACTCTTATAGATTATCTTGAGAAGATAAATATATTATTCGGATGTTAGTATTTGTCACAGATATTAATAATAATTTTAAAATATAATTTTGGTTATTAAGAGAAGTAATATTTTATCATATAATTTATTACAATATATTGCTAAATAATATCCTTGTTTCTTTAGCTTGTGTCTTAACAACTTACAAGACGAGCCGTTTATGTTACGGAGAATATAATATAATTTGTAGATACATCATAACAATATAAGGTCTTAACTAAAAGCAACTGCTTTAATACATGCATTCTAACATTTATAATAATAATCTATAATAATCTGCTGCAAACAACTTGCAGGTATACTCGTAGGTTGTTCTTGTAAAAAGAACAGCAAACTGTGTGGTTGTAATGTTTATTTTCTTTTTTTTCCTTTCTATTCATTATTTTAATGGTAAGTATAATGGATCCATTATACTTACCATTAAAATAATGAATAGAAAAGAAAAAATATTAAGAAATAATCAAGTATGTGATTAAGTGTTCATCTCTCTTTTTAAACTAAGTATCAGATATACTTAAGTCGAAGACTAGGGTGGCCTCCAAATTCCATATTCTTTGATCCCTTCATATTTTATTTTGCTATGAGACTTGCGGTGCCATCTATGAGCGTTTTATAGCATTTTTATTGATCGATCTATGGAAGCGTGTTAGGTGTTGCCGCTAATTGCCGATAGATGGCAGATCACGGCGTAACTAAATGTTTGGAGATAGTTAATATAGCTTCCAGTAGGTTACACTCTTACACATTGTATTCGAAAATGTCATTTAACACTTGACACAGCTCTTGTAATTATAAATATTTTTAAAGTTTATTTAAATTGTACTATAATGTATTAAAAATATATTTACAAAATCAAATATTTAATATATAGAGAGGATTAAATTTATACGAAAAAAAATACACTTACAACACTCAAACAAAACAAAAGAAACAAAATAACGATAAAAACAACGTCAGATTAAAGGAACTGTTTAATTCAAATTGAAAAATCTTATATTATGGAATTTAATCTGCTTTGTTTAATTTGTAACATTATTTGCATTTTTAGTATTTCAATGGATTATAAAATAAAGATATATATATATATTGATTTACACAAGAAATTATATTTTAAATCAATATTACATTCGCCCATTTTAAATAATTATAATTAAAGATCAAATTCGAATGATTATATACTCTTTCGTATTGTATCGCTTAAAAGGCTTACTTTTCAAAGTTACTATAGACTTCTAAAAAGTCTACTTTAAAATTTAAGACTACATTAACACGTTGTAAGCTCAGTTAATTTTTTTATAATTTCCTCTTTGAACTTTGGCAACGCTTACTTCTGTACCTGACTTGGCAAATTATTAGAAGAGTTGAGTGTTTACGGCAATTGATTGAAGTCCCTCATGACATGTTAGTTACAATAAAAAGTTTTGAACAAAACATCTTTCAAATAAAATAAAACAGGTTGAAATATCAACCACTCTGACATTCTGAAGAAATTTTGCAGTACTTTTTTAATTAAGAACTGACTATTCCTAGCGACTTTATCTTTATTCCCGTCCTATTTCCTTTTCACTCACATTTAAAGTCATATATCCTCACTTCCAATTGTTGACATTTATTTTTCATATACGAGTATCTCAACAAATATAATTTGCGGAGTAAAGAGGATCCTATTTGTAAACAATAAGTCATCAATACATGAAATCCAATTAGTTGATTTTGTGTGATGCGTGAATAAACATACAAGTACAAACATTAATTGAGGTTCTCTTAACGGATAATAATGAAGAAAATTTTAAGTATGAGTATGACGAAGTACGTGGTGAAGCAAAATATAATGATGGTACGTGAATAAGTCACAAGCTTATAAGATTATTTTTAACTTTTGAATTAATCATAAACATCATTCCATTAAAATTTTATAAGATTTTTGTTTCATGTTGTTTGTATTTCTTGTGTTATACTTCTATTATAACTTTATAAAGTATAATATGAGATTTAATTTACATATATTGTTACATTACTTTTAGTAATGCACAGATGTTAAAGAACGAATCCCGACGGTTAAAACAATATCCGTTCGTTATTATCTTATTTCATAATAAAACAAATTATATAAGTGATTCAAATTTGAACCAATTTTGTTTTACTGGTTCGTGCTTAAATATATTTCATGAATGTTTATGTTCTTTGTGATCATCGTTCATTGCGCCTGGATAATAAAGTTAAGACTGTGTCATGTTTCATCTGCTCTGTGGACCGCACAGGAAGGGGAGAAGGAGTTCAAACTTATTAGTAATTAATTTATAAAATGATGTTCAGTTGCCAAAGAGTTGCGATTGCATTCATAGAAAAAAACAGCCCTACACTACCCTACACTAAATGTATGTAATATATTTTGCTTTCACTCATTTTACATGAAGTGTCTAATTTGTCGTTTCTTAATGACAGATTCAATAATATCATAAAATTTAAACCTTAATTAACGACATTTCCCCGAAGTCTCTTCCGTCTCTTTTATTAACATAATAATTAACAAAAGTAATAAATAAACACGTCGTCTGTCTAGGGTCTTAAGATATGATAACTCTTCAACTCGTTTAAAAGTATTTTTCGTTTTAAGGCGTAACTTAGTTGAATGTATGAAATGAATGACCGGAGCACTTATTAAAAATTAAAAAAAAAATGTAATAACAAACGTTTATTCAAAATGTATTGTTAGATAATACACTGAAGACGATAGTATGAGCAAAGAAAACTGCTTTGAATGAATTTCGCTTATGATTTAAATTTCACGTCCAATTTGTATTTCACTCTAACGCGAAGTATTGGATATTCAAATGTGTTCCACATTTTGAAATGACAAATAAAGCACTTTAAGTGAAATATTTTTGCTTACATTAAAATAATAAAATATTGCAGAGCTTAATCGTTTAATCACCACTGTAGCACACAGTTTAGATCTGAAATGACTATTATTAGGGTGACTGGCCAAATAATTTTAATTTCTACTGCAATGCAATGGGAGAAGAGAGGGAGCGGGGGGTAAACTTTGCAGTTTAGCTGTAACTTTGGGGCGGTTTGGGCCTTGCAAAATCCTTTCTTATTGCACCTATTCAATATGTCAGGAGTGTTGTGTCAAAATTTCAGCTTTCTAGGTATTACGGTTTGGGCTGTAGAGCGATGAATGAGTCAGTGAGTCAGTTAGTGAGTATCTTTGTATTTTATATATTATACCCGTGCTTCGCGACGACGGCGAAAGTGATCAAACATTTTGTTTGAATTTCCACTCCACCTAGGAGGTATCAAACAGGCGCGTTATATTTTTTGTAGTTTTTTAGCTGTAACTTTGGAACGGTTTGGACCTTTGCAAAATCCTTTCTTATTGCACCTATTCAATATGTCAGGAGTGTTGTGTCAAAATTTCAGCTTTCTAGGTATTACGGTTTGGGCTGTAGAGCGATGAATGAGTCAGTGAGTCAGTTAGTGAGTATCTTTGTATTTTATATATTATACCCGTGCTTCGCGACGACGGCGAAAGTGATCAAACATTTTGTTTGAATTTCCACACCACCTAGGAGGTATCAAACAGGCGCGTTATATTTTTTGTAGTTTTTTAGCTGTAACTTTGGAACGGTTTGGACCTTTGCAAAATCCTTTCTTATTGCACCTATTCAATATGTCAGGAGTCTTGTGTCCAAATTTCAGCTTTTCATTTATTACGGTTTGGGCTGTAGAGCAATGAATGAGTCAGTGAGTGTCTTTGTGCTTTATATATTAAAATTGTGTAATAATAACATCTGAAAATATTTCGTAACTTTACTAGGGACATAGTCATTTTTTAAGTTATTTATAGTCTCAGCTTCTAAGCCCATATTACGACTGTTCAAAGATAATAGAAGAGGACGAAGCTTTAACGCTTTTACCCGTTTTGGTTTAACAGTGTAACTTAGTTGACGGTATTCATTATGAATGGCGGATTTATTGTCACTGATAATTAAAGAAATAAATTTGTGTTCTAATCATAATAGTTTTAAGAATAAAGCTGTGAGAATATTTTCCACTTTAGGCGTCGCTACAGAGAGTGTAGTGTAAGAAGGGTTAGTGCGTTTCAAGCCATTCTCTATAAGAGCGATCATGAATGTAATATAGATATAGTTGTTTAGTTTATTGCTATCTGGAAAGTAGAAACATGTACTGTATATTTTTGTTTCTTAAGATGCTTTGAACGTTTTGAGTCAAGTTTATTTTTTATATATATATATATATAAAAATATAGATCATTAGAAATGATATACAAGAATAATAAACATTAACGAATCTGTTAAAATTAAAGATTTAAGAAACAACAAAAAATTCCTGTCTCCTTGAAATACTTAATTGCTTTAGATATAAGCCGCTTTGGGATTCTTGTTTATTATCTAACCCTTAGGAATAGCAGTATGTTAAATAGGATCGTAGTGAATATTTTGTTAAGTGTTAATTTACTATTGTTGTGTTGTTAATTTACTTGAATAAGTGTTAATCTATCTGATTGGTTAGCTATTAAAATTAATCATTAAAATTGAGTTACTATTTAAATAAGTCATTCTTCCAAAATCCAACTGTAAGTTCGCTGTGCTAGCAGTCACAGTAGTTTAATGATTTTTCTTATTATATTAGAGAATTCATCTGAATTTATAAACACATATAATGTCTAATTAAATATACTTACATATTTTAAATAGCATATACTCGTATATCTGAATGAAATGTGTATTAGGAAGATTCTAGGAAGTAGTTGCGAATAAGATTTTAAACGACCTTTTGGTAGGTGCCCTCCTAATATTTTCAGGTAGATTGTTCCAGAGGATCGAAGCTTGAACTCTAAAAGACTTCTGAACAAAATCAGTTTTATGCGGTAGAATGGCCATTTTAAGGTTGGAAGATGACCGAAGCATTTTGTTATGTGTTTCGTGAAGATATTGGAATTCCTCCTTTAGGTATGGAGGCGCTTTTGGATCATTTAAGATTGAATAGAGGAGATTAAGTATTCTAGAGCTACTCCTCTGTCGAATAGTGAGCCATTTAAGTTTAGTGCGAAATTGAAAAACATGATCATACTTACGTAAACCGAAGATGTAGGGGAGACAGTTGTTAAGGAGGCGCTCTAACTTGTTGAGAACATCATTGTTTAGGTCTGGATAGGAGACATCTGCGTAATCAATAAGGGGCAAGATAAGAGAGTTGATTCGCATTATTTTCGTCTTAATAGGGAGGAAAGGTTTAGTTCGATATAAGGACTGTAATGCGGCAGTGACTTTACGGCATATTTCGTTTATCTGCTGTCGCCAATCCATCTTACAGTCAATGCACAACCCCAGTTTTTTTACTGTTTTTGATAGTGGTATGACATTGCCATTATATGTGACGGCTGGCATGCTGTCAAAATCCGTTCTGACCAGCAATCTTGAGCTTTCAATGACTATAGCTGTACATTTTTTAGGATTAACAGAAACACCAAATCTAGAGGACCATAAACTCAATTGATTTAAGTTGCGATTAATGGTAACAATTGCATTTGAAAGTTCATTTATCCCAGTTTGCACATAGAGCTGAAGGTCATCAGCGTATAAGTGATAAGAACAATCGAAGTTGGGAAGTAATGTATTAATAAATAAAGAAAATAAAGATAAAATGCCAAGGTGGATTTCGTGGTTAACTGTGTTGAAAGCATTTGAAAAGTCTACAAGCACCTACACTGTTAATAGCTTTTTGACCATACCAAGTCGAATATCATCGGTTACTTTTATGAGAGCGGTATTGGTGCAGCGACCTGGACGAAACCCAGACTGGTAAATACTCAGTAGGTTGTACTTGAAAATATGACAAGATATTTGCTTATAAACACAGGCTTCTAGAACTTTTGATAGGAATGGCAATATGGAGATGGGTGTCTAATGATTTGCGTGAGTAGGTTAAGGAATTTTAGATAACGGACGCACCAAAGCTTTTTTCCAAATATTGGGATATTCACCAGATGTTAAGGAAAAGTTAACAATATGAGACATTAAAGCTAAGAGAGGATCCAAAATATTAAGAATCATAGATCTGCTAATATCGTCACAGCCTTAGATTTTATAGAGAAAATGGTTGTTTTAATTTCATCCTGTGGTACAGTTGTGAAATAAAAAGATGGGATATCAGGACTCTGAATTGATGAAATGCAAGCAAGTGTTCGAGATAGGATTGTATGATCTAATTAAGGAATAGCGACAAAAATAACTATTTATCTCATCTAATGGCAGAGGGGAGCAAGGTTTAACGGAAGGTGACGTGCAAACACCAATAGAATTAAGAAACTTCCATGAATCAGGAGAGGAAGCATTGCTTATATTGTCATGAATATAACGGCGTTTAGCTATTCGTATCACTTGATTGCACCGATTCCGCGCACGCTTGTAAATTGACCAATTCTGTGCATTGCGGTCTTTTTTAAATGCTCTAAATAAACGATCCCGTTTAATCATAGCAGCCCGAATAGAGGTAGTCATCCACGGTGCTGCAAATCCGCTTAAATTTAACTAGATGTACTGGTGCGTGAGTATCATACAATATTAAAATAGTAGTGTTAAAATAATGAATTTTGTCTTCAACTTTCGACGCTGCATTTATTACCGAGAAATCAACTTTATAAGCATCCCGCATTAAATTATCTAAGTTTATTTGAGACAAATTTCTAATTTCCAAGATTTTAGGTTTCTGTTTAGGGGGTTTTAATTTGTATGACAAGCAAATAAGGTCGTGTCGCGAAAAGCCAGGAGCAGATAACTGTCCAAATTCTTTTGACAATTCAGGGGCTCCAGTAATTATGAGATCTATCCATGAATTATCACTGTCTAAATTGTGATGAGTTGCCTTCAACAGGAGAATTAAGAAATTAACTGACTCAATGATAGATCGAAGTCTAAGGGATCGCGAGGAAGATTTTAGGAGATTAGTATTAAAGTCACCCATTATTATATAATGTTTATAATTGAACTATATATTATCTAGGACGTCTTCTAAATCTGTAAAGTAATCAGTCGAGGGAGGACATTATATAACGCCTAAAAATGCCTTGACACCTTTTAAATCTAGCTCTAAAAACAAGTACTCACAGGAGGCCGAATATCGAGAGGGAGACATTAAAATAATTTTATGAGTAATAGACGCTTTTAAATATACAGCGACACCACCCGCCCTTCTGTCTGTGCGGTCGTCCCTTATTAACACAAACCCAGGTAATGGATAAAGCGCAGTGTGCAATTGTGGTTTTAGCTAGCTCTCGGAGATAAGTACCGCGTGGATTGCATTATTCTTTGAAAATGTAGCCTCTAGTTCAACATAGTGGCTCGGTATACTTTGAGAATTTAAATGACATATATTGAACAAGTTGCGATTATCAGAAAATATGCTTTCCAAATGTCCACTTAAAGAAGTTAAGCTATCGTTTATTTGATCGTCACAACTATCAAAGGAACCACTGGAATCGTGGAGTGAGTAAAATGTGTCATCAATACTGTGAGAAGATTCATTATCAGACATAATGTATCTTAAATAAATAAACTATGAAATAACTATATAAATGAACAATAAAATAAGAATAAATAAAATAAAATAAAATAATAATAACACAGGCACACAAAAAAAAAAAAACGTCATGAACCAGAGGGGAGACTCCATTATTCCCAGGTTTTTGGGATCGCTGAAACCGAATATGACAATAAAAACTAATTTTAAATGCCAGTTTTCCCGCTAGCACCCCCTTACTACCTCTTAAGGGGTGAAAATAGAAATTTTTGTAAAAAATCAAGATAGATGTGTCTTTCTACGTTTTTTGGGATGCTGAAACCGAAAATGATAACTAAAAATAAATTCATGACCACTATCACCCCCTACCATCCCTTACAGGGGGTGAAAATTTCATTTTTTTCTATAAAATCAAGACAGATGTGTATTTCTACGTTTCTTGGGATGCTGAAACCGAAAATGATAACTAAAAATAAATTTATGACCACTATCACCCCCTAATACTCCTTACAGGGGGTGAAAATTTCAATTTTTCTATAAAATCAAGTTAGATGTATATTTCTACGTTTTTTGGGATGCTGGATCCGAAAATGATAACTAAAAATAAATTTATGACCACTATCACCCCTTTACTACCCCTTAAAGGGGGTGAAAATTTCAATTTTTCTATAAAATCAAGATAGATATGTATTTCTACGTTTTTTAGGATGCTGGAACCGAAAATATGTGAATTTCTATGTTTTTCAAGATGCTGAGAGAAAAAATTATTATAAAGTATATGGTAACCTTATTCTATGCATATATTTGTTATTATGATACTAAGACTGAATCATGATTTTTGTCCTATTCTTAACAAGTTGTTTCATTTTTTTGTTTTTTTTTTGCTTTCTATTTAATTCTGTTTACACTGTTATCCATCCGGCAGTCTTGTAAAACGCTTAAAAGATGCTGAACCTAATTCTATGCCTCCGAAATAGAAAGGTTACTATTTTTCGGCCAATTTAGGAGACTACAGTGAGGAGCAAGGTGAAAGGTTCCATCAGACAGGATCTTAAGACAATGGAACAGCGCTATCAGGGTAAATGGGATGTCAATATGTTAGCAGACTACTGTTGGAATTTAAAAAGAGATTTGCCAGAACAGAAAAGAACCAATAAAAGGAAACCACTTAGAAGAACCTTCGACAACAAGAGAGTTCGTTATCGTAGAAACAGGGAGACGCTGAATAGTGAGAGGCAAGGGGACTCACTTTAATTCAGCACCCCGGATAGTGAGAGGCAAGGGGACTCACTTTAATCCAGCACTCCAAAAGGGAACAGAAATCTACTACGTCCACGCCGTTGTTCCTGGGTTACGCTAAGAATAGAATTAAATCATGAATATATATCAGATACTTCTGATCGATAAAGCATTTGAATTTCTAATATAAGAGCTAAGAGTAACTTCAAACTAGTTTGATAAACATGTCATTTACTGTAAATCGTCAAAATTTCTTCATACATCTTGATTTTATACAAAATTGAAACTACCCCCACCCCCTCCCCCCCGTTAGGGGTAGTTAGGGGGTAATATTGAGTAAAAGAGGTATCAAATTCACTTTTGGTTGTCATTTTCGGTTTCATTATACCTAAAAACGTAGAAATACACATCTGTCTTGATTTTATAGAAAAAAATGATATTTTCACCCCCTGTAAGGGATGGTAGGGGGTGATAGTGGTCATGAATTTATTTTTAGTTGTCATTTTCGGTTTCAGCATCCCAAAAAACGTAGAAAGACACATCTATCTTGATTTTTTACAAAAATTTCAATTTTCACCCCTTAAGAGGTAGTAAGGGGGTGCTAGCGGCAAAACGGGCATTTAAAATTAGTTTTTATTGTCATATTCGGTTTTAGCGATCCCAAAAACCTAGGAATAATGGGGTCTCCCCTCTGGTTCATGACGTTTTTTTTTTTTTGTGTGCCTGTGTAATTAAAAGCGCAACTAAACTTGTGCTAAAAAAAAATATATGACGGCGCGTTGATTGAAGTTTATTTTAAATTATAAGTTACGCAATTATATTATTTGATTCTGTAATGGATTGTTATAAAAATATTAAAATATGAGCGGTTACTCCCGAATAAGGTAGTAGATGTCGCCACTGAGAATGGCGGTTGTCATGGAGTTGACAGCCATTGCAAGAAGTGCACATTTGCTAACCTATTGGCTCTAAATCCAGTTTAATCTTATTGATTGTGTGTAATATTTTGTTAAACAGTTTTAAAAGAATTAATAATAACGTTTTGAAGAATACGAGTGTACTTCTATTTTTTTAATTCCTATCGTTACAACGCCCATTATGAACAATAACAGCCAAGACCGCTATGAGGCTTCTCCCGACACTCTCACATCAGAAGTGGGATTACCAGCGACGAATAAGGAACAGAATAGAGGTCAGAACATTAATATTTCTCAAAATAACGAGTGTGAACGTTGGAAATATCTCTTTGAAGTACAACAACAGAATATGATGGAATTAATTCGCGCTATACGAGAACCATTTGTATCTAGTACTAAAATAACATTACCCGAGTTTAACCCTGATACTCCTGAGTACGACGCTCGAGCGTGGTGTGAAACCGTGGACATATGCTTACAAGAAAAATCTATTTCCGGCAGTGATTTAGTAATCACAATGAGCAAGGCACTCAAGGGAACGGCGTCAGCAAGGCTTGCGCAATCTAGTTTTACCGGTATTACGTGGCCGCAATTAAAAGATCTCTTCTTAGCTAGATTTGATACTGTTGAGACACCAGCTGCGAACTTATGGCGACTACTCAATAGTAGTCCAAGGGAAGGAGAGTGTTTATCTGCGTTTGCCGGGCGATTTATGAGCACTATATTAGCACGATGGAAGTCTTTATCGAAAGAACAGATTGCGATCGCGCTGACTTTAGCACATACTTCAAAAATTGAGCCGCGATTGCAAAGAATAGCATTTACTACTGAGATTGACACTCGTAATAAATTGCAACAGGAACTTGTGACTTTCGGCTTTAGAAAAAGAGGACCTCCCCCCTAGTGAGAAGACTACTCCGACTGAATTAAAGAAGTCGCGTACAGATAATGCACGGTGGTGCTATAACTGTGGCAAACCGGCTCACGTATCTCGGGAATGTCGAGGAAATAGTAGTCGTGACAGCAATACTACTACACAATTTGAGATTTCAGATACTACCTCCTCTCAGCATTCGAAGGACGCTAGCTCGCAGAAGAAGACAATTACTCCAACATGCTTCAAGTGTGGGGAACGAGGCCACATCGCGCCCCGTTGCTCCAGTGCGGATGTCAAGGCCAGCGATGCACGAACTGAACGACGAGTGAATGTCTGTTCCATCCAACCTGCCATTGATGAACTTTTAGATGAAACCGGTGAGAAGTTTTCATTTTGCTTTGTCTCAGGTGCCGAATACTCGTTAATAAAACGAGTTCTATCTGATAGATTTCTAGGTAAACGACAGTATGATGCAGTATTATTGTTAGGAATAAGTAATGCGCATCTTAATTGTAACGTCCAAATTCTTTCTACAGTTACTATTTCATGTGGTGCCCGATTCGTGTATTTCAAATGATATAATGATCGGGAGGGATCTACTTTCATTAGAGTTTTCAATAGAGGTTTTTGAAAATAATCTTATCCTTAAAAATAATAGGGCCGTTTCTATTTGTGACATAGGTACAAAGGAAAACAAATTCGAAAGTATAGATTGTGATGTGTTTGAAAAAAAACGGCAATTAGTTGCTCTACTCAACAATTATTCCAGTAATTTCGTAGAGGACCCGTACTAGCCCTACCAGTAGGTATACCTACTGGTAGGGCTAGTACGGGTCAGCTGATCATTAAATTATGTGATCCTAATCTCACGGTCCAGCGTAGACGTAGTCCAGATGAAAGACAGGAAGTACGTCGTCAAATTAAAGAACTTTTGTCCGCTGGCATCATACGTGAAACCTCTTCTCCCTTTGCTAGTCCAATTATCGTTGTTAAGAAAAAGGACGGGGGTGATAGGCTCTGCGTAGATTATGTCATTGATAAACAGTACATGTAATATAATAAAAAGACTTAATTATATGAAACAAAACTAACAAAGAAAAATTAAAAAGAGAATTAAAATTGAATGAACTTTACTTTGGTCTGTGCGTAAACATAAACGTCACATTGACTGACAGTTAATCACTGTAGTTGTCTCAGATTCAAGACGTTTATTAAAATCAGCCATCCGTTGTGTCCAGCACGCTTCAAGCTCTGTTATGTTAGCCATTGTGATGTGAGTGTTCGATAAAACAGAGAAAATAGTGCTTTCTGTTCAAAATATACTGTTTTAGGATAAGCCGTTGGGATTGATGTAAGTAAAGTTATAATTTATATTATAACATTAATATTTATATCCAGAATTATTGTAATAAACTAAATATTAAGAATCTAAACACTGTTAACTAAAATACCTCGTTCGACAGGGTCGATCGTGTTAGGTAGATTCCCGTCACGCGATACTCGATATGCAATATTCGAAGGTAATAATGATTAGATTGAATGATTTACTTTAGTTGTGGGGGGGGGGGGGGCGGTGGTCGGATCGACAAAGAAAAATTAGCCAGCAGTATTCTACTAGTCATTACGAGTCTTATGATGGGTCACTCGGCATATATTGGGTGAGGGGGGAACCACCACCCACCCCTATCTCCTAAACGGGGGGTCGCATCAAAAAACTTTTCGTACAAAAAAGTTTCCTCTTTTAATTTATTAATTTTCTAAGATTTTTCCGACAAGAAATTTTGCCTTCTTCTGTGACTTTTTTCGGTTTTTAACTTTCAACCCCCCCAGCCCTCCAACCCACCGACTGATTTCCCCCGTTCAAGAACTTAAGCTTTATTTTGTCTTTAAGAATGTGTATACCGAGTTTGAAAATCCTCCGTCAATATTTGCGACATGTAGCGTGTCCCAAAGGTTTGCACTTTCACCCCCCCTCCCAGCCACCCCTTTCACTTTTTCCAAAAAATCGAGCTGTTTCGATTGTCCTACTAATTTATCCTATCGACCTGTGAAGTCAGATTTCGCCTACGATGAATTTGGACTGATGGATCATATATACATATATATATAGAGGGATATATAAATATTTTTTTTTCGACGGATTCTCAATCTCCAGTTCATAAACGGCGTAGCGCCCCTACTCTGGGGTCTGGGTCCCGTCATCGCATCGATTGCAATAGGTAGATTCATCTATGGAATCTACCTAAAAATTACTATTTAAATATATTAAATTAATAGAGCAACTAAAAACTGTTGTTGACTTTTTAACACCTACCCTCGAAAAAAACGTTTGTTTTCGTGTAAACATTAACATTTCTAAGATATAGATGGAAGGCATTGTTAATATTTAATTATTTTCAAACCAAGGCCGGCAGCTATCTGTAATTTTTATACCTGCTATTGCGCGTATACATTTTTTTTGACAGATAAATATTTCATGTGCATTTGTAGGATTTCCCCATAAAACAATATCGTATTTAATCAAGGCGTACGCATACGCGTACATAAGCATAATACGCTGAAAGAGCAACATTTATATTCGTCCCCTTTTTTATTTCTCTTAAACCGTAAATGAATTTATTTAATTTATTTTTAATTATGTCAATGTGTGAATTCCATGTCATATTACTATCTATACCTATACTAAACAAATTAAAATTGTCAACAAGTGAAATGTCATTATTATCAAAATTAAAGGTAAAATTCATTGCTGGTTTTTGGTTTGGATAAAATTGTATTAATTTAGTTTTTGTAAAATTTATAATCAGATTGTGGTTGGATAACCAATTTGTAATAATTTCAAAAATTTATAAAAGTTGAGTTGTCAAGTTTAATTCATTTTTGTCTTAAAAGTAATTGAAATATCATCGGCGAATAAAATTGTATGTGCATTAAATAATGTAGGAAAATCATTTAAATAAATTAAAAATAACACACTTCCTAGCACACTACCTTGTGGAATAGATTGAGTAGGTGTTGCTTATCTATTCCACAAGGTAGTGTACTTTTTTTTTAATTTCACTTGTTCTAGGGTATTGTTACTTTTATTTTTGAAATCTATAGAGACGAATTGCTTTCTGTTAGTTAAATACGACTTTAGCCACTCGTAAGCTGATCCCCGAATGCCAATGTTCCAAATTTTCACCAGTAATGTTTTATGACATACCCGGTCATATCAAGCAATATGCCGACGGCATAGTATTTCTCATTTAGATGTTGTAATATTTTATTGGTATATTCAAAAACTGCTAGGATCGTGGATTTATTTTTTTGATAAGCCATTTGGTTTTTATTTACTAATTGAAATGTTTCTAAAAATGTGTACAATCTGTTACACATAGATTTTTTGAATAATTTTGAGGCTATTGTTAATAAAGCGATTGGTCTATAATTTGATGGATCTTTATTCCCGTTCTTAAAAAGTGGTCGTATAATCGATATTTTCAATAAATCTGGAAAAATACCTTCTTTAAATGATTGATTGATTAGTAAAGTAAATGGTTTTATTGAATATTTGCAAGCTCTTTTTATAAGAAGGACAGGTATATTGTCGTACCCTACGCTATAAGTGTTTTTTAATGATTTGATTATACCTGTTACTTCATGTTCTGAGACTGGGTGAATATAAATTGAGTGCAAAGAGTTATTACTTAAGTGTGTACCGCTCGGTTTTTCTTGGTTTCTTAACACATTAGTTGTCGTACCCCCAATATTAATAAAGTATTTATTAAATTCTTCTGCAACGTTTTGTGGGTTAGTTAGTAGATTGTTATTAATCTGTAACACAATATTAGATTTTTCTTTTGCTTTTTTTTAGATATAATGCCACATCATTTGTATTTTATTGTAAGATTTTTTCATTCTATTTATATTAAAGTTCTTTTTTGCTATTTTCAATACCCTTTTTAATGTTTTTATTTGATGATTTAGGTAACCATATTTTTTATTACATTTTATTTTTCTTCGTTTTTTAATAAATGTATTATCAAAAATAGTACATATATAATTGTGGAATATGTTGTAGTTTTTATTTATATCCGTTGTATTTATTAATAATTTTTCCCAATTTGTGTTTTTAGTTGTTCTAAATACTGATTGATGTTGTTTTCGCTAAATATCCTAATTTTTTTATATAATGGTTTTTCAATAGCATCAATTTTTTGTACAAGATTTATTTAAGGTCAATAAAACTGCACAATGGTCTGATATTCCTAAGTCAAGCTCTTTAGGGGCTTGCATACAATCAATATTTGTAATTACTAAATCTTAACAACTTTGCCTACCTGTGACCGGGTCCGTCCTCACTCCAGCACTGTCTACTATTTGCTTTAAGTTATAATTTAAAAGTGTTTTTTAAAAGTATTATTTTTTGGTTTTTTCACTTTAGCGTTTTCAGTTAAATAATCTATGTTGAAGTCCCCCGTGACTAAAATGATTTTCTTATATGTTTTTGAGATTTCGTTTAACAGTAATTCCATTTTATGGAAACACATGTTCCATTCGCGGTCTGAACGATATAGATATACAACTATACAATAATGTAATAATTCTACAGTACAAAATTCAATTACAAATACTTTAGTTTTATTTTTATTTATTTTATTTATTTTAAATATTCTTAAAACTATATACATGGTATACATATCAAATTTGAATTGAATTTATTGAATTTTTAAAACTACAATTTTCATTTGTAATCAAACAAACATATATCGTAAACGACTACAAAAGTATAAACTGTGTCGCAGCCGTTTACGCACACTCCGGGATTCCGTGTATGTTCTAGTATCATATAAGATGTATTCAAATATTCAGTAATTTAACAATTCTTATAAATATTACTTTCTATACAATAACTAAATTATAATAAACAATTACTATTCGTTTTTGAGACAAAAATATATAAAAAATTATATTTTTCGCTTAAACTTAACGAAAAACTATTAAATTGTTATTATTACAATTTTATTAAAGAATTAAATAATGTATTAAAATAATAAACAGTGATTAATTATTAGAGTTAATTAGATTATTATAAGAATGTGGGGTGAGTATGTGTTGTGTTGTGTGTGTGTGAGTGTGTGTGTGTGTGTATGTGTCATTTATTAATTATAAATAAGTGTCTCTGTTTCATCATATGAAAGTTTCTGTAAGTAATTATAAAATTTTATTTTTACAGTTCCAATATGTCAGAGGATATATATTTTATTTAATTTATTGTAAATCAATGAGGAAAGGTATTCATAATTCCGCTTTGGCAGTGCAGTATGACATCGTTTGGTTTCACACGGTTGTTTAGAGCGGCGAGTGAATGAATTATCAATTATGAAAGGTAGTGTCTGATGTTTTCGTAAAATCAGTTGTCTAATATACAATTGTTTTACTGTCAATACATTGGCAGTGCTGTATAGCTCATTGGTAGGTGAAAGCATTGGTTTTGATAACATTACTTTTAGTACAGCTCTTTGTGCTCTCTTCAGTCGAAGAAAACGAATTTTACTAGATCCACCCCATGCTGTTACGCAATAAGAGAGAATTGATTGTATCAAAGAAAAGTAAACTGTTGTTAGGATGTTTGAATCAGCAACCGCCTCAGCCTTTTAAAAACAAATATCAATTACTCTTTAATTAATCTTACTCTAACAACCGTTGAGTCTACCTGATCCTTCCAAGTCAACAGGAACAGCTAGTACCTCGAGATAAACAGCGATGTGCTTGGATTGAATAAGTCTGATCAGGCAAAGTGTGTAAACTGACAGAAAATGTGGCAAACATAGTCTTAGTTAAGTTTAGTGTCAACCGGTTCCTGTCCAACCAACGAACTATATTACTCAAAACTGTCTCAGCTGAAATACGAGCTTCTGTCCAAGATCGACCCTGAATGAGAAGGACAGTATTATCCGCATAAGCCATAATCTTACATTCATTCATTAAGGGGAGCTCAAGTAGGTCATTTACGTAAATAAGAAATAGCGTAGGGCCCAATACACTACTCTGGGGCACTCCGCACGTAATTGGTAGAGCTTGACTTTTATACGGATAGATTTGCACCCGTTGCTTACGGTTATTAAGATAACTTTTGAATATTTGAAGAGCATTTCCACACACTCCAATATTCTCAAGCTTATTTATGAGAATGGATATAGAGACGGAGGGTATACAATAGTATTTGTTAATGTTAATACAGCATCTTCTGTTGATTTACCTTTACGGAAACCAAATTGATTATCAGACAAAATGGTAAAGTCAGCAAGAAATTTTGTTAATCTGTTGTTCAAAATTTTTTCAAATATTTTGGACAATGTGGACAATACTGATATAGGTCTATAACTATTGACACTATCTCTATCACCACTCTTATATACGGGATGAATTATGGCCTCCTTAAATACTGCAGGAAAAGTTCCAGTAGAGATACACTTGTTAAAAATAATGAGCTGCTTTCAATAAAGAGGAGGAAATGTTATCCCAACCAACGGCACACCTTTTAAGCCCTATAATTGTGCGGCGATCTTCGTCATTATCAGTTTCCATTAAAACCATCGAATTAATCGTAGATTTGCTGGAAGTGCTTGAAAAGGTATCACAGTTCTTCAGCTTTGAGGATAGCTCTATGCCAATGCTACTAAAGTAATCATTAACTATATTAACGGATTGTTCAGGATTAGAAGCCAACTGTATCAGTGACTTAGCAGTTGTTATTTCATTGTTTAAGTATGTGCAATTTTTAATGAGTTTCCATGTGGTCTTGGGATCATTTTTTGCTTTTTGGAACTCTGCACGCTCGTAAGATATTTTAACGGTTTTCAAGATGTTCCTACAATGGGTTCTGTATCGCGTATACGTCAATTTGGCTTCGTGGTTGTTAGGATTTTTTTTGGGAATTTTGTATAACCGGTCACGATTTCTAACACAACGCAAAAGACCTGGCGTCATCCAAGACTTAATAATCCGTCGCTTATATAAATAGCTACTATTCGTGAATGAGACGAGACGATATCCATGATAATCTTCACCAAAGTACTAACTGCCGCTTCAGCATCAGTCATGGACATGATAGGAGAAAAGTTGGTATCACACAAGCACTCTCATCAGTAATTAATTTAGTACAGGCAGTTCTATTTCTCCTAACTTTACCATTGCTACATAAAATAACAGGAGTGTGATCCGTGACAGAGGATTCAATTACCAGAACTGTTGAAGGTCTATTTGTTTTTAATAAGACGTGGTCTAGGCAACTATTATTCCTTGTCGGTAATACATGAGCCCGTAGCATGGCGTGCATGGCTGCCGTAGTTAGATATATATCTGCATTAGGGTTGCCACTCCCTGGTATAATGTTAATATTTATATCACCAATCAACGCCACAGTTTTAAACTTTGACAAGGACTTTAGAATGTTATCCAATGATTCGATGAAATCAGATACATTCCTAATTGAAGGAGATCGATAAGCGGCCACTACAGGAATATCGTTATTAAACTTCGAGACGAGACAGTTAGCATCTTTTAATGTTGGTTTTATAACTGTGCACGCAAGTTCAGATTTAACAAAAGCTACTAATCCGTCGTTTTGGTTCGTAAAGGTGCTTTTATATGGAGAATAACCTGACATACCGGGAGACAATGACTTTTACTCAGCCAACATTCACTGAGTATAAGCACGTCAAAAACCAAGTTTATTCTTTTTAGCAGTAATTGAAATTGATCAAAATTACAACTAATACTTCTAATATATAATTTAATATGTCATCTCTTGGTTTGTATTCAATGTCATTCTTTAAAATAATACCTATTTCGCGTGCGTAGTTTTGTCTAGTAAATTCAGCTACTACCTGATATCCTTTTTGTTGTATCAGACTATCGCTTTGTCCAGGTTTAAGCCATGTTTCTGTTATACAGATAACTGATATTTTCGTGTCCGATAAGTATGCCTCAAGTTCGTCAATGTTGTTAGTAATGCATTGAATATTTAAAAGCATTATATTATGTCAAGTGTTTCGAAATGTATGATTATTTTGCTTTCTTGTATTTGGTCTTTGTATGTTATTCGTATCTCTCTTTTTATTATAATTGCTGTTAATAGTTTTAATTGACTCGCCGTTCTTTTATCTCCTGTGGTGTAAAGTACTCGCTTACGCGTATGTTTGTGTTGTGGAATCTATATAAATTGTTGAGGATAAATTTATTCTTCTTCATGCTGATGAGTTCTACAACAATTGGTCGTGGCTTACCCTTAAATCCACCTAATCTGGAGCAACTTTCAATGTAGCCGTTGATGTCAATTTCCAGGTAATTATTTATTAATTTCGATATATTCCTAATACGCAATTATTCTGTTCTATTCATATTCTGTTTCATGTCTATATTCTTGCATTCCGAAGACAACATTTTTTTTTGAGTTCATGTGCTTATAGAATTTATTGTGCAAATTTTGAACTTCTTGTCTTAGTAAAGAATTTTCGTTTTTAAGTTTTCTAATTTCATTTGTTAGTGACGTTTGAAAATGTAACGACCTATCTACCATTATACTGGGCTGAAACGTTAAGGAGTGAAAATAATTAAATTTTATCTAAAAAGACATGATTAAAGTGATTTCCAAAACCTTTTGACAATTCAGGGGCTCCAGTAATTATGAGATCTATCCATGAATCATCACTGTCTAAATTGTGATGAGTTGCCTTCAATGGGAGAATTGAGAGATTAACTGACTCAATGATAGATCGAAGTCTAAGAGATGGCGAGGAAGATGTTAGGAGACTAGTATTAAAGTCACCCATTACTATATAATGTATCTGATCATTCATCAATCTTTATTGATATAAGAAACAATATAATTCGTTTTGGATAAGTAGTGCAAATGTTTCGATAGACATATACAAACATTTTTAGATTGAGATATCAGGTGTAATCTAAATGCCTTTTTTATTTATTAAACTCTAAACGGACCGCAGTAAAGAGGTACATGTAATTCGATATTTTTTTCTAATTTCTTTTACTATTGCAATAATTTGGACAGATTATAAAATGTAATTATAAAGAAAAGTTGTAATGATAGCGCTAAATAAGTAAACTAACAAATGTTTTGTGTGTCATCTAATTTTACACTGAAACTACAAATATAACATAGTGTAAATATGCAAAGAGCGTGTCTGCATTACATTTAATTTACACTTGATCAATTCCTTTTATTTCAGTAATTTTGGTTTCCAGAGAAACCTCAGAGGTTTTGACATTTGAATATTTTATAAATTTGTATATAAACTTACTAGTATTTAATCATTAACGTAACCTGCCCTCGCAAATAATAAAAAAAAATAGATATTCTCCAATAATTGGATTATAATTTAAAATACTAGAAATTATTTCCTATATTTAAATATAAATGTACATATTTCTATTTATATTGATACACACACATATATACAAACATATAAATAATTTTGGTAATTTTTTTATTAATAAAAATCTTTTATAACAAAAAAGTGCATTAATATTAACAACTTTTAACATCAGGTTAAGTCCTAGAATAATGAAAATATCGAAATACGGGTCTAATGATAAACTGATTCCGATGCCTATATATGCGAATGCTGAGCGAGTACTGACAATATGTCTGTGATCTGAATGTGATCACTGTTCACACGATCCGTCTGATATTACGGAATATATACGTGAGAACTGATCTAACTTATATATAAATAAATTTTCTCACATGAACCAGCCTGGTTACCTGGTTGTCTCACACTAGTCACCTGTTACGTATAACAACTATGACAAGCGTCGACTACCCTATTCGAGATAAAAATTTGTAAACAGATCACTTGAATTTATCAAGCCTAACGCTTTTTGAACAAAACTTACAATTAATATTTATTTCAATAATGGTCAAATTAAATGTTCAGTTTTTTAATTTTATTATAAAGTTTTATTATGTTAATAATTTGGTTTAAATAATTCTACTTAAACGTGTAAAAAGAATATGTTTGTAGGTTTAAGCCATTGCTAAATAACTACTCAGCGAACACAAATTCAGCTTAAGAGATATTTCTGTATACTAAGCGATCTTTTGATTTTAAAATATATCTTAAAACACTGCGGCAGTACACATTAATATTAAGCTGCGTGTTTCATACGCTACTGTTAGTGTATGTGTTTTGTATTTATTATAACACTTGCACATCGAGAGAGACCATTTGTCCTCTGTTAATAGCTGCTGGATATTAGTACCCAGTCATATTAACACGCCGTTAAGGTAATAACAAATATTATAAATATTTGAAATTTAAATTATAAATGTGGTTTAATATTCAACATCTTTAATGTGTTTCAATCAATAACAATACTTTTGTATAAAAATTTACGTGATCTATGATTACTATTATATATACTTATTATTATTTGTTTTGCTTCTTGATTTTGTTATGATCTAAGATTATGGATAAGGACTCTGAATGTTTGAAACTAGTCGAGTACCTCATTTTAGTTTCAGTCAGTCAGTTCCTATTTAATTGAAATGAGTGCTGTAGATAAATATAACAATTAACTATAATGAGAAATAAATGTTAATCATATTATATAAAGTATAATATTGCTGGTAATTTAAAAGGTGTATCCGAATCTCACACACTCGGTAAACTTTTGAAATTAGAATTATGACAAAACTATTTGTATATTTAATTATGTATAGTGAAGACCCTAACTCTGCCTCCGGGGACCGTTCCGCTTCGGCTTCTTCTTCTTCGGCGATTTCTGAACTATCTCATCCATATTTAAACGAGAGCCTTACTTACTGACGTTTGACCTTTATTGGAGAAGGGTTTGTACAACACCTAATAGTATGGTGTGGTTTGGAATTAAAACAAGATCATCATTGTAATGAGATTAAATGTTATGTTACTTTTGTAATAATTAGAAACCCTTGAATTGATTCAGATAAAAGACTTGAGAAAAATAACTCTATTTTTATTATTTTATGATTATTTATTTTATATATAATTATTCAATATATTTTAATTTTTTACTACATATTTATGGTATTTCTTTTATTTTCTTTTTTAATGGAGCGTTTAATTTTAAAAGCCAGGGTGCGTTTGATGATATTCAGTGATGGGGATCAAAGTATACAAACCGGGCTTCAGTGACTTTCAATAATCACATATCCTTTCAATAATCTTATTGTTCCAGTTAGTGTGTACATATGAAGATAACTTAAAGTCTGCATCTCATTTGTAAAATAATATAAATTTATTTATTTGAAATGACCATCAACTATTACGTGTATACGAATTTCTCAAAGGACCATGTGAAATGGGTGATAAAGAATTATTTATTTATTTTAACTTCACGCCATATCCCTTGCGGGGTAACCAGAGACGACAGAGCGCCAAACGCTACGGTCCCTGCATACCTCTTTCGCCTCGGCCATAGACATCAACCTCTTCATACATGCCCTCAAGGGGGTTCTCATGCTCTTTACTGTGTTTTCGGAGGTCACTCGAGGCCTCCCCTTGTCTCTCTTACTGTTTATTTTTCCTTTATAAATCTTTTTTACCATTCTTTCATAGCGAATAAAGAATATTCGGTAAATCTATTATAATTTTTATTTTAATTGATCATTTGATTGATGGATTATCAATGTTAATAGTCAAACTCTTAAATAGAAGATGGTTAGGAAGATTTCTAAAGTAATCTAAACTAAATATTTATTATTATGGTTCAAGTGCTACATCTTTCAATATTCAGATCTCTGGTTTTCTATATCTTTCTATTATATTTATTTAGAGATATTAATCAGTTTTAATTATATATATATAAAATATATACATTATTTTTGTCTGTATGAAAGTTTTATGTACCTATTATCTTGTTACGCTCCTTTACTGGCTACGTGATGTGGATGGAATGTAACACAAAATTGTATTGTTAACTTCTATGTATTCTTCTATTTTAATTTTCAAAGGAAATATAGCATCGGGCTATTTATAAGCCCTCTTATAACGTAGAATCAAATTTTTCCTTAGATGAATTTTGGGGTACTTTATGTTTTATGGTATATTTAAATAGATATCAGGAAGAAAGTCAGGTGTGATATTTGTATATATTTAAGTAGCAGAACCGTGTCAGTTTCACTGGGCGTCAGGCATTTTTAATTATGTAGTAGGTACTACTAAGAGTTTAGGATTATTTTCACGAACGAAATTTGTTCGTTCTGTATTGTTTTCACTTTTCTCGGATGGATGGATGTATAGATGGATGTCTGGATAGGAAAAAATTTAATTACTGTCGAGAGATGGCGCTGTTTATAATTATTATTATTATTATTAATGATACTTTTTGTAATTTTTTAGTAATTATAAATAAACATGTATTTAACATTTTCTTTCATTCAATAAATAATAACCATTTTACCTTAAAATCAATTGTTTTTTTTATTAACATTTATAATTTCGTCAAAGTTTGTTCGGAAAATACCCTGGGTGTTTGCATCATCACTGGTTGTTTGTTTTATTTATTTTCTGCACTAAAGTTGATCTAGTGCTTACGTCACATTGGATTGGCATAAAAATAATTAGAATAATTAGTGTTTTAAACCACAATAAACACAATAATAATATTTGATGATATCTTTGTTAATTATTATACAAATTCATAAACTTTGTTTGTACACTGAGAAAGGACTGGGAATCTTAAGTTAATAAAAGTAAAATCTTTGAAATTCAAGGAGCGGAATAGAAAACGCCATTCTTACCAACAGTTAAGATGATGAAAGGCTTCTAATAATTAGAGATGTTGCTTAATTAAACGTTTTTAAAGGAAAATGGTCCAAGAGATACCTGAGTCTGATTTTAAGTCATTGAATCTAGATTTCTTTCATTTACCATACTTTTTGTAGATTTTATGGATATTGGCTTGTTCTGAATGCAATTATCCATCAAGTTAATGCGATGGAATTTATGAGAGCTGTTGTTTATAGGATCTAATTTTTAATGCTTTCATAAGAAATATTTTATTTATTATTATTTTGAAATGATGTAACATTTCCTCTTTTTTAGAAATAGAGATAAGGTAGATTTTCAAAGGTTCAGAGAAATTATGGGCTAAAATCCAGTCCAGTCCAGTTAATGATAGAGGTATCATCGAACGATGACGACGACATCGAACGATCGACCCTGTCGAACGAGGGTTCGACATGGTCGATCGTGTTAGGTAGATTCCCGTCACGCGATACTCGATATGCAATATTCGAAGGTAATAATGATTAGAATGAATGATTTACTTTAGTTGTGGGGGGGGGGCGGTGGTCGGATCGACAAAGAAAAATTAGCCAGCAGTATTCTACTAGTCATTACGAGTCTTATGATGGGTCACTCGGCATATATTGGGTGAGGGGGGAACCACCACCCACCCCTATCTCCTAAACGGGGGGTCGCATCAAAAAAATTTTCGTACAAAAAAGTTTCCTCTTTTAATTTATTAATTTTCTAAGATTTTTCGGACCCAAAAATTTTGCCTTCTTCTGTGACTTTTTTCGTTTTTTAACTTTCAACCCCCCCAGCCCTCCAACCCGCCGACTGATTTCCCCCGTTCAAGAACTTAAGCTTTATTTTGTCTTTAAGAATGTGTATACCGAGTTTGAAAATCCTCCGTCAATATTTGCGACATGTAGCGTGTCCCAAAGGTTTGCACTTTCACTCCCCCTCCCAGCCACCCCTTTCACTTTTTCCAAAAAATCGAGCTGTTTCGATTGTCCTACTAATTTATCCTATCGACCTGTGAAGTCAGATTTCGCCTACGATGAATTTGGACTGATGGATCATATATACATATATATATAGAGGGATATATAAATTTTTTTTTTTCGACGGATTCTCAATCTCCAGTTCATAAACGGCGTAGCGCAACTACTCTGGGGTCTGGGTCCCGTCATCGCATCGATTGCAATAGGTAGATTCATCTATGGAATCTACCTAAAACAATATGACATTTATTAATTATATGGAACTTATAATCTTTTTGCACATATTTTGATGAATTAAATTCATATTACTTAACAAACACCACATCATCGATATCGTAAAGTATCCCTAATTAATCATTATCTCTGGGGATTAAACTTATAATGAAGTGTGTTTAAAGTCAACACTGGGTCAGTGCTGTGACATTACACTAGTGTGACAATAGTCTAGTAGACTATTGCCTTTTGTCATAATCAGGTCAAATCCGTATATCATACATTTTAACAGTCCTGTAAAATTGTGTTCAGTGAATATTATCAAATATCATTTTCAAACTTTAGATTTTACATCATATATTCAAAAACTCTCTTAATCTCTAGAATGCTACTCTATAAGCTCTCTTAGTTAACCGATTTAGGTTATACTGATTGTCTAACTAGATATAGTTGATTGTAACTGAGATTCTACGTTGATATCTTAATATGTAAACATAATGCTTTATGTGGGTTAATTTCAGTAGTTGGATCCACATGAAATCAATCATTGATATAAAGTCTTTTAAAGCCAGATTTCCCGGTTCATATTGGAAATTGTATTACTGTCTGGTCTCTGTCTAATATTCGTAAAAGAGCAAGAAGTTTCTACTATCTATATATATATATATATAAAAATATATGTAAGATCAGGAGCCAAGAGCGGCATATCAGGATTTAGAGTTCTTTAGTCCTTTTCTCGTACACTTCCCTTTGCCTTCCTCTGTCCTATTGTTTATTTATATAGCATCTCAACCCCTCCTACCCCTTGGGCATATAGGTTGAGCCGCTATACATGTGGTCCAGGTTTACCCCGGTTACACGAATCCTTGGTACGGCAGATCTGACCTCCGAAGTCAACCGACAACGGCACTATAAGCCTAGTAAGCTCGCAAGGCTATCGGTCATAGACAAGTCCAATCGCGACCATCCTGCTACCTTTTCTCCATGAAAGGTTCCGGAGCTGTAAGGCACGCTCACTTCCCGTGTGATTTCTCGCACTAGCAAAAACTTGCTGAGAACGTCAGAGAGGCCAACTACCAGTTTCCTGCTGGTGCCGGAGCTGTAAGGCACGCTCACTTCCCGTGTGATTTCTCACACTAGCAATAACTTGCTTAGAACGTCAGAGAGGCTAACTACCAGTTTCTTAACTTCCCGACAGGCAGTCAGGCTGCAAGCCTACCCTACACTACAGTCGGGTGACCGGATAGATGCTAGCTCATCCATCTAACCTCTAAGCAGGAGGCTACCCGAACTGCAGTGACCCCCGAAGGGATCTCTGCTTATGGACCGTTCCAAGCCCCGAAGTAAAAGACCGCAGCAGCCCTTCGCCTTAGGCTAGTCAATTACCTCTCGCTGCGCACGAGATCCGACGAGCCCCCGACAACTGTGGGAACCCAGACGAACAGCGCCGAACCTCTACAGCTAACCACATTACCACTACGAATCCAACACCAAAACCGGTAACCCGTCAGTTTACATGCGCAAGCGCATGCGTCGCTGCCGGAGGGCTTAGGTACCGGGGTCCCGTAGTACCCTGATCTTAGCAGCTGACCCGGAGTTCAGCTGCAAACTATCTACCGCCGGGTATCTCAGTAGATATCTCGTACAGTGGCAACACAGCCACCCAAATAATAACGAACGGAACTCAGTTCCACGTTCGTACAGTGGTATCCTAACCACCCAATAGCGTACTGTCCAAACCCGCTGGCGGTTAAGGCCACAGGATACACGGCCCGTAAGACTCCTAAAGTCAGAAAGAGAAGACCCAAGTCGGTACTTTTCGATCGGGACGACGCGATTACGTTAGGGAACGCTACGAAAAAGCGGCAAAGCGTACATAAATACTACACATACACACACACACAGCGTCTTCGCCGGCGAAGACGAGGCCCCCATCCAAGCACGTTGCTCCGGCGTTCTGCCGTCGGAGGACGTTAGTGTCATATCCTAACCCACATCCAACCCTCGCTTCCCACCTAACGGCGTCCTGAGCCGTGGTCCGAGCCTCACAGGAGGCGCCCTCAGGACGCGCGTTCCCCTGGGGCCCTTCAGGCCCCCCTTTTTCAAGGGCGGGTCTCTGCACCCGTCCATTCCACCGGTGACGCTGTCATGGCCAGTAGGGCTAACAGCAGAGACACACGCGTCATCGATTTTGCGTCATCGATTCCGCAAATACAGCGCTAGGCTGTACCGAGTGAACCAACAGTTCTGTTGGGAGCGAGAGCTCTTGAATCTGATCCAAAGACAGACTGCAGGCTAGTTAGTTAGTTAATCCCAACTTCCCGCCTGTATTCTGGCGGGGCGCTGCTTCCAGGGCTTTGGCCCCATAGCAGAGTTTCTCTCGCGGGTGGCTCACGATCCACCCGGTCCCTGGTTTTTAGTTCCGAGATACAAATTTTTCCGTGTATTTACAAAATATAATACTATTTACAATTGGAGCCTCCGGTGTACTGACAAGCACAATCAATTGACATTAAATAAAACTAAATACAACTACTTACATTAAATAATTAACTAAATACTATACAATACAATAAAATACAAAAGGGCTTAAATACTATACATAAGAAAATAAAACAATAAAACACTAAAATACAATAAAATACAATAAACTACTACATACTAACTTAAATAACTATTTATATATTTATTTTTGTTGTTTTTCATATTCATTTTTTTTTTTTTTTTACTTATAAACTACTTACATACTATAAATTGGACATATATATAATACACTAAAAACTAAATCGAAACTAACAGTACTCATATTTGGTAAAAAGACAATATCAAAATGGAAAATAGAAAATACAATAATTGGAAAAAGGGACGAAGAAATGGGGCGTGAGCTTCCGGGCTGCCTGGTCGGTCTGTCCAGCCGGGTGAGACCCATGTGGGAGGCCCGGCTTAGACGACCAGCGACCAAGGCAGCGGCTCAGGAATCGGGAGGGATGAGGAGGTCGCGGGGAAACCGCCTTGCGTCCGGGGGACGGGCGTGCCACGGCGCAATGCCGCGCAGGTGCTGCAGGCTCGAGGCGTCAGTGCGGCTGAAGACGTTGGTCGACAGCCGCACGACGTGATCTACCAGGCTCTCCATACGGAGCTCTTTATGCCAGGTCGCATTCCTCACGTAGTAGGGAGCTTGGGTGACACGCCTGAGAGCAATGTTCTGCACCACCTGTAACACATTGCGTTGGCACGCCGATAATAATTGGACCCACGCCGGGGAGGCGTAGGTCAGATGTGGGCGTACGAAGGTCTTGTAAAGAGAGACCTTCGTACGCAATGGAAGTCGGGATCGGAACAGGGGTTGAAGGAGATGAAGGGCTATACGCGCAGCCCGACACGCCTTACGCACTTGTTGGGTACCAACGAGCCTTCGGTCCAGGACTACGCCGAGATACGTAGCCTGGTTGGTCCACTTAACCTCCTGGCCTAGTAGGACAAGCGGAGGAAGCTGCTTGTTGCGGGGTCCGAAGACCACCGCCTGGGTCTTTCCCACGTTCAGAGACAGCCTCCACTCCGCCAGCCAACTCGGCAGCAGGTCGAGGGACCCCTGAAGCTTCTTGGCCGCCAAAAGGTGCGACCTGGATGAGACCAGTAGAGCGACGTCGTCTGCGTACAGCGCCAACATCGTACCCGGGGGTGACGGGATGTCATTGGTATAGATGGAGTAAAGGATCGGGGAGAGGATGCTGCCCTGTGGGACACCCGCCAAACTGGTCAAGGCGCTCGAGAGAGCGCCTCCCACCCTCACCCGGAAGGATTTTCCGTAAAAAAGGAAGCGAGGACTTGGACTACGTGGTGTGGAACACCAAGGGACTGGATTTTGTGCAGTAATCCTGGGTGCCATACCCGGTCAAAGGCATTGGCAACATCCAGGAATACTGCGGCTGTCTGGAGCTTTTTATTGTAGGATGCGGTGGCAGAGTGTACCACTCTAGCCACCTGAAGGGTGGTAGAGTGTTGATTTCGAAATCCAAACTGTTCGGGTCTCGGGCAAAAATGAGCCTGGACTAAAGGTAAAAGTAACCTCTCGAACAATTTGGATATCGAACTCAGGAGGGAGATGGGGCGGTATCCTTCCGGGCGGCCTTCCTGACCGCGCCAGGCGAGAAGAACGGGGACGGCGGAAGCGGTTGAGTAGGGAAGGTGAGGAGATTTGTCACGGCTTCCCGGTGACGATCGTGTGCGTCGGGTGTCGCACTGGGATTCGGGGTAAATTGAGAAGCCAGGTGACTTGCCAATATATCGGCTTTACCCTGGCTATCATATCTCAGGTCTCCGTCTGCGCTGTAAAGGGGCGCAGACGGAGGAGGTTTGCGGGTGAGCTGACGGGCCAGCCTGTTCAGAGACGGAAAGTCCTCACTGGCTTCCCGGATCCGCTCATCCCAAGAGTCGGCTGCGACGTCCACCAATGCGGACCGGAGATTCTCGACGGCCGCGTTGTAGAGAACCTTCAGCCGAGGATCTCTCGTAGACTGCCAGCGCCTACGGGCATCCCTTTTCTTATGGAGGAGGTGGAGGATTCTTCGGGGTAGGGGAGGATATCGGAAGGAGCGGGAAGGAGAGGAGGATACCTCTATCGCACCTTGAATTTTGATGGTGAGGTCGGACACCAAATGGTCCAACCACCCAGGATCCGAAATAGGTTCTGCAACGGGCGGCGACTGCCTGAGGCTTCTCTCGAAGACCTGCCACGAGACGCGTCTCCTCGGCTGAGGAGCAGTGGCCAGAGTCAGCCTGCCTGACACGGATGCCAGGACAGGCTGATGATCTGAGCCAAACGCGTCGGGCAGCGTTTCGAGGTCCAAGGCCTGGACACCGTTATGCACCACCAGGTCGATGGTGCTCGGTGCCTGGCCTTCAACGTGCGAGTAGTGGGTTGGGAGATCAGGTCCCACAACCTCAAACCCGCAACGCTGGGATACCCCAAGCAGTCGTCGTCCGTTGGCGCAGGTGGAGAGGCATCCCCAAGAAGGATGCTTGGCATTCCAGTCCCCTGCCGCCAGCGAGGTGGTGGTGCTTTCGAGCATCCGACGCACCTCGCTGACGTCAAAGGCTGGATAGAGGCAGGATGGTTGGGAGTCAGGTGGGTTTCGTTGATGAGGGCAACGTCGATGCGCTGCTCCCTCATCAACAGTTTAAGAAAAGGGAGCCTCCTCCTGAGACCAGCAGCGTTGCAGTATAAAATACGAAGAACGCTACTGGGCATCCTGGAGAAGGCTCATCATGCCCGACAGGACAGCCTGAGCAGGGTCTCGACCTTCCCTCAAGGCGGTTAATATCTCCTTAAGGGTGTCTATTACCCTGTCCAGACTGACCTGTTCGGGTGCTGGCCTCTCGGCCTCGGGTCTCATCGCGGCAGTCGGGAGCTCCCGGCCCGCTGGGGCCTGTGCAGCCTCCTCCAGCGGGATGCGGACCGGAGCCGTGGGGACTTCCGTCTCCACCGCTCGACGCGAGCGTTTGCCGCCTCTCTTTTTCCTCCGACGGCCCGTCCCAGAGTTGGGCGGGTTTGCGGGGGCCATAAGAGAGGAGGCCTGGGCGTTTGAGTGGACCATGTTGGTCTCCACTCTGGGCTGACCCGTCTTCTCAGCCGCAGTGAGGGCGGTTGTGCCAGCCCTCCTGTTCCGCAGTTCCCTCCTGAACTGCGGACAGTTTGCGTTGTTTGCCGGATGGGGGCCACCGCAGTTAACGCAGGTGGCCGGCTCATCTAACGACCTTGGGCAATCCCTGGCATAGTGTCCCTCTCCACACCGGACACATGCCAGGCGACAATGGCATCCGTGGCTCGAGTGCCTAAATGCCTGGCATCGGTGGCACTGAGCGGGACCGCGCTTACTGCGCCAGGGCTCAACTATGACGAGCGGCATATACAACAGTTCGTTGACATTGTATATGCCGGGTAAAAGATTTGGGGTGTTTGTAAGGATTACAAAAAATAAACACCCTGGGCGGCCCTGGCGGGCGCGGACATATTCCGCCTGGTATCCCAGCTCTAAGAGTGCCTGGGTGATATCTTCAGTCGCGTCGCGTCGTTACTGGGAGCCCCCTGATTGCCACTTTCTTACTAATCTCCGATGGGAGATTGTAGGAATACCATGACAGGGTTGCCTCGGTTTTCTCGAGCTCGGAGAGGTACCGCTGCACAGTGCGGTACTCTGTCTCCGAGCTCGGCGTAAATCTTACGCCCCTCTCAAAGGGGCGTGCGTTTGGGACCCTACCCAGCTTCTCGCGTAAAGCGCGGAAGTGGTGGGTCCAATTTGGGAATACCTCCACTACTAGAGGAGGGAATTTGGGTCTCGGCGTTATGGCCGGTGTCGTCTGGTTAGTTGGAGGTGCCCGCAACACCTCCATCGGTATGGGGGCCCTACTGGGCCCGGGGGTTTGCAGGACCCTCGCATACGAGGGCCCCACGGGGGACGTGCGCGGGGCGGGCACCGGTGCGGAAGCCGGCACGGGCGCTGGCGCGGGCGCGGGAGGGGCGGCGGCTTGTGCCGCTGCGGCTGCCTCGCGCTTGCGCAGGCGCGGGTCCCGCTGCAGGAGCGGAGCCCCTTGTACGGGGGCCGCGCAGGGACGCTTTGGCGTTTCGACCAAAGCGTCAAATGCCTCATCGGGTGACCTAGGCCTGCGGCCCGCGGTCGAGGCGTAGAGGTCAGCCCCATCGATCGGTCTGGAGTCGACCCGATCTCCGCTCGGTCGAGCTCCTCACAGCGATCGTTGAGGAACATACTTACATGTTCCAGCAACGATCGTGAGAGGGCCCCCCGTTGCTGCAGCTCCGCCACGACAAACATGTCCGAGTGGAGCTGCGAGCGCGGAGTCAGGTCGGCCTCCATCCGGGATGGAGCCGACGGGGACCTCTTTGGTCTGGGTGTCTCCGCCACGGCGGACCGCGAGGGCCGCTGGGACGGAGCTACGGGGGAGGGGGAGGCGAATACGGGCGGACCGACGGCTGCGGGCGAACGGGCGAGAGACTGCCCCCGACCCAGAGGGGGCCCCGGCAAAAAGGGGGCCTGGGGGCCCCGAGGTCCAGAAGGGGCCTGGGGGCCTCGGGACCAGAAGGGGCCCGAGCGCCCGTGGGGATCTGAGGGCCAGAGGGTCCCTGGGAGGGGACAGGGGCTGGGCCAGGGGACCTGGTGGTGCGTGCGCCTTGGGCGCGCGTCGCCGGCTCACTGGCCTTGCTCGGGGGCCTACCCGTCGCCTGTACAGGGGGGGGCACCGCGTGAGCCGAGGCACCGGGAGAGCGCGCGAACGAGTCGCGTGTCTCCAGCGCCCTAGCGCGTGGGCGGACCAGCGGAGCCGGGCGGACGTGTGACATCACACGCCGCCGGCACCCCGGCCGCAGCCAACCTTCCTTCCCCGCGGGGAGACGGGGCTGGGGCGAGAGCCGCGGCCGGGCCCGCAGCGCCGGCGAGACGTGCGAATGAGTCGCACGCCGCCGGCGTACTGGCCGCGGCCGAGCTCTCGCCGCCCTTTATAGCCCGACCTAGTGTCGTGCCGCTATGGCGGAGTCGCGAGCGGGAAAGTTCCCTCTGCGCGTCTCCCCCATGCCTGTCGCCCATATTGGCGAGGTGTCAGTTGGGTTGCCAACCACCGGCAGTCATACGACCCGAGGGCCGTAGATGCAAATGGGGGCTGCGCCCTGAAAAGGGCGCCCCAGCGTCTACTCACGCCTATATGGCGCGGCGGTTAATTGAGATTATTTATTAAATAAATAATCCCAACAACCTAACTACTAGAAAATACTTACCAAGAATACTTACTAATAGTTGATGTTTGCTGGCTCGTACCGGAGAAGATCTTCTGCTGGCTGGCTGGCTGTCCGACTGCAGGCTACGGCCGATGTCGGCCCTTTTATAGTCAAATAGGCCACGCCTCTCATTCCCCCACACGCCTCTGTTCAATGGCGTACGGAAATACGTCACGTGTTTACTCGATACAACTTACAAAAAACATCTTATTCTAATGGTTTTAACAAGTATCTTATTCTTATTGTTTTAACTATTACAATTCGTCAAATAATCTGAAAGGAATTATCGTAAACTTATAACAGTGTTTTATAACATCTTAAATCTAAATGCTATTGCATTTAGATTTAAGATTTTATAAAACATGATCATGAACAAAACATGATCTCAACGATTTGTACAGTACCAAATATCAGACTTAGTTACTTAGAGTGATAAATTCATCAACACGGATAGCACTCGAACTTGCGACTTCTGTCATACCGTCTAGTCGTGGTACGGTCGCAGGTCACATAACGTCCAGTTATTTATTAAAATTTTAATTGATATATGATACTTTATGAAGTAGTAAACGAAGTCGCGGATAACAACTAGTACTCAATAAAACTCCAAAGATATAAATATAGAAAAACTGCTACATAAAATTATCAATACCAAAACATACGAATCTATTATACGAATAAGATAACTAACTATCCTATCCTTAAACCAATAATTGAATCAGTCAATATATATCAACAAATCTTCACTGAAATCGTTTCAGTAGTTTCTAAGATAAGCGCTAATAAGTTTTTTTTTAGCTTTCCCGCTATGTAGTATTAATTTGACATGGGAAGACTTTGAAGCTAAGTGCATTTAAGTGTTATAAAATCATAACTCTTATATTAAAATCATAGGCGCCACTGAGAATGGGCAAACGAAGACATATGTAGCCCCCTTGTTTGTCAGTACAAGAAGGTTGCAGTCAAACACTTATTCTTCCAATAACAATATATAGTGTTGAACAAATATATATTGAGATGTACATCAAAAGACAACTTCTTAATATTTTATCGCGGATCAGGCATTTAAGAGCAGTTCTCACATATAGAAAACTTATATCAGGAACTTTATATCCAAGTCGATGACCCTAAGTTTGATGTATATCGATAGAGATTTATTCAGGTGTAATTTATGCCCCCAATTAAAAAAAGTCCTATAATGAATAATATACAGGTTAAACTTCGAAATAGCAGTAATCACTCCGCAGTCTATTCAAATAACATATTATTATACCTTACGGAGGAAAAAGGCCTCACAATATAATGGCCTGTGTCGACTCCAATTGTCGAAACAGAACAAATACTGAAATATTGCAACGTAAAGTATTAAATAAACATATAAAACTATACAAAACCTCATAATTTATAGTGAGACTTAAAATTTTTTTCAATTAAATTTTAAAATAATCGCAAAAGAAAATAATATTACTATTAAATGATAACATCTTAATATAATACAAAATATATCAAAGTAGGCAGCATCTATACGTCTAAAACGAATGCCATTTTCTTTTAGATAATATTCAGAAGTGTCCTATCAATGTATATAATTTATGATAAAAGAAAAACATGAATATAAATGTGTTTCTATTATCGTCAATTATATAATATTCTTTAAGACTTCGAGGAACTTAATGTTATCTCCAGCTGGTAGCATCTAATTTTTTAAATAATTCGAATTGTTTTTGAATTATACCTGTCAATAGATGATTAATCAGCCTAACGTCATCAGACAGGGCGTTTGAGAAACATCAAAATTAGAATGACTAAGTATTTACATTACTACAGGTATGAAATTTCATTCAAGTCAAGGTCAGGGCTTGTCTAATTCGAAATGACGCACCCCACTATTTAACCAGTTGATAGAAAAGTGTGAGTGCTATTATTATTATTATTTACAATGACATTTTGTCAAGCGAGCATTAACTTATTCATGATATATTTGCGAAATCGTGGTCGACTGATAGCATGAAGACTGCGGTAGCGTTCTCTGTGAGGAGAAGCGCTTACTTATTTTATAGGTGTAACAAGACGTCCGCTGTCTCACGCGTTCGGAGAAAACTAAACTAGTTGATCAAAAAATCCATGAATAACTATATCTTTGCACTTAAAATGAGCAATTTTATTTCTTTTTAACTTTTCATATATTACACATTATTAAAAAGCGCATCATTTAGTTTTTAGCTTCATTCTCAGCTTCATATTCTATTCGGTAGTAAACTTTAGCAATATTATTTTTTTTTTTTCTAAAAAAAATATTTCATATAAAAATTTACATAATTTATAATAACTGTTTGCAAATAAATACCTTTACATAAATAAATAAGTATTCATTCATTATTGGCGCCATTTTTTTTTATATCTCTCAGTCACACATATTTTCATAATGGATAAAGTATTTCCAATATAACGATACCACATTTAATGTTTCTCTACTTAACCAATCTGTGCAATTAAAAATATCACTAGTAACCATAGTATAAATTTTGGTATGAGGTTTTTTAATTCGTATGATTTAGAAAAAGATTTCCTCCTAATTATCGTATTTTTCCGAATGAAATCTACTGTAGTTTAAGTGTTCTTATAATAGGCTATGTAGAAATAGCTTCCGTTTTCTAAAAAGTATGAGGTGAGATTATGCATATTTAATAGTGTTAAGGAGGCGTCGGTGAAGTGTAAACCAGGCGTCGGCATAATACCTGCACTTTTTGAAGCCCGTGATTCACAGCTTCTAAATAATTCGTACATTTTTTTTTATGTTTCTTGTGCTCTTTAAATTAGATATTAAGGTGAAGTCCGTAGATTTGAATCGAAATAATTAAAATAGGGTTATTAAAAGTTCATTGTTTTTTGTCAATGATATCATTAAAATTATAAAGTTTTTCAGCTGACTCCTGATATTTTCTTGTGAAAAATATTAGTAATTTGTAATGGATGGGCAAATTGTTGTAATTATTTTCTCTGTTTCTTTTGTTTCAATATACAATTGTCTAAGGGAATAATGTGTTTATAAATCACGTGGTTATTATTATTAACTATTAAATGTATTTAACTTTGTTTATTCATACTCGTTTTACACTTATTTTTATTGGTTTTAGGCGAGGTTAAGTTATGTTATGTTACGAAAGAAATATTAAAAAACTAATTTATACTTGCTTTTTTACCGTACGACTAGTATGGAGTATGATTGCTACAAAGAAGCGTATTCCAGAAAATAGGAATGGTCAGACATGTCACTGAGGAATCGATAGACATATATATTAAATTAACTGATCTGATGCTGTAGACAGCCACATATAAACTGTGAACACAGCTATCATTGGTTTGCAGGATATTATTTTGTCTAGTTGTGCCCACGACTCTGATTGCGAGGAATTAGTTTTTTCGACAAGGTGCAAGTTTAAAATACAACAAAACAGTTTCTTAATAGTATTTTCATTAAACTTAAACCGTACGTAGTATAGCGCATTTTTTTATTTACCGAAATAAATAAAAGAGTTTATTTTATTTAGTTCAGTCATTTAGTTTTATATTCTCATTACTTCTGCATTGTCTGTGGAAATAGCGATTATCTATACTTCTTGCTGAGCCGAAGCTTCTGGATTCGCTTTCTAGACGAGATAATTCATATTGGAATCCACAGAATGTTTTTTGGAAATATTTATTTTTTGTTAATACCTCTTATTTATGTTCTCAAAATATAAAACACCCTTACTCCCCCATTCCTTCATCTCATTACGTCTTAACCAAAGTATTGTATAACATGAATTACTTAATTATACAAAACAAAAAGACAATTAATTATAAAGGGATAAATATATAATATAATATAATAATATTATTTAAAATTATTATAAAAAATGTTATTAATTTCACGCATCTTATTTTTTTCATTATATATGTATTGAGAAGCTAATGAACACGCGTTATTCAATCAACGACCTCTGAACTACCACACCGAGATTAACTTTTTCATATTAATTGTTCATAATATATTAATTAGTAAATAAAAACGAATAAAATAGCAATAATACAATCAATTGTAAATATTTTATAAGACAATGATAATATTAGAACAATATTGAATATGACAATTATAGTTGGAAATGAAATGAAACATACAAAAACATTCTCCAGTCTGTGTGCACGAGTATGGCTATGGCATGGCGGAGTGACCGATGAATATAAGATATTGATAGCCTTACTATTGAAGTCGATAATGGTATTGTATTTGAAATATATAATTATGGAATGGAATCATCTTATAATATAATTTATATGCTATTTATTTCTGTTTTAAACAATGCAATGCAATGCAATCTGCAATATACAGGTTTATTTCGTAAGTTGGAATAAATAATTTAAAACAACAGAAATTTCATTGCATTGAGTCATTAGTATTGGTTCAAGTAGATTGGAAACTTTACTCTAATTGTTCTGCAGCAGTCCACTTTGTAAACAAAGGTTCCTTTAGTTTTACGTCCGTTGCTCTGTGTAGTTTCGAATTTCCTTTGCTGGACGTTACTGTACGCTATTCAATAAAGGTCCAAATTTGAAATTCAAAACAGAAAACGATAAAAAGGATATATCAATAACACTTCACAAAATGTACATACAGAAAACACTTAATTATTTAATAAAACTTTACAATCTCGACATTATTGTACATTTAAATATGTTTTTTTCTCGTACATGGTATCGTATTATTCGAGAAAGTAGTTATTTATTATTCTTTAAATAAAATATTTTGAAAATTAAATTCATGAATATTTTTTTTTTATATTTATAACATCAATCAACGTGATAGTTTGACAAGGACTTTAGGATGTTATCCAATAATTCGATGAAATCAGATACATTCCTAATTGAAGGAGATCGATAAGCGGCCACTACAGGAATATCGTTATTAAACTTCGAGACGAGACAGTTAGCATCTTTTAATGTTGGTTTTAACACCGTACACGCCAGCTCAGACTTAACAAAAGCTACTACCCCGTTGTTTTGGTTTTAAAAGGTGCCTGGCACCGCCGGAAGACAGTGACTTTTACTCAGCCAACATTCACTTAGTATAAGTGCGTCAAAACCAAGTTTATTCTTTTCAGCAGTAATTGAAAATGATAAAAATTACAGCTAATACTTCGAGTGTTAATAGTGTAGAACTAAAATTGAATCATCCATATTTTTAAAATATTTCAGCGCACAAACTTAGGACTAAGATCTTAGTTCTCCCTACAATGTCATTGTTATTTGTTAAGAAACTTGTTAGCATCCATAGTGACTGAATAATATACTCGTAACATATGTTAAATACTTCATCCGAATGTTAATAGAGTTATGAATATAAAATTAAAATTATTAAAAAATATATTATTTCATGAAAATACAATTAGCAACATGTATAAATATTTTTAAAAAGTGATAAACTCACAACAGTCTTGAAATTCGGCAAATGTAAATTAGTTTATATTATAGGAACAAAATTATTTTCTGTGTCCTAATTTTATTACCGAAGTAGGAGTTCATTACATAAAGAATGCAGTTGCATCACCTAGAGCAAATGGCCAGGTTGAACGATATAACCGAACTATTTTAGAATCCTTAGCTTAACAAAATCACGGTAAAGATGAAAGACTTTGGGATGATAGCCTATTACAGGTTCAATGGGGACTAAACAATAGAATTAATAAAGGTACGGATAAAACTCCTTCCGAGGTTTGGTTTGGGCTTAGGCTTACTGGGACCAATGAAAGTAGTTGAGTTTCGGAAATAGATGATGACATAATTTCTAATAATTTTACCGAAAATAATGTGAGTACTGCTGAAGATAGGTTGCGTGAGATTAGGAATAAAGTAGATAAATATACGAAAAAGTCTCAGGAAAATCAGAAACATAGATATGACAAAAAAAGAAAAAAACCGTTAGAGTATAAAGTTGGGGATTTAGTTAGGGTTGAAAGAGCAACACATACTGTAGAAAATTGTTACCGAAACGTTCAGGACGTTCAAAATTTTTGATCACGATAGATAACAGATACTCCTATCACTAAAAAAGGAACAACTAAGTATAAGGGTATATTTTCTGTTGACAAAATACATCCTTGGCTTTGTTTTAATAATAAAGGCAGTGGGGGCAGTGGCTTCTCTAGTAGTGAAAGTAGTGATGAATAAAATTAATATTGTACACTTGTTCTATTTTTAAAAGCGTGACATAGACAAGTCGTAATTGATGCTGCTTGCTATGAGCGAATACAAGATAGACAAGTGGTTATCTATGCTGCTATCAGCGTGGACGTAGATGATTAACTATGGTGCAATGCGCAAAAAAAAACAACTGCTATGAGCAAGTTGACTTTGTTAAGTGCAAAATGCACAGGGTAATAAACTGCTATGAGCTAATATTGTGCAATGTGCATACAACAACGAACTTGTATACTGTATCACTGTATGTTAATGTGCAAAGTGGACAATAATTGTAATCTTATATTTTACGTAGTTGTAAAATATTAACCTAGGAAATGTAATTAATATTCTCTAAAACTACTATTATGCATATGCATATTTTGTAGAAAATGCATAATTTAGTGCAATATGTTCATTGTATTATGTAGATTATTATTCGCGGGGACGCGAAAAATTATCAGGATGGACGAATTGTTAGCCCATTTTTAAATGTTTTAATTGTTAGCTTATTTAGAATAAATGTTTTAATTTGGATTGCATAATGAGTATTTTGTAGGTATATCTGTTTGTATTTATAAGAATGTGTTGAAAATTCTATTAAATGTATTTATTAAAATATGTTAAGATTTATTGTACTTTTAGAGTATGTGTAAAGTGTTGTTGTTTTGATTAGATAAATATTGACTTCCGTTTGTCCTGTCAAATAAAATTGTGTTAGTAGACTTGTAATTATATATTGATAGTATAAAAAGAGGTGTATTGGCAGCCAGAGTGGCAGTGTTAGTTTAAAACAAGTTGGTGATCCATATTAGTATACTGTAAGAAGTGTAAAAGGTGATTTAATTGTTGTGGAAACAAATAAAGATATATTAGTGATAAACTGACTTTGAATTTAAAAGTGAAGAGTTTTTTACAATTGCTATTATTTTTCATTTATTTTTCTACAGATTTGTTCTTTAACTACCTGAATTATTTGCATCTACTATACATTTTGTTTTAGACAAAATTCCAACAAAAAGGGTTTTCATTTTTTGTTTATTCACGACAATCGGTTTTCGTTTATTTATCGCAAAATCTGGTATAGAGATGAGGAAAATATGCTTTTCCGTGTTGTATTTCTTGCTATTCTATGGCAGCGATGCTGATAAGTGTCAGAAAATGTTAAAGATAAAGCTATCTGACGTCATAAAGTCATATAACTAGTACGTTGTTCCACATTTAACTTAATTTACTTCAACGATGATGAACTAGTAGCGGTAGTGGGACTGACTGACATACAACTCACATTCATTATATAAAATTTCTTTTTCTTTTATAGGTTTCTATAGAATCTTAATTATAATTTTTATAGTGTTTTTGTAATAGTTTATATGTTTTAGTAATATCAGACTTTAATTCTATTTTCCCGAACCGGATCTTGAAATCTTCAGTAAATACACACAGACCCTTCATTCATATCGTGTGTATGTATGGGATGGTATATAGTATTATGTATACATTATAATCTCACTCGCTGAAGTAACGTTTCATATTATTGTTGATAAAATTACCTTGAGACCAATTTGCCTATTTATTATAATCAATGAATTAATTTGATATTGCCAATAACTACTCGGTTATATAATACACAATTAATTAATATCTGACGTTGACGATTGTTAGAAACTTGTAATTTAGTTTTAATTGAAATACATTTATAGAAATTTAAAAATAATGCCTATTATATAAATATTTCCAGGAGACAATCTGTTTAAAACTTTTAATTTTGAGATGTACTTAACATATTTTATACTAATAAAAGTAGTTAAAATATCTTTGAAGTAGGGATAATTTATAATTAGCTTATACTTTAGTATTGTATTAACTGACTAAAAGTCTAAATACTCTATATTTCCTAAAATATTTCAGCTTTTTTAAGCTTTTTTTGTTAAATATGTGTTAGTGTGTATTTAAGCTAGAATATAAGATAGATAAGATAAAAAGAAAAATAATCTTGTTATGTATAATTTTTCATCAGTTATTTATCTCAATTTATTATTTATTTATTTTCAGGGCAATAAAATATTCGTTAACGGTCTTTTCTCCAGTTTAACGTCTCTTCCGCCTCTCTTTAACATATTTAAGTTAGATAGGTTCTTACGGATAAGTAAGATATAAGTAGTCGGTACAAATGAAATTGAATAACATACCTCGGTATCTAGACGGGGCTGATAAGATATTTTTATGATGAGTATATGACTATTGGTCCGCGTCTGAGGAAATAATGAAAATATCATACACGAAATTCTATATAAGTGACTCGGAGTAGGGAAGGTTAAGTGTTGTACCTTTTCCATTATTGGTAATAAGTGTGGGACAGAATATATAAATGAAATTATTATCACTAACACAATTTTATACAATACTTTTTTTGTATTTTAACCTTCTTTGTGTTTACTGTAATATATATTCACTGTACTCACGTGAATAAAATCTGAATTAGCTTATTGATAGTTTACGCCGTGGTTCTCCCATTCTCCGACCTGATGACAGAGACCAAATGGGTTAGTAAATTAAGGCAAAATTCGAATTAATTAACGTATGTACAGCTAGCTGAATATATAGTAGATGTTGCATTTCTTTGACAAGCCTAATAATAATATAAAATGATAGAAACAGGCTTCCTTTTATTTAAAAAAAGTTCAAAACATAACTTTGAATTTGAACAAATATTGCATGAATATTTTTTTCCAACGTCAAATTACCATTTCATTTCATAAAAAATATACAAATATTAATAATTAAATATTAAGTGTTCCACATCCCATGAAAAACGTGTATTAATATTATTATTGAGCGAAGCGAACGAAGTGAGCGGATAGTTTTACTGGAGACTTTTTACATTCTTTGTCACGAATTGGCTCGAAAACTACTTGACGCAAAATTATGAAATTTTGCAATCAAAAAGACACACATTAGGTGATGGATTTAATAAAAAAAAAAAAAAAATTATTAAAAAAACAAAATAATTTCATGTCAAAAAACTGATATCCCATTTAAGTCAATGGGAAACGAGGAGTCAATACACTGGGCTTGCTTCGCTCAATATGCAAACGGCACCTGAGATTTCGGAAGCGCAGCGAGTCGAAAATGAAGGGTTGTTGGCGCCCCTAGTTACTTATTCACACTGACAATGACGACATAACGAAGAGTGGATACGGACAGAGATACACCACAATGATACGCGAGCATACTGTTACGCCGCCGTATCAGAGGTATGTAGTTTTGTGATATAGTCAGTAACTAGTAGTTTATGTACTCATGTTATTAGTATGAACAATTTTATCCTAAAGCACACAATGATATAGAGTAAAAGAGGACATTTTGTATTTGTTGTGTTTGTCAGTAACGTTAAAATACAATTACTTAGCTCAGTTCTTTAAGGAATGTTTATTTAAAATAAAGTTTAGTTTTATTGGTTTGTTAAAATTATTTTTCAAAGATTCCTCTTGATATATTTAGTACTAATAAATCATGAGCATTATCGTCAATCTGTATCGTATCATATTACGGCCGGAACTTAATTGAAGTTTGATCTCATATCCAACGCAATGTCATGTTTATACACTCGCACTATTAAATTGCGGAAAGTAAACTGAGTTAAAAAAATGTATCAGAATATATTGAAAAATATGATTTATAAAAGACGATCATGTTTATTATTTAAGCTATTATTTCATATTAATCACTTTAATGTGTGCTAGCAATTTGATCTGGAATGATAGTAACGGAAGTTTCCGGGTCAGGAAATACCAGATAGCTCCCTCCGGACCTAACCTGCATATCAATTAGAAACCTCCGACATAACATGAAAAATAAGTAATACTATTTATCTAATACAGTGGTTTTACCTCTCTGGATTTCCAGTTCAAAATAAATTAATAATTTTCTTGAAAAGATTTATTATACCACCAAGGGCAATATAAAAGTAATCACGTATTAGAATCTCGAGAAAAGTAGTTATGGTACCAATTTTTGATGTCATATCTTACATATTAAAGTTATTCTTAAAATTAATTCTTCGTTATTTATCAATATTCCTTACCTATTCCTTTAGACGTGCTCGCCACTCGACAATTGGGATAAACAGGTATTTCATTAGCATTGTTTATATAAATATATTTATTACCTGACTATATCTATAACTATTTTAAGATTTTTAATAAATATAAGTATAAAACAAAAAGTTCATGAACCTACTGGATGCGGGGCGTATTGCAGAGCTGGTGGTGTTTTCAGTATGCATTTATTTTAAATTTAAATTAACTTAAAATGGCTAAATACTTTCAATTCCAATTTAAAATTTTTCTTCTTAGGTAGTTAAGCGAAATGTAAATTACGGCTAAATTTTAATATACAGAAATTGTACGAAATTTAACCTTGTTTATTAATAGAGGTCAGTCCTTAAGTATTTTAAAGTAATTTCGGTAACTTTTTGGTCTATCAGGTATTACAAGTTTATTACCATATAAAAATTATTATATTAAATATAATAAATATTATAGAATATGTAATGTGAAAAGCAAATTCTGTATAATCTCTTATAAATTCCAACTCGTTACTTTTTATAAGGATCAAGATATATCTCAATAATTTTGTGTACTGTCTCTTTCACGTTAAATAAAGTTTTATGAGATTTTTTTAGGAGCTACGCTAAATAATATAGTATAATAAGATGAAAATATCTATTAACATAAACGGTATGTTTGTACACCGTCAATGGTTAAGGTCGTCCTTGAAATATACAAACAGATGTACTTTATTTATTATTACGTTATTATAATACTCGTATATTATGAATGATTTAAGTGTGAATAAAAACAGGGTTATATTATATATTTTGAGCTGAGTATCTGTAAGAACACGGTAATAGCTTTTTAGAGCGAGCTAACTCGTAAGGTTTGAATTCATCAATAGTCCTGAAAATAAAACAGGTAATTTATTTATCTTACTTCAATTTACTCGTCAATTTAATGCATAGAAATGCATTCATTTTATAAATCCATATAATTTTTTTGTCTTTATTTCGTATCTTTACAGTGGCATATCGTTTTCAGTCCTTGTGCGGTTATTCGCTATTTTAAAATTTTCCTTATCTCTACATACACATTTTATATAAATATAAATCTTATAACAGAATGAAATTGTATACCAGTGTAGTTTGTTGTTGTTGTTTGTTTGTTGTTTGTTATATAAATCATTAACGACATTAACGTTATAACATTACTCAGCAATCTGAGTAATGTTATAACGTTGATGAGTAATGTTATAACGGCGACTCAATTAAATTTTCATCGTCTAAAGAATTTTTTAGATTAGAAAAAAAAATTGTAATGGAAATTAATTTTGAGAATAATGTTCTAAATATTGTATAGATTGAAAAAGTCTAAAAGTAATTTAATTATGCTCTCATTATCCGTATGAATGTAACTCGTTAAAATATTAATAATAATAAGCAGTTGAAGATTATAGTAATATGAGTTTTAGATTTTTCCTCTCAGTAAGAAAAATGGCCGGACAAAAAAAATAAATAACTCAAAGAAAATGATGAAAAATACGCCGGCTACGCTGGAACAAACATACTAAAATACATACGGAAAAATAGCAGAATGGGCCTATCTACTGGGAACGTAGTCCTCATACAGTCAGTCAGTCAAACATATAATCAATATTAAGAAAATATACTAAATGAATATAATATAATATAGTATAGTATAGTATAGTATAGTATAGTATAGTATAGTATAGTATAGTATAGTATAGTATAGTATAGTATAGTATAGTATAGTATAGTATAATATAATATAATAAAGTATCATATATAGAAAATTTATATAAGAGTAAGAATTTTATCCCATTTGACATATTATTTTTTTTGCATAGTAACGACAGTTCGATGATTCTTTATTTCCGATAACTAACTTCCTTGATCGCAAGCATTGAATATTATTTATAACCTTATATTGCTTCGTTACAAGGAAATGTCTTATTCATTCTAATTCCATTATTTCATAACGTACTTCACTGCTGTTTTTGTCATGATAGAAATCAAAGGAATATTTAGAAATTACAAGGAGATTGATTATTCTGTGCTTGATCATTTTAAATCAATATAATTGATTGCCTTCCTGCGCCCCTTCTGGTTTACTTTAGATTATTAACGATCCATTTCTGCCTTTTCCCTCTGACTTAATAACAGTTATAATTTATTTTGCATCGAACTCAAAGGAGCCACTGAACATCAATATCTGTACATGCCAAATTTATACAGTTTTTATTTTATACTGCCTGTTCTTCATACAAGACTTAACTTTTAAATAAATTATAATGATTTCCATTAAACTATTATATTTCAGATTACTCTTTACTGAGGTACAAATAAACCAAATCCCGATTTTTAAAAGATTATATCGTAATATTAATTCTGTTCGTTCCTTTCATCTTATTTATTCAAGAGGAATTGGGTAAATTATCTTAATTGGGCCAATTTTATTTTCTTGGGCTGTGCTTTAATATATTCCATGAATGTTTATGTTCTTTATAATCTTTGGATAATAACGTTAAGGTTATTTCATGTTTTTCTGTTCCATCCGACCATAACGTAGTGAGTAACTGAGTAGCAATTAATTAATAAAATGAAGTTTCGTTCACTGTAACACGGTGGTAACTTACTTACGGACTGACTACACTGACCTTTTTTTGTATTGTAGTAATTGACGATTCAAAAGTGCGTGTAAATGCCTACTTGAATAAAGATATTTTGAATTTGAATTTGAAAAACAAATAGACAACCATTGCGTTCCAAAAAAAGCAATCCAAGAAACACACAATTTATGTAATATAAAAAATATTTAAGTATTTTTTTGTACAGTGTGCCAAAATGTCATAAAAATTTTGCCTAATGACATTTCTCTAATGTCTCTTCGGTCTCTTTTATTGACATAATAATTAACAAAAATAATAAATACAAACATCTCCTAATTAATATTTTGAAAGTTTATTAGTGACTGTAAGTTTTTAGTAAGTTATTTATCTAAGCTTCGGACGAAACATTACTGCTGCCTAAGGTCATTAAATAGGACAACACTTTAATTCGTTTAAAATTATGTTGCATTTAAAAGTGTTACTTAGTTGAATGTTAAAAAAATATGAACGACGTGCTTATGGGAACTATACAAAATTAAATAAAAATTATTATAATATGATGCTGATGGCATAACTTACTTATATGTATGACATATTATATGAGGTTAAAGTTCACCCTGAAAATCCCATATTTCACAAACAAGTGTCAATGTCTTAATTTTAACTCTCTCGATATCTGTTTGTCTAAGGCGTGTTACTTATTAACTAATAAATAACTCAGTATAATTTGTCTGACATTACAATTCTCAAACGTATAATGTTAATACTAAGAGCATTAACTGCGATAATAGGAGGGGTTTATAGATAAACCACTAATATTACAAGTTCTAACAACATTTTTTTTGCTACATATATTTCTTTAATATTACTAAATTAACAAGTTTTTTAAATAGTTTACATATTTTAAGCGTCATTACAGAGGGCGTAATATATAAATATTATGGTTATTCCTGTAAGTAATAACACGTTTCCCACAGTCATCCTCTATGGGATCAATAGTAATACGATATTGGTATAAAGCTGTTTAGTTTATTGCTCTCTGGAAAGCATGAATTTATACTCTTTGACTTTGATCTTTAAATTTAGTATTTTAATCATTTACGCTTTACTGTTTTAGATCTTTTACGAAAAAAATAGTATCTACATTTAACGTACTAACGTACCTATGTTTTATTGTTCTGCGTCAAAATATTGCAGTTGTCAGCAAAAAACGAAATCGAAAAACCAATTAAGCTTTGCATTTAAACTAGCTTTCGTTCTGACCGTACGTAACTTGTGACGAATATGAGTGTCAACAGCCGAGTGTATCGACCCGTCAGCCGTTAAAAGTATTATTAGACATAAGTTAATACAAAATGATTGTCACGAATATAATAAAATTAATATATAATTAAAAAGATGCTTTATTGATAATGTGTTGTGTTAATCCTTGTAATTCTATTTTTATTTCTGTTCTATTATCACGAAATACGCAATCGAAAGTGTTTTACGAGTAGATATGACATAAAGTTTACTAAGTTTCAAACTCAATCAGTTTTCGAAACTGAAAAATCTGAAAGAAAAATCTCATTCAAAATAATATTTTTGCTTAGTTTTCAGAGTATCCCAGAAGTGTTATAAGAACCTCTTAATCTCGTTTTCCGCTTTTATGATCTTGCAACTTCATGACAATTAAGCGCTAGCGACTGTGAACAAAGCATGGACTTGGACAAGGATCGCTTCGAGACTTCAATTTATTATCTAACAGCGTATTGAAGAAATGTTGTTTGATTCATTCAACAACCTTTAGAGACTGTAGATTAAAAGTACCATTTAAGCCTATTTCTCGAAGGTAGATCTGTAAAAAATTACTTATTTGCTGTCAAATCTCGTCTAATTCTTTTTGATTGGCTAGTTAGTTAGTTAGTTAGTTATTAGATGAAAAGGTGAAATTTGAACAGAACGAGAGATGCTGTTTAATTCTTTTTAATTTACTCATTTTTCCAAAAAGTAAGTTGCCTTTATTAGCGGTCACTGTAGTCTCATTAAAATGATTCATCAAATATTGAAAAAATCATCTCTTCAAAAACTAGCTGTAAATTGACTTTATTAGCAGTCACTAACAGCCTTATTCATTTAGCAGTTAGGTAGAATGAATCATTCGTTTAATTCCCTATTTCCACTTTCATAGACAAATGTAAATTAAACCACTAATGATGTCACACAGTTGTATGAACCATCACTTCAGTAATAGCAGTTAACATTTATAGTTTTTAATGTCAATGTGTGTTTGGATTTTTGTACAAACAGTGATCATACCTTAAATAATCTTTAAGAAATAACTTCTAATTGTAACATTTTATATTGAACGATTTAAGTCTCTTAATTTAAATATTTGACGTTTTCTTTAACTAAATATTTAATATATATTTTTATTACAATCTAATCAAGAAAAGATTTATAGATTAAAATAATTGAATGAGATACTCGGACACGGCAATATCCGTCTCGTACATTCCGAAATCAAAGAAACGGTCTCCGATGGTCATTCCGACACATCACACTAATTACAAAATTGAGCTAATGAGTTTAATTGTCTAAAACAGCCATTGAACAAAATGAAACCCTTGATTTGTGTCATTAAGGTTCTTAAATCGTCGCTTAGTAGAAATTATTTAAATAAGACCCGTGGTCCAGAGGTCACTTTGTTAAAATATGGGTAAATAAGGTACAAACATGCGTCCCTGTATAAATATATCAGTCAATACTCCATTTGACATACAGACAGCGTACTGCCCGTCCGCACTTTGCATATGAAACGAGAATTTTGAAAAAAAATAATCTGAAAAGTTTGTGGACTTAACAAATAAAAGTAGTGTTGGGTGAAGCCAAATGCCACGACACGTGTTCTACAAGTTACCTTTGCAGATATTAGTAACTTTGTATGACATAAAAATATATAAATAAAACATATCTTCAAGTGCTCAATATATGTGTAAATTCCCAGAGGATGTTTACAATTCAAAAGAAGTTACAAAAGCGAAGGTGACGAGGTGTAATAAAAATAAAAACGCTGATACAAAGTGAAATATACAGGATAGGTCTTTCAGAATATCCGTCATATTGATGAAGTTTTAGAATCCTTTATTTATCAATGTCAGTTTATCTCTCAAATAACTGAAATATATCTATGTTATTGAATTTTTCAGTGCATTTTATATAAACAGATATGATTCTAGATAAAAATAATTTTAGATTATTGATGTTATTCTTGTTTCATTTTTATGTTTTATTTTACTAAAGTAATCCTATAAAAATATTTTTAAACTTTGTAATGTATATTTTTTTGTTAAATTAAAAAAAGTTTTTTTTTCATAATGTTTACTTTGTATGCTTAAAGTGAATATTAATATTCTTTATAAAAAATTATAAGAAAGAAGAAAACGGAATGTGGAAGTACCACTTGAGTTTAAATATCTTTTCTTGCACTTGGTAGCCTACTTATTGTGTGACATTATATAATACACAGCATATTATATAACGCTACATTAATTTTGATGTAATTCGTGTTAATCGGTTTATAAAACAATATCGGTTATATTACCCAAGCATCTAATATTTAATATTTGTGTAATATAATGATTGTGGACATTAAATTATGACTTTTATTAGAATTTAATACCATCGGCAGCTTTTGGGAGTAAATGTAAATGACTACTTTATGGGTCCTTCCATAAATCATTTCATGGGTCTTGTGAGGGTTGAGATCACGAGGTCGTGGAGTTTTATAGCTCGTGTTTGCAGAATTTTATCCAGTATTATGATGGTTTGGTTATTAAAATAATGTCGGATAGCCATCTTTTGTTCCTTAACAGAAATATAATTTAAACTTTTTTAAGAAAGTTACTTATAAAAGTAATATAGTTAGGGAGAAAAAAATAATTTTCTTGATCAGTATTAGGCGAAAATATTTTTCTTACGAATACAAAAAGGGGATGTATAAATAAAACATTCCAAATAAATCTGAGATAAAAACCAGATTTTTTGAAGAACACTTTATTTTTAATCACTTCTGAGATGCGTGCGTCGGTATTTGACGGTAGTGATTCGCAATTATTCATCGGTTAGTAAAAACTTATCATTTTCGTATATAATTAATGAGAAAAAACGATTTCTCATTAACGGGTTGCATGAGATAAAGATACTCGGAGACAAAGAGATATGTTCTGATCATCTGCTGCTTCTTCTGCATCTGGTACTTCGTTGATCTCCTATGAAGGCGTGATCCTTTTACGAGTTACTATTGACATGACTACGGTTAGGATTAACTTCTGGTGATAGAGAATAATTCGGTAAACATAAATTGTTTCATAAAATAATTTCGAAAACACTGTTATTTCCATTCAAATAAATTAATTTGTTATTTTTAATGAGATACAACGTCCTAATATATCTTATAAATGGAACAAAATAACAAAAACAAATACTTATAATAAAAACACTAACTTGAAGAAACAAAGCAAACTTATAATGCTTGCTGCATTATTTAAGCTGAATTTAAGCTGAATTCACAATAGCTCATAAACACGGCAAAGCATTTAAGTTTCGCAAATCGCAACACAAGCGTTATATGCCACGTGAAATTTTAATAACTTTTTGATGTTGCTGCAATGTTATCAGGGCAGTAGATTGATGTTTTGATTCTTAATTAAGATACCGTTGCAAATATTACTTTTTCATAAAATGTTTGTTTATGAATCTCTAGCTCTTTAAAAATTGATAAAAAATTTGATTTATGTCTTATTCAAAAGTCATGTTGTGGTTTTTAAAAAGTTGTAGGGAGTATTTGTAATACAAGAAGTGTTGATGTAAAACTTTTGAAGGGTAATATGGACAACGAAAGAAAATTGTTATTTGGTAAAAAAAATGAAATACTAAATAGAATGAACTTTCTCATAACACTACTGAGCATATTATAATAACTGTAGATGATATCTGTCTTAAAATAAGACGAAGGTACGATCGAAATTTAAACTGGAGAATTCGTCCTCACGAGCCTTGTCTCCGGGGAAAAGTATTCTAATAGTATTATAAAAGTCACGTGTTAATGTGATCCACCGAAATAAGGTGAGTAGATTTAAAGATTATATTTTAATTAAGTTATTAATAAGGGGTTAACAATTAAACTAATTAAATCTTTTTAATTAATTTACAAATACTTACATGTAATAAGACAAATGTGTGAATTATGTAATATAGTCTTAATTTAACTTATTAGAGGTAGCTATAAAGAAACTCAGCGTAATATTTCTTTTAAATAATGGTATTTTGGCCTTAAAAATTTAAAAAAATAAATCCTTATTCCTAGGACATTAATATTCCAAATCTATGTAAAAACTAGATTTTGCGACTTGGTTTCTATAAAATAGAGATACAGAGAAAAATGTCATTTCAAAACTAACGAAGTGACAAACTACGCTAAGCCTAAGAAAAACTTTTTATAATATATCTATTTATTAAATTATATTAAATAATGTAATGATCCATTTATTTGTTAGAATCAAATGATTGAAACTACATAACTGTGGTAAAAAGGAAGTGGATACTAGAGGAAGGACCACTAGTTTAAGACCAGTAGAATTGAAATAAAACCTAAACGCTTTAACCTGATTAGAAATTTTCATTGTAAAATAGATTTAATTCAATTATGGTCTTGTTGTCAAAACAGTCTTTTAACCTCGGGGTCAATAAATTATATAATTTATACGAAGGCCTTTTAAAAATGATATTTTTTTAATAGCTTTTTAGTTAAATGAAAACTGTTATTTCGAAGTGGCACCTAACCTTCAATAACCAAGACATTTGCATAGCTATACATTTGTAGCGCAGCTTATTGGACTGCGGTCTATAATGCATTTAGCAATAATAGTAAATGAAACTGCAGTCTAATATGTCGGGCTTCAGTTATGCAAAATATCGTGGTAATCAAATGCCAAGTGTTATTTCGAAATAAAAGTTTTTGATTTAACTTTCATTAAGCTTTTTCTACTTAAACATGTCTTTTCTAACACAAATATCATTACCACATATTTTAGAGCAGCAAAACAAAGTATACGATAAAAAAAATGGACATAAAATCAAACAAAGTCCATTTAAAAAGCGAAAGAAAAGCGAAACTCCGCAGTAAGTTGACGATTCAATAGACTGATATAGGTAATTAATTAACAGCGCGTGGCAGGTTTGGTTTGCTGTCTTAACTTGCTGTGTGAAGTCTGAAAACTTTTAAATGTAGTTTCGTACCTCGACATTTCACAATACAAATGTAAATGTATGATGAATTATATTTATTTACATGCACGATTTATTGATTTTTTTTATTCACCACGTCATAGAGTTTCTTAAATAACCAGAAGAATTACAAAACTTGTGTGTTCAAAGTATTGTCACGGATTCAGATGGTTGATATTGGAACAAATAATATCTGGTGCGATAATATAAGTTACGCGATATGGTCTCTTCAGGTTCCTTTACAAAACACAGGTTAAGACATCTTATGTTATTATATTCAGAGGAAAGTAATGTAATTCTTCTTACACTTTTATCCTGTTTTTGGCGTACTAAATGACGATTTGGTTTATACATTACTATATGATTTATATTGCATGATAAGAGATATGTAATTCAAAAAGAAATTCAAAAGCTTTAAGGCATAAAATTGCTTTTGGAATTAAGTTTATTCCATCAGCAATTTACATTTACAAGGATAAAAATTATGAAGCGATTTTTATATTAAGCGTTTGAGACTATTAACTTTCAAACGAAATATTAACATTTTTGAAGTGTAATACGAGGACTAATTAGGAAGATATTGTAACACGATATTATTTGTAAAACATTCCTTTAATTACACTGAAGTACTGAACCTCATTCAAAATTTTCTGTGGGTATTAAAACTTTATCACAATTTAGCTTTATAAAGACTATATAGTTTGGATCTATTATCATTAAAGAAGCTATTTACAATATCTTGTAAGTAGATATTGTAAATGGCTACTTTATTTGGATTTCATAGGATAAGGGTATCTTCTTATTTTATGAAATACAAATAAAGTTATAATACCACCTATAGCACTAGTTTTGCTCTTATTATAGCTATAGCTGCAGCTAAGAAATATCTCACTGATTAAAAAAATATATAAAAAAATATAACATTTTAAGATATTTAATTGAGGACTCTTGTCTTATAAAAATTGGTAAAGAGTATCACGAAATAATAAAACACCAAATTTCAAAGAGCGCAATTTTTCAAATTTATAATATTTAATGGTAATAATAAAATCACTATTGGACATATGGATGAGCAACGACAATTTAATCTAAACCTCTAATTAATATTTAAATACTATGACAGCCAGACCGGATTGCAAGTATAGTGTCAGGTTGGAACACAATTATTTGATATCGAACTGTAATACTCTTTCAAAATTGTTTGTCAATTTTTGATACTAGTTTTTTGTCATGAAAATTTAAAGAAGACAACTTCAATATACACTTTTACTAAGGAAAAGAGACACTTTGTTAAATGTTGAAAAATACGTTAACATAGTAATAATATAATCCTTAAATAAATCTTAGCACAGTTATGATAACAGTTAAGACGGTTTGATTATATATTACCTAAATTTAAAAAATATATTTAAAGTCATTTTATTAATAAAATGTTACATAAATTATTTAAATATAATACATTACAATGTAATTAATTATGTACAAGGACCTTAATTGATAATACTTTTTAGTTGTACAATAGAAATTTTTATTTGTTTTTTTATTTTAAAGCACAAGAGCTTTTGTATTCTTGAGCTTGCGAAGTGTCATTCCGTGATTACAGAACAAAGACGTTTCCGGTTGAGGTACTATATTGATCCTCCGAATGGATGAAACATTCGCAGATGGTACCGTCAGTTTGTTGACACGGGTTGTGTATGTAAAAGGAAAAGTCTTGGCCGCCCTCGCGTATCTGAAGAAAATGTCACACGGATTCAAGCTGCTTACCAACGTAGACCTTCAAAATCAACACGTCGTGCCAGTTGGTAATTGCAGCTGGCTAAAACAACAGTTTGGCATATTTTGAGACGCAGGTTAGTTAGAAAGCCGTATAAGTTACAGTTGTTACAATAATGAATAATGTTTGGAATTTAGTGGCCAAATTCAGGATGTTATTGACAACGATAACAATTTCTCAGAACGGATCGTGTTCAGTGATGAAGCATGTTTTCACCTTAATGGTGAACAAACAAAATATTAGAATTTGGAGCCTACAGAACCTACATGCGCACATCGAACATTTTTGAGATTCACCTAAAGTGACTGCGTTTTGTGCTATTTCCTGCTCATCTGTTTTTAAGGCCCTTTTTTCGTCGATGAAAACACGGTTAACGGTCCGCAGTATCTTCATATGTTGCAAAACTGGTTGTTTCCGAGGCACAAGTACAATTTTTCAACAAGACGGGGCACTGCCTCACTGGAGTCGTCAAGTTCCCTAGTTTCTGAATGAACCTCTTCCGAACCGTTGGATTGGACGCCAAGAAGCTGATGATTTAGCATTTTTCAGCTGGCCTCCACGGTCACCGGATTTGATGCCGCGTGATTTCTTCCTATGGGATTTCATCAATGTTCAACACCGGCAACACCGTCTATGTTCCTCCACTACCACAACCTCGATGAGTTGAAGAACCGAATCCGTACTGCCAATACATCAGTGACACCGGACATACTTAGTCGCGTATGGCAGGAATTTGAGTATCGATGTGATATTGTTCGTGTCGCTGGTGGAGGACATATTGAACACTTGTAATCTAAACTAGAGAGTTTCATAAATATGTGTCTTTTTTTTTATGTAAGAGGAGGGCAAACGAACTGGCGGGTCACAGATGGACGTGATCACCGCCGCCCATGAACTCTTGCAACATCCGAGGATTTACAAGAGTGTTGCCAGCCTTGTAGGTAGGAACAAACGCCTTTTTTGAAAGTACCCATGTCGTACCGATCTGGAAATACCGCCGAAGGGAGTTCGTTCCACAAGCGAGTGGAACGTGAAAAAATGTCCTTGAGAACCGCACAGTGGAGAATGGCCACGCATCCAGGTAGTAAGGATGGTATTGGAGGCGATGGCGCGTTGTGCGGTGATGAAATTCGGCGGCATGCATCAGATCAAATAGATACTCTGAACACTCCCCGTTGTAAATGCGGTAGAAGACGCACAAAGAAGCCACATCTCTACGCAATGCCAAAGATGCCAATTCAGCCGTTCGCAGAGCACCGGGTCCCCGATAATTCGAACGGCTCTCCGTTGTACGCGGTCAAATGGTAGAAGCTGATATTGGAGTGATCCGGACCAGAGATGAGAACAGTACTCCATGTGTGACCGGACCTGCGCCTTATAGAGCGCAAGACTTTGGTCAGGTTTGAAGTACTGCCTCGCTTTATTGATCACTCCCAATTTCTTCGAGACCAACTTGGCCTTGCTCTCCAGATGACCACGAAACTGACAACCGCTCGAAATATTGAGACCCAGTATTCTGATACTTGGCGAGGCAATAAGGGGAGTGCTCTCAAAGAGCGGTGATACGACAAATGGGGTTTTCTTTCTTCAAAAGGAGTTGAGTGGTGTACTCGTATGTACACGAATGTGGGAACAGTGGTAATAGTGTAAGAACTGATCTTTATTTACAAATATTATTATGTATTCATAAAACCTCAGTAGACTTTGTAAAGTATCAAATATTCATTTTGCAAATCGAATTGACTGTTTGTGAGAGGAGAATCTTTGAGATACTCCAAGAAATCTCCAGCGTATTCTCGAATATTCTGTTATATTCTTGTTCATTGTATCACAACTAACACAAATAAACTTTTTTTTATGCCAGACAAGATTCGAATTATAATACGAACAATCTATAAAATATATACACCTAAGTCTGTTTTTACACGGTTTGAAAATAAAATATTTTTAATTTTTTTACACGATTTTATTCCATTATCTCGATTAAAAATTTTTTGGGCTTAATTTTTTTTGGCAAATTTAATTTCTGCGAAATATGTTCATATTACAAATTTAGGGGAATTCCCTTTTTGTGCATACAAGCAAATTTACTGGTCAGAGCAATTGAAATGTGTTAATATTTTGTGAATAATCTTCAATAACTATGCTTGTAAAAATAAACATTGTATATGTGATTTAATTAAATAAACATGAATACTTGTTCTTAAAAAATCCTTGTTTTTCACTAATTTTAATAGGTTTTAGAGATTAGGAACCAATCGCCTATTTTTGCATACGATCAATGTCTTTTTTTACACGGTTTTTTCTGGAACCAATTTCCGTGTAAAAACAGAGTTAGGTGTATTTGTATAAATTTACCTCATGAGTGATCTGTTAATTCTGTCTTTACTTATTGATAGTGAAGCACCTACGACTCGAGTTCGCCGCCTGATGGGTCATAATGTTTAAGATTTTTATTCATAAATTTAGTTATATAACTCTAATATCAAATATTAAGAGCTAATTTAAATCTTAGAGTAAATATAATCTCAAGTTATTGATTAAATCCTTAAAGGTTTTTGAACGCCAACTATGTTACTGTACATATGTATACAACTATAATTATGTGAGTTTAATAAGCAGTTCATAGAAGAATGCTAAGAGGAAGATAATATATTTAACATCTCCTAACTTCTTGCTGAAAACATATTTTCATTAAATAACAAGAGTATTATCTCACTTAATGTAAAGTTGTTAATGTAAAATATTTCAGCAATACAAAAGGTAATATAAGATCAACCTCAAAAATATCTTATTTAAACTAATATATTTTATAACACTTAAATTAAAAACAGTGTTGACTGGAAGTGTTATTAAATATACTAGTTCTTACCATCTCATAAATCCATTAGATTGGTGGAACAATAAAAAGTAATTTATGTTGACACTCCACCAAACTGAATTCAGTGCCAAAGTTAGATTCTGTAGAAACACAAAGCTCAATAAAAAGGAATCGAGCCAACGAATGCAATTTACTGTAAGTACGATAATAATGGTTGTAATTCCGAAATGTTAGTCAATATATATAAATAAAGTTGAGTAAAGTTCTTTGAAGTTTCATGAACCCTGATTGTTGACTGTTGACTTTGATTTTGGAGATATCAAAGATTAAAAGGAGTCACAAACAGACTTATGTTCTGTCAGAATAAAAGCGCTTGTTTGACTGTCACAAAGATGTTCACAAATACTATATTGGTTTCACAAATATCTATAATGTATCTAAATAATAAAATATTTTCAATTTTTATTTATTTATATCTTTTCCACTTTGAATCAATACCAGCAGCACAAGTAATCATTGATTTAACATTAAATAGGAGAGGCGGGAGGGCCTACTGTGATATTATACTTATCGCAATAAGCCCTTTTGTAGAGACAGTCTCCAACATTAAACTTAAAAAAAAAGTAGGTTACTAGTTAATCGCTAACATACCATTTATTCCCAAGCTATACCGTCGTTTATGTAACCCTTTAAACTATAATAACTTTGTAATAACTATATATTTTTTATCAAATTGTTTTTAATGAATATTTATGAAATTAAAATCTGAGTTCACGAAAATCCTTACAAAAAGCTTCATAGAATCTCACTGAACTAGATACCAATGACATTGAATCTCTACAATACTCGAAGAAATTTCCAGAGATTTCTCGAATGTTCTTTGATATTGTCAATCACTGTTTGCTTTTTCAACTGAGCGAATCTCAACTGCCTCCGACTAAAATACCTTAAATATAAATTGCCTTAGATGTTCTATTTAGAATACATTGCCTTTAGTTATTTATTACGTCTATAGCGAAGCCAAATAACTGGTTGTGTTCTTATTTTGATAAAAAATAATAATAAAAATAATAATTAATTAACCATATAACAATATCAACTTTGATCGATTTAAATATTTGATTATTATTAGGTCTACAACTTTGCTCCCGCCGTTTTTTTTTTTTTATTTTAAAAATTATATAAAAAAAATGGTATCTTATTTATGTTTCAAAGTATTGTCCGTCACTTTCCACTACTTTGGCCCATCTTTCAGGCAACAAACGAATCCCGCGTCGGAAAAATTCTTCATCCTTTGATAAGATCCAAGAATCGATCCATTCTTTCACTTTTTCAAAAGAATCGAAGCACTGACCCGCCAGGCCGTGTGCCATCGACCTAAATAAATGGTAATCAGATGGAGCAACATCTGGAGAGTGTGGCGGGTGAGGTAGAATTTCCCATTTCAGTGTTTCGAGGTACGTCTTGACTACTTTCGCCACGTGAGGTCGAGCATTGTCGTGTTGAAAAATTACTTTTTCGTGTCTATCAGCATATTGCGGCCGTTTTGCTTTTAATGCCCGACTCAAACGCATTAATTGCATTCGATAAAGTGCACCAGTAATATTTTCAGATGGTTTTAGCAGCTCATAATAAATTACGCCAAGCTGATCCCACCAAATACACAACATGACATTGGATCCGTGAATATTCTGTCGAGGTGTCGCCGTAGGAGTGTGGCCGGGCAATCCCCATGATGTGCGTCGCTTAGGGTTGTCGTAGTGCACCCGTTTTTCGTCCCCAGTAACAAAACGATGAAGAAATCCTTTTTGTTTTTGTCTTTCAAGCAGCTGTTCACAAGCAAATAAACGTCGCTCTACATCTCTTGGTTTCAACTGATACGGTACCCAGTATCCTTGTTTTTGGATCATCCCCAGCTGTTCCAGGCGTTTTGATACTGTTTGCTGAGTTACTCCCAATGATTTTGCTAGCTGTTCTTGAGTTTGGCACGAGTCTTCATTAAGTAAAGCCTTCAGTTCATCATCTTCAAAAGTTTTTTCTCTGCCACCGCTATGCCGATCTTCAACAACAAAATCACCGCTTTTAAAGCGCTGGAACCACTCGCGACACGTTCTTTCACTAATAGTATCATCACCATAACTACTTGAAATAACCTGATGAGCCTCAGCCGCCGATTTTTTCATGTTGAAATAAAAAAGTAAAATCTCCCGCAAATGACGTGAATTCGGTTTATAAGTTGACATATTTAATTAAGTGTAACTATATGACGCGAACAAAAATTAACTAATATCGATGTAAGGTTATATTTATAGATGTCAAAACTGATGGAAAACAACTGTGATTTATTTATTTGAACTATTACTGGCTACTAGCGCCATCTTTTGGAAAACGGCGGGAGCAAAGTTGTAGACCTAATAAATAAAAATCGAACATATCGTAATATATCGTAAATAGTATGCCAGAAGGATATTACATTTAACATTTCGTTGAATGACATAGGATAGATCGAATCGATCGATCGGTTTTATTAAATTAAGAATACGACGAATACTAATTAATTGACAACATTAATAATATTTATTATTATTACAGATAACAGATGCTTTAAATTTGATCTGTTAATGTTTTCAATGTAAATAAAAAGTTTTCATACGATGATAAGTGCTATATGAGTAAGCAGAATTATTTTCAGGAACTTATAGGACCCTTATAAATCCAACAAACCAATCTGGAAGTGGCTTTTGAACTTATAATTAAATAACACTTAGAATTTGTATATTTATGAACCTTACATATGTTTTGAAAAAATATAAAATAATTATTTTAATTAATATATTTAATACATGTAACTTTAACATTGTTTTGAACAGCAGATAGTATTCTTAATTTATTCGTATATTCGTACTCGGTTTAGTTCACAATCATCAATCATGAGTAGTTAGGAACAACTATATTGTATATATAAAATCAGGATGGTCCATATCATAATTCTCCATCTTACACATATATGGGCAATCGTACAAAAAGACCCAATACGATTGAAATTTACTTATAATGTTTAATAATTCTTTATTGACAAAATAACAACTGAAACCAAATATAAATTATAACAATAATGGTTAAGGACTGCGTCGGTAACTACGATTCGTCGTCAACATCGTGCACTGGAGTTTTACACTTTAAAAATGAAGGATGGCTGCCACATCTCTGCCTTTCCGCTAGAATAGCAAATGTCAAATCAAAGATAGATTTACTCCGCCGATAGATTCGTTTACGCTGTCATATAATCAAAACAATAAAACTGTTTATTTGTTTTTTTTTTTATAATCTGAATAAGCTTTCAATAAATTTATTGTACACATCCTTAAAAAAATTATAAACTGCAAACGCGATCTTAAAACTAAAAAATATATTTCTCAATTACCTCAATTATAAAGAATTTTGCGATGATCTGTGAATGTAAAGAACACTGTATGCACTTGTAAGTATGATCCTTCATTGAAAATTCCCTTCTCCCGTTAAAAATTTAACATTAGAAAGCAGTCACTAATGCCAAGTAAGCAAGTATCCAATAAGCTCATTTAATTATTGAAGCGTGTGGTCGGACACTAGCGTAACTAACAACAAGAATACACTTCTTGAACAAATCAACTTGTAAGTACAAGTACAACATACATAACGTAGTGTTTTAGGTCAAAATAATTTATACGGTTTAATCGGTTTATATCAGTATTTCGGTGATTTGTAAATTCAGATTGCAAGAAATGCTAAGACCTGCTATCGATGGAAAAATAATTATAGCAAAATATTTGTAAATGATATTTCGACAGCGATTATTTATTTCTAAGACACTCACCTCTTTGTTTATTTTCACGAAACACCAATTCAAGTAAATAGTTTGACGAATTTACATTATCTTAGTATTATCTTAGTATTACTACAATCACAAGTAGGCACTTGCAATGTGACAGGATCGGAATAGTAGCTCTGACTATACACGCCTCTTCTAAATCTATATCTTACTGCTTCCCTCTACAAAATTAACGATAAGGTTATTCATCCTGACAGCAGATGTCGAATATCGACCTCACGTACGCCATCTATTGTTGAATTTTATAAACTAAGTACCTTCAAATCCCCTCAATTGTACCATTATACCAGCGAAGGACGACCTTATCACTAAAGTGTAAATTAGTAAATTTTAAAAATCGTTTCATTTAAAATTGTTTTCATTTTCACTAAAATTGTTCATTTCTCCATGCCTATTATTATGTTCAAATTTTAATTATTTATTATATAATAATTAAGTTGAATAATAATAAGATTATTTACTTTTTTTTAATTTTACAAAACGAAAAAATTTTTTATTGACTGTCACTTACAACTGTTATTACACTGTTATTCGGTTTAGAAATATTTGTTTACGTAGTTAACGATGTTATAACTGATAACCATACCAAACCATATTTCGGTTCAGCAACTACAATTTATTAATGACGACATAATATAAATAATATTAAACTACGACACACATAGTTTAGTCACAGGCGTACGGATCTTTAAGCGAAATAGTCACAAATATTTCCAGAACGGCTTATGACTCGTATTTATAGGTAGGTCATGTATTCTTAATTAAATTGTTTTAACTCACAACTGATTTCTAAATCGTTTCTAAATCGGCATTTCTAAGTCGAAATCTGTTCGCGTATCAATTGATAAAGTAGTCTGAGTTAATGGTGCATATATATCTTAATTATAATATGTTTTCTCATTATAAAGAAGTATTTATTCAGAATGTAAAAAGATATAAATAAATATGTAATGAGATGAATAATATTCATCCGAAAACATAAAAGTAACATTACTTAAAATGACTAAAACATGACCATCAATTATCTTATGAAAAATAATTATGCGAAGAATGAGTTTAGTCTGTATATGTAATTAATTTGGTCAAAAACCAGGTTTTGTAAAAAATATACCATGTATTATACCAAAAAATATATTTCATACAACTAAACATATTCGTAGTATATTATTCATGAAAGCACATACCTTGCCACCGTGCCATCTCTTAGATGATGGCTGACCCTAAAAGCATAATATCGAATGATATTCGTTTTATTCTTATATAATTTATACCATTTAATAATAAATATAACATATATATTATTGAAAATAATCATGAACTCGATATAATTGTATTATAATATTCATAACACGTAATCACTAACGACTGAAGACATTACTCACAAAGCGCGCCTTTCATCTGATGGTTTATGATAAAAGAATCGATACAGAACTTCAAATATTGCTCTCACGAATACTATTTGGCTCGTGTCTTCAACTTATCCGAGGCCGTGGATCCAACATGCATTTTGTAACTTGAAATTTTACAAAGGTCTTTCTTTTTCCCTTATAAATAAATCACTTTTCAGTTTAATGTTAATTTAATTGTTCAGACATTTAAGTAAAAATAAAAAATCAAATATATATTCCCCAATGGATACTATTCAATTCAATTCAGGTGCTTTACCCTTCTATGAAAATTTAATCACAAGACGGCACAAAGCAACTAATGGTCGTCCCGGACTGTTATCAAAATTGGACTTTTAATTATTCAAAAGGGTAATGTTCGAGCAAATGCAGTTACTGGATTTTTAAAATATTAATAAAGATATTAATTTTTCATAGTAAAGAGATTCTTAATTATAATTATATTAATCTTTAAAAAGATAGTCAGGAATATATAAATAAGATACTTACTTATAATACTTCAGTACTCCTATCGTATACTAATTATTTGAATAACATTTGACAATAGTTGTTAGGACCGGTCACCGATCTGATGACGATGCTCTTTGCGTGGGTGTTGATGGGAATGTAAATGTAACACTAAGTAGTGATATTTATTATTATATAATAAATAAAAGCAATTAAATATTTATTCCAGTGAATAATTTCTTTTTATTTTATAGATAAGTTAGTTACGCATATTTATGGTATCGAATGTTATTTACTTGGTTAATCATGCGGACGAAAGCTTCTTATAATTGATATAAATGAAAATACTTGTATTAGAAATACTTCAATTATTTATTAAACGGAATGTAAATTACCTGACATATAAATATATATCTTCCCTTTTATATTATTATATTATTATTCAGAATAAAATCAGTATTTTGGGAATATAAATATAAATTTTTGCACAAATGCTATTACAAAATATTTTTGTTAAATATATCAAATGTTTTAAACAAAAAAGCTTACAAGCTTCAGCCTATTTGAATTTAGATTTAACTTTGGAAAAGTTAGTTTATAAATTAATGAAGTTGAAACAATCTTGTCGTTAACAAATAACAAATATTGAGTGCAATTTTCTTTTTATCTATAAATAAGTGTCAAGTATAAAAGTACTTGGAAATATAAGTATTTGTAATTATAACTGAAGTAAATAACTACTGATTGTAAATTAATGAGAATGCTTCATTACGGTGTACCAAAAAAAGGTTTTCTTTGTATAGCTGCTAGTTTAAGCGAAAATAAGACTTACTTCATCCGTGTGAAAACGGCTCATAGGGAGGATAATTAATGTTTATGGAAGCTAAAGACAACAAGCACAGCATGACATACATAAACAACAGCAAAGTATCTACTGAAAGAAATACATTTTTCTTGTCTTGAACGTATACGAAATATTAATTGTTTTTAACAAACTTTCCTACTTTACTTGAACGTTTAAAATCCTTTTTCCTCTTTTTCATTTATGATGTTTTATAAAAAAATATAATTTCTAATTCGTAAAAAAAGAATTTCAAGAACTCTCCGTCACTTATTTTCTATTTTAAATAAATCATTTTCTCATCCTTGCTTGATTTCAAAATTTCAACTCACGACTTTCATCTCCGTTCATCATCCAACTTATTCATTCCTTCGCACCATACTGGTTTTATCACTAATTCCTTCACATTACACGCCATCGAACTATGGAACAGCCTGCCTCATACACTACGACATGCTTCCAATCGACAGATATTTACAAAGCAGATATATGAATATTTTCTAGCTTATTATAATTTCATTAATTAACTTTACCATTTGAGTATTTGTATTTATTTTCACTTATGAATTTAGTTTTTTTTTAGTAATAGCATATGTAAGTATTTATGTATTATTTATTATTCTTAAATTATTTTTGTATACAATTTTTAAATAATGATTTTCTTTGCTTTAGTATTTAGTTCGACAATTGTATAATATCATTTCTATACAATGAAGGTCTCTAAAAAAACAAAAATTCCAGATTTTTAGTACACATGATGAAATGGAAATTAATTTTTCTAGTTGGCAAATCCCAAAATAACGATGTTTACTATGAAAATCAAAGAATATACTAGCGTCGCTGTTAGATCACCGCAGGAAACCACTATTTATAAAGGTACATCATGTTGTTTTAAATATTATTATATTTAATTTGATAGCAAAAAATATTTTCTTCATATGAATGTTCATTTGATAAGGAAATTTATTGAACTATCTGTATTTTCGTCCATTGTAACATTATTTTTTCCACCTTCTCTTAAATATATTTATTTGTGTATAACCCGAATTATTCATAACTTTACATCAGTATCGTAAAAGCGACAGACGGATGAGGCCATTCTCGTATTTTATTTAAAGCTAGAAATCAAAAGTTAAAATAATCTTTTAATAAATTATATTGTTCTGTTACTTATAAAGTAAGAAAAAAATTTCTCATTTATATTAATATAATAAAAAATACAGCTCAAGGAGGAGGACAAAGTATAATAATGAGATAAAGATTGAAAAATATAAGAAAGGAAAAGTTTTCTTCTCCTAAAAATGCTCTAATATTTTAGTAACCAAGTAATTTGTTGGTCCCAGTTTGATAAATGACTTACTTTGCGGTGTAGCCAAGTATATAATATGGCGGGTGTATAATCAAATATGCGACAGAACCAGAGTAATCAGGGACCCTAAAGAAAACTCCAATGGGCAAACATTACGGGTTAAGTGATAGAAATAGGACTTATTTTATAATAGCAGATATATTATATATTTGTTTTGATGTAAACAATACATTTACACTTGAGCACTTTTCATAGGAATGTCATAATATAACATCTATTCCGTAACATTCGTAATATCCAGGTTTAGTTTTTTTAATTAAGAGGGTAGATATGAAAAAACAGACAAAAGTAGATTATACTACTTAATTTCATATAATATTTTAAGATGCTCAATTATTTTTTTTTTTTTTTAGTAATTGTGATATACAAAAAGCATCCAGGAAGTCAATATTGAAAGCATTATTAATAATTGAAGTATTTCTTATGAAATACAATCACAATATAAGATCGAGAAAAATATATTTAAAGTCTCTGCGTTTCTGTTTATTTCATTATATAATGATTGGAATTAAAATTGCATCAAATAAATGAGTCACTCACAAAGAAATGAGTCATTTTTGAGGTCAAAGTTCACGTCGTTGGACGGGCGACCGCAACGCACGGCACGCGATTTCCGCACGGATCGACGAGGTGCTACGATGCGGGGGGAGCGCGGGATGGAGGCGAGCTCCCTGCGTGCGAGTGTACCGAGTGGCCGCTCCCGAGGGACCAGTGGTTTCAACGTCGGGCAGCGACTGTCGGCTCCGGGTTCCAGTTTGCAGTGTAATTATTGTGGAAATTTGCATAAAAAGTTTGAGTGTCCGGCTTATGGTGTTCGCGGTGTTTAAAGATGAATCATTTTGCTCGTGTGTGTGGAATTCATTACATAGTGAAATCAGATGAGAAGGTAATTTATTCATTAAATAATAGCAGTGAGTGGAATGTTAACTTTTTAATTTGTGGGATCTGTATTAATTTTAAATTAGACACTGGTGCTGATGTAAATGTTTTACCGTTAGAGTATTTAAAAAAAAATAATAATTTCTCAGGATTCTTTATTGCAAACAAATGTTAAATTAAATGGTTATTCTGTGGCAAGGATAGATATTCTAGGGAAAATATTTCTAAATGTTACCCATAAAAAAATATTATAAATAAAATATTTTTTTATAACTTTTTTATAACTACTATAAAGTGGTCAATGTGCACTCAGTACCTATTTTAGGGCGTCATGCTTGCTCAGAATTAGACTTGGTTAGGCGTGTCATGTCTGTAAGTAATAGTTATGGCAACCTCGATTTTTTTATGAAATTTGGGGACGTGTTTCATGGCCTAGGCTTACCGGGACAGAACAAAATCCATTTAAAAGAAGTTGCTAAGCCTGTAGTTCACGCGCCTAGAAAATTACCATTAGCTATTAAAGAAAAAGTAAAGGAAAAATTTTTCTGTCTTTGGTTGTCAAACCGTAAACATCACCTACAGTTCGTCCGTCGAAAATAATTGTAAAATAATAGTTTATCAACGTGATTTTAACAACTACCGTAGTGAACATAGACATCTAGTGCTATAGAACACTCTCATATCCAAAAACAGTGAAATAAGTCAAGAAACAGTGTAAAATCATAATTTATATTCTAATCATTGAGGTTAAATGAGACATTAGCAATAGTGATAGTGACATTCCACCCAAGTGTCACCCAACTACCCAACCAACCACCCAACGTCAACCACACGCGTCAAATACGTTTCAGTGTTGCCAGTGCACAAAAAAAAAAAAAAAAATAAAATAAAATAAAATAAAAAAAAATAAAAAAAATAAAAGGAACCATAATGGAGGGACAATTTAAAATGCTTTTCGACCAAATGAAAAAAGAAATGGAAAAACAAACAAATATCATATTTAAAAAAATGAACGAAAAATTAGTACCATTGATTGAAGACAACAAAATTATGAAAAATAAAATAGAAATATTGGAAAAGAAGATGGAGCATTTAGAAAAGGAAAAGAGAAAAAATAACATTCTAATTTTCGGTTTGGAGGAGAACGAGAGATCTTCATCGGAGTTGCTCGGAACAGTACAGGGAATTTTTAAATCGGATCTGAAAATTACCCTGGAAGCATACGATGTGTCAAAAATTTATCGTATTGGGCCTAACAAAGAAATAAAATAAGACCTGTTCTTATTGGGTTTGCAAACAGCTGGAAGAAAAGAGAGGTTCTAAAACAGAAGAAAAACCTAAAAGACGTATACTTTACCGAAGATTTTCCCAAAGAAGTGTTAGAAAAAAGAAGAGAACTGAAACTAAAACTGATAGAAGAACGAGCGAAAGGAAATATTGCATACATAAAATACGATCAATTAGTAGTGAAAGAGGGAAATCCAAACAATGAAAAAAGGAAAAGAGACCTATTAACTTCGCCGGAAAATCAGAATCATGCCAAGAAGTCAGTGACCAACGCTTCATCAATAAAAGATAACAGGAGGAATGCATTCGATTTGATGAGACCTAAATCAAACTCATTTTCTAATATTTCAGAACAATCTGAGTAGCAACTAAATATCAGCAACCAGAGGCAGGATAACCCCAATCCGGCTGGTCCCCTTGGGGTTATAAGACCACCACCCCCCCCTTAAAAACATACCCTTACACCAAAAAAGAAATAATAAATTATATATTGCAACGCTAAATGTCAGAACGCTAATGTCAGATGATAGATTAGAAGAACTGCAAGAAGCCATAAAACTTATAAAATGGGATGTCATTGGTCTTTGTGAAGTGTGAAGAATAGGAGAGGAAATAAGAGAATATAACGAACATATTTTTTATTTCTATGGAGAAAAACAAGGTATTTATGGAATGGGATTTCTAATAAAAGAATATCTAAAACACAAAATAATTAGTTTCCAAGGAATATCAGATAGAATTGCAGTACTTAATATACAATTACCAGAACTCAAACGACCATCGTTAATTATCCAAGTACATGCACCCACGGAACAACATTCAAAATTAACGAAAGATACATTTTACAAAGACCTGACACAGCTGATGCAAAAGAAGAACAAAAGCGTAATCCTGATGGGAGATTTTAATGCCAAGGTGGGCATTAAATCAAACAAAGATGAATTTGTCTTAGGCGATTACAGTAATGGTGTTGAAACGACAACGGACATAGACTTATAGAATTTTCTTTCGCAAATAATCTTAAAATAATGAATAGTTTTTTCAAAAAAGGAAAATCTAGAAAATGGACATGGATTTCACCAAACGACAGGGATAGAAATGAAATCGACTTCATACTCACAAGAGAAAAACACATATTCAGTGACGTCGACGTTGTGAACACGCTAAATTTTAACACAGACCACAGAATGGTAAGAGGAGTTATACAAAAAACAAATAGTAAATCAAGAAAGTATATTACAAACTCAACCAAAAACATGAAGATAATATCGCCTATACCACAAAAGGTGGTATGGATGTAAAGGCCCAACTGGATAAAAGTGAAAAACATAAAACATTGCAGGAAAAATACGATTTTTTGGAGAAACAACTGATAATCCTAAATAAATTATATACTAAAATAGAGAAGAAAAATAAGCTAGGAGAAGAGACGTTAATGCTGATGGAAGAGAGGAACAAAATGCTAGAGAAACGAAAAGATAACCAGCAAAATATCAGAAATATTAGCAAAAAAATTCAAACATCAATAAGGAACCATAGAAAAGCAGAGAGACTAAAAATATTAAGAGAACAAATAGATAAAACAGGTGGAATTAAAAAAGGTCTAAAACAATTAAGAGAATACACGCTATGGATACCTAACGTGAAAACTAAAAATAAGAAGAAAATCGAGAAATCGACAACAAAAAGGATATCAATAGCTAAAGTCGGGACAGATTTCTACAAAAAATTATACATGGACCCAGATACAACAATATCAGTAGAGACAGGAAAAGATACTTACGAGGAAGAAATACCTAGCATATTAGAAAGCGAAGTCATAAAAGCTATAAAATCACAAAAAACTGGCCAAGCACAAGGAGATGACAAAATCTCAAACGAACTACTAAAAGAATTCCTAACCGCAATATCTAAATATGTGACACATATTTTCAATGAAACAGTGGCTACCGAACAAATACCAACCCAATGGACGAAGTCCACTATAGTTTTGATACACAAAAAAGGAGATAAAAACGAAATAAATAACTACAGACCTATATGCCTAATGTCCAACCTATACAAAGTGTTTTCTAAAATAATACTTGGGCGAATAACGAGATACCTTGAAGAAAATCCACCTAGAGAACAAGCGGGATTTCGCGCTGACTATTCTACCATTGATCACATTCATGTTGTGAAACAAATCATCGAAAAACTTAATGAGTATGGGCAACAATATTACATGGCATTCGTCGATTACAATAAGGCTTTTGATTCCTTGAGTCATAACTATATCTGGAACACGTTGGAAAACCAAGGCGTAGAAAGCAAATACATAAAAATCATTAAAAAAATCTACAAAAATACCGTAGCAACATTCCAACTCGAACAACAAGGAGAGGAATTTAGGGTTCAAAGAGGCGTCAGGCAAGGTGATCCACTCTCGCCAAAACTGTTCACAGCCGTTTTAGAAAATATATTCAGAAATATAGACTGGGAAGAGTTCGGAATTAATATCAACGGATCAAATCTAACTCACTTAAGATTCGCTGACGACATTGTGATATTCTCTGAGAGACCGGACACACTGCAAATTATGTTACAACAATTAGATTATGAAAGCAGGAAAGCAGGTTTAACAATGAATCCAACGAAGACGAAAGTAATGACAAATGCGCTAAGGAAACATATAGTAATTGGACAAGAGGTTATAGAATATGTAACTAAATATATATATGTAGGACAACTAATATCAGTTAAAGATCAATATTCTAAAGAAATCGATAGAAGAATAAGTAACACTTGGAAACGGTACTGGTCACTAAAAGAATTAGTTAAGAACGAAGCTATACCAATGTCAGTGAAAAAGGAAACTTTACAACACATGCATTCTTCCATGTCTTACTTATGGGTGTCAAACATGGCCTGCTACGAACAAAAACAACCAAAAACTCATAGTTTGTCAACGCAGCATGGAACGAAGTATGCTAAACATAAAACTAAGGGATCGTTGGACAACTTCTAAAATAAGGGAAAAGACAAAAGTGAGCGATGTACTAGAAAAAGTAAGAAAACTCAAGTGGAACTGGACTGGTCACATAATGAGGACAGAAAGAGAAAAATGGACTAAAGATGTAGTGGAATGGTATCCCAGAAATGGGAAAAGACATAAAGGACGTCAAATCAAAAGATGGGAGGATGATTTTCCAAAAGGATGGAGAAAGATAGCACGAGACAGAGATGATTCAAAAAAACTGGGGGAGGCCTATGTCGAAAGACAAACTGATCAAGAAACTGGTTGATGAACAGTATTATATAATGTTTAAGAATTTTATAAAAACTAGTTATTTAAATGTAAAATGTAGTTAGATAAGTAAGATCAGCGAATAAAGGCTTTTATTATTATTATTATATTATTATTATTAAAGGAAAAATTAATGGAAATGGAGTCACAAAAAATTATTGCTAAGGTTGAGGGTCCATCCGAGTGGGTTTACAGTATAATAGTCGTGAAAAAACGTAACGGTGATTTACGTATATGCTTAGATACAAAGGAATTAAGTCAAGCGATTAAAAGGGAATATTTTAGATTACCGACATTTAGCAAAGCTATCGGGGACCAAATATTTTAGTACTTTAGATGTATCATCGGGTTTTTGGAACATATCTTTGGATGATGCTAGTAGTACGTATTGTACGTTTAATACTCCGTTCGGGAGATATAAATTTGTGATAATGCCATTTGGAATTTGCTCAGCATCTAAAGTTTTTCATAAAAAGATAATTGAAAATTTTGTTGACTTAGAGGGAGTTTGCATGTGCATGGATGATTTGTTAATAAATGGATGTAATAAGGAAGAGCAAAATGAAAGACTTAAGCGAGTGTTAGAAAGGTGTAGAAAAGTGAATCTTAAATTAAACAAAAATAAATGTAAATTTGGATTAGAAGAAATAAAATATTTACGTTATAAAATTACAAAAAATGGACTATATCCAAATAAAAATCACATACCAGCTATTACTAAAATGCCCACCCCTAAGAATAAAAAAGACATAGAAAGATTTTTAGGTGTGGTTAATTATATAGGTAATTTTATTGCTAATTTATCAAATAGAATTTATCCTCTGCGCGAGTTGCTTAAGAATTATATTGAGTGGCACTGGGATGAAAGACATGAAAATTATTTTCAAGATATTAAATGTTGTTTAACTAGTCGTCCAGTTTTACAATATTATGATCAAAATAAATCGATTACAATATCAGTAGACGCAAGTAAAAGTGGACTAGGTGCATGTCTTATGCAAGACAATATGCCGATGTGTTATGCTTCGAGAGCTTTAACTAAGGCTGAACAAAGATACGCACAAATAGAGAAAGAACTGTATGCTTCTGTGTTTGCGTGTGAAAAATTTTATGCATATACTCGTATTTACGGAACGTCAGATGTAACAATAGAAAGGGATCATAAACCACTGATAAGCATTATTAATAATAAGCATTTTATTTCAGATAATCCTATTATCATAAACCTATTATCGACGCACCAGCACGTTTACAAAGAATGCTAGCCGGGTAAACAATTTTATATTGCCGACACACTATCGCGTGCATATGAACCAGCTGAGACAGCGGTTTTGCATACAAGCCGTGATTCTCTTCACGATGAGGTGTGCACCGTCACTCGCGATGCAACTTCTGCGCTTTCACAATATTTTGACAATGCACAGTTTATAGCTTTACAGAAAAGTACAGAGAATGATAATGAACTACAACAAGTAATCAAATATATAAATAGGGGCTGGCCTGAAGAAAAGCATGATGTTTTGGAGTTAGTTAAACCATTTTGGAATTACTAGGAAAATTTATCTTTTGCACATGGATTAATTTGGAAAAATGAAAGGATAGTAGTACCGAAAATCTTAAAAAAAAAATGTTAAATAAATTACATATTGGTCATATGGGTTTAGAAAAGAGTAAGTTAAGAGCAAGAGAAACAATATTTTGGCCGGGTATCAATAATGATTTGGGCAATTTAATAAATAGCTGTGATGTTTGTTTGGCACACAAAAAATTTAATCAAAAGAGGAATAGCAATCTCATGCAATTCCTGAGAGTCCGTGGATTACAGTTGGCGTTGATTTGTTTCAAATCAAGGGGCTAAATTATCTTATTATAGTTGATTACTTCAGTAAGTTTTTTGAGGTAATTGAATTACAGTCGACGGAATCTGCATATGTAATTAATTGTTTAAAGAATATTTTTTGTCATCAAGGAATTCCGATTATTTTGTTTTCCGATTGCGGTCCGCCATTTAGTTCCAACTACTTTAAAGATTTTGCAAAAGAATGGGGTTTTAATCATATAACTTCTCCTCATTATCCACAATCGAAAAAACAAAGGAAAATGGTTCAGATTATCGCTTGGCTATTTTGGAATATTTAAATACTCCTCTTTCAAGTGAGTTACCATCTCCAGCAGAGTTATTACAAAGTAGAAAATTTAGAAGTATTCTTCCAATGTCTAAAAAATCACTCAAGCCGAAAGTTTATAAAGGAATAAAACAGAAATTATCACATCGACAACAAATTCACAAATTTTACTAAGATAAAAACATTTAAAAGAGTTGTGTAAGGGTCAAAGAGCACCTAAGGATTTATGATTTACGTAGTAAGATATGGATACCTGGTTCGATAAGCAGTATATTAGTAATAGGTCTTATGAAGTGAGTATGCCAAACGGAAATAAATTAATTCGTAATAGGCGGTATATTATTGCGGCTATGGCAATTAGACATGACACGCCTCGCTATGGCTGTCTGTACGATGATATCAATTGTAATAAAGAAATAAACATAGGAACTAATAATAACAATTATGTAACTCGTTCTGGCAGGACAGTGAGGCCTCCGGATAGATTGGGATTCACATGAGACGAGTTTTCTTCAACATTTGTTTGATAACTTATAAACATTTTATTGCAATGCTATACTTATGTAAAAATAATAATTGTAATAATAAAAATAATTAAATGTATAATGTACCGAGTGTAAGATAGAAATTATAATTTAACTAATATGGTTTACTTATCTTTATATTTTGTGAAATGTTTTGATAATATTAATGTATATGTTTATCAATGTTGATCATTTGTTTTAAATTTTGTTTCTTAGACGTGTAGACGAGGCAATTATAAAATTGCATAGAACACAAAGTGAACATACAACAGTGTTTCCAACAGCATTCATGAATGAAAGAGTGATTGAATAAATCCCATACAATTTATTAAATCTGAAATGCCACATTGCATTTCAGATTTAATTCATTGCATAGTTTGAAAGATAATTTTATGGAATAAAAAATAAGAATTTCAACTTACTTTAAGTAAAGGATATATTATATAATATTATATGAATAAAGAAATCTTTATTCAAGTAAGTAATTAAATTAGTTAATTGTTTTTAAAATAATAGTAATCAATAACTATTACAGAATATTTCTAAAATTAATTACTTTACTCATTGCTCAAAATTCAAAAGTTTACTACTCAATTAATTACTGACACAGAAAATGTTTAAAACTGTTTTAATATTAAAATTTAAAAAAATATGAGGTAATACTTTTTATATATTATATTTAAGGAATTTTAAATAGGTTTAAGATTTTTAGGGTCAAAGTGTTATAAAGACGTTAATTTATTACGACCCACACATGTGGTGTTGTTCCAGTCGTGACAATGCTTAACATTTTCTCTTTTACAACCACGTCATTTGCACTGTGGAAAATAAAACCCATGGAAACAACATAAAAATATTAGTATAGGTGCGTAACGCCGGCTATCAGCATAACCGTGAAAATGTAAATACTTCATTTTTTCTCGTAAAATTATTTTGTTTTAAGCAAAATAATAATAACTTGCAATTAAGTAACATTTACGGCAACGCTTATCAATAGCAACGCGGCAATATCAAGAATAATTATTCTTGATGTTTTGAGTGCCAGTAAGATACACTTATATGATAAATCTTTAGGTCAAACCTAAATTATTCTAACTATAAAATTATTATTAATGTTAATGTTATATATATCTTTAATATATTTAATATATCTCTTTATAAATATTTTTATCTTTTTTATAATCTAAACATCAATTTATTTCCTCAAATGTTAGTTCCGTTATTTTTAGGAAGAGATCGTTAGGAGTGTAAAAACAATTGCATTATTTTGCTTTTAGAATAATTATAACTAAATAAATTAAGTTTTGTAATAGATACCTTTGTTAACGTATCGAATTTCTACTGTTATGAAATATAATGACACTAATTTCTTAATGTCTATCCAATTATTTAAATATCTATCCCAGAAATATGCACATACGCAGGACGATAAATGAACATCTTTTAGACACTTTCTAAATACTTTGTATTATATTTTATATTTATTTTACATTCATAAAAACATACCTACACCTACACATTCGTATGAAAACATCATTAAAAAGCCACAGTTTATCAACAATAAATAACTTGTTAAAATAGTTAACATCAAAGTATGTTTCAATAGTAAAGTCCCTGTAAAAGTCGACTTTGTAAGCTTGTTTTGTTTTGAAAGGAAAAGTTAAATATGGGTGAGGAAATGCGGGTACAACTATCAAACTCACACAATACAGGGCAGTTACTAAAGTATACTTACCAGCGTTTAGCTTCTGAAGAGTTGTTTACTGTGAGGTGAGCGAATTTACATGTTTCAAATTTTCTATAAATATCAGACATGATATAATTATTAAATAAATATAGTATGGAAAAAGTCACAAAAATTTTATAAATATATTAGTTTTGGTCCTGAATGTTTACAATGTAAGATTTTTTTTATACTTGTAGTATATAAAGGACTGGAATCCTCGAGTTCTCAGTCTCTACATCAAATGCATAATAAAAATAAATAGATTTGCTTAATAACCCATTTGGGAAATAGAATAATAGTGAATGCACTTATTGTGCTCATAAAATTAACGTGAATATTAAACAGAAATGGTGGTCAGACTAAAATTTCTCCTGTCTATGGCAGTACCCCTCCTTGTAGCCTTAATCCTAAATTATTTGACCCAGAAACTTAATTTGATGTAATGTTTTATGAAACATGGTATTAAAATAATTTAAAAAGCCTACCTACTACTTTTGGCAATATCATGTCTTTATCACCATTTATTTATATATTTATTTTCATTACAATCTTAATGGTATCGATAAACAACATACACCAATACCAATTTAATACAATTATACTTAATCCTTTTAGGCATTAATAATTCTTATAACATAATTATATTACAGGTTTGGAAACAAAATGCTATAATGCGCTTCTTTCGATCAGTACCTACTACTGATTAAAAGAAACAGAATTATCATTATTTGTCATAATCTATTGTGCTTTTATGTTTTCAAAACACTTTAGAATACTGTTTATAATAGTTGTAATGTGATGTTATATAGTCTATAATCTTCAATAAATATAACACTCACCTAAACAACATAAAAAAGTGGAGACGCGCATGTGTGAGTAAAGGTTGGCAATCTGCTTTTGAATGAACAAGTAAATTATACAAAGCGTTCCTTTGTGTGAGTGCCTGCTTGCGTTACATTACCAACACAGCTTAAATTATTCCTTTGTTCATATTATAGTTAGAACAGGGACTTTAGAGAATTGTAGAAAAATACTACATTTTAAGGCCAAATCTGTTTTATTTTCGTCATTTAAAAAGGTTATATATTATAAAATTTTAATTAAAGTTTTAGAGATCTATGTAAAATCATAATTTTAGATGTGTTTTTTGTTAATTAACATTACTTTTATTTATTAGTTAAATATATTTTGTGAAGGAGATGCAATATTTAAATCTAACAGAAAACCTGTTCAAGTAGACTGACTATTCATAGTATTATTATAATTATGAACTTACAAGATTCCGCTTGCTAAATGAAGATTGAACTTACACATAAAATTTTACTTCAATGGTGTGGAAAGCGTAACTTAACCGATAGTAAGGTTAATAAAATTCAGTTCTGTAATCTCATTTATACACTTGAACTCCACCATACAAAATAATAAAATTGTTATATAGTTTTATAATACATATTTTAATTTAGTGTTCTTTTTTATTATTTTAGTAAGCAACAGACACACATAATGGTTAATGTTTAAAAAGCAAGGATTTAGCAATATACTCATCTACAGTCTTTTATGTTAATGACATAAAAACAACAACTAAAACTACATTGAAAGAAGCTTTAAGCAGGTTTATTTTAAGTGAAGTAAATTCTTTCGCGTTGCTACTTTTATCTGAATTCGATCTATTTTTGAGAAACACGTCTACATAATTGTAAATAACTTTACGTTTTTATGATTACTTTAACCACCTCACCGTGCATATGTATGAATGTACATATTATTATATAATAATATTATATAGATCTATAAAATTAATATTACATGAATATTAAAATATACATAGAATTAAAAATTCATCGACACAGGCAATTTTATAGACAATTTGAAACAAATAGACATATTTTCACATCACTTATTATTTTACTATCTAAATAATATACTGAAAAGTATAAATGAAAGTGGTTTTGAGATATTAAAGCTAATTTCTCACCGTTGTATTCTATATATAAAATTAAAATAAAATAATATTGTTTATATTCATAGAAACGACCCTTGGATGAAATTTTGCACGAAACTATAATAACTCAAATAATATTATCTAGTTTTATTAAAAAGACAATCAAACAATAATCAAGACCCCAGAAGGGATTGACATATCCAATCCAAGTGAAATCTGGTAAGGAGTTAACAAAACTCACATTAACCAAGTTTAATTACACACAGCCATTTCTCTCTCTAAAATCGTTCGGTTTTAAGGAGAATAGCTAAGGAGAGGAGATATAGATAAATAATTTAAAAAGTTAAAAAAAAAATTTAAAAAGTAATAATACTTATTTTGATCTCAAAAGTGATGAAAAGTTAAGATGTCGTTTACAAATTATTGGCGTCAAATGTTTTGCGTTGAATGTATGGCTTTAATATTTATGTTTTTATAACAATAATACTAATCCAAATAGATATAATTAATTGATTCTTAAATTTCCTCATCACACGAATCCACGTACTTTACAAATTTCGATTTAAAATTATAATATAAAAAATATATAAAAAAACTAACATTCCAAAAATTTACTAATCTCACTTAAACTTATGTGTGAGATAGTATACTTTTATAGAATTTGGACCGTTTATAACACATTCGTGACAAGTTCGACCATGAAGTCTTGTAGAAACCCGGTGACTTTACAGAAGTAATCTTTATCAAACACTATTTCGATCTGCGAATACTCAGCGAGTGATGTCGGGGTAACAGAGTCAATGTTCTCATCTTTCAGTAAGTTAAATGAAAAAAATGTATGAAGCACTTCTGTATTAAGTGTTAGATTATTATTTAAAGTTAAATATACTTTTTATTATTTTATTATACTTCATTATAAAATTCATTTGGTGAAGTTTTTTTTTTATTTATTCATTTATTTAAAAAGATTTTACAAAATTTTATTATATATATTCTCTAAACTATATATATATATATATCGGAAATTTATTGAATTATTATTCTTTTTTTAAGAAAAGGTAGAATCGCTGACCGTATAGTAGTCATCGATTCTATTGTAACTATAACTATAATAAGATATACCAACTATAGTTATATGATTTTATATTAGTTAAGTGAGTCACAATTATCACAGTGAAATAATTACAGGTAGGAGAATATTAACAAAATGAAACAAGTTAATTATTATTTATTATTTAAAATAAACAACATTTAAATTGAATTAAATTAAATTAGACAAACTGACATGGATTCTACTTACAATGTGTATTCCTCGAAAATCACCAGTAAACTGATCTCTGCTCATAAAACACCATTTTTTGTATAATGATTCTCCTCTCTTCAAGTGAGTCGTTGCTAGTCAATCACAATACTTCTTTTCATTATACTATCAAACACTCTATTTAAGTAACTCTTATACGGACGGCTTTAAGTATTACAATTCATAAAATAATGTTATACAGAAGGAATAATTATTTAAGAAGTTGTTTGAAAACAAACAAAATTAAATTTAACAATCCATCAATTACACATAGTCAAAATCACAACTCCTTCAATCCTACGTCGGCCATCTTAATAAACAATTCAACATAGTCAAAATCACAACTTCTTAAATCTTACGTCGGCCATCTTAATAAACAATTCTACATAGTCAAAATCACAACTTCTTAAATCTTACGTCGGCCATCTTAATAAACAATTCTACATAGTCAAAATCACAACTTCTTAAATTTTACGTCGGCCATCTTAATATACAATTCAACATAGTCAAAATCACAACTTCTTAAATCTTGCGTCGACCATCTTAATAAACAATTCCGGATGTGTAAATAACAAATGTGGAATCGATTATAATAATAGACATTGATGAGTTGCATTTACAATGATTGTTAAAATAATTATAAGTATGTAAATCAATTAATTTGATTTCTCAATAATATTCAATGCAGCGACATATATATATATATATATATATATATATTTCTAAATTATATATTCTCTAAACTATTTTCGATTAAACAACGAAATAAATAATATAACCAAAGATTGAGGCTTTACTATTTATTATATTAAAAATATTATTTGTGGTACACTTCTATGTCAGATGTAATAACTATTTAGACTTTAACCATAGATCATAGTTGACTTCATAAATCCGATTTTAACCACACATGTTCATTGTATGAATCAAACTAAGGACTAGTTCGAGTCACACTCGCAGTGCGCATTCACTGACTGCGTTGCACCAGCCTTACCAGTATTACCCTTCGTATTATATTCAATTATTTAGCGCAAGATTTCAAGAAACAAAGAAATCAATGATATTTGTTTGTTATAATATTTTATCACTAAATAATGTCATCATTTTTATAGCAAAAAAACTATTGTGTAAGTTACATAAAAGAAATAAAGAACATTGTATTGTTTACCAATTTGGTACTTAATGTAGGTAGGTTGTGGTAGTAAATTTGTTAGAACTTTAAGTGAACATACCGTTTACTTTCACATTAATATTATTAAGACTTCAGTCTAGAATTTTTGGAGCAGAAAAAATATTTTAACACTAAAAACATATAACGTAACTGACAGCCATTCTTTTGTCTCGAAGAAATTTAATTAAACAATGTGATTTTAAGCTCGCAATTTGCTTGTGTTTAATAAACAGAGCAGTGTGAATGCTTTGAGGATTACTGTTCATTGTAGAAAGGTGCCAACTTTTGTGTTCATTTTGTATAAGCACCGCTGACTCTCATGGCTATTACAAACAAAACTGTATGTAATTGTATTGAGTTTAATTATTTATATAATTAAATTAAAAGTGACATATAACTAGATGAAATTAAATATATTTGATAATTAATAACTGTACTTATGGTTAATTCTAATACTTTTTATTATACGTACCATCCTTAACTTATGTCATATTATTAGGCTTGTGATGAATCAAATAAATTTTGTAGTTATTGTTACAACAATTTACTAATAAATTAGATAATAGCGCGCAAAAACATAACTTCATTATAGTATTAAATAATATATTTGTAAGCTTTCAAAGTACTACTTTGGAAAAGCTACAGTTTTATATACTATAGGTATAAGAAAGAATATATATTTTTTTACTTAAACTCTACATTTTTCGTATTTTTAAGATGTATTTAGTTGTGTCATAAACAAATAAGAATAATAAATGTTGTTTAGAATTTAGATCTCATCCCTGAATTTATTGTAGTTGTCATAACAGACGTATGTAAAGCTTAAGCTCATGTGGGACCACAGGATTCCGCTTCTATAAGAAAATTTTATTTATTTGAAGTTAGTTCCAAAAAACAATGATTTTTGTCTTTTATATGTCAAGTATCTACAGATACAATTTGATTTTATAACCTACATAATATGAAGGTCACATTTGTTTTTAGATTAAATTAATTCTGAATCTACTATCTTACTCGCTCTGACTACGTTGTTCATAGAAATGCTAAATTTCCTTTCATAAGTAAGGAAGGAAATTGTTATTGATTCATAATTTATTTAACCCTTTATTGTTATCCAATTTTTTTGGAGAAAGTTGCTTCAAAATATACTTGTAACTAAATTTTAAACTTAACACATAATAGTTTAACTATTTATAGAAAGAAATGAGTAGAAAAAACCATTTTGCAAAAAGACAATTTTAAAAGATACGTATTCATATATAATAGAATAAGTATTCACTTATTCTGTAAATGATTGAGTATTTTTTCAACGAATATTGGATAATAGACTTCAGATTAACCTTTCAGATTTTAAGTTTTAAGTTGATTGTGGGAAATGAATTCTCCAAAACTCTTTTCATCCACTTAATAAATTCATGGTTGTAGGTATTGTGTTTAGAAAGTAAAGAATCAATGGAACCAATATATATATACATTTTGTATGTATGTACTTACAATGTGTTATTTTTGTACAAGAGTATCTACAGCATTATCATTTTAAATAACCTAAAATTTTCATATTTTCAAATGACTACCATTACACATGCATATTTTTTGCATCACAAATATGTTTTATAAAACTAAGTTTTTGGTCAACAACTTGACGCTCGCCCTAATGAGATATTTTACGAAGCAAAAAGTATATATGATAAACAGAGCAATAATCTAATATATAAGCCTAAAAATCCGTTTAGCCTAGTTTTTTTTCGCGAGAAAAGAAACAGATGACTCGACATAACATTGATAACCAATTATTTGTTACATCTGTGTCATGTATTCGTCACATTTTGGCTCATCTTACATTCTTGAACTTAGATTTTCGCCATTTGTACTGATTCTTTCTATATTATCATATATAACATACGACCTGTTTCCAAACAGTGTCCTACACTATGACCTAGTATGAAGGGAAGTCAATTCGACTATACTTAGACTTTGTTTAGCAACTTACCTACCATCTTTTATGTTTGAAAAACCTTAATTTTTGTACCTTACTTTATGTCCTTGTGCCTATGATTGTGGTTTTTGCTTTTTATGCGTTTTAACTAAGTTAGTCTAGTATATATAGTCCTTAAGTCATTTTTGTTGTAATTAGGTAAGTCTTAAATCTTTTCTGAACAAATCTCATGATTATTATTTTTTTTTCAATGTCAGATACATTACTAAAAATATATTGCTGCAATGAGATCTATTTTTCCATCAACACAAGTAGAAGTCGCTATAATGTCATATATGATAACCGACAGGTACGGTGGTGATCAGCATAGCGGCATTGTGCCGGTGGTCGTGGGTTCGATAAAAAACTTGTATTATTTTATGGTTTAAAGTTTTGTTGACATATATTCTATGAATGTATATTTTTCTGATACCTACTCGTAGTAGCCGTAATTGAAAATATTTGTTTAGTTGTGTGCTAATTGATATGTAGAAATGTTTTGTAGAAATATCCAAATATTAATTATTATAGGAGCAACAGCTCCTGTCTCATAATATAATAAAGATTTTTTTTTTGAAAAGCAATAATTTATGTAACAAGTTTCAAAATTGTAGTCGGAGTCTGGAAATAGAAGTCTTAAATAAAGTTGTTATCATAATCAAAGTCCTTGTTATTTATTATAAGAAACTTTCAGTGGCCTTTGGTCTGAATAAACAATTTAATATTCATCTTTATTCATAAAAAGTTAATTGTTTGTTTGAAGTTTGAATTAATTTATTACTTACCTTTCATAGGTTACTAACATTTTTTAATAAGGTAGGTAGCGATATTTTATTAATTACTGTGTGATAAATGAAAATTCTCAGACCTACTATAAATAAACTAAATTATATTCGTATAATATCTTCAGCTTAGAAGCTCTTTACGTATCTATTATTCATTTTTAACATCAAAACTAGATTAGATTAATATTTTGGTAAATAATATCAATATCAATTGTGGTTTGTAATTCACAATAATATATTATTCAATGTTCCACCAGCGTAAGCTTGATAATAATTATTATAAATGAGTATTTATTTCATTTAATATAATGAAACCAAAATATTAATGTTCTAAGTACAATTGAACATTAATATTAAATAGTTATTTAATATTTTATTTTATTTGTCTTCACATGACATCGTATTAGATACAAGATATGGACATTTACAGAGCAAAGCAGTACTGCTTTCTCAATATAAGTTTTCTACAAATTGATTATTTGTAGCAGACTTATATTGTAATTTATCTATATATTATATTTATATAGTCATAATTTTTTATTTACGATTCCTCAGCGGTCTTTAAGATACTCGTAATGATACGATTGTCTTTTGTTATATTTCTCGGAATTTCGTTGTAGTAAAGTGATATTAAGTTTCACTACTAACTATGTAAGTTTGGTTTCCAAAAATTTTGCAGAATTAATAAAAAAGTTTATTTTGTGATCAAAACTTCAAAAGTTCATAAAGAAGCAAAATTTTTTCAAATTTATTTTAACTTTAAACTTTTTAAACAAGATTAGGAAACAGTAATTCTGTTTTATTATGTAAATTATGTTTAAAAATTTAACCCATAAGAAAAGATTACAACTTTGAATACTTAAAGTATTTTTCTCCTCCTTGTAAAATAGTAATAATAGTATGGTACATTATGTAAGTAATCATTGTTAGTGAAATATAGAAAAAATATCAATTTGATTCAAACGTTGTTACAGGTACCCTTAAAAAGAACCTAAAAAATAGGACATACATAATATCGACATCTTCATTATATTCATTCAAATCACTAATGTCATTACCAGCTGTAGTTTGTAAGGTTGGAAATTAGATAATTTATAAATTTGAGAAACTATTAAAGGACGACCCAATAATTCTTTATGTCTGTATTGGTCTTAAGGATTTAACTGAACTATTATAAAGTCCAGGAGTTGGTTCATCAAAGACAGCATTGTTAATACGGACAAGACAATAAATGATTACAACTTGAAATTAGCAATACACAACCAAGACCAGAAGGTCATAACAAAATTAACCAATTGAATAGAATATTTATTTATGTATTTATTAAAGTAATTCTTGTGCCTGAATACACAGGCAAAAATCTGAAAAAAAAAAAAGAAATCAAAATAATAATTATAAAACAAATTAAAAATGGCATGGACTATAAGTCTATGGTAAATTTATAAAAATATAAAAAAAAAAAAAAAAAAAAGTCCAGGAGTAATTCTTTTCTTTGTCAGATAAAAATATGATATATATAAATGTTTGAACCAACTTTAATCCATTACTGAGGTACTAAGTCTGTTATTGCACTAAAAATGTTAATTAATCAGTAAATTTAACAACTATATCTCCTCTCCATGTATTATGTATGTAGATCCTAATCATGTGTTTTGATATATACACACATTTATTTATTTTATTTAGAACTACTACAACTACTACTAGATTGATACAATATTGCATTGTCGTTCAATTATTATATTAAATGAAATATAATTGCAGATTAAATATACTATTAAAAATCAGGCTATTTAAAACTTTAGTGAAATGTCATCAAAAATAATCCAATGATGTTAGATAATTATAGAACCGAAGATTCTGGGTTTCTGTTTCTTATTGTCGGATATACATTTAAATACACTTAAACTTTCGTGACACCTGATTACTACTCGTACAATACTATATATAACAAACAGGCTGTAAATCCGTTAGTTAAAACGAAATTTTCCGACTAGATTCAATCCATTTGGGGGTCTTCTTCATGAGTTTGGATCGTGCGAGAACCGCGGTGTGAACTGCAGGTTCTTTATGCAGATTTCTCTTGGGACGGGGGTATGATCTAATCTAGTACATTCCATTTTAATTAACTTTTATACAGCCTGTTAAAAATATATAATAGTATGATATTGATCGGCGGGAATTATTAAAAATAAAGTTAACAACTAAAGACGACGTCACTCCTGATATTACGCAGGTATTTTGTAGGTGCTAGATAAAAGAGTAAACACCTGACATCATTCCATTCAGTGAAGCAGATTATGTGCAGTAAGGACGGTTTTTTAAGTAAGGAAGGATTTAAGTAAGGAAGGATTAAAACGACATGAACACTGATTTTTTTTATAGTTAGGCATTTTTTATTGAACCTGCCATAAGTCACTAAATATTTTCATTCCAGTGATATTTCCGTCATATATTATAAGTATCGTAAAAAATAGACATTTCGCAATTGCCTAATGGTTTCGTTTTTACAACGTTTAAAGGTACACACTTTTTAATTAGATGACTATAAAGTGAAAATACTGTACTACTTGAAAGTATTTTATTACTGTTTGCCAGTTTCCAATTTCTTGAGCACATTATACCACACCCACCAACACTTCCCGAACAACTAAATTACCAAACTTTCGCCTTTACACATACACTACTAAACTTTTGTTCCAGTTAGAGAATAACTTAGTCTATATCCCTCAATAGTAAGTATCAACCTTCTTATGACATACAATCGGTCTTCTTCTGTAAAGAAAACTTGTAATAATTTTCGTATTTATATGTACATATATGTAAATTTAAATTATTATAAATAAGATAAAATTACTTAATATTAATGTGTAACATTTTTCTTGGCAAAATAGTATAAAATAATTCAGCAATAATTAACCGAGCGAGGGTGGAGTGAGTGTAGAGCTGTTTCATTCTAATAAATAATAAATAATAAATTCTAGAAGTAAAACTTCAACATATTATTTTGTCGTTCACTTTTGGGTAGACCTCGAAGAATTCGGTCTGCCCCATTCATTTGTACCCGACTTTCGAATTTTGGAAAAATTTCATATATATATATATGCGTGCGTGCGTCCAGATTCGACTTTTGTCAGCACGATAGCGGCCGCAGTTTCGCTCAGATCGCTTTCAAACTTTGCACAAAAATCAACCATCCAAAAATTAAGGTCAAGTTCGTTAATCAGAGAAATACAGACACAGGGGGCGCTAGAGCCTCACTTTTTCTGATTTCAGTTTTTCGACCATAACTTTTTCCCTATACAAAGAAGAACAATCGCGTTAATATCATATGATGTCTTTAATGAATACCTATAACTAATGTAGATAAACCGAAAACCTAACTTCAATAACTTAGGGGTGGGGGTATAAAAACCGAAATTTTTTGGCAAAAAATTCATAACTTTTTTTCTTAAACATTCTTACATCACAAGTATTTTTGATAGAAAGGTTATTTTTTACTCTAAATTTAGGTACCAAAAGTTTTTCCATAAAAGGTACTGTTTCCGAGAAAAAAAATAAAAACCACTTTTAGCTTGAAAATTTAAGGTAGGTAAAACCACGGCAACTTTTTTCTGGTAAACATTCCCTCCTCGCAAATATTTTTAATAGAAAGGTTATTTTTTACTCTAAATTTAAGTACCAAAAGTATTTCCAAAAAAGATACCTATTTCAAGAAAAAAAATTAAAACCGCTTTTTGCTTGAAAACTTTTGATGTAAACAACGACATCATGTGTTATTCTTAGGTAGTGAGTTATATTTTAAACGAGTTATACACGAGGTCTACCCACGCGTGTCCCCCTGCGGGCACGGATTTTTTAATACATTTTTTATTATGAGGTAGCAAAGCTTTAGATATTATCTAAAGATATTAGTTACGTTCAAGTTATGATGCCTTTGACGTTAAATATTTACATGGATTATTTTTTTTTTATGAATTAAATATTTTCTAAAATTGATACAGAATTAATAGAATTATTTTGATTCCTAAAGTTAAAAGTAATTTAAACATAAAATTGTTTTATTTTATTGCAGGCATTTCATAGCAGACTTGTATCGAAAATGTATTCATTTTCGAAACTTTTTGTGTTGTCCTACAAACAAATACATCGCAGCAAAATAGCTTATTCAAAAGTGGAATATGGTATTCGTCACGTTGCAATCCGAGGAGTGGGACAACTGGAGGAGTTGTTTGAGTAAAAAAATTCGAAAATTTGTAAATTTTGTAGTATTTATAAATAAATCATATCATCGGATGTTATTTTTAAATATATCTACAGGGGAAGGAAGAAATGAAGGGGAAAAATGTTATAACGTTTTATAAATTACATTACATACAGAATTTTATGAAGAAGAACGAAAAAGCATATTTTGAGGTATTTAAAAAATATTATCTTGAATTCACAAACACTCTTATTTGGTATACGTAAAGTTATTTGGTATAAGTATTCTCTTAAAAATCAATATGTAAATCTAACATTCGAAAAACATTTATAATTTGTTAAGATGGACAAATTTCTTCAGTATGAGAAAATACATATCTAGTATGTACTCTATTAGAATTAAACTACGATTTTAATGATTTTAAATGACTTATTACATATGTACCAAGTACATGAATTCCTTATGCATGCCTTATAATTTAGGTAATAAACAAAGACGTCATACCACCTTATGTATTTTCATATAGAATTTCTAGGTGGTAGAGCCTAGCTGTAGTTTTCTGACTGCTGCTCGTATTGGGCTGGCTCGACCGGGGAAGGACCACCCTCTCACAGAAGACCGACGTGTAGTAACCAAATTCATTTGGTTATGTTCCGTCGGTGAGTGAGAAAATCCGGAAACCCAAACCCCCCCCCCCTCCCCCCGGCCAAACATGATAGCGATACCTTCCTGGGGTATACTTTTTGGAAGATCACCGGCTTTGATGAAGCCAGGGACCCCCTCCCTGAGCAAAATCGGGGGAAAGATCCTCGGATTTTGTTCGGGCTGCCCGTCGTATCTGGGGTGGGCAAAGTATCGCAGTTTGTGTTTTCTGAGGGCAAACGACGGCAAACAGCGGCACCCCGCTCCACTCTAGATGTGGACTTTTGCAACATCCGGGGGTTTCACTCGAACCTAAACGCCGTCCACTACCACCTTGAGACGGCGCAGCCGGCCTTGTTGTTTTTGACGGAGACGTAGATATCTCAACCTAGCGACACAGCGTACCTATACCCATACCCCGGGTATAAACTAGAACATCATTTTATACCACACGCCGGGGTATCTGTGTTCGTAAGGGAGGATATCTGTTACCGTCGCCTTCAGGTTTTTGAAGGTCGGGACCTGTCTATACTCTGGCTGCACGTGGACATGGACGACCATGTCAGAGTCTACGCGTGCCTCTACAGGTCCCATAGTGATAATGCAGAAATGGATCAACTCTTGGGCCATGTTCAGGCGAAGATTGATGATCTGCTTTCACAGACTCTCTCCGCCGAAGTCGTAGTCCACGGGGACTTCTATGCGCACCATGCTGATTGGCTAGGGTCACGTGCCACCGACTACGCGGGGAGATCTGTGTTTGACTTTGCTCTGGAAAATGGTCTGTCTCAGCTGGTAAAGACGCACACTCGTCTACCACCACACAGCCACACGCCCTCTTTGTTGGATCTTCTGCTGACTACATATCCAGAAAAGTACCAGATCACTGCCGAGGCTCCCTTAGGTTCCTCTGATCACTGTCTGTCTGAATGGGCACTACACTCCGTACGAGTGTAGTGCCCATTCAACGTCCTGCTCGCATAAGACCTGCGATTCGACGCGTTTGGCACTACAAGTCAGCAGATTGGGATGGAATGCGGTCCTTTTTGCATCCTACCTATGGGGGCCGATTTGTTTCCCTTCCAATGATCCTAGTGACTGCGCTGCGACTGTAGCTGATGTGATACTTCAGGGCCTGGAACTATTTGTACCAAGCTCTGTGGTTTCACTTGGTGGCAGATCGCGGCCTTGGTTAGATGCGTCTGTCAGGGCTGCAGCAGCTGGCAAAGTGCAGGCTTATCAAACTTGGGCTAATGCGTTAGTCACTAAGGATCCGAACTCTAGAGTTCTGAAGAGGAAATACAACCGTGTCTCCAGATTCTTCAAACGGCAAATCGCTAGAGCAAAGTTCAAGCATGTCGGCAAAGTAACCGCCTGGCACGCGCAAATTCTCGGCGCTTTCCAAGGCCACTCTGGGCAACTTTAGCCAGCCGTTCCTACCGCCGTTGCACATGGGGAATGACTCTCTGGCCCACACGGCAAAAGAAAAAGCCGATCTCTTGGGCACTCTTTTCGCCTCCAACTTGACTTTGGATGACCAAGGGAAAATTAAGCGCGGAGTTAAATGCCGGAATTAGTTTTTCGGCAAAAATCTATCAGGCAGTCTCTATTTTCCTTGGACGTTCATAAGTCGAGTGGGCCGGATGACATTTCTCCATTGGTGCTACGAACTTGTGCCCCTTAGTTGAGTCCAGTGCTAACGTGTCTATTTCGGTACTCCTACCTTAAAGGCGTAGTCCCGGTCTCATGGAAGTGTGCCCTTGTCCATCCGATCCCTAAAAAAGGTGATAGCTCGGACCCAGCTAACTACAGACCTAATGGAAATTATTATCAACCGACAGCTCCTAACGTACCTCGAGGATCATCAGTAGATCAATGACCGGCAGTATGGCTTTCGACATGGCCGATCAGCTGGTGATCTTCTGTTATACCTTACGCACCGTTGGGCAGCGATTATTGACAGCAAGGGAGAGGGTCTGTCAGTTAGTCTAGGTATGGCAAAAGCCTTTGATCGTGTATGGCACAAGGGGCTTCTTTCGAAGCTAACTTCCTACTAGCTTCCCGAGAGTTTATGCAAGTGGATCACCAGTTTTCTTACTGGGCGGAGCATACAGGTCGTTCTTGACGGTTTTGCTCGGACCCCAAGTCCGTGAACGCTGGCGTACCCCAAGGCTGCGTGCTATCCCCAACTCTGTTCCTCCTGCACATCAATGATATGTTGGATATTTCCAACATACATTGTTATGCGGATGACAGCTTAACAATGTATGTTGGACACAACAACTGGGGATGCGGTATACTCCGGTCGTGCAGGTCTCTCTCGGGAAAACGTCGACGAGTGCCGAAAGATACTTGTATCTTCCATAGAGACCTCCCTGGGGATGGTCTCTGAGTGGGGTGAAATGAACCACGTTCAGTTCACCCCACTGAGAGACCATTACCACCACCACCAGACCAGGTTTGCGCGTTTATCACTAAGAAAACCCCATTTGTCGTATCACCGCTCTTCGAGAGCACTCCTCTTATTGCCTCGCCAAGTATCAGAATACTGGGTCTCGACATTTCGAGCGATTGTCAGTTTCGTGGTCATCTGGAGAGCAAAGCCAAGTTGGCCTCGATGAAATTGGGAGTGATCAATAGAGCGAGGCAGTATTTCAAACCTGGCCAAAGACTTGGCTCTATAAGGCGCTCGTTCTCATCTCTGGTCCGGATCACCCCAATATCAGCTTCTACCATTTGACCGCGTGCAACGGAGAGCCGTTCGGATTATCGAGGACCCAGTGCTCTGCGAACGGCTGAACTCTTTGGCATTGCGTAGAAACGTGGCTTCTCTGTGCGTCTTCTACCGCATTTACAATGGGGAGTGTTCCGAAGGACTATTCGATCAGATGCCTACCGCCGAATTTCACCACCGCACAGCTCGCCATCGTCTCCTATACCATCCATACCATCTGGATGCGTTGCGATCTTTCACTGTGCGGTGTACAAAAACTTTTTTCCCACGTTCCACTCGGATGTGGAACGAACTTCCTTCGGCGGTATTTCCAGATCGATACGACATGGGTACCTTAAAAAAAGGCATATATTCCTATTTCCAAGGCCGGCAACGCTCTTTTGAATCCTCGGATGTTGCAAGAGTTCATGAGCGGCGTTGATCACATACCAACGATGACCCGCAAGCTCGTTTGCCTTCCTATAACATAAGAAAAAAAAAAAAAAAAACTATACAAATGTTAGGTCTTGTTAGTTCAATTATGAAAATCTATTCACATTCACAACCTTACCAACACATTATTGATAAAATATTAATAAAGTTAGAAGACGGTGGCCTATAAACGCTTACAATGATAAATTGTTCTAACTCTTTTGAAGCTAGTTCAATTATCCGTTCAACAGAGAGACTTACTATGTCTTTACGTTCTTTGAATTTTATTTGTTTATTTAAAAGAATTAAAGAGCCACCTTGTTTGGCATTAACTCTGTTAAACGAACTACCAACCTGGTGGTTATTAAAATTAAACATTATTTCATCATTTTTAAGGCAGTGTTCAGTTACACAAATAATATTAATATTAAAGTTATTCAAAAATAACTCTTTTCTAATTTTTATTTCTCATACACTGGATATTCTGATGCACCAGGTTGATATAATTTACATTGTTATTTTTATTACTTTTTATTTTTATTTTCTTTTTTATAATAATTATTGAGATTGCACATTTCATGTATTCGGCTAGAGGATATCGCTTCTGTCTTAGAATCAAATTTAAACTAATTTTGTTTCGGATAACATCCAAACTTGTCTTACTTACATCTATATATTGCTCAATAAAAGCAGTTTGTTTAGCCAAATTATTGGCTGTCATTGTAAAAAAATATGATAGCGATACAGCTACCTGTCTTTTAATAGATGAAGATAGATAATATCTATCATAAATCCGTTTACAATATTTACTAACAGTATTGTTAGTGTCAATAACATGAAACTTTTTATTATATAAACATAAGTTATATAATAATAAATTAATCTTATATCTAATTTCATTTTCAGTCTGTGGCAAGTTTTTATTATAGGGTAATGTAAACCACACTATTTTATTTACATTTAGTTTACTTAATTTTTCAAAACATTGTTTTAAATTCTAATTGGTTCAAATTACCCCTGTTTCCTATAAAAAATATTAAATTATTAAATTTGTTGAATTATTAAAAAATTTATTCGATTCATTAATTTGAGAAGTAATATTTATCAAGTTAGAGTCAGGTAAACAGCTGTTAAACACCCTTTGTCCATTGATTCATTCATTCATGAATTCATTACTGAGCCCATTCCCTTTCCAATATTATCACTATACATATAAGTGTCATATACCATATTTGATTTAAAGGAACTATTACTATTTTTAACAGGGATATCAAGCCTGTCACACAATTTTTCTGGTGCAGTAGGAGATGACTTTATTATTGGACTGAGACTCTTTTTTTTATTACATTTATACAAACAATTATTTATGTGAGAATCAGCACATTCCATATAATAATATACAATAATATATACAGACCTTAAAATTAAAAATATTCTTTGCGAATAACCGTCTTATGATAAATTGTAGTACGTGCAAAACACTCTCATAAAATATTTTAAGTTATACAAAATCTGTTTTGCTTCAGTATTATGCGGTTTGAATGCCATGTGCTATTACGAACTGTTTCGGAAACCTCATTTATGTTTATTTAAATCACATATTCTTATTTAGTTCATCAATTCTATAGAAAAAATGAAACAACATTAAACAAAACACTTCGATAATTCTATATTCCATCAAATTAGTAACGGAAAAAGTCTCTGTGTTTTATTTATCAATGCACTCCGCCGTGGAGCGATTCATTTGGCTTTGTCGTTTTAAAATATTTTGTTCCAATTATTACATAGTGTATAAGTTCTAGTTTCAGCTTTCTCATACGTATAAGATTCCTTTTTAATAGAGTCTATCATATGCGGATGTTGTGGATGCGACAATTTTCCGACGATAGCAAGCAATATCTAAGCCCTCTGTTACAAAGACCCGTTTAAGATATAAACGGTCGATTTACGTTTACGCCCCTTGAAGCTGAAACAAATAGCTTTTCCGAATATGATTCAATAACTATAAATTGCTGGTATTGCTACAATGATTTATATTGGGTTTCTACTTTTTGTTTGTTGATAATCCATATAATATAATAAAATACATAGGAATTTTGTTCATATTTAATTGCATAAATTAACCTGCATTTATTTTTGGTAATAATAATGTCGTAAGTACAAAAAATAACGATGTAATTACCTAAAATGCAAACTCCCTTTCCCACATTTACTAAATAATTAAGTTACTACTTAACATCTTGGCTTGTGTGTAAAAGAGACTTAAAAAGTAATAATATTAAACAAAAAGCTCCATAAAGTGCCATCAGTGTATTAGACTCTCAAAGCTAAGGGTATGAGCTATGTCATCGTAAATTTATCGTGTCACAAGGTAACAGTGTATTAGAAGTATCGGTTACAAACTACTCGCAAAATGTTACTATTGCTCAATATTACTATTGCTCAATGCAATATAATCTTTGCCTTAAAATAATGAGATGACTGAAATAATGCATAATATCAGCAACTTTATTTTCTTTTTTTAATGTAATCCTGGGATACAAAATTAATGTACCGAATCAAAGAAATATATCACATAATAAACCTCGATACGAGAATTATTACAATTATAATTGTTAATAACTCGGTTATAATCGATGTTAAATATGTACATAATATACTATATAGACTATAATTCTTTTTAACGTATAAATATTTTAACCAAAAATGTTTGCCATTAAGACAACTAGAATAACTATCAAAATTTGACAGGTCAATGGCAGCTGCAATATATTCGGAAACAAGACCAAAACTGCATGAGGATAAATAATAAATGGATCATGAACAATACGTGGGTTATTTTATAGACACATTACACAACCATGCCTGGATCTCGATTCTAAAATATCGGTAGTGACGGAAATGGTCTATTCAGTAGCGTTCCAAGTAATATTGTTTTGCGCCATATCACGGTATTTGAAGATTTTTAAAAATTAAAAATATTTCGAGAGTTCTTTTATCATTTTCTGTTATATATATTCCATTTTATCACAAAGCATCATATAAGATAAGATATATAATAGACTATGTGGAATAGCACAAAAATAAGTACAAGCCAAACTCATTATCTGGATTACAAATATTATATAAGACTCCTTGTCAGAGACAGAGGTCTCTAACAGGGATTACAATATCTAATGATAGAGGATTTTATACTTAAAAAAACTTCTAATATATTTCAAGGTTGTTATATTTCTCCAATTATATTTAACATAGTCATCAATATTTTAATAGATAAATTAATTAAAAACGAAAAGAAATGGGGTTATCGGTTTAAGTTTAACAATAAATACACAGAATCCATACTAGCTTTTGCAGACGATCTCGCGATACTGACACGTAATCCAAAACAATGTCAGCTACTTTTGTGTGTTGTGGAGGATTTTTGTGCTTGGACAGACGGATTGAGGAACAAAAACCCAATAAATGCTATGTCTGGGTAGATGGAACACCAGATATACCCCTTACGATTCGGGTCTTATAATAGGCGGTAAGAACTACCATAAAATTTTCCCCTTTAAAGGAATTTACATCTCCCTTCTATATCACTGTATGCAATGACTTCAAATATAACAATTAAATTAAAAACTAATTTAGAAACAGAATGGAATAGGATAAAGCGAAAACCACATTAGATAATAAATAATTTACTTTATCTAAACTGAATCAATCATACTAGTAGCGTTGAAGTGTCTGTTCATGTCGTCTTTTACGACACACCGTACATGTATTAACCACTTCTGAAGGCTGTAAAGTCAGTTTATGACACATTGGAAACGTGACGGTCTATGTTTACCAAGAAGGGAGAAACACACAAGAAATATTATTTCATTAATGTTGAGCATTTTTTAGTCTATGTCTTTATATACTTACTTACTTATGTCTGTAGTCGAGGAGAAAGAGGTATGCAGGGATCGTAGCGTTTGGCGCTCCGTCGTCTCTGGCTACCCCGCAAGGGATATGGCGTGAAGTTAAATAAATAAATAAATAATACTTACTTATAGTTAAAAGGAAGATAAAAAGTATATATCATAATATTATTATTATATTTCTCTGCCACGATTTTGGATGACAATCACTTCATATAATCAATTTATTCATTATCATAAAACACATGAAACAATCATGATTTATAACTACAAAACTTGGTTGTATTAATTTTTCTATCACTTATTATACACTTGGTTATATCAAATTCAATAATAAACTTATACTGCGTTGAAATCCAAAAACAAACCCATTAAAGTCGACAGTCAAATATATAATCTACGCAAACTGTTCGGTAATAAACGCAATTTTGAAAATAATTGTTAAAGTTCAAATAAAATACTAAACTAAATGAAATTTTATGATCGGAATATTTTTATAAAAGGTGATATGATGAAAATAAACGGGATAAATTAAACTTTCATCTAAATTATGAAAAAAAAAATTGTATTATATAAATTCAATTTCTAATATTTATTTATATTAGATACTAGCTCATTCCCTCCCGCTTCGCTAGGCATAGTATTAATTTGTATGCGAACTTAGGTTGCTATGATAACCTAACCTTTGTCATATTAACCGTTGTCATCGTAACCGTCGCTATAGTAACTCTTACCCCTGCGTTAAGTGTATAGATCCTACAGGTTTAAAACTTGGCGAAATATATATATAGATTAGCTATTGTCAAACGTATTCTTATTTTTTAGAAACATAAAAAATAAATATGTATCGTATCTACATGTGTATAAAAATCGATCGTGAATGTGATCATGATCGTGATGCGTTTTTAAAAATTTATCGTAATTATAAACAATATGAATTCCTATTTCCTCATTGAAACGAGTTAAATTTTCATGATAAAGATCATCGTATATTTATATATGTAAATAGGTACGGTCTGGGCCTGAACAATGTCTGGGCATGAACCCATATCCCTTAAATTTTTAGTAACTACATATTTTATCACACTCAGTATGGCAAACAGTGGATATATGTTAGAGTTCTATTTCATCGTTTATTGGAGTCAGGTCAGTATTTAACATTTGTTTTTATATCTTAAGTCACTATGGATAGTTCCTTCATTCGTTTGAGCGCCGGAAAATAGTAAGGAATATTTTAAAAGCATTAATATTAGAAGTATTAGCTATAATTTTGATAAATATATCTTCACGCCATATCCCTTGCGGGTAGCCAAGGACGACGGAGCGCCAAACGCTACGGTCCCTGCATACCTTTTTCGCCTCGGCCACAGACATCAACCTCTTCATACATGCCCTCCGGGGGGTCCTCATGCTTTTTACATGATCTTCCTCCAGTATCATAGATACTGTGTTTTCGAAGGTCACTCGAGGCCTCCCCCTGTCTTGCTTACCGCTCACTTTTCCTGTATAAACCTTTTTTACCATTCTTGCATCACTCATTCGTTCGACGTGGCCAAACCACCTGAGCACGTTCTTCTTCATTCTCACCGTAACATCTTCACTAGTACCTGCCATTCTGTGGATCTCTCCATTGCGGATTCGGTCAGCTAGACTGACTCCGCATATTCTGCGAAGAGATCGCATCTCCACAGCTTTCATATTTCTTAAATATTTTCTTCTGTGTTACCCACGTTTGGCGGCCGTATAATAGCATCGGTAGCAAAAGTGCGTTGTGCAAAGCCAAACGTGCAGCTATCCATTTCACATTTCGTATCTTCCATCTCTGCTAAACATACTTCCCAAATATACCACTTCATTCACTAGTTCTATTATCTTACCATTCATTCCTCTTATCTGCATTCAAGTGTAGACCATTATTTTCACACCCATCCGTCAAAGTGATAAATTTTAATTACTTCTAATAATAATAGTTGGCAGAGTAAAAATCACTGTCTTCCAGCGATGCCAGGTTATTCCTTATTTAAAAGCACTTTTTTTAACCAAAAAGACGGGGTAGTAGCTTTTGTTAAGTCTATGCTGGAATGTATGGTGATAAAATTGTAATTTATCTGATTTCATGGAATCATTGGATAACTTTGTAAAGTCTTTATCAAAGTTTTCAACTATCGAATTGATTGGTGTCATAAATATTAGCATTGTACCAGGGAGTGAAGATCCTAAGGCAGATATATATATCTAACTATTGCAGCCATGTACGCCATGCTAAGGACTCATGTATTACCGATAGGGAATAATAGTTGCCTAGACCGTGTCTTATTAAAATCAATTAGATCACATTAGAACAATTAGCAATAGTTAAGATAGGAGAAAGAGAGCTTTAACTAATCCTTACTAAAATAATTATGTAGGAGAGTATATGTGTTAGGAACCTCGGTAATACCAACTTTTCTCTTATTATGTCCATGACTGACGCTGAGGCGCAGCTAGTACTTTAGAACATCTTAAAAACTGTTAAAATTTCATACGAGCCAGCAGAGTTCCAAAGGGCAAAAAATTATCCCCAGGCCATATGAAGTCTTTAAAAATCTATTTAAACAATGAAAAAACAATTTTTTAAGTTGCCGCTGCTAGTGTTATAGTTGGTTTCTAATTATGAACAATCTGTTATCATGGTAAATGATTACTTTAGCGGCGTTGGTATAGAGCTATGTTCAAGACTGAAGAACTCGTATCACTGCGATAACTTTTCATTCGCTTCCAACAAATTTCCAGCCAATCTACGGTTAATTTAGTGGCTTTAATGAAAACTGATAACCACATAGTTCACCGCATAATTGTAGGACTTTAAAATTATAGCGTTGGTTGGGATAATATTTCCTGCTTTTAATTGAAAGCAGTTCCTTATTCTCTGGTATCATAATAACACATCTTTTTAACATGTCTGTATATACATACATACATGTTAATAAGATGTGTTATATAAGTAGTACAGGAACTTAGTAGTATTCATGGAGCTAGTAATTCATCCCGTGTATAAGAGTGGTGATAGAGATAGTGTTAATACTAGGGGAGGTCCAAAAGTTCGTGGAATGGAGAGGATGGAGCGGGGGTAGGGGCGCTCGCTTGGGGTCATACGAATTGGAGACTCATCATTAGTATAAATACCGAGTTTCAACCCGATTGCGTCATTCGTTTACGAACAGTCGCCTGCTGAACAAGTCAATCCGGAAGAAAACTGAAACTATGGAGAAAATTGAACACAGCGCTGTGATACAATTCCTTACCAAGCAAGGAAAGAACGCTCAAACCATTTTGAATGAAATTGAAGTCATTTATAGGGAACAGTGCCCTAGTAAATCAATGATTTCCAAGTGGCATGGTCTTTATAAACATGGTCGAGAGTCAATTGAAGTCAACCACCGCTCAGGAAGGCCAGATGAGGCCACCACATCGGACATCGTTGAAAATGTGGAGAAAATTGTACTAGAGGATGCCCGTTTGAAGAAAGAACAATTATCTGCATTAGTTGGAGTATCAGATACCACCATTTTGCGAATCCTACATGATCACCTGAGTATGACAAAAGTAAGTGCAAGATGGGTACCGAGAATGCTCATGCCGTTTCAGAAAGAGCAGCGCGTCGATGCGTCAAAGCATTTTTTTGGAGTTGTGTGGAGATAAACTTGCACAGGTTTTGGACCGAATTGTTACGGGAGATGAAACATGGGTTCATCACTTTGAGCCTGAGTCCAAAGAAGAGTCCATGCAATGGCATAAAAAGGAGACACAACAGTCAAAGAAATTCAAGGTGACGGAGTCGGCTGGAAAGATGATGGCTACTGTTTTCTGGGATTGTGAAGAGATAATCTTGATTGATTACAAAGAAAAAAGAAGGACTATAACCGGAGAATACTACGCAACGATATTAGAAAAATTAAAGGATGCCATCAAGGAAAAGCGGCGAGGAAAATTGACAAAGGGTGTGTTGCTCTTGCAAGACAACACGCCGGTTCACAAGAGCAGAATTGCAATGGCTGCTCTGCACACGCATGGCTTCGAATCCCTAGTTCACCCATCCTACAGTCCAGACCTGGTCCCAAGTGACTTTTTTTTATTCTTCAATTTAAAAAAAGACTTAAGGGGAAGGAAATTTTCCGACGACAATGAGGTAAGGGAAGCAATTTCGGCTCATTTTGACGGAAAAGATAAAACATATTTTTATAGTGGTTTAGAACAATTAATTCATAGGTCTGATAAATGTATTGAGCTTCAGGGTGATGATATTGAAAAGGAAAAATAGTTTTGTTGTTTTATTTTATTAAGATCCCTTTCATTCCACGAACTTTTGGACCTCCCCTCGTAGTTATATATCTACATATATTAGTATTGTAAACACTGTCCAAAATATTAGAAAAAAATCCAAACGGCAGATTAACAAAATTTCTTGAGGACTTTACCATCCTGTCCGACAGTCAATTTGCTTTCTGACGGAAAGCAGTAGTAGTAGTAGTACTAGACGGAAAGTAAATCAACGGAAGGTGCTGTATTAACTTTAACACATACTGTCAAAAACAACCATAATTATAAACTTAAAACCATTGGCACTTTCTAAATCTTATTAAGGCTTTTAACACTTCCCTATAGATATCCGCATAAGCAAACTTCACAATATCAGAGTGCGTGGAACTATTCTTCAAATGTTTAAAAGTCATTTAAGTAACCATAAGCAACGGGTGGAAAAAGGCCCGTATACAAGTCAAGCCCTACCGTCAAGTCAATCGTGCGGTGCAAATTAATGTTATCGAAACCAATGCTTTCTTCTACTAATGAGCTATACAGTACTGCCAATATGTCATCAGTAAGACCAAGTTGTATATTAGACAATTGATCTTACGAAGGAATCAGACACTACCGCTCTAAACAACCATGTTAAACCAAACGATGTCATACTGCACTATCAAACCGAAATTTTGAATACCTTTCCTCATTGATTTAAAATAAAATTAGTAATTACTTAAAGAAACTGATGAGATGAATCAGAGACACTTATCTATACTTAATAAACACGCACACACACAAACTAACATACACCACACAGCTTTATAATCTTTATTTATTTCAGTAATATTTTGTCAAGTTTAAGCGGAAAATCGAAATTTAGTTAATATATAATAAATAATAAAACAATTAATATATATATTGAAAAATAATATTTATAAGAATTGTTATCACTGAATATTTAAATACATCTTATATATGATATAAGAACACACGGAGTCCCGGAGTGGACGCGCACGACTACGACACAGTTTACCTTTGTAGTAGTTCACGATATATATTTGTTTAAGTGAAAATTTTAGTTTTCCTAATTCAATAAATATATTTTTTTTATTTCAATTAGATTATTTTTATATTGTATGTAAAATGTAATGATAACATTAAAAGTTTTGTAACTAGGCTGCAACCTTCTTGGAGTATATTATAAATTGATGTACTTACAATAAAAGACTATGTGACCTGTTGGAATTGAATGCAGACCGAAGATAACTACAATTAAAGCAATTCAATTTGCGTTCTGGTTTTCTGCTATCTATTATTCTGAACTGCGGTAACTTACATGTCTAGCTTTAGTATGGATAAGTAGATAAATTGCTTAAGATAAAGATATTAATAACCAAATCATTTATATTCAAAATGTAAAGATTAAGTTTTATTATTTATTTGTATTTCAGTCATCATCAAAGGTTGTACATTATTTACTCGTAAGTTAAATTGATATTCTATAAGCCCACATTAATTATCTTAATCTAATTTTTATTTTCTATATCTCTTTAACATAGTGACAATTTACAAATCAGCATAACGTGTTTCAACTGAATAATATTATTTTTATACAAAAGCCACGGTACTTTAAGAGTCCAAAAAGGCGATACACTTTCACAACGTTAGTTCTGAACGACTTTTCCAACCTGTTAAGTTACTAATACTGATAGTAAGAATCATACTGTATTTAATACCCTAAAAAACCTTTAATTCTCAATATTTGAGATATCAAACTCAATTTACTATCTGTCTGTGTACTAAATCTGTTTAATATAAAATAATAATGAAAATAATATTTTATGCTTTATTGGTTTAATATTTATTTATTATTAAGTATTATCATCCAGTGATTGGGGCAGATATACGAGTATGAACAAGTATTTACAATAAGCACAATAAATGTATAAATCAATTGATCTTATTAAATACCGTTTTATTAAACATATGACATGTTTAATTTTATGATTTATTAATTAATAAAATTGTAGCTATATTTATTATTATAACAAAATGTGGAAACGTATTTCATTAAAACTAAATGATAACGTTGATGGTTTATGTATTTAATTATTAATATTTATATTAGATTTATTAAAACACGCTGTTGGCGACGATTTCATCTGCTCGTTGTGCGAAAATAATGAGTTCATTAAGGGTCATATTTTACCTTATTACAAATTTATTATCTCTAAGGAATAATTTTTACAATTTACTATTATCAAACAGTAAATTGTAAAGTAAGTAGTAAGAAAGTAGCTTTATTTTGATGAGACCGTCAACTTCTTTTCTTTTTTAATCTTAATAGCTATAGCTTATAAGAATAACAGGAATAACATATGTTAATTTAAGGATTGTCGAAATTGAATTACTCTATATATAGTATTCAAACATTTTGTTTATATAACATTTACATTAAATATTTAAGATTCAATTCCAATACATAAATAAAATTGATTAGATAAAGTAATCTTGTTTGTTAGAAATTTATGTACCTGTTTATTTATGTATCAGTTCTTTACACAATAAAAAAAATATTTCACGTGCTTCATCTATAAAACATTAAATTAAAATAGCTTATGCAATATTAAAGGAAAACTTTTTGTTAAAATCTTTGTGATATTTTCATTAAAACCTGACAATCTACCGGAGCCATAACTAAGACTTTGCATCTTGAAGCAACTTCTTTATTCATGCTCCGGGTCTCTCAATTAATAAATGAAGACAAACTTTAATTACCTTTGTTACATTTTAACACAAAAATGTTGGATCAAGATTGAATTATTCAAGTGGCCTAATGAAGATTGTTCCAATGCTTATGATAAATTAAAAGAAATGATTTTTTATATTGTCGTTAATACAGAGTTGTGTTTCCTTATGCTGTATACAAAATATAATATAATCATGTAATAAAACCAAAATCATGAGATTTTAAAATTCGGAGTGGAATTCTTTAATACTCTTTTTATTGTAATCAGAATGTTAATTCAATACTACTTGCATTTTTTATATAATTTTTGAAACTATTTTTAATAAGAGCGTTAGTTTCGCTTTATATCTCGAGGGACTGAAGATGGAATCCTTTTGTCATCTTAATTACAGAAGTGTTGTGAGACTGGAGTTAATTTTACTGTTTCCAACAAAAGCAGTGTCACTGTCAAGTTAAAAATACTTATCGTATCCTATTTGTTTGTTGAGACATACTTTCAATCTTTTTGATTATTTTTAAAATTTAATCATTGTTCTTAATCAGTGAAGTTTCAACTGCATATCATTTTATATTATATATGTTTAAAACATCTATAGAATACATAAAACATCTAAACTAAAAGATTAAAGATTTAATTTAAGATTAAAAAAAAAAAAAAGATTTCATTTAAGATTTTTGTAGTTTTGTACTCAAGCATTAGTTACTGTTACGCTCTAAGAGTATAATTATAATTTGAGATATCAATAAAAAGTGACATTAATATATTCAGATACTCAACCAATTGACATAATTTAAAATGAAATGATAATTACCTTGTAGTCATACATCATTCGGTAACTTCAACTATTGACAGCTATCGACACCGAATTGGCGTAGTCATTTGGTCGTTTGTCAAAAATTTACTTGAACTTTAAACATTAAGTGAAAACAATTATATTATCGTATTTTACGGGAAAACGAAGAACACTTGTAGAATAACATTTATTGTTAATAAGATTATTTAATGTGGTTTTAGTAATGTATAAAAGTATCCTGTAAATAATTTAAATTAAATGAATTATTACCGTCATCTAAGTATTTTTTATTATTTATTAATATACATAATTATACACCGACACGCACGCACACATGTACGGGAAACACACCAGAAGTATAAATAAATAATTCTAAAATTATTTTTCTGTCAAAGAATACTTGGTATAACATTTTTCAGACCCTATAACTATATATCCCAAATTTAACAGTAATCAAATGTGTTTGATATTAATATTTGTCGGAGAAACATCGTTTTGGCCGTTATTTTCGGACATTATGTAGGCTTTGTGCGGGTATCATGCAAACAAAACTCGTTGTAGAAATAATGAGAACGCTTTTATTCTGTTTCTGTAACACCACAATTACTATAATTTAGATTATAGAAATACAAAGAGGAGATATGGTTTCGTGTGTTGCCCTGTCGAACGTCTGAACACAAATCAGCTTGTTCGAGCACGCACGACTCCATCAAGGCGCACCGGAAGTCGAATAGTCGTTTTGCGCCTTTCCGCTCGTTGAAAGTTGACCGGATGTGACATATTAATATACAATAATATTTTTTTTAATCCTTGACATCTTGATTTTAAAGCAAATTCCATAGAGTGCTTTCAAAGTGTATTAATCTCTCAGTCGTGTGTTTGTAAGCTCATGAACCACAAATTTTAACATATTCAGTAGCGTAGTGTGTAAATAAAGAGGAAAAAGTAACTAAAGCGAAATATGAAGTAATCATTGTATATAATTTGTTGGATTATTTTTTCTACAAACATGATCCCGCTTTTTGTCATAATTATTAAATATTAAATATAGTTTGAAAATAATGTTAGGTTTTATATATTTTTTATATATTTAACTACAAAAATAAATATTAAACAAAGTGCTAAAGTGACATTCGGTTCAAGTATTTTATTTGACAATCAACAAGTAATACATTGCAAAAGAACATTCGACCTGACGTATGATGATGTGCAGTCGTTCATAATAAACAATACGAACAAAAAAAAATTCTAATCAAAAAAGAATTCCACTTACACCTATCGAAGTTTTAAATAAAGTTGTATATATTTAAGAAAACAATACTTTATTATAATAGAATTTACACTATTTAATCAAGTTCAACCAATCTCGATATTTTATTAGCATTTTATCTTTCACTTCAGCAACTAAATTACCATCTTATCTCTTATCAACACCAATAATGATCTACATTAAATAATTAGTAAAGTATAATTTTCCTTGTTTTGTTTTTTATTATGAAACTTTCCTCAAAGTACTGGGTTAATCTTAATTAAAATTTTAGTCAGTAATTATTAGCGTCTAAAAGAGATAAATTTGATTTTAAAGCGTTTTTTTATGTTTTTTAATTTCCCTCATATTTTCTACTTTATTTTCTCTTATTTATGTAGGGTGGTTTGATTATTATATTCTCCACATGAAACTGATGTTATGAATAATAATATTGATGGTTTAGGATTTTTGTAAGGAATCAGAAAAAAACATGTGATTCGTGATTCAATTCCAATGAATTCTGAATGTTGAAACGAACTTCACATTTTCATCTACTTAATTTCTTGTCAGTTGTAGAGGAATTATTTCTCAATGTATTTTATTTATGTTGTTACATAAGTGTTCTTAGTAATAATTGAAACTTTGATTTATTTAAATGTATTACAACCTTAAAGCTGTAGGTTTAGTAGTTGGCCACTGAGTTATTACATCGTATATTCGTTGTTATCAAGAGGTAAAAGAAAAATTACTTCACTAGTAAAAATATTCTGTCCCCAAAGCAAATAAAGTATAAAAAAGGTCTCTTTGTTTCAATATTTTATCTCTACAGATAAGTTTAAATATAATTTAAAATATTATGTACATCTAATCTTGTCGTGATCATAATTGCTGCAAGGAATTTGAAAAATCTCTTTAAAATTAAATAAGTCATCAAATAAACGTGTACTAATGTTTAAATCACAAATAAACAATACAACCAAATAATTAATTCCTAAACGTATATGCACTTTCCGAGTCAGTGATCTGTAACACATACCAGCGCAGCTCCACGCAGCTGCACCCACACTGATGTTATCTAAACGAGAAACTGTGGCTTAAAATAATACATCATTACAAAAATTGCTTACAGTAATACAAAAAATATTTTTATTATAGATAATTTAATCATAGTTCAAAGAAATTAACCAAAGAATAATTGCAACGAACATCATACAACATAAAAATACGTTTGTTTTCCAAATACATTAGACACGTCTAAAACTTAATAGTTTTCACGTATATGACTGTGATAGCAAACAAATGTAAATTTGTAATCACTGTTGTTGCTTAAAGATAAGTTTAATTATTTTTAACGAATAGAATGAGGACACGACTCATGAACGGAGTTTTTTTTCACCACTTTAAAATTTTATAATAGGGACCTGTTTTTAATCATGTTAAAATGACTTTATTGCTCAAATAAGAAGAGCTATAATAATAGTTATTAAAGATTCCTGACAACAACAGGGACTACGTATAAAACTATTCGACGTAATTAAACATTGAAAATAATGAACGAGCAATAAGCCAAGTAAAGGTAATGTCGGTTTGAGTATTCATTATGAGTACAATGTAGAGGTACCATTATACATTTCACTTATCAATTATGTACTTTTAAATTATGTAAAAATATTCTATTCAAATATATTTCTTTATAACGAGTTAACAAAAAAACACTTTACTAGGCGTCAAACAATTTTATTTTTTGGGTGTGCTTTTTCGGCCCACTTAATCTATTTTCACTTGTGTAGGTCTCGATACTGTTGAAATATTGAGCTTTAAAGTAGCCTATATAACTCATTGATAATGAACTTTTCATAGGTGAAAATAATTTTGTTCGGTTCAGTAGTTTTGGCCCTATTCGTTTGTAAAATGCTGTTATGATATGTATTCAAAATAGTGATAGTACATGTTAATATAAATATTTTTTCAACAGTTAAACTCTTGCCCATCCGTCCTCTATCCACTAATCATCATTAAATTACAACCAGCAATTCTCGAAGATGTTTTCTATCTTGAACTAAGTTATTTATTCATCTTCGGGGTCGCTCTCAATTTATAACTTAAGACAAACTTTTAACATTGTCTCTTTGGATTGAATTATTTAAGTTTTCTTATGGAGCTTTTGTATTGTGTGATGGATAGATGGTCGATGGGGAAAACAACTTGTAGGTACACCAATTTTACACTTATCCCTAACTTTATTTATTATCAATAAAATAGTTTTTCCTGATTTTATACATATTATTATGGACATATAAAATATTTTATTACTTACTTACCTTCACGCCTTATCCCTTGTGGGGTAGCCAGAGACGACGGAACCTGAAACGCTACGGTCCCTGCATACCTCTTTCGCCTCGGCACAGACATCAACCTCTTCATACATGCCCTCCGGGGGGTTCTCATACTTTATTATTATTATTTTATTATTAAAACATATTGATTTTTCTAATTAAAAATTGTATGTATATTTAGCGAGTTGATGATTCAAAATGCTTAGTGCATGCCATAGCCATGAATAATACGATATTTTATATTAGGTATGACCTTATTTTATGTTCATTAAAAATATTAAACAGTACTACAATTTATTTACATAGTTGATCACATATTTGACTATCAACTCACAAGTAGACATTAACCATATTTTTTATTATTAAATAAAGATTCTTTTACTCGTACAAAATAAATTATATTTCTTGGGTAACAGAGAAGTCTTATATATTGCTGTGAATATAATATGCCGTTAATACATTTCCTTAAAGTTATGATGACGTAATAAATAAATAATAAATAAAAAACATTTATTTCGGACAAGATAATCCATATAGTGTTAGTATGTTAGTAACAATGTTTACTTATAAACTAAGTTAGTTATTGTTAGTTACAAGCATAAGTAATAAACAGCAGAATTATTTTTGAAAAAGTTAGACTTTAGTATTTACTCTCTCTCTCTCCTCCTCTCTCTCTCCCTCTCTGTCCCTCTCTCTCTCCCTCCCTCTCTATCCCTCTCTCTCTCTCTTTCTCTCTCCTTGGCAATTATTATTCCCATCTGATGGGGGGGTCTGTCTTTCTCGTCTTCTCTCTCCACTTCACTCTGTTGGACGTACCTTCCTCAGTCACGTCGCAGGAATTCATATCCTTTCGAATAACATATGACCACCTGGTCTTCGGTCTTCCCCTTCTCCGTACCCCCTGGATGTTCAGATTGGCTACTGTGTTACTTAGGTGTTAGGAGGTGTTCTCTTAACGTGTCCGAACCATCGCAGCTTACTCTCCTGCATCTTATCGGCAATGTCGGCAAACGCGAACGCCGAGAGTAGAGTCTTGTAGAGTCTCGTCACCCCGCATATCCACCGAAGCATTTTCATTTCAGCCACAGATAAAGATTGGACGTGTCGTTGAGTAAGGGCCCACGTCTGGCTGCCATAAGTTAGAACAGGCCTGATCATGCTCTTATATACAAGGCTTTTTAGCTTTACTGGCATTCTACGGTATACACACATACATATATTCTACGGATATAACTCGAAATACACCTTTTTAAATTTTCATCCTATCGTCACCAAAATTGGTGATAATGTCCTTTGAGTTATTTTATTTTTTTTGTCCTGTCGTTTTTCTTACTGGGAGGACAAATCCAAAATGCCGATGATTTGAGTTTTTGTTTTGGCGTAACAGGCCTATTTTTCATGCAATCGTCACGAAAATTGGTAGGTGTGTTCTATGAATTATTGAAATTTTCATGTCGAGCCGGTTTTTGCTAAAAATGTCTAAATGGCGGATTTCTGATCCGTATCACAAAAACGGACTTTGCGGCAGCTAGCGGGTTGAATTTTCGTCTAAGTATTCTTTGCCGAAATTTAAGGTGTTTTTTTGCTATTTCAAAATCCACAATGGCGGCCATAGGGAATCATCAAAAATTTTAAAGTTGAATAACTCCGTTGTTATTTGGTGGAACAAAATTTCGTTCGGTAGTTATATATCCGCTATAAAAAATTTCCTAACATTGTCTCATCCTCTAACGTACTTAAGTCTACTGTTCACAGAACGTCTAGTTGTATTATTTTCTAGTTTGTAGTTCGATTAAAATTGATAACTTTAACTTATTTCTATACGTAATGTTATTACCTCAGGAACATAGAGTGAACATCTCAGTGATTGTCGCTGTATGTATCTCAGGTTATTATAATATTCACACACCGCTCACCCTCAATGCTAATTAAATTAAATTTTCTTTTTTAAATAGTTAAGTTAGTGGATGAGTATAAAATAATTAATATAGTACAATATCACTTATTAAACAACAAGAGGTATTGAACTACTTTATTTAATAACGACCACACCCTACCTCTTTTAGTTATTCACTAAACACGGATTTACAAGTAACTAAAACATTAATCTAGGGTCACCAACAGACCCTCAATTACGACTCGTTGCGCTCACGAAATTACGGGTGCCGTTTTCATATTGAGCGAAGCGAGCCCATTGTAATGACTCATTGTTGTGGACAATGTCGGTAATGTAGGAGATTTCATTGTAAAGCAACTTTTTTTTAATGGGATATAATTTTTTTTACTATTATTCGTCAATGATATGACATAATTCATTTTTTTTTTCTTAAAATCATTACCTAATGTGTGTTTTGATTCCAAAATTTCATAATTTTCCGCTACTTGACGGAAATTTTCGAGCCAATTCGTGACAAAGAATGGAAAAAGTCTCCAGTAAAACGTTCCGCTCACCTCGTTCGCTTCGCTCAATTAAAATAATTTCATTCAAAATATAAATAGATAAATGAAATTAATTGCTCAAGAACGTTTTATACTAATCATGTGAAATATTGACATTAAAATTGTTTTTGTTTTTGAACCTTTCACCAGTCTTATTTCAAGTTTAATAATTTGTGAAAAATAATTAAACTTCAATTGCAATAAAAATATTTTTATTTGGAAAATATATTTTTAACTTTTGACTGTAACCTCTGCTTCATACTCGTATATAATGTATAAAACGCTCGTTTTTTGTCGGAAGAGCGTCTAGAAGTTATTTTCGATACTTCTTTCAGAATTAAATGTATTTTATTGTCTGTTACCCTGACAACTTATGTACAAAATTTCATGAACCACGGTCAGAAAGAATATCCAATATTATTTGCTTATAATGTAGGTTTCGACAGGGGAAAGAATGTTTAAAATCGGTATAGTAGTTTTCGAGATTACTTCAGACTTACAAACATACAGTGAAACCTTTTCTCATTATAGATATTGTTTAGATAGGTTTTATTTGAATACCTTTAGATTGTTCTACATAGAAAATTTATAAATAAGAACCCTTCAAAGTCAATGCTCTCAGTCTATTCTATTGAGATATAGATAGTATTTGATCAAATTCTTATGTGGAGGGATTTATATATACCATCAAATCATGCTGCGGAGGATTGATATCTAAAAAATAATGAATACGAGAAAAATCTTTATACAAAATTCAAAAAAAATTCAAAATATCTTTATTGAAATAGGCATTTACGCGCACTTTTGAATCGTCAATTACTACAATACAAAAAAGGTTAGTGTAGTCAGTCCGTAAGTAAGTTACCACCGGCTCGGAATGCTGCTCTGTTGAGAAAAGCCCACCAGAAACTCAACAGTTGCTCTTTTCAAAAGAAATATAACAATAGGTGATGTACATTATAATATAAATCCTGCAAATGAATCAACAACTTAAGTTCCACATATTTCGATTCACTAAAAACTCTTAAACGTTATAATAGGCTTTATTGAACAATAAACTTTTGATTTTAGATTTAAAACTAAGTAATGGAAGGTCTAAGATATCTTGTGGAACTTTATTATATATGCGTATACTCAAACCCATGAAGGATTTATTAACTTTTTGAAGCCGAAACTTTGGCGATACGAGTTTGTTTTTATTTCTCGTATTTATCGCGTGTCTGTCACTGTTTTTTATATAACTATTTAAATTTTGACGTATATATAATATGTTATTAAATATGTATTGCGAAGCGACTGTAAGAATACCTGTTTCTTTAAAAACATCTCTCAGAGAATCTCTAGCTTTTAAGTTATAAATAGCTCGCACAGCTCTTTTTTGTATTATAAAATAAATATAGAATTAATTTCGACAGCACTGCCCCATAATAAAATACCGTAAGATAAAATACTGTGAAAATAACTAAAATAAACAAGTCGAGCCGTATTAATGTCCGTTAATTGTCTATAATACAAATACTCGACGCCAAAAAACTCGATCTTTTTTTACACAAATAGATAAATATTTTTTGCATTTGCATCTATTTTATATTTTATCAGTTGTTAGTGATATGTTTATTATGTTATATTTACTATAATACAGCAGAAAGCGCTGAAAACAAAGCTCTTTGTGCGGAGCTTAACCCATCACGCTGCTACATTGGGTGGTGAAAGGTTACAGAAACAAGAGTTGCAATATTTAAAAACAGGATAAAATAAATCTTCATCAAACTTCTTTTTTCCAAGCGATAATCAACTAGGGAGGCATCAAACCAATATTTTTTTTATTAATTTTGAATTTATGATATATGTGACAAATGTTTCAATGGTCTTCCTTTAGCTGTCTTTATAGAAATCTGCAAAAATGAACTATGTTGTATTTTTTTTATATTAGCTCTCATTTCCATAAGCTGTAATTAGATATATTATAGTATATTGTGTACAGACTTTATTGTGTTTTAGATAAATATTACAATACTTACATACTTTTTCTTATTTCTTATTGCAAAGTTCCGGGTAAAAACTTCTCCGGGATCTGTGTTTATCTCGAACCCTCCTTATGTGTCCAGCGCTATAAAGCGCTAGCTTAAAGCAAAAAGTAGAGGTGTGGCAGATAATCCTATTGTTATTGAGCCTCCAGCTTGGCACATTTCAATGTAATATTGTATTTCTTGTGGTATGGTTTAAGTACTTTTTGTTGTATTCCTTTAGACAATTAATTAATCTATAATCCTCGGTTCTCTTTGAACTAACATGTGTTCTTGATATTAACCTGATTTTTTACAATACATTATTGAATAATGAAACGAAAATTTTAGGAACTGTTAATGAGTACGTTATAAAATTTACATTATATATGGTATTCGTTATTTCACTTCAGGGTCAAAGTTAAGGAATTTATTTAGTGATACTGAGTTATCAGTGAATACAGAAATCTTGTAAATCTTTTATTATTGTTTGTTTTTACTCATAGTATACAATTTTGATTTATTTATTTATTTATTTACCTTCACGCCATATCCCTTGCGGGGTAGCCAGAGACGATGGAACGCCAAACGCTACGGTCTCTGCATACCTCTTTCGCCTCGGCCACAGACATCAACTTCTTCATACATGCCCTCCGGGGGGTCCTCATGCTTTTTACGTGACCTTCCTCCAGTATCGTAGCTACTGTGTTTTCGAAGGTCACTCGAGGCCTCCCCCTGTCTCTCTTACCGCTCACTTTTCCCATATAAATCTTTTTTACCATTCTTTCATCACTCATTCGTTCATCGTGCCCAAACCACCTGAGCACGTTCTTCTTCATTCTCACCGTGACATCTTCGCTAGTACCTGCCATTCTGTGGATCTCTTCATTGCGGATTCGATCAGCTAGACTGACTCCGCATATTCTGCGAAGAGATCGCATCTCCACAGCATTCATCTTTCTTACATTCTTCTTCTGTGTTACCCACGTTTGGCTGCCGTATAACAGTGTCGGTAGCAAAACTGCATTGTGTACAGCCAAACGTGCAGCTATATTGACGTTTTGCCGTCTCAACAATGCAGTCAAAGCACCATTGACTCTGTTACCAGCAGCAATACGCCTTTCCACATCCATTTCGTATCTTCCGTCTCTGCTAAACATACTTCCCAAATATACCACTTCATTCACTTGTTCTATTATCTTATCATTCACGTTGATCTTACATTCTGTTCTTTCTTCATTTCTTTCAAATATCAGAACCTTCGTCTTATCTACATTCAGGTTAAGACCATTAATTTCACACCCATCTTTCAGAGTGGTGACCAATGCCTGCAAATTGCATTCTGATGATGCAATGAGCACTGCATCATCTGCATACAATTTTGATTTCTTGGTTATAATCATATTGCAACCGTTTTGGAATTCTGCACAAAAGATAATAAATACTAATTAGAACTTGTGAACCAGCACTTGGCTGAATAAAATATTTATCGCTCTCTTACTGACAAATGTTTATTTTTTTTACTGAATCTTATTTATCTTATATATACTTTGTCGTAAATAATGTTATGTAAAAGTTTTTTATATAGCTCAACGGTTTTTTTCAACATCCAAGAAGTAATAATTACATATTAAATGAGTGAACATTACTGAACAGACTTGAAATTGGTTGTTGTTGTTAAAACTTTTAATCTGTCTCACATTACAGTTGACATCCCATAAATATAAAGAATAGGAGTTGAGCAATTAAGGAAAAAACAATTTATATAACGATACATTCACATTAAAACAACGGACACTGACATACTGATACTATTATTGAATAATCAACGAAAACAAAATAAAACACACTCCATTGTAGTTGTATTAAAGATCTAAGTATACTACATCTATATTATTGAGGAGCGCTGTTTTATTCAAGTATCGGGACACGCGATCCGAAAAAATAACAAAGTTTATTCCAATCCACTATTCAGTTGCTTGTCCTTGCTGAGCGTTACAATGTTTCGTGAGTTTCAAATTGTGGTTGTTGTTTTTGTTACGATCTGTCATTATTGCATTTCTCTTCCACATTAAGCATTAAAATTTCTGCAGAAATAAAAATGTTTACTGGTCAACGTTAACAAAAGTTATTAGAACCCACTGACAAAAGGTAAACCGGTACAATTGGAAAGCCGATTAAACTTTCCATATTGAAGATATCAATTATAACAGTAACTTAATTGGCGAAACATAAAAGACGGTCAATGTATAAATAAAAAAAATATAAAAGTACAGAAAAGACATAACTTTATAAATTTTTTTAATCTTACACTAAATATATTACAAAATAGATAAAATAGAGTGAAGTGTTTGCATTAAACAGAATTAACCCGGACCAGTTTCAACATAACAGTTCAATGTTTGTAAAAACTTAGCGTAACTACAATAGTTCTAACATTTGATAATACGTATACCAACAAACTGAGATATCACGACAGTGATACCGTATCTTTTAAATGTATTAAATGTTTAATAGTTTTTTTATAAAGTATTAGGATCTATTCCTAATGAAATGATTTATTTTCTTAAGAAGATGCGATAAAGTTTGAAATGTTTAATTATTACTTTTTAAGAGAACGAATTATTTTTGGATGAAGGGTTAGCACTGTAATAAGGGAAAATAGTAAAAAAAATATTTATTCATGAAAATAATATATTTTCTGTAAAAAATAAGTTGGTGGAAATTTACATCATTATGTGAAACGAAGGAGACTTATCACATGACATTACCTTTAAATTATATTATACAATTACTTCGACTGATGTGTTTCTCGTATTTTAATAAAAATAATTTGATATCACAAATAAATAACATTAATTATGATATATAATCTGTAATAATTGCATATCATGAAAGGTCAAAACAACAACTATTAAAAGTCTCGAAGTTTGTAGTTTTTTATTTATAAAAAAAAAATACATACAATATAATATAATTGGCACAAAACTAAAATAATAAAATAAAAGAACTGTCTAGAAAATTCCAAAAAAGTATTTTATATGTATAATGCAAAGAAAATGTACTTAAACTGTAATGTTTTTGCATTTTTTATTATTTTACAAGAAGTTTTATAACATTATTTAAAAGTAGATCTAGACTTCGCTAAAGTAAGAATTTTAAATTAAACTGCCACATTCAGTGAAATATATATTTTAAACATAAAATTTTCGTGTGGTCCCTAAAATATAAAGGGAAAACCTGGTTTTGAAACATTTTACCATTTTCAAGTCGTTTGAAAAATGGCCAGTAGGAGAGTGAGGTGCTATACATTAACAGTTAAGACTCTTTTGTGCGTCACATAGTTATTAACAATCAGTAACAATCGTTGGACAACATCCGCAGTAGAGTATTACATAACTGCGGATGGTCATAATGCTCTTCGTGGATTATGATTTCTGTAAAATTATATTAAATTTGTATGAACATTAATATCGAATGATACTGAGCATTTGTAACGAATTTTGATAATACATACGGAGCACCACTTACATATCCGCTCTCGTTCCGTCAGCTTCCGCTCCCCGTAGCGGCGAAAGCTGATGTAACATTTTTCATAAATCCATAAAAGGAATCAAAATTCTTCCAGGGATAAAAGATAGCCTCTCGTTCTTCGTCCTTTGAAATTTTCATACGAAGAAAAGTCAGACCTACAAACATACTTTTATATTTATAATATTTTTGTTAAAACCAAAATAAAGAATTTTAAGGAAAAAAATCCTCAATAAACTTTAAATTTAATTAGAAATTATTAAACACGTGCAAAATGCAATTGTAGATAGCATTATTTACAATTTAACATTTTATTTACTAAACATAAATGACAATTTAATACAACATATAGCCTTTTGTATCCTTCAGAGGTAAAAATTAGTTTTGTACATAAAAACTAAAGTTCCCAAACTATTTTCATAAAAAAATCTTTCATTAGTCGCTCCATGAACATCAGTAGCAAGTGAAGTAAAGTCTAACAAGACGTACAGTCACTCTAAAACTCCTTTGCGTTTCCTCATTATAATGAATGTGTAAAAATTGTATTCTTTTTAAGTTTGCAACGTTTTCCCTTCATTCTCATTTGAACTTGTTAAAACACCAATTCGCCCACTGAATTGTTTATGTAAGCTTAAGCAGTGATATTTGCCAAAGTTAAAGTTAAAAGTTATTCGTCAAATCCTTTAGACGTAGTCGATGAGACGAGTTGAGAAGAGTTTTAATGTAGACCTTCTGGCGCCAAGATGTGTTGAGTCGGTCAACTGTCACTTCCTTCCTTAATGCTTACTTCAAAATCAATTAACTTAGCAGTTATTATTTATTACAGTTTTTTTTTCTTCACTTTTCTCGTGTAAGAGCTTATACTTTAAGGAAAATATTTCGTGATTTTGTTCTTAAATCACTGTTCTTTAAAAGTAATGACAATCTAATTAGGTAAAAAATATTGTGAATGGATTAAAATAAATAGTTTTGTTTTTAGGAGGCTATATGACAACATAAATGCATAGTTTGTTTCGACAAATTTCGAATCAAACATTTGAAATCATCTTTACATAATTAAAAAGTGTCTTCTAGAGATCTTATTTCTCAGGTTTTTTTTTTCCTAAGCCCACTTTTACAATAAAACAAAGTATAAATAACAATAGTCGTTAATGATTTATTAACTACCAATACATTATTTTGTAATTTTTTGTATCTTTTATTTATGTATGTATATTTAGATAAATATATTAATTTTATAAATTGTCCTAACTGATATAAACCAGTATTTCCTCTCCACTGTGATGTCGTAGTAAACGGAAAGTTTGCACGTAGAAAGTAATACTCCCCGAGATAAACGAGAATAAAATCTCTATTTTGTTTGCCTACATATATCAAAAAATATATTAAAACGAATTTTACACAATTTTAATAAACTTAGTTAAAAGAAATATAATATGGATTGGTGCTTTTTAGAGTAATAACGAACTTTATGAAACACTTAATGTTAGATCTATGTCCAAAATTCCTATAAAATTTTTGTTACTAATAATCAGAAGGCCTTTTTTATATGACACTTATTTTAGTTCTAATTAAACGATTACAACGTCACTGAATAAACGCGTTTATTCTTGATTTATCGCATTGAGTCTAAACAGATTTAACAAAACTTCCACCAAAAGCTGCGATGTTTCCATCAACCGACAAAAAACCTTTTGATAAACTCTAAAGAGACCCGTCTACGTCTACTTTCTACCGTAATCTTTAAAATTGAATCGAGTTGCAAATTAAGAAAATAAAAGAATCCTTCAACTCTAGAACCAACATAATAAATAACCAATAAAAAACGGACAGGTTTTTAATATATTTATACTACTCTTATTTTTAAGTGGTTTATAGTTTATATATTTACTTATGTTTTTTTTTTTGTTTTCACGTTAATAAACCATTTTTTTACATAATTTATTTAGCGTATAATTATGATATAGGTTACATTACCGGATTTTGTATGGAACATTGTGAATATTCAGTTAATAATATGGACATAAAAGTCATCGTGGTTCAAACGAGACTCTTTATTTTGGAATGTAGCCAAAAGAATATAGGAAAAAGAGATTAAAAACTACGGCACTGGGACAAATAAAATATTGTTATCGCTTTCCCCTGGAATATATGACTTAGCTCTTTAACCATATAAAACTTAATACAAATAATTTCATTCTTTTTAAATAATTGTACAATGAATGTCACTACCTCAGGCCTTATTTTACCTTGTTACCCTTGAGCATTATTACAGTATTTATGATGTAAGTTTTTGGTAAGTGATTAAGCAAGTTGATATCACGTAATAGTCAATGGTTGCTTAATATTACAACAACAACCCTCTAGAACTTTATAACAGGAAAGTAATAAGAAAGGTAAGATTAAACACATACTAATGAGATATGTAAAAAGATCATAATTTATATGTTTTGTATGAAATAGTGCCATAATAAAATATTAACACAGCAGAGTATTACTTTGGTACTACTTACTACTATTACTACTACTAGTACGTTATTATAACCTAAGTATAAATTAATATAAGTGGTTTATTAATTGTCGAATCAGTCACGGTAATATAATTTACCTATAGTAATATAATATACCTATATATATATATATATAAATGAGACAGTTTGTCCTGAAAAACAGATGTTATGGTTTGGTTAGACAAGATTAAAATACATTAGTAATTAATAATAAATGCACATGTTTCCAATATTCCACTCCATTTTTTCCAATCCCTTGCTCAGGTCGATCGGTTCTTACTTCCCCGATATTGCAACTATTTAAATACATTTAAAATACAAATGTTTATAAATTTCTGGAAGCATTTCATTATAACCATGTAATATAAAAAATAGACTAATTATCAAAGAAGAGAATTACAGAGTTTCTTAAAGACGAAATATATTGAACACCAGTTTATATCGCTAATCTAATGATTTATATTTCTTAGTTAGTAATTTAGTTGGTGTCTTTTTATTTCTTATTTAAATAAAAGAGACATTTATAACTGTAACAATTATCATAGCCCTGATAATTTCTATTAAAAGTCACTGAAATTGTAGTTAGGGTCGATAATTTAAAATAGTAGTAATGTAGTAAAAATGCTATTTATATAGAAATATATAATTTTTACACAATCGTAATTGTTCTCTACAAACTACAGTTTAGTTATTTATAAAATACAGTCTGTTGTCTGTAGACTTCATCCCCGTTGAATACAGAATGTTGTACTTTACACGTTTGGAATATTAATTCAGAAACTGACTGACTCTTTACATTATGTATTAAATTATTATAAATAAATACAAATAAATATGTAGACATATTATACTTATTTATATGTATTTATTTATGTCAAACGATGCGTTCTGTTGTTAAATGTTATAAAATATTTTCGATGTTAATATTAATAACAGCATTATTTTGGTCATTCATAAGATAAGTATGGCTTACAATATTTATTGAAATGTTTCAATAAATGGAATCAGGAATTCAAGGAATGTTCCTTAGCGAAAACAAACCGAAATTTCGAGATCATTGTCTTCACAAACTCAACAGCAACTGAACCGCCGAGGATAATGAACGAGAGTGTTGCGCAGCGCTGCTGACGTTATGACATAAATAAAAGATTACATTAGAAGAACGAAACTGAAGTAAATCTTAGTTAAACAGAGATTCTATACATGATAACTTTTATTTTTTATATATAAATGATAAATAAAAATAACCTTGTTTCAAATATAACAATCTTCTTCAAAAAACTCAAAAAAAAACTTTATGAACCAAATAATTGATTATCAAAAATGCAAATACTACTAATATAGTTTACTTTTTGCAATAGTTTCAACTTTGAAAGACAGAAGTATTTGTCGAATATAATATTCTACTATAAAAGATATATTTTATATTTGGTACGTGGAAGGTAAGCAGGTGTGTGTGCAGCGTGTGTGTATTAATAAAGAATAAAGAAACTGAAATCTATTATATTATTAAGATAAATATATTATGTATGTTTAAAAGATATCTACCAATAATAAAAGATTGATATTTCCATTATATATTGATAAAAATAAATATAAGAAGGTACTTGTCAACGTAAATTAATTACGCATGTAATGAAGCTCGAGAGTCTTCCAGAAAAGCAGTGAGATGTAGGCTTGAGATGAAAAACCTTTTTATTTTCCCGCCGACCTATTATTAAAATTTAGTGTTCTACATATTCAATATCTTTATGGTAGTAGCACCTGTTTGTAGTTATTTCACTACAGCTCGTATAGGGCTGGCGCAACCGGGGAAGGACCATCCTCTTGCAGCAGATCGACGTGTAGAACCCAAATTCATTTGGTTATGTTTCGTCATTGAGTGGGTGAATCCGGAAACCCAACCCCCCCGCCAAATATGAAAGCTATGCATCAAAAAGTATATCCCCGTAGGGTACCGGCTCTGATGAAGCCGGAGAACCTCTCCTCGACAAAAGCGGGGGAATGATCGCATCGTATCGCGTTTCGTGTTTTCTATTGGCGAACGACGAATCAACACAGCGAGCGCAGCAGCACCCCGCTCCACTCTAAATATGAACTTTACAACATCTAGGAATTTTACTCTAACTTAAACGCCCTCCACTATTATCTAGAGACAGCGCAGCCGGCCTTGTTGTTCAGTAGTATGCCCCATTTCGTCAATTCGGATAAACGGTATTCAACCTTGCAATGAATATATATATTTTTACCAGACTTGGGTTTTGATCTAATATTTTTTATTAAGTAACAAGATTAACTTAATTAAAAAGTCATTTTCTTTGCCAAGTTCCAGTATTATTTTCCTAGATTCAATATTAAATAATATTTAAACTAAATAATGAAGAATGTATATAATATCTAAGTATAAGTGACTATTATCTCGCAATACGTACATACATAACGGTCTCACATCCGGCTCTTGAGACAATTGTATAACAGATAAGCCCCTAATGACCTTTGACATAGCACAGGATTAGTTACCAAGTGGGGACCTGTTTACATTGTCTTGAAGTCCAATGTGACTGCTATAATCAAGTGGTCACACTACTGCGACATCAACATGATATTGCTAATGTGTTACATTGATCTGCTCTCCTAAGATTAATTTAAGACGGAACAAATTATTGTATAATTTTTAATATTTATTTATCTTAAATACATATTTTCTTTACATATATTATACGTTCGAAATGTTTTTTATGTAAAAAGTTAATATATAAGTGTCTTGTTAGATACATACTTATATAAAGTTTAAAAAATATGAATACAGTATTGAAATTGTTTGTAATTCTCGCTTTTATAAATAGCTATTACTATTTTAATATAAATTTGATGGAACAATATACTTATTTTAATTAAATTATTATCAAGATTATTTAACTAACTTAGCTAGCTAGTTAAATGACCAAGCAAGATAATAATTTTAAATCACAATTAATGTTAGGACTGACGAAACAGAAAATAATTTTCGATACTTGGATATTCTTATAAGATTATACTGAGTTTTCTCATATTTTTTGCATAACAGATGTATATAAAAATACTCTGTTTTTTTCTTTGATAGTATTTATTATATACATATTATTTATATTCAATAGGTTTGCGGTTTTGATTATGGAATTTGGGTATTATATGTTAATTTTAAGTGAATCGTGGCGTCTAGCTTTTACACATTTAAAACTGTAAAGCCACTCACAGTTTAAGGTTTGATGAGAATTGTATGTTATATAAATTATACGTAATTTTATTAGCGGTTAATACTAAAAGTTAATAGTGTTATTTATGTGTCTTTTCCGTGTAATGTTTATAAAATATATTCTTAATGTTCTTTTATAATGAACACAAAAACAAAATTTATTAGATAAAGATGTAATCTAAGAAATGTAATGTAATAGAAAACCAATATTTTTGTGTTACTTTGGCGTTACTAAGACATAAGTGAAGTGAAGTAAACAAATTGAGCTCAGCTTAATAACCATGCCTTAGCCTTTAAAATTTAATATTAAGGCGGATCGTTACAATAAAAACCCTAGAAACACCAAGTTTAAAAAACATTAACATGAAATACTCGAAAGTAAATCATAATATTTTATAAATAAGTAAATTCTAGTATTGAAAATGTTGAATTGAAAATTTTCAATTGAAAAAACATGTTCGATTATTATTATTTATTTTAAAAGTATCTTATTTCGATCAAGTTCTACATTTGTTTGTTATTAAGCTGTCTCAAATTTTGAAATTAAATTCTTTGAAATCATCTTTCGGGAATCTTAATCAAAAACATAAATTATACTTGAGACAAATATGTATTATAACACAATTTGTAATAATATTGAGTTCTGTTAGTTATGAAATGATTATTATAATCATCAATATTATCAAAAGTGAATAGAAAACATTTTATTATTGAAATATAGAATGTTGCGAAACTTAATTTTTATATTTTTCAGCATATTATATATAAAAAAAAATATATTGTTCCGGTAAAGCTTTTGTTTTTAAAATATTTTTTTATTGGCGCATAATATATTTTACATAACTCTGATAATAATTTTCTTTTACAGGTACAAAGCCCAGTCCTCGTGGTAGAACTGACCTTGAGCAGGCTGGAGGGAACGCAGCTTAGAGCTCTAGGACTACTCACGGTTTTTGGATTCAACATGACATATATGGTGAAAGGACCCAATGATGGACCCGGTCCAAAGTCCTGCAGTACCTTTGAATGCCGTATCCTTGGACATTGTTATACTAAACATGATTACAAGTAAGTAATTTAATAAAAAAAACGAAAAGTTATATTAAGTTTTTTTTGGCGAATATGCTTTCGTAATCATAAAAGCATTAATTCCTTCACATCTTTGTTTTACTAAAGATTAATTCATAATTGTTAGTGTATTTAGTTACGTATATGAATACACATGATGTTACGAAGAGGAAGCTGGATAATTTATAAGTCACATTAAGGAATAGTTTAACAAAATTAACTACTGGGACTCGAACATTTAAAGGATATTACGTAGATAGAACTACGCCGAAATTAATGTTTCCAGTATATTACTTCAACTTATTATTAAATCTTTTGTTGATTAATAGATATTTTCTTTGATAAATTCTTACGTTGTTTTTTAAATATTTTATCTTTAATTACATCAATTTAATTATGCTTCCATCACTTCATATTCCAGATATACTGAGGTAATAGTACTAAGTCTAGATAAGACTAATAATTTCAGGAAACAAAACAAAATTTCAACCGCGATAAGAGTTGGATAAAATACAGACATATTTTAATAATGTATGATAGAGGTTACTAAATAAGTTCTGCAATACACTTTATATAAACATAGGGTACATTCACATATACTTTTTATAAATTACCATTCATAACTACTACAAAGTTATACGTTTTCGAAGAGTGAAAAATGACTGAGTGGTCTAGAGACAACTTACCCCTAATTATTCGCTACAATTTTAGTCGTGGTCTATCTATAGACAAATGCTTTTAGGAAATGAAAACTGTACTCCAAGAAAAGTTTCCTCATCGCACAAATAGCGGTAACTTCAGTGTTAGTGATGTTCCAAGATTAGGTCATTCTGTAGCAGTAACTAATCTGGAAAAGGTAGGGAAAGTCGAGTCACTAATTAAGGCAGATCCTTATATCACCTACAGACAGATAAAGGAGGACTTATAGATTAGTGCACCAAGTTTTCATGTCCTTGTCCATAAAATTTGTACACTCTCTGAACAAAAAAAAGTGAGAGTTAATTGGTGTAAAAAATGTTTAAGATTTAAAATGTGTAAAATAGAACTTCACGTCAAACCAATGACATCGTTACGGGCGAAACCTGGCTTTACTTTTTTGATCTACCATCTAAAAATAAAAACAAAATATGGTTGTTCAAAACTGAGGAAATACAAACTCAAGTCCGCAAATCGCGATCAGTGAAGAAGCAAATGGTAGTTCTATTTTTTACTAAACGACATATATTTACGTAACGATTTGTTTTGGAAATCAGCGCACAGTCACGGCTTCTTGCTATATTAATGAATGTTTACCTAAACTTGTACAGAAACTCAAAGAATTGCTCCCAAAATCAAGAATAGACATTTTTTAAAATGACGTAGCGTGGATAGTTTTATTTTTAAAAAATTCTGTAAAGATTCTGGCGGGCAAACTATCGCTTTTTGTGTTTTTTGAGGGCAAACGAGGAGTCAACGCAGCAGCACCCCGACCCACTCTAAATGTGGACTTTTGCAACATCCGGGGACTTCATTCCAACTTGAACGCCGTCCACTATCATCTAGAGACGGCGCAGCCGGCCTTGATGTTTCTGACGGAGACGCAGATATCTCAACCTAGCGACACAGCGCACCTGTTATACCCTTGGTATAAACTAGAACACCATTTTATACCACACGCCGAGGTATCTGTGTTCGTAAGGGAGGATATCTGCTACCGTCGCCTTCAGGTTTTTGAAGGTCCTTTTTGAAGGTCGGGACCTGTCTGTACTCTGGATGCGCGTGGACATGGACGTCCATGTCAGAGTCTACACGTGCCTCTACAGGTCCCATAGTGGTAATCCAGAAACGGATCAACTCTTAGGCCATGTTCAGGCGAAGATTGATGATCTGCGTTCACAAACTCCCTCCGCCGAAATCGTAGTCCTCGGGGACTTCAATGCGCAAAATTCCGATTGGCTAGGGTCACGTGTCACCGACTACGCGGGGAGATCTGTAATTGACTTTGCTCTGGCAAATGGTCTTTGCCAATTGGTCACGACGCAAATTCGTCTACCGGACGGGGACAGCCATATGCCCTCTTTGTTGGATTTTCTGCTGACTACATATCCCAGAAAGTACCAAGTCACTGTCGAGACTCCCTTAGGGTCCTTTGATCATTGCTTGGTACGGTGTGTAGTGCCCATTGAACGCCCAGCTCGCACAAGACCTGCGACTCAACGCGTTGGCACTGAAAGACAACGGATTGGGATGGAAGGCGGTCCTTTTTTTGCATCCTACCCATGGGGGCCAATTTGTTTCCCTTCCAATGATCCTAGTGACTGCGCTGCGGCTGTAGCTTTTGTGATACTGATACTTCAGGGCGTGGAACTATTTCTACCAAGCTCTGTGGTACCACTTGGTGGCAGATCGCGGCCTTGGCTTGATGCGTCTGTCAGGGCTGCAGCAACTGGCATACGGCAGGCTTATCAAGCTTGGGCTAATGCGTTAGTCACTAAGGATCCGAACTCTAGAGTTCTGAAGAGGAAATATAATCGTGTCTACAGATTCTTCAAACGGAAAATTGCTAGAGCAAAGTTCAAGCATGTCGTCAAAATTGGGGATCAGCTGGCAAAGTACCCGCCTGGCACGCGCAAGTTCTGGGCGCTGTCTAAAGCCACTCTGGGAAATTTTTGTCAGCCATCCCTACCGCCATTGCACACTGGAAACGACTCTCTGGCCTACACGGCAAAAGAGAAAGCCGATCTCTTGGGCACTCTTTTTGCCTCAAACTCGACTTGGGACGACCAGGGGAAGGCTTCACCTATCATCCCGCGGTGTCCAAGCTTAATGCCGGAAATTTTTTTTCGGCAAAAACTCCTCCGAAAAGCCCTCCTTTCCTTGGAAGTTCATAAGTCGAGTGGGCCAGATGGTCTCTCTTCAGTTGTGCTACGAATATGTGCCCCTGAGATGATACCAGTGCTAACACGTTTATTTCGGTACTCCTACCTTAAAGGCGTAATTCCGGTTTCATGAAAGCGTGCCCTTGTCCATCCGATCCCTGAAAAAGGTGATAGCTCGGACCCAGCTAACTACAGACCTATCGCCATTACCTCTCTTCTCTCTAAAGTAATGGAGAGCATTATCAATAAACAGCTCCCAACCTACCTCGAGGATTACCAGGTGGTCAATGTCTGGCAAATTGGCTATCGCCATGGTCGATCGGCTGGTGATCTTCTGTTATATTTTACGCACCATTGGGCAGCTGTTATTGAAAGCAAGGGAGAGGGTCTGGCAGTTAGTCTGGATATACCCCAAGGCTGCGTGCTATCCCCAATTCTGTTCCTCCTGCACATCAATTATATGTTGGATATCTCCAACATACATTGTTATGCGGATGACAGCACTGGGGATGCAGTATATTCCGGCCGTGCAGGTCTCTCTCGGGAAAACGTCAACGAGTGCCGAAAGAATCTTGTGTCTTCTATAGAGACTTCCTTGGGGGTGGTCTCTGAGTGAGGTGAACTGAACCACGTTCAATTCAATCCCGACAAGACACAAGTTTGCGCGTTTACCACAAAGAAAACCCCATTTGTCGTATCACTGCTCTTCGAGAGCACTCCCCTCATTGCCTCGCCAAGTATCAGAATACTGGGTCTCGACATTTCGAGCGATTGTCAGTTTCGTGGTCATCTGGAGAGCAAGGCCAAGTTGGCCTCGAAGAAATTGGGAGTGATCAATACAGCGAGGCAGTATTTCAAACCTGGCCAAATACTTGCGCAGGTCCGGCCACATATGAATAAATTTTTGGGCATCTGGTTTTTACATATTACTAAGTGTACAAACTATAAACTGCATTGGAAATTATTTTGACAGACTAATAAAAATGGCTGTATTGCAACACTTACCTAATGACCTAGTAATACTAGTTTTAATATAATTTAAAGTGTGTTATTACGATTTTAGTATCACATAATATATGGCTATATAGGGGTGTTATTTAATAGTCAAAGTTGCACTAAATTGCTAACACGCCAATATTTTTATGTCACAGGGAATTTTACTGCGATTGTTTTGAAGGATACTCAGGTGCTGATTGTGGAGTGGGACCTCTTTGTCCAAAGACCTGTAACATGTGCAGAAATGGAGGCACCTGCGGGTAAGCATTACCCGTGCCAATCCTTTTAAGTAAAAAATGTTTAATAAAACTGACGTGGATTTTCTTGCTCAAATTAGATTTATAGATCAATTACTAATGTGTTGTATGTGTTAATCGCTTATATGTTTGTGAAAAAGTATTTTGGGAATTTAAAACGTTCTTATCTTTTTTAATTATTAGTTATGGTCGGAATGATAAATAAATAAGTTTTGTTACTTTGATAACATGAAGGAAATGACATCTGTATTACGTAAAATCAGTTATAAATTTATAATTATATGAATTTGTTTGTTGGTTCATTTCAAAAATAAATATTAGCTAAACACGTGTTTTAAGAGCTTTCTTCAGGCATTCTCGATATAAAAAATTATAATTATTATAATTATAATTGAAATATTACTTTAATGTATATTTTATAAAAATATTCTTTAAAGAATCTGACATTATTCATGAAAAAATACTACATCGACTGGTTAGAACTTCTATTCCTATATTCTCCCGCTTTTCTTATTTCAGTCGCTTAAAAGTTCTGTTATTTTTGTTTTATTTTTAAATCTCTTCACAATTTTTTGTACGTTACGCAATTCATCTGAAAAGAGGTCATATCCTAAGTCCTCGCAATTTCCTCAGAATAACGAGTTAGCACGCGATGCAATATCTCTCGCTATTTGTGAGAAAGTTACAAGTTAACTTCACATTATTCATGGCTTTTTTCATTATCTTATGGATTTTACCAGTTTCAACAGCTATAAAAATAGCTTTTGGTTGACGAAGTCATCTTATTAAAGGTCAAGTTTCTTGACTCAAAAGTTACGGACCTTCAGGGGTGGAAATTTGGGAGTTCTCTTTTATTGAGTATTTACGCTATAAAAGAGATCGATTAAGATCCTAAATTTCAAAAACCTATGTAGTGATTGATCAAAAAACCAGCAACATTTAAGCCATGAATCTGCCATTGGCTCCCCCAATCTATTTAAAAACTCCTTATAGTAATTACTGCTTTTTTGTTAGAAATTTGTATCCAATATTGTAAATATAAAATTATATTTTACATGAAAATTTCAAAATTAACACACATATTTTACCAAAGTCCGATGTAATAGAATAACGAAGTTTTAAAAAGAAAACTCATGTCTTGTTTTCGATTAATAGTCCTAGTCCTTTCAAGGACACCGTAGTGGGTCAGTCCTTATTTTCTTTATCTTTATATTGATAAAGAGTCGTTAAATTCCAAGTTGTATTTTTCACATATACATATATGTAAAGATAGTTTAATATTATTAAAGAAATCTTAAATGAATGGATAAATTATTGAATGATTAAATAGATAAGTAATAAATCTGTTTTAGTATATACATAATAAAAAAACATATTGAATGTGTATACTCGTATGTATAGTCACGAGTCGACATTCAATTCTGTTGAACTATCAATTCAGGTAATTGTACAAATAAAAGAGAGTAAAAAACAAATACATCGCTACAGCTTGAGTCGCATAATTTGAAAAGCTTTCGAACTGTTTGTCTGATCTAATACACTTGTCTCGGTGTAATGTACAGCTCTCAGTATTGTTATAATAACATTAATTTCCATACATTCTCGTAGCCTAGGAATTATGTTCTTAATACGACACACCTCATAAATGTTTCATACATCGAGTGTTCGAGCATTGTCTGCATAGTATACTATTTTTGATACTGACAATGTTCAGATATTTGTTTATTTAGTAAACAATGGTCCTTACATAGCGAAGAGGTATAGTAGATATACGAGTATATAATATAATATAAATATATTATTTTAATTAATTTAAATTTATTTATTTATACTGACGTAAAACTTTTTAAAATAATACTTTTTTTATGTTTATTCAATTATATTCAATTATTTATTCCTTACAGTCAAATGGGTCCAGCGACTGTGAGCTGTACCTGCGCGCTGGACTTCACGGGAGATCTGTGTGAAGATCAGATTGAAGCACTCGGTAACTTTAACTTATAACATTTTTAACACACAAAGTTTTTATAATAATAGCACTACTATTTGGGAAAAATAAATTATTAACCTTAAAAACAATCACAATCACAAATTATAACAATCTTAATAAGATGTTAAATACTTTACATTTCAAATGTAATGAAGATTACATTTCTGCCAGTGGCTCATACAGCCCTATATGGGACTTAATCCAAAATTAGAACAATTTAAAAACGTATATTATTTTAAATATAAAATAAAACCAGTTATATCTATCATTCAATAACCCAGGAACTAACTAAATGATATAATCATTCCCATACAGGTCCATCTTCATTAAATTAACACCTGTGTTTCGAAATCATTCAATATTGCAGTCCCGAATGCATTTCTGAAGAATGAATTAAGATTATATTTAATATTTTATGCAAGTTATGTCTTAACAGATGACACAAGTTTGATATAAACATGTACAACAGATCGAGAAGGAACAGATTCGCATTATCGGTATAGTATTTGAACGATAGATAAAATATATGATTTATCATATATCTTTTTCTCGATTTTTTGATCCAAGGTTCATGAAACAACAATAGCTTCATATTTAATAAAGTTACTCTTATCGTCAATTATTAAAGTAAAAACATCAAGCAGGATTATAATGTGTATACCGCCTTATATATTGTATTAAATTTAGCTCATTAATAAAAGTCGCAATCGGGGTTTTTTTGCGATTTGTCCAAAGCCTTTGATTGCACGGACCAGCAAATGTTGAAAACTTAAAAACTAAACCACTATGGTATGATAATAATAACTATTACTTTATTAAATACTCTACATCGGTCCGTCTGTCTGTAATGACAAGTAAATCATTATTTTTTTGCTTATATGTAATTATAAAAACAAAACTTGTATGCATTATTTCTTTTATGGAGTATATTTTGAAATTTATGAAACATATAATAAAAGTCGGTTCTGTTAATTAATATCGATTGTTTGTTAGATACATCTATGTATAATAATCTTCAATAACCTTAATAAGTGCAAACTTTTATTCAAACCTGTTATTCCACCTAATCTGCGATATAAACATAATTATTAGAAGACAATTTACGAACAGACGCTCGTGTATCTCAGGATCCAAGCAATAATGTGAAATACCAAGATACCTCAATTTCTAAGGTTTAATAAGCCCTTAAGGTTTCCATCGCTCTCGTCTTTATCATCTTTAGGAGTCATTAGCATCAATAATCGTTTTTATTAAAAAGGTATATTAATAAATAATTTTTAATATGGTTGTGCATTGTAGATATAAAATGTTTATGGTATTTTAATAATAAATATGAAATTAATATTAATGAAACTTTTAAATATATTTTTTTAGAATGTGGTATAGAAGAGTGTACTGAAGGATGCCAGGCAAAAGATTGTGATTGTAATCACAAAGACAGCGACGTTTGTGAGTATATTTTATATATTTAATCATCTCTTTAAATATTAATTATAGAATTTAAAAAATCTTTAACATTGTCAAGATCTGAGTTTACTTATAAATTATATTTTTACGACATATGTACTGTATCTTTATATAATGTATATTAATTAGTAGATAGTTTTAACAAGTAAAATTAAGTAAAATTCTATTAAAACAAAACATGGCAACAAGAGGATTAAATATTTAAATGAGAATTGAAGGAATGTAAAATAAAATAAAGTTTGTAGTTGATATTAATTAAGTCTTAAATATGAAGCCTGAGCACTCTTTGTTTAATTTAGCTGAGGGCGTAACAAATTTACCAAACACTGCAGGGGTTGAAATTCCATCTGTCTCATTTATTTTACAGAAAATACTTACCGCCTATAACGTCCCAAACTCAGCCTTTAGTTTGTTGTTATCAAATTAAAGTAAATTTAATACAATTTAAAAGATAAAATTGTTTCGTTTGTGTAATTATTATAGACGATGGACATAGGGGAAATTTATTATAAAGACATAATACAAAAATCTGGTGTAGCTGAGGGATCATGCAACCACAAACTAATTGAAACAGAATAAGAAAGTCAAAATATTTTTTTTTCAAAGTGTCGACCAGAGTGTTATGTGCGGAATATTTTATGCCTTTAAAGTTATAAATGGCCAGCAGGGCACTGCCTTATAATAAAATACCGCATTACGCAGGCACACTGCGGACTGCGCTTACGCGTCTAGCATCCACGAGGACCCGCACTGACCGTCTACGTCTTCTCCCCGCTACACTACACTTTGATATACAACCTGCACTTAGCTTACTTGTAAGTATGTTATTTATAACAATTACACAATAATCACGAAGCCATGTAACCCAAACTCTTCAGTTTTGATCAGTATAATAATTAAAACCAATACAACATATCTGTTCAAAAAAGAAAACTAATTTCATCCAAATTGACATCAAACCTCATATAAACTTATTCAAGCGGAACAAATAAAAAAAATCGAATTTTTAAGAAATTAACCAGCCTCGATAATAATTTCACTTAAATAAAGTGATTTATAAGATCCCAAATCAGTTTTTTAAAACATAGTTTTTATTATTTAAAAAAGAAACAAAGTTATTGTTTTACTTATTTCATTACTATATTTACTACTTTATTATTTGTTGATTTTTTTAATAATATTACATTTTGAAAGCCATCTAACTTTGCAAAACGAATGAAAGCAAGTTTCAAAGTAAAGGGGTTATAAATATAAAATTCAGCTCCGCGGTCCCAAGCCTCCTCTTGAAATTTTATTATTTGTAATATGCACGCGGTGACTGGCAGAATATTTAAGTAAAATATTTTTTATTTAAGTCTTGTTTGATAATTAACTCTAATAATTTTTATTTAAAATTGCTAAATTAATAATACATAAGAATTGGAATTTATATAAAAATAATATTGTGATTTGTTTATTTTTATTTATTTATATCGAACATTCTTAAAACAATATACATCGTATTGAAGTAGAATTGAATGTATTGAATTTTGAAAACTATAATTTTCATGTGTAATAACACCAACATATGGTATATCGTGAACGACTACAAAAATGTAAACTGTGTCGCAGCCGCGTGCGGCCGCTGCGGGACTCCGTGTGTGTTGTAATGTCATATGTGATGTATTTAAATATCCAGAGAATTAACAATTCTTATAAATATTATCTTTCTACACAATAACTTAACTATTAATAAACAATTATTAAAAATTAAAAATATATATATATTAACAAAAATTTTATTTGTCGCTTAAAAAATGATATTAAATTATTATTATTAGCATTTTATTAAAGATCATATCAACGACAATAGAAAATAATTTAAAAATTGAAATAAATTAAAACTTTCTTTATCATGTTTGATTTTTTTTTATCATCAATTGTTTCCTGAGTATTTTTTAATGTAAGATTTGAACACATTAAAGTTGTTATTAGGAAATGTGTGACCAAAGTTACTTTCAAAAATTAGAAGAATGTTTTAACTTAAAAAAAAATAACTATTAGAAATAACTTCCTTGATGTATAATATTTTGCATTATTATACAATTATATTTTTTAAGTGAGAGACAAGTGATCACCTCCGTCCACGAACTCTTGCAACATCCGGCGAATCGCAAAACCGCTGTCGACCTCGAAGGTATACGCCTTTTTTGAAGGTACTCATTTTGTTGTGGACATACCGCTTAGAAAGTTTTTTCCACATCTTGGTGGTATGTGGAAGAAAGGTCCATGAAAACCGCACAATAGAAGATCGCCACGCATTCAGGTGGTACGGATGAGATGACGTTCTGTGCCGTGATGAAATTCGGCGGCAGACGTCAGATTAAATAACTCTTTGGAACACTCCTCGTCGTCATTCTTGTCCACGCGCAGCCAGAGTACAGACAGGTCCCGACTTTCAAAAACCTGAAGGTGACGGTAACAAATATTCTCCTTTACGAACACAGATACCTCGGCGTGTGGTATAAAATGATGTTCTAGTTTATACCCGGGGTATGATATGGACGCTGTGTAACTAGGTTGAGATATTTGCGTTTTCCTCAAAAACAACTAGGCTGGCTTGGCCGTCTCTAGATGAGTGGACGGCATTTAAGTTGGAATGAAGTCGCCGGGTATTGCAAAAGTCCACATTTACAAAGGGGCGAGGTGCCGCTGCGTTTCTTCGGCGTTTACCCTCAGTAAACATAAAAAGCGATACTTTGCCTGCCCCAGATACGAAGGACAGCCCGAGGAAATTCCGAGAATGATTCCCCCGATTTTGCTTAGGGAGGGGTTCTTCGGCTTCGTCAAAACCGGTGGCCTCCGCTATTATATATAATAATATATATGAAATAAATTCGGAGGTAAATTACCATCAGTAATTTTGTGTGAAAACTCTTCATCAACCTAAAACCAACTATTTCAATCGGTTGTAGTAACTCAAAAAAAAAATTGTCGGACATAACATGGATTAAGTCATAAAAATTTAATAACGCAGTAAAATAAAACTGTATTTTCTGACAAGCTCTGGCAATTTCTACGTCAAATTTACTATTTTATTACAGGCCCTGATCGTTAACCAACGTCAGGAAGTGTGGGAGGGGGCAGAGTTTATACTGAGTTGCATGGCATATGGATCTTTAGGTATCACGTTCACATGGTACAAAGATGGCGTTAAAATGAACTTTAATGGAATGACAAGGTAATTATTAAAATTATTCTCAATTTAAGTCAGATAAATTTATATTTATTTAAATCATGTCTTCATTAATCTTAATTTTTAAATTGTAGAGCCATCTGGACTCGAACTGTTTCTGAAGACGAATTAGGACGTCGTATATCGGTGTTGGGTACATCTGAAGCCAAAAAACCTGATAGTGGGAAATGGTCCTGTTCCGCTGATGACGCTGGGCGGAGGCGGTGTAGTGCGTTGAGACTGTCCATCCCAAGGCCTCCTGATATACGACTAGTGCCCTCTACACTTACCGTCAACAAGGTGAGTAAGCTTTCAAGTTAATGTTTAAAGATACCTACAAAATTATAGACTATGCATATAATAAAAGAATATTTATATTGGACTTCTACTATTTATAAAACTCCCAATTGCGGGCTCTGAGATGGACTCACATAACATTAAAAAATATTACATAACAAAAAAAAAATTAAAGTGGGATAAGAGGAAAAAGAAGAATAATAATAAAAATAGTTGCGTTTTCTAAGTGATTTTTATAGACCATTTAAAATAAGCAAATCAAAAACTATACTTTATTGTTGTTTATAATATTTCTCCGAACCTTACATCACCATTTCCTCAGGGCGACAATGTGAGTATCACATGTCTGGCTGGTGCACGTCACGGGAACGGCGTCCTGGGGTTCAGCTGGGCCCGGGAGCGGTCGCGCGCTGCGGCAGGCGCCTGGCTGGGAGGTGTGGGAGGACCTGTATCCAGCTGGTAGCGTGTTCAAGCTATATAATGTACAGATAATACGAAAATTGATATAAATAGATAGAAGTATCTTGGTGGTCCAAAAACCATCTCTCCTCTTCTTTGGAAACAGGTTTACAATTTGATACGGTTAATTGATTCAATTGAATTCATGTTTTCATATTTTTGAATTCAATTGAATTTATGATTACATAATTTTGAAATGGCTAGAACGACTTTGCTGGATTTTTCATACGGTGAAAATAAAAATCCCTGATCTCACAAACTCAACCCGAAACTAAAACCTCAAGAATAGATTTCTAAATTTCGACCTTTAATAGCAAAAATTGCATGAGAATTAATTTTAAATTTTTTAAGTTACTCAATATTGTTTCTACGGAACCATTTAAGATATTGATTATATATTTAGGTTCTTGATACAACGGAGTTATGACAATCACGTTTATATTCATATTATTTATTACTTTAGTTGACGACTGTACAATAATTAGGAGCCTTAAGTATTTGTTTACATAATATTATTTTATTTTAATTAAAAATAAAACTAAATATAAACATATTTTAAGTTAAGTTTAATTTAATTAATATAGTCAAAGATTTACGAACTTGATAGTCAACCAAAAAATTTGGGATCATCCTAATACATTGTTGTTGTTTTTGAGGTGAATTCAGAAACAAAGCTCTGTTCCTTAAAATCTGTTATACAAACGATTACGATAAAGATTACCACAAACGAACATCTTGAAAACAAACATCAAACAACGATTCCAGTGATCTACAAATACGAGTATATATATAAAACATAATTATTTACTCTCCAAATTACTAACACTTACAGAAGTGATAACACTATGAGGATAGTTTGTACTGACACAATATCTCACCAATCAGTCGCGTAGGCGTTTCCAAAGACACAATGTTGTCTAGAGAAGTCCGTTCAAAGACTTTATTGTTGGTATCGTTGGTGGTATCTTCATTGTATTAGATTTTTTTTCTCTTGTATTTGTCCAATATGTATTGTATATGTATTGGTATTTAAATTTAGGACATAGTAATATGAATTAAATGACATAAGAAAAACTTTTAAGCTAACTCAAATAAGTGGTCTGAAGTGTTTGTCCTTTTAAAGTTTCTAATATTTGTTTTCTCTTATTTAAATTTAACGGTTACAAAAACGGAAATCGAATTTTAATCACAATTTTTAGGGATAGGCGTCGTATTGTAACAGGCATTTGGGGAATACCCAACCTTGGCATCTCAATGTTTAGGTATTGTTTTTTTTATATTTTATTTTATGATTTAGGTTACTTTCAATTATTTTTTAATCTAACTGCCAATTAAATATTCCATTTAAACTAAATATAATATAATATTAAATATCAATGTAAATCTTTATATACTATAAATGTAAAAATAATAATTGTTGAAACGAATAGAGATAACTAAGCATTGAGTTAAGAAAAGCATAATTTTTTTAAAAGGGGCAACTGATATATTCACGGACAGTAAATACTTCAGTTAATGATATACCGTAATATTATGTGTGAATGTTTGAATTCCTCGGATGCTGGAGACCAAACCCCGTCGTAATTATCGCACTGGAAATGACTGCATCATGATTTCCTTCAAAAGATCTACGAATGTCCGCGCTCTCATTCTGATACAGCCATCGTACAACACTATTAACCGGAAACCTCACTCACTGGATTATGAACTCAATTGGTATTACTTAGAGTATATAATTATATAATAAAGATGCAGATTTGTTGCTCCCTGGCACTGGTAACAGACAGACACCCACATTGCGTTAATTTTAAAATGGTCTAGAAAAAGTTTATACCGGCAGGCGTTTTATAGAAAAGGCTTTTGAAGCAGTAGCTAGTTTAAACGAAATACGCGGTCGAGTGCGGACTATTGATGGTTAGACGTGTGTACAGACTTAAAAGCGCTTTGAAATCTAGGGTACTGTGTCTTGGAGTCAGTATAAATGGGACACAAGCCTAAGAACTATCTCCCGTTGCAAGTTTAGTGTGGACGGGTGGGCCCTGATATAGTTGTGAAAGACTTAACTGGTTAGTAAATGCATGATAATAAATAACATTATAGTGTTAGTGTAATAATATTTTATTATAACAACAATGTAATATTATATATTACTTATAAGCTATCTAGGTCCATTAATGTTAAAAGATGTGTTATTTATTAAGCGTATATCATTTTTATAAAACAAAAGATTTTTTGAATATGAATATAGAAGCTGTTTACAATATTTATGATTAATTATAGTAATAGAGTTTTAAAAAATAAGTATTATAAAATATAAAAAATTTAAAAAATTATGTTCGGTACCGATAGATTTTTTCATTTAAATATTTTTTTGAACTTGGTGCTGCTCTATGATAGTTCGCCTGGAGTGTTAACACTATTTGTGTTTGAAAATTTTAAATGGTATAAGATAATTCGAGAGAATGTAGTGTACATTTGTGTGTTAGCAAGGAATAATGCCTTTAGTTGGTAATATAAAATTGATGTATCAATGAAAAAATGAAGTTATTAACACGAAAAACCGTTTAAACCTGCTTAAGCAAAAGTTAAATTTATTACCTTTTTGTAGGCAAGTTAAAGAAAAGTGCTGACTTCACAAAACTGCACTGAGCCTGGGACACTTCGGACTTCGCAATTAAGCCAAGTCGCTTGCGGACATGTACATCGTGTAACATTTTACATTTTATGGGATACTGTCTCTTACTACTTAAATAATAGGGCTGTTTTTAATGAACGCAGATTAAGATCTGATCTGTCACGACACTATCTCTACGAGCGGATGCATCTGACACTATGATGTTCCTTCACACGATTTTCCTTAATGTTTATAATTGTACTAGCTGTTACTGTCTGGTTGAAATTGTTTTATTGGAAATGAAGATTGCTTAATTATTAAGATGTATATACGAAAAAATATATATTCATATATAACGAAATGTATTGTGTGTATATAATTGTTGTTTTGTAGAATGTTCTTTGATCCACATAAATCAAATGAAATGAAATAAATTCAAAGCAAAATATACACTGAATGTCACAATATATTCTTTGTGAACTGTGGCGCTGTGACCTCCGTCATATTCCAATACAATCGACACACAATACTGCAAATAATATTTGATGCTACAAAACTATTTCAGCAGATACAGGTACAGAAGATGGCTGCTCTTTTATTTATATTAAAATATAAATTATTACAGCTACTCGATTTTAATGACCTATAATTAGTTTGTAAGTTGTTTTAAGCAAAATAATTAGTTATATTATTATATATGACATTGTATGTACTAGCAACCTAACCGTGAATATGTGATGTCTGCCGCCGCAGCGCTACACATAAATTATTTTAATGAGCGCAAACTACTTTCACAAATTATAACTATAATGTAAAAACAAAGTGTCCAATTGATGGGGTCAGGTTTGTTAAATTAATAAGCTGGTTATAAGCTTTGCGACCGCTAATTTTAATTTTATAAGTGTTATATTGATATTATCACTTTAGATTACTAAACAAGGTTCTCAAGTCTGATGATATAACATTAAAAACTGTCTTCTTTTATTCAATTTGTAAAGTTTTAAAGAACTTTTATAAACTTTTGATTAAATTACTAGCAGATGTTCTAATATTCATTTTCAATTATAATTAAAGTTTTGAATGGAAGGATGATGATGATTGATGAATGTCAATATTAGCTGAGGTTTTATCTCCACAAAACATATATATTTTCTCGAGGAGACCTTTATTAAACAATCGAATATCAATAGGGTTATATATTATCAAAGGTCTCATCCCATAATTTATAAATATAATTACTTTCAATAAGGTAACACTATTTTCTATTAATATAACTTTGGTAGCTGTAGTATGAAATATAATTTTAATATTTATGCTACATTTTCCTCCTATTTGATACATATTTCAATCTCGGTAATCCGAACTAACTAGGTAATCCCAAATTCTCATGAGACTAATATAATATAGCTGGAACCTGTTTATTAACTAATTAAGAACGTGTTAATGTTCATCCCTTAACAAATCTGAATCCCGGCAGCTTTCATGCAAGTTTGTAGTGATGCTATACATTGTCTCACGTGCTGTCAAACATGACCGGGGTGATGATACCACCTCCCAACAACCAGTATTTATTTCAATAACTAATAGTGTTATATGTATTTACAGCAACGATCATAAGTCTATGTCCTAGTTAATATTTTTAGAATAAACTTTCTAATATACTTTCAGTACTATAGACGAAATGAACTTTAAGAAAATATTAATTAAAACCTTAATTGTGTTCTAGCATTTAGATTCTTCATAATTCTTAATTAAATATGATTTGTTAAACATGATATTGTTATTAGTTGGTTAGGTGCAGTATATCTCAATAGCCCTTAATAAATTAAATTGCATCACCAAATATAATTACTACAGTTTTTCGTAAAGTTTGTAATAATGTTGGCTGTCGCCCCTCGAAAGTGATCTGGATGAGACCCTAGAGACAGGGAACCCCTTCACGTTAAGAAACTGGAGAATACCTGCATATTAGAAATTAATTTACCCACGTAAACAGTGTTTTATAAGTAGACTTTCATTTTTCACAGTAATTACTTAAAAGTTACAATTTAAAAAGATATTCAGATGAGTCATAAATTTTAAATTGCAGCTGCAATCATGTTAAGGAAGGGCACTCTTTAATATGAATTTATATTTATCGAAAACTCTTAAATATCATCAAAACTAAATAAACTAAATTAAATTTCGTCGCAGTTGTGGGATGTTTTATTAACGCTTAAAGGTTTAAGGACTTTTTCCGTTAAATTATAATATATATATATAATTTAGGAACAAAGTAAACTCATTAATACCGCGAGTAGGATAGCTCCATCTCCAATATAATATGAGCTTAATCCTAATTAGGCCTATAATAGCAGTATATATAATACACATACTCAGTTGATATCACGAAAATTATATCAAATAACAAAAGCAATAGTTATCCCGGAATGGATTGAATAAACCAAACCACAATAGAGGTGAGCTTGAAATTCTGTGGTTCTTAAATGATTTATGACTAAAATTCTTTATTGCCTTTTGAACGCTTAGGAATTTTATTATTTCCTATTAATACTTTATAATTGCGTTGGAAAATTATATTTGGAACTTTATAGCTAATAACTTTGGTATATTCATTATAATAATTATTATTATATTAAATTATTTTTTCTAAGATAGCTAAATAAAATAAGACAGATTTAGTTAAAAGGACAAACTTAAGGATATAACTTTTATTCTTTATTGAACGAAATAATTATTATAAAACTACATCATATAAAAGGAATCTCATTGATTTATGGTTATTTGATATTCTGTTTGCGAATGTAACAATACAGTTGTTATTGTAGTTATTAATGTGTGTATTTCGTCTTTGATCAGTTTATTAATTAGTTAATTAATTAATGACAGTAAATACATTATACAGATGATATATGACGTACAGTTTTTGTGCTAATTTCTACTATTTGCAAGTAAGATTAAAGTTATTTTCTAATTTTCAAAACGTTCAGTCATACACAATGTGTTATTTTAAATGTTTATTTGTGTATAAAAATAAAATATTTTTTATAAAATTAAATACTAAATAAAATAATGTACATCATCATTGAGATTGAAATAAAAAAGGTAAAAGTTTTAAAATATCCGATGAGACAGACGTGACAGCTATAAACTAATTTTAGTAATCTGTGGAAGTGAAAATTAGGCTGGAGGTCAATATTACATAGTAAGTACAAAAAAAACACATGATCCAAATGTAACTTACGGTCACCGTATGAATGAATGTCATTAAAAAAGTTTTTAATCTGTTTTTTAACGAAATTTCGTATATTTAGTCTCTTGTGGGCTGCCCCATACTACTATAGCGTTTTATTGATACTCCGTCTTGCATATTGTGTCAGCATATCATAACCTAGATCTTTGAACGAGGCAAGTCTGTTGATATTTAATAAAATAATATATAGAATCATTACCTTTAAATAAGAAGTCTTAATAGTAACTAGAACTTCAAGAAGACAAACACTAAAAAGAGTCTTACCCGTACCTTGAGAGACAAATGAAAATACACATGAATAATAATTTTCCCGCTTTTTATGGTATTTCCATAAAGTGGAACCTTTTTTGAACTCGTAATTTGATCGTCATTTGATATACAATTTTATACAGATTTCTTAACTATTAAATGTTTTTAATTTACTATCAATAGAATATATTTTGTAAATATACTATTGAAAATTGCGGTTTTAAATGCCGACCGTAAAGATATTAAATTCAGAAATACTTCTAACATAATGCTCAGCTAAGGAAAATCTCTGGAACTCTAAGGAAGCCCTTTCTTTGAAGAGTTTGTTCTTTGGTGGATTTAACTAGTCAGACCACCGCCGAGGAACCAAAACATTTCTGCACTCGAGCCTTATAGAGTATCAAATTTGTAAGTTGCTTATTTCATTTATTTTATTATTATTAAAAGTTTGATAGATTTTAAACTTGACAAAATTATCTAACCATAACTGCATTAATATTAAAATATAAGTACTAGTTGCATCGAGACCAAATGCAGAATATGGTAGAACTTCCAAACATTAGTTTCAGTCGGCTGTGGCAGAGGGATTGGCATTTATAATACCATTAAACTGATTAAAAACGACTTACTAAAGTTTTATCTGATTAAAAATGGTTAAATATAATCACTAAAATGTTACTGCGAGTTTTGTTACAATTTAATTTTCAATTATAACACTATAAAATATATTGTATAAATGGTATAGTTTATAATATAATTTAACTTCAAGTAATCTTCACATTGCTTAATTTTGCTCCAATAAAGCAAATATTCTTTCAGTTTTCAACATTATAAGAACCATTATTTTATTTACAATTCCATTATATTGAAAGTATAACTAACATATATGCAATGAATAAAGATAAATATACATATATATATATGTATATATATATATATAAAGTAGAATTAAACATTTTATACTGTCCCTGTTGCCTCTGCCCGTGTTGAATTTTCATTGTATATTATTAACAAAATAAAAAATATTTATACAACTTTTATTTTATTGATAACATTGTGTTACGTTAATACAGGCCTTAAATAAACACATATTACAGACACTACAAAGCTATAAGTAACAGGACCCTCGAGACCGAACGAAGTGTAAGTGTAAGAGAAGAACACAATACACATTGGACACAACACCTTCAATACCATCTGTATCTAATTGAATCTTGTTTTGCTGATTTTGAGTGAAAAGGAAATTTTATGTTATATTTTTCTATGATTTTTATTTGGTTCCGTAGGTCGTTTTTAGGATTATGTACTTATTTTTTATTTATATTCTTTCTCATATTTTTTGATAACAATAAGAAAATCTTAGAGATTATTTTTATCAGCAAGTCAATTTATTATCAAATTACGATGTTATTTTCCGTTTTGAGTGAAAAGTCCAACTGCGGTGTTATTCTTAAACTCATTATTTCTCAAAACAATTCATATTGCGTGTACTTTAAAAGTTATATTCATTTAGTCTTAAACAGACTCCAAAAATAAATGCACATCGCTTAGCATTATTGAAGTGACAAAAGTTTCCTTTTATTTTGTTATTTCCTTTTTCCGCCGGCCCTTTCAATCCCGGACAACCTATTACGTGAATTTTTTTCGTACCCGAAGTGGGAAAGTTACCTAATGTGTTTCTTATAACGTAAATTGTTTCAATATTCCTTTTAGCTGTCCACCGCGATAACACGGCTCATAAGTTATATGCCGGGAATGAGACTGTATTAACATTCAAAAAAATACTTCTCAGATCCATCGCTGTTATCCTTAGACACCAAAAGACGAACTTTGAAGTCAAGACATATATAAGTAATATAAGTATTTTATTGCCTAATAGATTGTCTTTAATTGGATTCAGTTATTCTAAAATTTTCTTAAGGCTAGCTCTGAATGAAGTGCGCTGTGCAAAGGACACTGCGCCGTCGTTAGTTTTTAGTGTAACTATGAGTGTGTTAATCATATTTATTGTTTTATTATTCCGCTTTGAGCGTTCAACAATCTTTATAAAAATGAAAAACTTTTAGTTTTTAAATAATGTTATATATATATACGAGGGAACTTTCCAGGGTCAGAGGTCACGTATTAGGTTGGCACCCACTCTATTTTGTAGCCTGATTCAATAGCTTTTTTTTTGATGTATTACACATTATTGTGTGATTTGTGGGTGATAAGTGATGCGCGTGCATACAGAGTCAATTAGCTCGTTATTATATAGTAAGGATTTTTTAAAGTTAAATTTTAAAGTTAAATATAATAACATAAATGTTAAATGTTGTTCGTCTTTGTTCACTGGAAATGTTGGCACGAAAAAATCTTGCCCTAAAATAAATTAATTTCTAGTAAATTTTGCCTTGAATTTTTGCACACTTGTAATAGACAACATGTATTAATATATGAGTTCTAATTATATTAAGTTAAATAATACTGTCTTACAAGTCCTCTAACAAAATAATATTAAATTTTTACCCTGTCATCTTTTTTAACCTAAATAAAAATATGAGTCTTATAAAAAAACTTTATAATCAGTTAAAAAATATTCAAAATTATTGTAGAATATTGGTTTACTTGACTCTATATACCGATATATTACATCGCTATTACCCCTTTTCTCTCCAAAATAATGGTGCACACCATTAGCCGATAGCTCCTAACGTACCTGGAGAATCAGCAATATGGCTTTCGCCATGGTTCATCGGCTGGTGATCTTCTATTGTATCCTTTGTGGGCCAGCGGTTATTGAAAGGGTGTGGCAGTTAGTCTGGATTAGTCAAAAGCCCTGTGTCGTGTATGACACAAGGGGATTCTTTCGAAGTTTCCATTGTCAGGATACAGTGTTGCGGGAAAGTGTAAAATATTTTTGTTTATTATTTTGCTTTTTTAATAAAGAAGATATAAATATAACGTGACGCGCAAATAAAAGCGTCTTATAAATATGATACATTTATTGATTCCATTTAATTGAGTTTGTAGATATTTGTATATTTTTAAGATTTATTTTCTTGAGATACATTATATAATTGTTATTTCATTGTGTATTAGTAGTGCAGTAAACATGTAAGTTGCATAAACGTAAACACTGAATCAAGTTGCAAAGCATAACTTACTAACAAGACAAAGATCGTTCTCCAACTAACACATACAAACAAACACACAAAGGATGTTGCATAGTTAGTATGACATACTTGTTGTTAAAGTTTAATTCCTTAGTAAATATGATTATAACCTTTATTTGTTCACATGAATCCAAAATGGCCGTTTACGTAACAATATAAAAAGGGGTAAAATGATTTGTTGAATCCGCAACCATCTATAAATCTATACATATAAATAAAATATAATAAATTATATGATTGTATATCCGTTGGTGACACACAAATACATATATACATATATACATAGTGTGTTACATATAAACGTGAAAATGTGGAAAGTTTTGTACGTAAATTGAAAACAAAGTGCCATTGTTATTTGTAATCGGTTTCCAACTATTCAATCCAATCCAATTATGTGAATAGAATGCTTTCAAATTTTAATTTTGTAGATAGATATAAAAATTTTAATGTATAATAATTATTATATGAATATTTAGATATAATTATTGTCGGATCTCCTATATAATTAACTTTAATTTCGGTCTCCTCATAAATATCACTTATTATATATTAACTAGCAGACCCGGTCACGCGTTGCTGTGACTATTGTTTTTATATATTACATTGTAGTAAACTATTTAAGGGGTAACGTTCAGAGTATATCTGTCATGAAAATCATAATGTTTACATACAGTCGATATTAAGCACAAACGAAACAAAATAATTATAATTTTAAAATTTTATCCAAGTTTATAACACTATTTGTATATTACAAAGTTTTTAGTAAATAATTTGGAACACTAAAGTACGAAGAAAAAAAGTACTAAAATAACCTCATTCGTAATTACTCAATCCAGTCAACAGATACCGCCATCTGTTAGAATCGTTTGGAGCTAACTGAAAATCGTGACTGCAAAATAGTAAACAAATAATTTGCAATAAAATAATATTGCGACTATGAATTGAGTTACAAATTATTCTATCTTTGAAGTTAGGTCAAACCATACGTGATGTGAAAATGTTATTTAAATCGGTTAAGTAGTTTAGGACTCCATCGCGGACAGACAACGTGACACGTAATTTATATATATTAAGATAATATTTGTAAATAAATTACATAGAAAAGTACAGCAGCTGTAACTTCACATAATATATACAATGAAGTGTCGGGACCGCGCGGGCGCGGAACAAGAGACTGTTCATAAAGCCGAGTCAAGATACGACTAATTAGTCTCAACTCTATTCACATTACACTTATATCAATATTTACATTATTACAAACATTTATACAAGGACGCGTTCAAATGTGTTGTATTTTTGGACAATTTAAAAAATAATATTCAAATTATAACAACAAATATTTTTGGTAGGTTTGGTTACCAGGTATGGTTACGGAGTAAATTTTATAAAAAAAATGCGCTCTTTGTTAAAACGTTTAAAAATAATCTGAAAATATCATATCTTCAATTATTTGCGTCTGATTAATAAGTTTAAATAATTTATTATTTAATACGTTATTTATTTTTTAAAGCTTAATTTTATAAGTATTATACATTGTAACTAATGTCGTATAAATACCTGAAATAAGAAAATAAATATTAAACATATATTAAACTCTAACATGTAGTTCCATATAGTAGCGGGTAGTCGTAACGCGTTGAACGTCTCCTTACTCCGAATACTATTCATGCGACAGGAGCTTTCAACAAGTATCTCTATTAAATTACTTTCCTCACACAAAATTAACTAACTTACAAACAATAATATAATTTATAACTGAAGTCTTTAACTAAAATATTATATATAAATCTTATGTAATATGTAAATTGTACAAAGCAATTCCACAATAAATACGTTGACTTTGTTTTGCCAATTTACCGTCAATTGACTATAAAATTATCATAATATATTAATAATGATATAACTGTAAATGCAGCAGCAGTGTGTTTGGAGGAACATTAACAAAGACATGACTGAAATAAAGAATCAGATAATCATTGATGAATCTTATAAGAGATTTAAATTTAATCTGCATTGAACAATAGTGCTCACTTGTTTACATATCATATTTCAAAATGTATTTTGGTATAGTTATGATGAATGTATACAATTGGAAATAGAATGGAATAATTGTATATAAATTTAATAAGTCTATACATGTAGTAGATATCCTTGAATCGACCTCCTTACAATTTACTCGTTTGTGATTTAATTAATGTCATAAGAATTAAGTTTATGATCGTTGTATCGAAGTGGATTAGGGGTCGATTCTCTTAGTAAAAACATTTAGTTGATGTTAGATATTATTCTGTTCTAAGGTGATAGTAGAAATATGTCTCTTCTTTACTCTTTTTATTTTATACGTCTTATTTTTCGCCATTTTGTAGTCAAATGGCAAACGCACGCTGACGATACCACTCAAATGCTGTTAAATTTACTAAAACCTAATCTCAAGCACAAACATTTATCATTCTATATTCTGTATGCGTTAATGCTTTTAAACTATCTAGGGCAGTTTGTATTAGCATTCACCACTTCCCTTATTGTAAAGATTTGTAAAGATGACTTACGGTGGAAATGACTGACAAAATTATTATTAGTATCATTAATATTATTACTATGACAAAAAATTTATGCGAGTACAATGATGCATTACGCAAATAAAAGAATGTAAATAAAATAGCTATATATATATATATATATATATATATATATATATATATATATATGTACATAATATTTTTTATATATGATAAATGAATATATGTGCTTTTTGTAAACAAGATAAACCTAGATGTACACTGCATCCCTATTTCATAAAGGTAGCCGCGTCCTGGTCACACACAGGCTGTGCACTGCTCTGTGGGTACACAATAACACCCTCCAATCCTGTTAGTTTGGAGCGCAGTGGGCGCAGAGTAAAACGTTTTTTTCCATTACTATTGCCAAAACTATTACAAGATAAATTGTAGTAAAGTTATAAAAAAATACAAAAGAATATAAATAAAAGATTATGTGTATGTATTTCATATTCCTTAATTGCTTTTTTTAAATTTTATAAAGAGATTTTCATAGTTTTTTTATCATCTTTATTATTCCATTACTGCTGTTTCTTATTAGATATGTTATAAGAATAATTATATTTTTTGTGCTGATAAAATTAAGGGTGAAAAATTGGCAGATATAGTATTGAATTACTGATATTAAAATTGATATAACAATGCTTGTATATATTATTACAATATAACAATTGATTCCTTTTAATATTGTTATTTACATTATTGTGTGGTAAATGATTATATAAATCTACATATACTCGTAGATGCACTGCTAGTTATTCCGGCATAATCTCTTATTGCAATACGTTACAACTATATTATATTTTCAAGTAAAATGTAAGACGGAACGTACGGAAAGAGCATTAGGTGCATATGAAGTCACTAACAACGACTAATATTAAAATAAAAACATTAATATTCAAACTTTGTGTTAACGTTGATTTTAAAATATTCTGTTTAGTAAACGACAATATTACAGTTAGTAACCTACGAGTAAGTAGTACATCGTTTCATAATTGTATTTTAATAAACAATGACAGCATGGTGCTATTGTAATTTACTTGTAATTACAACAAACAAACGTTTGTACTATTTGGTATGAAAACAGTTTGAGATCAAAGTAAATACAATACAGTAATTTCTATGACGCTATGATGGTCAAATAAAATAATAACAGGTTTGATATCACGCCACTTAGCTCATTGATTAATTGATTGATTGATTAATTGATTGATTGATTACGTGATTAAAATTTTATGTATGCAATACTCACAACGTTCAGATAAAAGATCTTTATATAGACTATTCTGTCAATTGAACATACAAAAATACTTACTATAACAATTCCAAATAAAATCTTTGGAAATTTAATTATCAATTATGAAAAATAAACTCATAAAATAAAATATATTAAAATTATCTTAATTAATAATGATAATATGAATACTTTTTAAAATAGTTGTGTGCTTAATTCTTAAAAGAGTGCCAGATGTAATTCATCTTAGTCGGTATTTAATTAATAAAATAACCTTTTAGCCAAGACCTTAAGCTGCTATGTTTACAAGTGTAATATACGAGTATGTGACGATAATAAATACAGCAAAAGAAAATTTATACGTAGGTATTATATTTGTATAAACAAAGTAACAAACGTTACTTCAAACATTGTTCTGAATCCAATAAAACCTCTTAACAAAATATTTTTGTGTTTAAGAAGGATATTGGATAAGAAAGAAAGATAACAAGTGATTTATGTTCTTTTTCAAAAGAATAGTCCATTCATATACATTTGAGGTTTATGATTGACCTCATTCAATAGCTCTCAAAAAGCGTTTCTCATGCAATTTCTATTACCAGAATACATTTTTTTTTGTAGATTTGTAGGAAACTTAATAATGTTAAAGTATATTAGTTAAATACTATTTATATTATATGATAATTAAAATATCTTAACCATATTATAAAGTGGTTATCATTACTCTTGTTTTTCTTAACTAGAATACTCAAAACGTATTAACACAAGTAATGTAATATGTTCGAATCGCATTTAACATAACTCTGAAGTGTCCTTAACTTGATGCACATTTCAGCTCACGAAGCAGATATTAAGGATGAAAAATTAATGTGTATAGCTTTTACCCTTAACCCAAGTTGGTTATATAATACTAACAGTGATAAATGTTCTAAATTGATCATCTCGACAGCATTGCTCTGTGTATCATTTGTAGGTCGTAGTCTGTACTGGACACTAAATTAAGTCAGAAAATTATATTTTATTTACGATTTCCATATCATTTAAATAATATAAAAGGTCTGTCGAAAAGGCTATTTTTGATTTGAACATATTTTATAAGGAAGAACAAATGAAACTGTGGACAATTATTATGAATTCCGTTTCACTTAACTTTTAACACGAAAGTAAAAGTTAAGTTACATTAAATATTTCTCTCTATAACTTACCACGACATGCCATGCCATGCCATTTGTAAGTAATAGAAAAGACGGTCCAATAAAAAATTGCTACAGTCAAAGTTGTATTCACGTTCCAAAACAATAGTTCATGAAAGTTGTCCAGACGGAATGACGAGAAGAAACAGTAAATACGAGTAAATGTCACAGTCACACACGATTTTCTACGTTGAATCAATATCTGTGATCACTTGTGATCGTCAAAGGGGAGTGGTTCGTGATTAATTACTATTAAATATATTTATTTCCCTTTTAATTTCGCTTTTTGTGCTTATGAGTAAGGACTCCGATGCGTTCAAAACCAGTCCAGCAGTTTTTTATTTCATTAACATAAGTACAGCTACAAATATCTTGGGTAATAATGCTACAAAAATGTTAATCTTTTTGTATAAAATTTAATGATGCTCGTAATTTAAAATGTGTATCAACACCCACAATTACGGTTAACTGTAAAATTAGAATTATGTTAAGACATTTTGTATATTTTAACATATAATGCACGACGAAGATTCTAACTTTGGCCCCGGGGGCTGTATCGTTTCGGCTTTGGATTTCTGAATTATTTTATTCATATTTGAAAGAAGGCCTTACTAACTGTGACGTTTGACCTTTAGTGGAGAAGAGTTCATAAAGTCAGTAATGGTATTCCATGAATTAAAACATGATCAGAATTCCAGTTTCGATGATTACTTTGTTTCTTAATTTTGTATTAAATCAGAAACGGTTGCATAGATTCAGCTAAAAACATTGAGAATAGTCTAAAACTCCAGAGCATATGTACATACTCCAGTAGTTATTACTTAATAGAAATAACTAATATTGAGTGTTTGTTACAAAGAGTAGTTATTGTTTTTTATATATGTATAAATGTTTTTTGCAGCTTTTATTACAAGTCAATTAAAAAATATAATAACGGAAATGTACTGTTGACTTCAGGAATAGGAAAATATTCCTTCATTATAAGAGTTGGTAATCAAAGTCCTCTTGTTGTTACAATTATGGGATTATATCATATAATTTCCACTGCATTATGCTACTTGTGCGCAGTACTCGTCCTTATAACCTTCTCTTCTACTCGTATATAGCTGGCCTCACTTTAACCCATTAAAGGTCAAATGAAAACTACAAATATTATTTTTGAAATTTTATTATTTTTATATTAAAGTAAGTAAAAAGAAAATATTAATTAAATAAAATTTGAAAAATTTTGTTTTTTCACGAAAATATAGGGGTGTACTCAATTGAGTACACTGACCGCCTAAGTATGAAAATTATCAAACCACGCTTTTTCAACACAAAGTGTTTTCAGGCATTTCTTACATTGGCAAAATCACTCTAGAACTGCAAAATACACACCGCAGCTGTTTATTAATTTTGCGGGAATAATATCCAACTCCATCTTGACGTAGGCTTTCGACAATTTATGCAGCTTGCATTGATTTTCTTTGTTCACTCTGTCGTAAATAAAATCGTGAAATGTGACGTCGGAACATGAGCTGATCCATAGGATTATTATTGCACATTACATGTAAGCGCCAGGCATTAGAAACAGCCATATCTATGATATATGTAAATATAACCTACCACCACCTTCTGTTCCGTGAACACCAAATCTATATAAAGAGACAGACTGGCCAAGTTCATCATCATCTCCCATATTTTTATTATAAGCTTAGAACAAATGTGGTATGCCTTCATCTAACGAACAGTACAATGGTTCTCAAGGTAGGTTATGGTAGCCAGAAATTATAAAAATCCCAAAAGAAAATTGTCATGTCAGTGGAATCTAGCTGAAACTCGTGTCTATTGTTTTGGTTAGCGTATAGTTTGCTATTAGATATTATCATATCCATTATATTTTCAAGTATTTGTACAGGGTTGAGACCCTTTAGTTGTTCATCAATAGCACTTTTCTTATCAGAGACTTTAGTTGAACTCTGAAAAGTCAAAGAATATGAAGGGGTATATCTGCACCAGTTTGGATTCGGATTCAAAGAAGATTTGCGGGTAGCACTATTTTTGACTTTGACGCAAGTGGTTCATCATCACTGACACTGTGCGTAGATTTCTCGCTACCATTATCCTCTCGATGCCTAATTATCTCAATAGTACCAGGTACTTCTTGCGGTATGGGACACGCCGTAATATCCTCGTCGGCACCCTCCTCTTCATAAATCAATCTACTTGAATCAGGTGGTATGATAGCCAGGTCAAGTTCGTTATCTTCAATATCCTGTAACACAGCTTCGATAGCTTCCTGAAGCCTATGGTAACTATTTTGAGCTGCAAATCGCTGTTTCTTCATTGCAAAGTATCTGAAAGAAAAAACTGTTATTTTAGTTACGTATGTTGTCAGTGTACTCAACTGAGTACAGTTACATTTACAAGATTCTAGTTTTATTTTAGTAATATGTATTTAATTGAACAGTTTCTAATATCTTTCCTTTACATCTAATCTAGAGAAATAAATCGAAATAAAACACTTAGAAGCACTAATTACTTTAAAAAATCTAAAATAATATACTTACCTCGATGACGTTTCCGCAACACAACTTTAACCGACACTTTTAAAATAAAAATGTCGCACTATTCACTTATTATTTATGAATACACTTAAAGGACCTTACAATTAAGTAAAATAATGAAGTACCCCACGCACACTTAAGAGTTCTGGAATATATGCCTAAAAATATAGCTGTACTCAAATGAGTACGGTGACTTCTAATGGGTTAAGACGATGTGATGAGATTGCATAATTAAATGAACCAAGTAGATGCCGTAGTAGTAGTAGTTATGTTAGCTTCGTGAATGTAAGGTAAGTACAAGTATCTATATATAAGAAAATGTATTTCACTTTTTAATTTTTGTAACACCTTTAACAATATGAGGATTATTTATTCTCTAATGCGATAGGAATGTACTTAGAACAAAACTTAGGATTAGAATGACGTTCAGTAGATACACTTAATTAATAAAGTCGACCAATCAATGTGGAACTAAGTGCGAGCGAAGCCGCGTGCAAAGATAGTTGGAAGATAAAATAATTTTGTCTTGCGAATAATCAATTATTATTGGTTTGTAAATGTATTTGACAGTTCAATGTGTTCAATGTGTAAAACTAATTAAATTGCTGTCTAGGGAAATATTGATCTATTTATTTATTTATTTACCTTCACGCCATATCCCTTGCGGGGTAGCCAGAGACGACGGAGCGCCAAACGCTACGGTCTCTGCATACCTCTTTCGCCTCGGCCACAGACATCAACCTCTTCATACATGCCCTCCGGGGGGTCCTCATGCTTTTTACGTGACCTTCCTCCAGTATCGTAGCTACTGTGTTTTCGAAGGTAACTCGAGGCCTCCCCCTATCTCTCTTACCGCTCACTTTTCCCATATAAATCTTTTTTACCATTCTTTCATCACTCATTCGTTCAACGTGCCCAAACCACCTGAGCACGTTCTTCTTCATTCTCACCGTGACATCTTCGCTAGTACCTGCCATTCTGTGGATCTCTTCATTGCGGATTCGATCAGCTAGACTGACTCCGCATATTCTGCGAAGAGATCGCATCTCCACAGCATTCATCTTTCTTACATTCTTCTTCTGTGTTACCCACGTTTGGCTGCCGTATAACAGCGTCGGTAGCAAAACTGCATTGTGTACAGCCAAACGTGCAGCTATACTGACGTTTTGCCGTCTCAACAATGCAGTCAAAGCACCATTGACTCTGTTACCGACAGCAATACGTCTTTCCACATCCATTTCGTATCTTCCGTCTCTGCTAAACATACTTCCCAAATATACCACTTCATTCACTTGTTCTATTATCTTATCATTCACGTTGATCTTACATTCTGTTCTTTCTTCATTTCTTTCAAATATCAGAACCTTCGTCTTATCTACATTCAGGTTAAGACCATTAATTTCACACCCATCTTTCAAAGTGGTGACCAATGCCTGCAAATTGCATTCTGATGATGCAATGAGCACCGCATCATCTGCATATAGCAAGCAATTGACCTTCAGGCCACCTACTTTCACTCCCATGTCACTATCTTTCACTCCTTGGAGACAACTATCCAAATACAAATTGAACAACCAAGCTGACATAGCGCAACCTTGCTTAACACCCGATTGGATGTCAAACCAGGGCGACATGCCAGCTCCTACTCGCACACAGGCTGAGTGATCTCGGTAAAGAGACCTTACAGCCTGTAGCAAGGGTCCGTTCACATTGTATCGGGGCAGTATCTCCCATAACTTCTTTCTCACAACCCTGTCAAACGCCTTTTCCAAATCCACAAAAGCACAGAAAACCTTTTGGTTTAGGGCCAAAAACTTTTCCGTGATCATGCGGAGGGAAAAGATCTGATCTATACACCCTCTTCCAGGTCTAAAACCTCCTTGGGCCTCCCACAACAGCCTTTCAGATCTCTCTTGCATTCTTCTCGCTAAAATTTTAGCATAAACTTTACCGCCCAAGCTAATCAAACTGATGGCCCTATAGCTTGCACAGTCTATCTGTGAGCCTTTGCCTTTATACAAAGGTACGATGACTGCACTTCGCCAATCGTCTGGGACCTCCCCGGATTTCCAGCATAAATTGCACAAAAACCAGAAAAGGTCCCAGACGCGTGGCCCACCATATTTGATCATCTCGGCAGTAACTTCATCTGCTCCCGCAGCCTTACCACATTTCAGACTTCGAATCACGCTCTCTACTTCTTCCAAACTGATTTCACCATCGGCTACGTCTTGACTCAGCATTACGCTGGTAGTCAAGACCGAGGCGTCCTCACGTTCATACATCTCCTTATAGAATTCCGCCCACCGCTGCAAAACGTGTGTTTGTTCAGTTAAAATTTCACCGTTCTTCGAAAGCACCCCTTTCATTCTACAGGTTACCGAACAACCCCGGGAACCACTTACTTCTCGCCAGAAAAGCTTTGTGTTTTCCCGGAAGTTGTTCGTCAACCTTTCATCCCTTTCTCTCTCAGAATTTTCACGCTTCATCTTTATAAGTGCTTTCGTTTTGTGCTTTTGCAGCTTGTACTCTCTTTTTCTTATCTCTCTCATACTTTTATCATTACCCGAGGCTTTATAATCCAGCCATGCTTTCTTCTTTAACTCCACAGCGTCTTTCACTTCATCATCCCATCATTCATCGCGCTTTTTACTAAAACCTCTTTTCCTTTTACCACATACCTCTGTCGCTACTTTCACCATACCATTCCTAAGGTTCTGCCAGCATACTTCAACACTTTCATTTCCAGAATCACAGCTTTCAAGCTTCTTGGAAACCCTTTCTTGATATTCCTCTCTGATCGGTGGATCTTGAAGCTTCCAGCTTCTTATGCGATAATTCGACGCCAAGCTTGGACACGCCGTGCGGCTGCGCCAACCTGTGAACAGACCTCTTATTCCAGCAACGACTATATAGTGGTCCGTTCCCAGATCAGCTCCTCTGAACACTCGCGTGTCCATAACTTGACTTCGAATACGCTGGTCCACTAGGAATAAATCAATCATACTTCTTTCTTCCGCTCGCTCCCATGTGTACATGTGAATTTGTTTGTGATCAAACATCGTGTTTGCCACAAACAAATTTTTCTCCTTACAAAATTCCAAAATAAGCTTTCCAGCCTCATTTACCCTCCTATCACCGTATTTGCCTAGCACGCTTTCGTAACCACTTCGCGCGGTTCCAACCCATCCATTCATATCTCCACATACTATCAACTTTTCATTATCTCTGACACTACTTAGAACACCCCTGACATTCTCCCAAAACTCCTCGAGCTCGCTCATTTGAGCTAAGGATACTGGCGCATACATGGCTAACAAGAATACTCTTGTTATCCCCAGCTTAAAGCGAACCCAAAGAAGCCTCGGGTTGATCGCCTTGTATTCTACCATTGCATTAACCATTCGAGAGGACAATAATACGCCTACACCTTGGCAACCTCGCTCACTCTCTGGAACCCCAGCCCAGAAAGCGACCCGGTTGCCAGGCAAATCGGTCGTATCATTGCCTTTTCGCTTGGTCTCAGACACACAAATAACATCCAGATCTTTGTCATCCATCACATCTAATAATTCATTCATCTTCTGTTCCATTCGTCCTCTTACATTCCACGTAGCTATTTGTAGCTCCGTCCTCCACCTTCCGCCGTTCGGAACATGGCGTGTTGGTTGGCGGTTCCCAACGCCGCATTTGTTCATATTATATTACATATTATAAACTTACATTTTATTTATGTTACAATTAGTTTTAATTCTAAATACAAAATTTTAAATATAAAATACAAAATTATTAATATTTTAAATTATTTACATAAAAAAAATATATATATACATATATTCTTTTCTTTCATTTGAAAATATAATATAATGTTAGTATATAAATAATATAATGTGATTTTATTTACGTTTATTATCTTTTAATTTAGTTTACGTTGCGATATCATCATATCTTTAAAATATTTGCATGAAGGTATAATAAAATCGTAATTGATTTTTACTCAATTAACGTAAATCTTCAATAGATCTTTATTACAGTTCTTTTATATCTAATATGTAATAGTATCCTATTTCAATAAGTTACATGTTCCTTGTTGTTCAATAGATATCCACTAGGTATAGGACAAGACAAGATAACATTACGATGGTTTTATATTTTTTACATCCAGTGGCTTCCAGGAAATTCTTTGAGATGTCGCTCACCGATGCGAGGGTCTCGATAACGTTTTGTCAAACCGTAATCGGTCTATATAATTCCAAAGGTAAGTCTTGGTTCTTCTTTTTTCACACAGGTCTTAACATAAATATACAAAATCCTAACAATTATTTTATTTAATGATAATAAAAGAAGATAATTGCAAAAAAAAAAAATATGATGTTGCTTTGCTTAAAATAACGATTAATAAAAATAGTTGCACCATTCTAGCAAATCGATCATACATCCAAATAGCACATATTATTGATTCAATATATTGGGTATTATCTAGAGTATTATTATAATTAAATTAAGGAAATTCTAATTTCAATAGATTTATTTTTTACCAATTAATAAATATTAGTTTAATTTGTAATTGGAATATACAATTGCTCATAATACTAAAACCGAGATAGTCTACGTAACGTATCGTTTAAATTTAACATAATGTTTTAGAAGGATTTGTGAGATGAATATTACGCCCCGGGAACGTCGCAATGCAAATATTACGTGATGCCGTACCTACGAGTATATTTTAACCTGCATTCATAATAATTGTTGTAAAAGATGAAAACTTTTAATAATATGTGATAAAATGTTATATCTAAAGCAAAATTTATTATAATGAAAAAAGAATGAAATTTTGTTACAATGGTGTTTGATATGGTATTATTATATTTTTATTTAGATATACTATTTTATTGAATGAAGCAATTATCAAAATCATAGGACTGTGTTATATCGACTACTTTGATAAGTTTAGTTAATTTTGCTTAATTAATATTGTGATATCAATAAAAATAAATACCAGATCATAGATGTTACTGAAATTTTCTATTATTTGATCTAAAATGTAGGTACGCGGTAAATCGCGTATAAACGGCAATAATATCAATAACATTTTATACTTTCAAAAATAAGTAATTTGCTTACATTTAATTACATTCCAATGTTATTATTTATATTGGTTGATATCAAAATGTATTCATAAATTAAATATGTTTTTATGATGCTTCTTCGTCAACAAACAGTACATTGTCATGTGGATTGACAATTACGCTTCAGTACAATAACATACCAAAAAGTTATTATATTGAAAGAAAAAAAGAATTGCTGTAAAGAATTGCTTCAGTTAGTCAGAATAAAATAACAAACGATACACATTTATGAATTATTAAAATGTGGGAAAATGCTCTATACGGTTTTTTATATTCTGCAAAATAATGAATTACTTTGTTCTTTTTTTTCTGTTTCATAAATATAAAGATCTATAAAGATCTATTTCAGGTAAGTAAAAAACTTTTTAAATTAAACATTATAAGTACAATTGATATTATTTGGTTAGTAGTGTCATTGGTGTTCTGGTCTCTCCTCGACTACTTATGACGGGTTTCCCATTAGAGATGGTTTGGTACCTTCCAGCATCCATGTACTAGAGAAGGCTGCGCGTGCATTCAACTTACTTAATAGTGAAACAAACATAGATATTGTTATGCCTGAACGTGACGTCGGAGTTGAAACGAAACGGGCGGAATACTAATATAGTAAATGGTCTGCTATGTATATAAACAGTTTATTCTATTGTATAAGTTTGGTTTATAAATAAAGTAGAGACATTTCTACTTGAAATAATCTCGGAAGATTTATGTTGGTTTTAATTACTGCCTCAGATTATTCTGCTGTTTAAAATTTTCTTCAATATTATTCGATTCTTTTCATTTCATTTTATTTGTATTACCAATGATGATAAGTTCATTATACATACATTCATATTGAAATAACTTACAATAAAGAAAAAATTACCTTCTTTATTACTAATATTATGTATAATATAAAATACTGTTTATTGATGACATAAAACTTGGAAATTAGTCACGTAATATTTTTAGAAGATCTATCAATTTAGATATGATATTAAAGCTTATTGAAATTTGTTCAGAGTTTCCTTATAGTCAGTACCTTAAAACACTCTTGTAAACTAATATTTAATAACAATTATCTACTAAACAAAAGTAGTTCAATATTGAAATTAATTTAGATCAAACTGTCTTCTTAAAATATGGTTCCAATCCTTAGTCGTAGCTTCTCTAGCGATTTGTTTCCTTGTCATTAAAAGTATTGGCAACTTTTCAAGAAAATAGATTTGTTCGTATCTTTACATTTATGATCAAAAAGAAATAAAAATAAACCAAGAATAATAAAGAGTATTTATAAATGCAAGTATAACAATAAAACGTATATATATATATGTATACATACGTGTATATATATATATATATATATATATACGTTTTTTTGTAACAACAACTTTAATATATCTCACTATGTCCCTGAATTTGGTAATTTCAGATAATAAATAATTTTTATTTTGCATTTAGAAATTTAATAAACTAAAAAAGATTAACAGATTTGAAAAAAATAACGAACGGAATAATAATATACAGTATTTGAACTGGTTTAAGAGTCAGAATAAGGTTTATATAGTTGAAATATGTACAAATATATTAAAATGATATAAATATAGTCAATTTTAAGCCAGATTAATATTTGTATTATATCATGGCAAAAGAAGTAAATAATACTATATTCAGAAACTAAAAACATTGAACAACAAAGTGTCAAAACGCTACAAGTTATTCCGATATTCATTCAGAGTTGCAGCAGGGAACTTCTAATATCTTCCTTACATTTTTGACATTTGTATTTGTAAATAGTTTTTACATACATTTTTTTACATATTAAGATCATATATTGAATACGAACATAAAGGTTTATTAAAGAAGTGTCGAGATGCGAGGTCTCAGATGAAAACTTTTACTGAACTAAAGCTGGCTTAAATGGGTTTAGGTTAAAAAAGGGTTTCATGGGAAGCTCACTATTGGCCGACCCTTTTCTCTCTATTTTCTTTTTTTATTATTTAAGTACATATATCTAAAACCCCAAAAAAATATTATAGGGATGAAAAATATATTTTTATATGGATGAATATTTTCAATATTTTCGGCACAAACCCTATCCATTGCAAAAACAAGAGATTCATAAGAAGCGTGATAATTATAAAAGACGTTGTGACAGCGGTGCCAAATATTTTATTTTCTAAATATCCTCTTGTACGTGACAAAGGACAAAGCTGGGTATTTGGACTGCTGACTTAATCACTCAATGTAGCTGGAAAAACTATTTTTTACCGGTTGTAACCAGTTTTCTGTGATACGACTCCGGTCAAGACTCGAGCTGGACTCAAGTTGAACTCTACTATCAAAATACCATTACAATCGAGTTAGTTCGCATATAGACGGACCAGTCATATAAAGGTAAATAGAAATACTGGATAGTGTTGTGTACTTATGTTATATTTTTGTATTAAGAAATAAGGAAAAGAAATTCATCTAAGACATAAGTATTTTTATAATGTTTACGAGTATTATCAGATTTAACTTTAAATAAATATCTGAAGATAACGAAACTGTAAATTAAAAGAAAATAAAATAAAATTAATGAGGCTTATATACATTTATTCGTGAATCCTTGGAATTAGGAAGTAAAGACTGAGTACAAAAAAATATCACGAGTTTGAAATGTACTTTGGTAATAAGTATTACATAATATAATATAATATTTTAAACGACGCTAATTTATAACGGTTTGAAATTAAAAAAATGGATGAGAAAAAAAATTATGGTGAAGTTAATTTCGTTGATAGTTAGTACAGCTTGCAACGACAGACAAACATCGTCCCCTGGAGCATAATTTTTTCTCACAACCCTCTTAGGAGTCATGTACAAGGTTCTTTTATTATCTGAAGTGGGACGTCGCCGTTATTAAAAAAAATACGAAGACATTTCACGGACAAATTTTCCCAACTGTAATCACCTAATCATGACAATGATATAAATGCTAACGTCTCAACCATCTTATTATATTCTTTGTCTCAAATGCATCTTCATTATGTTGTTTGTAATTCGTAACATTATGGAGAATTAATACTAGATACATTACATTTTTAATCGACTACGAAAGGAGGTTCTATGGTTTTGTTGCACCTAAGTATAATTTTTATTTATTTATTTGACATTTAAGTACACACAAAATATATAAAAAACAGAGTTATTTAATAGATTCGTACAGAGGCACACTTTTTTAGTATTCCCCGACTTGATATTGATTTTATTTAATTTTGAAGGGTATCTACTATCTAGGGTATCTAGCGAATTTAGATCAAAATAGTTTCTAATATTTTATACTGCTAAGGACTGAATATAATATCAGGAACAATATACATTTCAGAAATAATTATATCTCTATTTCAATGAATATTACACAAACTTTATAGCTTTCATAATTTATAGTAATTAATTAATTGAGCTGAGCGTAAGCGAAGCTCTTAACCGTTTGGGAGACCTTTTTTTTGTTTAGTTGTCTCCAGAATGCGACGGGATAATTAGCTAAAATTTTCTCATGTATGTTTGAGCCGAACGCGGATGTAATAGCGAAAACAGATTCAAAAAATGTTCAGCCATTGAAAAGTTATCAAGAAAAAAGCAAGGAGAGGGGCTCAGCTCAACACCCGCCGCGCACGGTTGGCGGATCCTAGTATATTTACAATATAAATGACTCTTTATGCTTCAGTGAGCAGTGACCAATGAAGTGCTAAACCACAACTTTACAATCTGTGACGAAACGATTAATCGTAATTAAGTACCTATTAAACATTGTAATTGTATGTAATAAATCTGATAGCGCTCATTATTGATATATCACACAATTTCTTGTTAAATTAAGTGTTTTAGTTATTAATTTGGTAAATAAAAACTTCAGAAAATTTCAGTAAACTAACATATTTAACAACATCTCAATCATTATAAATCGAGTTTATTTTGAAAATGGACCTAATTATTGTTTAAATATAATGTTCTTGTATCGTACAAAGGGGCTCGGCTGACCCCACGACACAACCTCTAAACGGGCAACGTCATCAATAGCTACGTATACGATTACTGCCTAATTTGCTTATTAAAACTAACGACTTACCTGTCTGCTTCTGTTATGCTTCAAAGAAGGAAGTCACATAGTCAGTCTGTATTAGTAAAGGATTTGGGGTTCCCCAAAGAATAGGATAAATTGTATAAAATTAATAAAAGGGAAATAATTATGGGACAAATAATTTGATACTTAAGTGTTCCGTCGCGTGACCTTCGGTTCCACGCACACTTCGAGTGAGAAGGCAGCCACCAATTCGGCGCTGCAGCCAACAATTCAAACACTCGACACTAATGTAATTTACTCTTTTGGAAACTTCTAGAACCGATAATGATTACTCCGCAAAATCGTTAAGCACCGAGGTTCACCGAGAACCGCTCACCGAGAACTATCTTCGAGAACTGTGTAGAGAACTGTCTCGACCGTTACGCGTGCGTTTGTCACACCACCAAAAACGTAACATCTACCCTCGATTTGTTAATAATTAAAATATATTTAGCGCCTGACGATTGCTATTAGCAACTGTACAATTTAATTAATAACTATTCCGAACAATCCCCCGCCCCAGCCAGGCGAAACCTGACTGAGTCTAAACGTAATACCAGGCACCTGAAAAGTGTCTAAGCTACTGGTAACCGAGAGAGAGTAGCTACTGCCCGCTTTAACACAGAATTGCCCACATGTACTTCTGCGACTCTTGGAATTCCATCTGCGCCTGTTAATAACCTTAGAATACGACCCCGTCTCCAGGAGAGTGGAGGCATATTCATTTCTTTAACTAAGACAAGATCACCGACCTTAGGTGGGTCAGTTTTATCAGACCATCGTACACGCTATTGCAACAAATGTAAGTACTCTAAATTAAACCTACGCCAAAAACTTTGAGATAACTGTTGTAACAGTTTAAAACGTGTGAGCCTATTAAGTGGGGTATTCTCTAAAGGATATTGTGGCAGAGCTGTGAGTGGACCACCGACCAAAAAGTGACCTGGAGTCAATACATCCAAATCATTTGGGTCCGAAGAGACTGAACAAAGAGGTCGCGAATTAAGGACCGCTTCAATTTTGCAAAACACCGTCTGCAATTCTTCAAAGGTGAGTACTGTATCTCCAATAACCCGGCGAAGATGTGTCTTCGCGACCTTTACAACCGCCTCAAATATGCCACCCCAAGAAGGATATGCTGGAGGATCAAATTTCCACCGGATACCCTGCTGAGACATTTTTTGACCTATACAATCCTGACTTTCATATAAAAATTTGTGTACCTCTGAGAGATACCTATCTCCTCCCTTAAAATTCGTACCACAGTCGGACCGAATCAAAGAAGGTAAACCGCGCCGACTGACGAATCGAGACAGACAAGCTATAAAAGCCTCAGTACTAAGACTTGAGACCACCTCTAAATGTACGGCCTTAGTAGATAGGCAAATAAACACGCACAAGTACGCCTTACAGATTCGAGCACTTCGACCAGTAAAAGCTTTGACCATAAACGGACCCGCAAAATCCGTACCAACTCCAGAGAAAGGTCTAGAAATCTTTACTCTATCTGGAGGCAAGTCTCCCATTTGAGGTTGAGTAAGGGTAGCCTTTAACGTATAACACGGCATACATCGCGTGTGCATTTCTTACGTGTCGGTCTACAATTAAAAGGTTCACAAGTGAACCACCCTTTGGCAGTAGGAGAGGATGTCGCGCCTCATAAGGTAAATCTGCGTTACGCAATCTACCTCCTACTCGAACTAAACCCTTGTCATCGAGGAACGGATTCAATCGAGCTACAGCACCTTTCAACTTGACGCACCCGTTTTGCAAACTGGAAATAACTGATTTAAAATTTTCAAGTTGCACTACGCGAACCCAGAAAACCAAGGCTTCGCGACGCTCCTCGGGATCGAGCACCGGAGATGATAGCCTATTAGACTTTTGCCGTGAATTTCGAATAAATCTCTTAATCCATCCTGTAACTCCCAATAACTTATTAAGAGAACTAAACCGATCTAGTAAAGGTTGCAAATCACCAGTAAGTTCCTTCTGTACCGTACAAATACGTAAACCTGGTAAAGGCTCCACAATATCCAGAACCGTATGAGGCCAAGAACTTTCAAGTTCACAAAGCCAAGCTGGTCCCCACCAGAGATGATGGTCAACCAAACCCGGAGATTCACAGCCTCGTGACGCACAATCTGCAGGGTTCAAATCACCGGGAACATGTCTCCAATTAATAACCGCCTTTGAATTTTGAATTTGTGATACCCGGTTAGCCACAAAAACCTCCAAAGCATGGACAGATGCTCTTAACGAACCAAGAACAATCTGACTGTCAGTCCAAGCAAATACCTTTTCAATTTCCACCACTTGCCCCAAAGTAGAATTCAAATGATTTAGAAGTCTTGTTAAAAGGGCTGCCCCGGATAATTCTAACTTCGGAATCGTGAGCCTTGATCTCACAGGAGCGACCTTACTCTTAGCCATAACCAACTTGATAGTCACATTATCCTTCGGGTCCATAACACGAAGATAGACGGCAGCCGCATAACCTGGTTCGGAAGCATCACAAAATCCATGCAGGCTGACACGACATTTAGACGTCGGAAAGAAGGCTCGGTCTATTTTAATAAATTCAAGATCTGGCAGAGATGTTACAAACCGAGACCAAGCCTGGAGCAATTCACCAATGAGAGGGGCATCCCACGTCAATTCCTGCAACCAAAGTTTCTGAAGGAAACACTTGGCCCAAAACACAACCGGCGCCAACCAACCATTGGGATCAAAAATCCGAGCTACGGTTGACAGTACCATACGCTTAGTCCAAACCTTGCACATAGTTATATCCTGTACACGAAATGTGAAAACATCTGGAACCGGTTGGTACTGTACTCCGAGAAGAGTGACTACGTTAGGATCTTCTATATTTTGAAAGAGATATGGGGCTTGCTGGTGCTCTTCCGGTAAATCTTCAAGAAGAACCTGCGAGTTGGATATCTACTTTCTTAATTCATACCCACCAGACCTCAAGATACCGATCAGCTCATCTCTTAAAACCTTCGCCTCTTCTTCACTGGCAGCACCTGTACATATGTCATCGACATAGACATCGCTTGATAAAATAGCGGCTGCCCTGGGAAAGTAAATACGCTCGCGATCCGCAAGTTCCAGTAAAGACCTTATAGCAATGAACGGACTAGACTTGAGTCCATAAGTGTTCGTATTTAGCTCATATACAGTCATTGGATGAGATGGATCCTCTCGCCACAGTATGAGCTGATAACACCGATCATCTGGATGAATAAGAGTCTGACGAAACATCATCCTTATATCCGCAATAAAAACGACTTGATGTCGGCGGAAGCTGGTTAAGAGGTCTGAAATATCACGATGCAGTTTTGGACCGGCATGCAAACATTGCTTTAAGGTAACACCGTTAGAGGTGGGTGCTGAACCATCAAAAACTACTCTAATCTTTCCTGCCTTAAACACAGCATGATGAGGGATAAAATAATGCTCTTTAGAACGCCAATCATATTTGGAAACCGACATGTGGCCCAACTCCAGGTATTCTCTCATGAAATTTAAATAGTCTTGTTTGAAAGCCACGTCACGTTTCATACGACGTTCCATGGAGATTAGTCTTTTCTCTGCCAGCATCCTGGACTGACCAAGGGGAGAACGAGAGGGCAAGAAGGGCAACCGTGTCACAAACCGACCTGAATGGAGCCGACCGGTATTATTCTGGAAGAATAATTCGCATTCCTGGTGCTGCGGGTTGACACGAGGCGCTGTAGGAGGTTCCTCTATTTCCCAAAATCGCTGAACTGCGTCAGCGAGGGATAGACCTACTTGAAAGCTGGCGTTATCCGGAGAGGAGAGTACTGGAAATGCTGGACCCATAATGACTTCACCAAGATCAGTATTTATTGCAGAAAGACCACCTGCTTGAAGAAGCTTACTGCTTTCCAACCGTAACAATCCAAGAACATCTGCTCCGAGTAGAACATCAGCTGGTCCCGGAATGTGGAAACCTGGGTCAGCAAGAGAGAGTTTAGACGTTAAACCTACGACGCCTGGAGGTAATGAAACTACTGGATGCTGTCCCAAAATATTATCCAAGACGATCGCTGTCGTCGTGATCCGAGGAGAAGGGGAATGAAGTGGAGAAAAGGATAGTGAGACTTTCCCCACCAACCCAGACACCTTGACTCCACCAACCCCATGAATAAAGTTCGCGCCAGGAGCAACATGTAAAGATAATTTCTTCATCAACCGTGTTGACACAAGACACCCCTGAGAGCCTGAATCCAAAATCGCGCGCGCGGTAACCTGTTCGCTCCGAAGAGAACCAACACGAACATACGCAGTAGGTAGCAAAACGGTTATAGGAGAAGATGGAGACACGCATGGAGAACGAGGAAGGAGTCAACAATCCTGATCACGATTACAGCTGTCCGGTGAGAGAACGTTACCAGACCCTTCCTTCAAACGTCGATGAGAATGTTGATTGCGTTGCCCCAAGCGAGGATGATCTATATAAGGAAGCTGCGCTTGTGGCTCAATCCAGCAGCTCCGATCCGTATCTGCACCAGCCTTGTTCCGAGAACCGTGAGGACCCCCGCCCGTACGAGGTGGTGAACGACGACCACCATTGTCACCTCGATTACAAAACGAATTACTATTTCGTGGTGAAACATACTTGACGCCTCCGGTCCAAGGCTGAGGCGAGTTCCTTATATTACACCCTGGAGAATTTGATGGTGATACTCGACCCGTAGCAACTGGTTGAGGAGATCCATTGCGATTGCCACAAAGCAGGAGATGATGATTACCTCTACACTGCGCACAGGGGCGGGCCGACTGACATTGAAACGCGAGATGGCTGCCTAAACAGTTGTAACACCAGTTACGCTGACGAGTAATACTGCGCCGCGCCTGCCAACGAAGATTTTTAAATTTATGGCAGCTCGTAACACCATGTCCAGAATCTCGGCAATATGAACACCTACGATCATCCTTCTGTGCTGCTGCCGCAGTGTACATACGAGGTATCTCACGCGGCCGAACCATCTGACGATTTTCAGCTGCGGGCCGTATACGAGAATAAGCAACTGAGGGTCCGGGTAGAGGAACGTTCTCCATACGACGACACTCCTCCTCCAGGAAAACAATTAATTCATCAAACTGGGGAAGATGAGTGGCGGAGTCCCCATCGTATTCCAATTCGAACCGATTTCTTAAGTCATGTGATAATTTACTTAACACAATGTGTAATAACAAAAATGACCAACTCGTCACTGGCAATTCTAATCCCTTTAAACCGTTAAGTGCAATTAACAACGGTTTAAGAAGCTTCGTTCGTAAGGCGTGAGCTCCAACGATCCTTGGTAAACCTAAAATGGCAGAAACATGATTATCTGCTAGCCGTCGAACATTCTGGTACCTACGCTTGAGTAAGTCCCGAGAAATGTCATAATTTGCATCGACGAGCTCCAAGTGTTGCACTAACCCTTTAGCCTCACCAGTCAATGAAGCCATAAATAAGCTAACTTTTGAGCAGGGGTCAAATCCTTACGACAATGTACCAAGCTATCGTACAAGTTACTAAACGCAACCCACTGTCCTAAATCGCCGCTGAAGTGCGGTAAGTCGAGGACTGGCAACCTACTAATTAATGCCGGCGAACTATCCGTATCCGGAATTATGCGAGGATCATTTATCTTAGAAGCATTGATATTGCCTACTGCCTGACGTAATTGATCCGCCAGATCGTCCGCTTGATTAACGTCGCAATTGATTTTACTCAGAACGTCACCGTCCAAGTCCATTTCCAAAAGAGACCGGTACGCATCATACAAATCAGCCAACTGACTATCTAATAATTTATAACGCGATAATAAAGCCTGAGCACGATCGTTACGTTCAATATTTAGAACAGCGGAGCCGAGCCAACGCAATACGCCGGCAATTCGTGCGGTATGTTTAGCACTCATCGCGAAAATAAAAATAAAAATAAAAATCAAATAAAATAAAAAAAGTAAATTTAAATCCAAAATAAAGAATTCCCGAAAATAATAATATGTGAGCCAATAACCAACGATTATATTGAATAATATAATACTAACTAATTACTTACTGAAACAACTAAATTGAAAATAAATTAAGTTACACTAATTAACAAACCGGTTTAAAACTATGTTACGTGGCGAGTAAGCGTACAACGATTTTATAAACGTCACAAAGAAAGTAATCCTAGCTATTTATTTTTACGAAAATAATAGAAATTATACAACTAAATATTAATTAACCGTTAATAAAAAATAACCCTTAATAATAAAATAACAAAATAATTAATTAGTAATAGCCGCGTATATCAATTGATTATGCAACCCGTAATACCGAATATTAACGTTTTAAACCTACTCGATTAACAACCACGCTCTGCTACCAGCAATTGTATCGTACAAAGGGGGTCGGCTGACCCCACGACACAACCTCTAAACGGGCAACGTCATCAATAGCTACGTATACGATTACTGCCTAATTTGCTTATTAAAACTAACGACTTACCTGTCTGCTTCTGTTATGCTTCAAAGAAGGAAGTCACATAGTCAGTCTGTATTAGTAAAGGATTTGGGGTTCCCCAAAGAATAGGATAAATTGTATAAAATTAATAAAAGGGAAATAATTATGGGACAAATAATTTGATACTTAAGTGTTCCGTCGCGTGACCTTCGGTTCCACGCACACTTCGAGTGAGAAGGCAGCCACCAATTCGGCGCTGCAGCCAACAATTCAAACACTCGACACTAATGTAATTTACTCTTTTGGAAACTTCTAGAACCGATAATGATTACTCCGCAAAATCGTTAAGCACCGAGGTTCACCGAGAACCGCTCACCGAGAACTATCTTCGAGAACTGTGTAGAGAACTGTCTCGACCGTTACGCGTGCGTTTGTCACACCACCAAAAACGTAACATCTACCCTCGATTTGTTAATAATTAAAATATATTTAGCGCCTGACGATTGCTATTAGCAACTGTACAATTTAATTAATAACTATTCCGAACAGTTCTGGTTTTAGTTTGAAACTGCTAAAAGTTTTATAATAACTAAGATCAAAAAACAATAAAAAGAGACGATAATAGAACCGAAAATTAAGAGTATTGGTAACTGTAAAAAAATATATTACTTCTGTTTAATGTAACGTTTTCTATTTTCTTTTTCTCCAAAGAAACATTAAATATATTTAACTAAACATACGAACTGTATTTATAAATGCCTATGCTTGTTACTCTACCAGCTTTTACAAAAACTATTCAGTATATTTTAAATGTAAGTTATAATTATAATAATAGCACAGCCGGCCACTAGTCGATGCGCCCTAGAAGCACTGCGGGTAACACGTTGATGTTAAGCTCTTCAATTTACTTCCAAAAATATATAGTTCATATTAAAAAATATAGATTTGTTATATCACTAGAATGTAACTTTTTATATATACTTTTCTATAATATTAGTGTTTTTGTTTCAGGTAAGCAGCGTTTGAAAATACATGAAGAAATTATCTACGAATTAAGTTATAATTAACATAATTATATTCCTATAACATTTTTAAACTAAAAAAACTCATTAACACTGGACTCGTACAAATGTCCCCTGAGACACCGCCCTCTCGCTCTGCCAATTGGGCGTATTGTGTGTTATATAAGTGAGAGATGAGCACGATATGCAAATCGTCAAATATCGGGGACAATCGATTGAGATCGAAGGGTTGTTTTATTGTTCAAAACTTTACCGACTGCTTTTGTTGAGTAATATCTCTATAATACTTTGAGATATTTGAGATAACTAGAGTAATCTGATTAGAATCTTCAAACAATACGGAATAATTAGTTTGAATTTAATTCAATTGATTTTTATTATAATCATCATCTTCCTGCCCTTATCCCATTTTGGGGTCGGCACAGTATGTTTTTTCCTTCCAACAGGAGAGCCTGTTACTCGTCATCTCTGTGCACACTCCCTTTTTCTCCATATCGTCTTTCACTGATCATTTTTGTTATAATATTGATAATTAAAATAAATAGATGAATTAGAAACATTTTTGATTATATTAGTTATTAAATAGATACTTAGACAAATACAAAGACATTTCTTTAAATGGCACGGACAGAGTCACCGGAAAAGCTAGTCTGGAATAACGCAAGTAATGTAAGAAAATCTCACATAGCGGCTTTTTCACGGATCACTAAGTTTCAGAAACAATTTTCATATAAGTAATTCGTCGAATCATCGGTGCGTGAAAGCAATATTTCTTTTATATTGCTCTAGTAATTCCTTTGTTATTTTTTTAATATTTAATCACGCTTAGCCACACAGCAAACGATTCCAGTTATAATTTTCTTTTAGTAATCCTTCACTGACTAATAAATTCATTATAAGTTTTCAAACGTATTTATTATAATAATATAAAATACATTAAATTTATTTATCAAAAAAATCTGAAAATGTTTCGGAAAAAAAGTTACATCAAAATCATAATACATAAGTTGAGTATAAGTAGGGTACTACCACGACGATAACTCAAAGGAAACGTTATTTATTGTGGATACATTGTTCAGTTCCAACACTTACAGTCCGCGCTGTGCTCGAACATTACAAGAAAATATTACCAGTTAAGGTGTTACCGACTATAAACTTTACTTACAGTTTTATTTTCAAGTTATTATTGTTCGTTTAAAGAAATATCTCCATAAATCGACCTCATAAATGATGCCAAAACCTTCCATTCAAAAGTTATCTTATTTCCAACGGCGGGAAGTTTTTAAGCTGATAATTTTCATTTCACATATTTATTAAATATTTCATACTTCTTGTGTGTGTAACATCAGTACCAGTCGTAATGCCGGTGACTGCGGAGTAAAATTAATATAAAGACAAGTTTCCTTCACGTTAATGGTTTAACTTTAGTCATATTGCTAACTGAACTCATCATTAAATTTCCCTGTTTTCCTAAATTTCCGGCGTAGTAATAGTTACTGAACTATTTCACAATGTTATTGCCTTTTGTAATGTTCCCTTTCAAAATAAAAGTATTTTCAAGTTAGTTATTCAAACAAATTCCTATATCATTATCTATCACTTATTAGAGAAAACTGATCAAATTTTCAAATTATTGACATACAGAACAAGATTACTTGTTAATCATCAAAAGATTAAAGTCAATTTGTAAAATCACATAATCAATGTCAATATCAGATTGGGTATTGGATATTACATATCGGCTACACGTGTTGTCTCACTCCCCTGGTGTAAATTACATCATATCCTACAGGATACTTGACAAAAGATTGTTACCTATTAGTGTCAAAGTGTTTTGCTTTGAATTTGATTACAGATAACCGTCAACATTCTCACACTCATCCTTTAAATAGTTTTTGATTATCATGTTACGTAATTGGCGCCATTCGGTTGTTTATATAATTTTGACATATTTTATTTATATACTAGCTTTTGCCCGCGACTTCGTCCGCGTTTCCGTCGTTTTTCGAAAAAAAATTAGCAGATGTCCTCCCTCATAGTTTTGACGTAACAGGCAGATTCACTTTCGTATTTTGGAAGGGCAATAGTAATATAATATGCCAATCCACAAAACTGTTGAAAAATATAAGTAACCGCAGAATATTATAATATACCCACGCTATACCCACGACTCGGTCAGCGTGTAACTCCTTGTTTTTTATTAAGATAATATATTGCTAATATTTTTAGATCAAATTAAAATGTTTCAGCGCAAAGCTTCTGGGTAGACTATGTTAAGAGTCGACCCGTCCGGCACGTGAACGTAAAGATTCCTAGAATTGCTAACCCGGGAAAGAGCGACGTATAATTGACCATGCGAGAAACAGCTAACACCGAGATCTACTCCAGCAACACGAAAAGTCTGCCCTTGAGCTTTATTGATAGTCATGGCATAGCACACCGATACTGGGAATTGCGTTCTTTTAAATTGGAATGGAAAATTATTTGGTATTATGGGAATTCTGGGAATAAAGACAGTTTCTCCTGCACCGCAACCTGTTAAAATTTGAGCCTGAATTACATTTTGTTGCAACTGGGTTACTTTTAGCCGAGTTCCATTGCAAAGTTGAGGTGGTCTTAAATTTCGGAGCAGAATTATCGGTATGCCAATTTTTAAACAAATTATATGAGAAGGTAGTCCAGGCATACTTAAAGAATTTAAAAATTCTATCGGGTAATTAGTGGCTTCTTGTTCATCAACCATTCTATTTATTGAACTATAAACTTTGCTTTCTCCCTGTATATTAGACAGTATTTTATTATTAATTTCAGATGCCTGGTCATTGCGAGGAGTCAAAATGGACCTTTCGCAAAGCCAAGAATTGTCCCTATTTAATATAATTGTTATGTCACCGTAAACCGAAGATATAAGATGTTGTTGGGATTGCACTATACAACATAACTCAGGTGTCAGAATAAGTTTTCCTTGGTGTAGTTGTGGATAGGTACCTTCACCAATCTTCAATAATGTATCAGAAAATTTACGATTATCTGCGTTGTCTCCAGCTCTCACTCGCATATTTATAGTCAAATGCACCGATTGTATATCACGCCACAAATAAGAGCTTTTCAGGTAAGCCCTAATCTCATCAGCTCGGGTTCCCCGTGGTATTACCGGTAAGGTTTGTCGGAAATCACCACAAAATAAAACCGTAATACCGCCCATTGGTCGATCATTTTGTCTTATGTCCCTTAGAGTTCTGTCTACTGCTTCTACTCCTTTTCGATGGGCCATCGTACATTCATCCCATACGATTAAATTACACTCACGCAATACCTTAGCTTTGTCGCTATTTCTTGAAATACTACAGGTTGGACTTTCCGTGCGATCTAAATTAATTGGTATTTTAAACATAGTGTGAGCAGTCTTACCTCCTGGTAGCAATGTTGCAGCTATACCTGATGAAGCCACGGCAAGAGCGATTTTACGCTGATTTCGAACATAAGCTAATATTAATTTAGTCAAAAAAGTTTTCCCAGTTCCTCCAGGTGCATCTAAAAACCATATTGTTCCTAAATTATTCTGCACACTCTCGCACACGCGATCATAGACTAAGCGTTGTTCTGCAGTCATCATTGGGACACCGTTTTCTAATGTTACCAGCAGTTCCATTGGGTTGTAACCAATCTCTGCGGAATATTCCCTATTGGTAACCTCTCCGACTGAGGTTGGCGTTGGCAAACCATATTCACAAAGTGATTTACCGCCTACTGCTGTTAAGTCTTCCTGAAGACCTAATAAGCACTGATTTATAGCCAGATCTCGAAAATTATCATTAGTTGCGCCTTCATTATTGTGAGATAAATTCCGAAGAAAGTCTTCTGCAAATTTTTCTTTATATTTTTACCATAATTGGACAGGATCAGATAAATTACAAAATGTGAGTAATGTTACAAATAAATGGCGTAACCGTCGTGGATTATCACTAACACAGGATTCTGCTAAAGCGTCATCCCAATGTTGATCATTTTCAAGCAAATGACGCGCAAATACCTGTCTCGCCATCTACAGGCCTGCCTCGGCGTCTACGGTTAAAGACACCTCGTTGTTTATCGTAGGTATAATACGATGGAACTTCTTCATACAAAAGAGACTTTGCGAAATTATCAGTTTGGCAAAGTCGAAAGAATGCCAATAAAGTTGTTTGTCTAGGGTTCTCTAATCGTTCTGTAACATTTTCGGCGTTAAAATATATACGTTGACCGCCTTCCAGATGAACATCCAGATGGGTCACAGGTGGATATCTTTCGTGAATATTAAAACTTAAGATCCGCCACACAGCTTCTGAAGAGCTGATATATCTGCCTGACTGAAATCTAGTAACTTCATCATGTTCATTTCTTAACGCAAACGTAGCTTGGTCACTGCCCTTGTTAATGTACTTACAAATATATTTAATTGACTCTACACTATTACACATTTCTACATTTATGTGAGCTTGAAATGCTCTGGACAATACAGGCGAATACGGAACGACCCACCTATTATCTAAAGTAACCTGTTGTCCAGACATTCGCTTTTCAACAGTAAAACCACCATTGTCTCTTGAACGGCGACGATATAATGGGTATCCATCATGTCCTGTTACAGTTTCATCCACTAATGCTTTTGGATACCTTTTAGTGCAACGACCGTCTTGCATGCAAGGAGCATTTGCGTTAAATGCACCACATGGACCATGTATCATATGAGTTTTAACAATGTCGTATAACAGGGGATCTGCAGTCGGATCTGGAATTTCAGCACTGATTAATCTGTCTACATCATTAGGTCGAACCTTATCTTTTAACCAAAGCAAGATATGTGCGTGAGGTAAGCCGCGTTTTTGCCACTCAACACTATACATATAACACAATACTTCTCCAAAAATGTTATCTTTGGTAAGAAAATCTATCATTGATTTTAATTTTAAATGAAACACTCTTGCAATAATATCATGGCGGTCATGCGGTGCCTGACCCTCAAGAAGCTCCCGAGTGATTTCATCCCACTTGGGATTGGTAGTTACAGTAACAAATAAGTCGGGACGTCCATATTTTCTTACGTAACAAAAAGCGTCTTGAGTACGTTCATGCATGTAGCGTGGACCACCAGTAAAAGAAGAGGGTAAAATAACTAAACGACCCATATTCACAGTATCGTTATCTTGCTGCATGGCATCGCGAAGGTGCACGTATTCTTCAGCGCGCAGCTGCCTTTGATTAGATCGTATATAAACTAATCTTTCGGTTTCAATTTTTGCGTACATGTCAACAATAAACTGATTAAATAAGCCACGAAAACGTTGAAAGTATACCAATCTATTCCGTCTCACTTGCAGGTGGTAACAATAAAATTGAAGGCATGACACCTTTTTATTATAATTAGGTGCGCCTGTGCGCGGATCGGTTTGGTATACAGCGAAATTATAACCATCTTCCCCTCGACAGTATATCATAGGATATTGCAAACTGTCGTAAGCCCTGTGGGTTTCGAAAATACGTTGCAAACGATTGTCTCTGGAACGTATAACGATATCACGCCTATCACATTCCTGGTCGACCAGTACTACAGCAACTTCATTCGTGGATGGAACGTTATGACACCCAGGGTGTTCCTGAGTTGGACGCTTATCGGCATTTATAACAATTTTATAATTGTTATTACCATCTTGAGAAAGGGCTTCTAATGCCGATTTAAAACTGCATACGTACGAATTAACCTGATGTAACATGTTCTGAAGTTGTGAAATGAGTTCAGTATTTAAATTCGGAAAATATTGATTTCTTATATTCGACTGTTCGTTGTAATCGGATACAAAATATATTTGAAGAAATTTAGGTTGTTCTTCAGGCAAAAGGGACCCTATCAAATGGTAAACCTGACCTTGTACCTTAAAAGTAGGCATGAAAGGGCCTTCTGAGATTTGTTTAGCACCAAAGGATGTCATTTGGAATGCACTATTATAAGTGCGAATATTATCTAAAAACTGTTTGGATTGCAAATGTTCCCCTAAAAGTAGTGATTTTAAAGGTTCCGGTGGGTCTTCGAACGAAGGCAAATTTATTTTACCTCCAGAACAACAGAAACCAGCAGACTCCTTCCTCCACTTCGAAGCATTACAAAAGGAACATACTACGTTCATATCGCCTATTTCAGAAGATGATCTGTAATCAATTGTGAGGTTATAAGCAAACCCACTTTTATATTTATCGGACCACGCCACCGAATTTGTAGATTGATCTACCACGTGTATATCTAAGTCATTAAGACCATGTCGAAATCTATCTGCAGTAAGACGGGCCTCTCGCTGTTCTTCTGTTTCAAGCGACCGAATATTTTCAATTCTTAATCTTTCATTAGATAAAGTAATCAATTGTTCTTGTCTCAAAGAATTGTAATAATCGCGTCCCGACTCTAGTCGTTGGTCATGCTCATGTTCATCTTCAAGAGATCGAATCATGTTATGGTGCGCCCTATCATTTGTCAAACGGTCTTGATATTGAGTAAAAGTTTCAGATTCTCGAGACAAAATATGACGTTCGCGATCAGCTGTAAGCCGTAATTCCCTCTCAGTGAAGGTTTCGGACTCGCGAGATAAAATATGACGTTCGTGGTCAGCTGTAAGCCGTAATTCCCTCTCAGTGAAGGTTTCGGACTCGCGAGATAAAATATGACGTTCGCGGTCAGCTGTAAGCCGTAATTCCCTCTCAGTGAAGGTTTCAGACTCGCGAGATAATGTATGCCGTTCGCGGTCAGCTGTGAGTCGCAATTCTCGTTGTAAAGCAGTTTCAGCTTCTCGGGATAACGCATGTTGTTCCCGGTCAATGGAACGCCTTAGCTCTCGTTGAGAAGAGCTTTGAGAAGCCCGTGTTGTAGCTCGTCTCGCTCTTTCAGCTGCTAATCGCATCTCTCTTTCTGGAGAGCTTTCATTAGCTCGAGATGTTGAGGCACTAACTCTCATAGAGTTTAACCGATGTGCTCTTTCCTCTTCCGATTCTTGAGAACGCGTCATTCTCATTCTCCTAGCTTGACTCGAAGTTCGAGATAAAGATGGTCGTTTTTTAGGTGGCATCGTTTATTTTATTTTTAATCGACGGTAACTTAAATTCTATTTAGTTACCCAACAAAAAACTTACGTCAGAGGTCCTAACTATAGCTAAGTATATAATAAATAGAATATAAATCTAAGTGCCTATTAAAACTAAAATAATATTCTAATCGAATTATAAATATGTACGTAGGTACCTACAAATTACAAAAGAATAAAAAATGAAAATAAAGCTATACTTAATGCGTGTGCAATACTATCTACACTTACCTACTTCACTTAAAAATGAATAATAAGAAATACCTACAACTACTGTAATTAATCAAAGTACCTATGCTAATACAAAAAAAACCTTAGATGTTCTAAGTACAGCTGCTATATAATAAAAAAATATAAATCTAAGTGCCTATTTAAACTTAAATACCTAATATTCTAATAGAATTAAACTAAGAAATATGTACCTACCCACCTACAACTTAGGTACAAAAAAAAAGAAATGAAAATAAAGCTAAAACACGTGTGCAGTATAGGTAGATAGTAGGCAATATCTACCTATACCTACTTCACTTAAAAATAAATAAAAAATACCTATGAATACTATAATTAATAAAAGTACCTACCTACGCTTTTATCTACTCAATACAAAAAAAACTAAACATAAAATGCCCAAAACTAACCTATCAGTAACTAAAAATCTAACAATAATCTAATCTATCTATCTATTATCTAATCTAAAAATCGAATCTAAATCTACTTAAAAAGAAATAAAATAGGAACTATTAATAGTTAAGAATTTAAACAAAACTAAAACTAATTTAGAAAATAACAACAAAAGAAATTAAAATAAACTATTTAAAGACAAAAAGTCGCGCTGATAAGCACGGTTTATAAAATAACAATTATTGTCTGTCAATAAAGTTCAACACTCTGAACGCATCAACAGCCAAATATTGAATGACGCTTGCGCTCGCCTCCCGCCCCTTTTATACTCTGCCGCCGCGAGCCCCGTCGAGCGCGGCAACCGTTACGCAAAAATAATCCTTATAGCTTGATTCACTATTCACGCGCGATGTCTTGTTGGCGTATTTCATGTAAGTAAGTATAAGTTTGGTGTTTCTATACCGATTTCAATGATTCTTTTTTTATTGAATTGGTGCTAATGTTTATTTTTTTTTTAATTAGGAATGATGGTGAGCATTATTGGTTTTATAAACGTAAAAGTAAACAAATATAATAAGAAATCTCCGAACTGCTAAGCTATCGAGAGTTATGCGTGTTATTGTGAGTTAACTATAAAAGGTAGATATATGCTGTCTTGGAATATTTTTCGTGTATTTTTATGTAGAATATTTCCGTTATACATAGTTTCTATGTAGCTCTAACCATTAAGGCTGCACACGCGACGGAAGCTTAAAAAATCAAGCAACTTCTCCCATTTTCTCAACATTTCCTTTCACTGCTCTGCTCCTATTCATTGTAGTGTGATGAAAAGTATACTATTACCTGCCCAGGAGTATAAAGAATAATTGTACTAAGTTTCGTTAAAATCCGTCGAGTAGTTTTTTTTTCTATAAATAACATACAAACAGACAGACAGACAGACAGACAGACAAAAATTTTTTTAACTGCATTTTTGGCATCAGTATCGAACACTAATCACCCCCTGCTATTTATTTTGTAAATATATTTCATGTACAGAATTGACCTCTCTACAGATTTATTATAAGTATAGATATTTCGTTGTCCAATCATGTTAAACGAGGTTTCACCCTATTATTAGATTTGGTGTCGTGATAAATTTAACCAAATATATCTAAATTCTGACTTTGTCCATAGATTTATGTCAGTTTTTTTATTCTTATTAAACTTGATACTATACCTATTACAATATTAGAAGATCATGCAAATTTAAAATTTTTCCATCACATATAAATGTTGATTATATATTATTAGAAAATATATTTAAATCTGTACCTTACATGGTCTATTCAAGGGCCGGTCCTAAGAGGGTAGAATTTGGCCATTCAGCGGCCTGTGAGAGCAATTGGGGGTGTTGAATATATTTTAAACAATTTTTTTATATAAGTGCAACTTTGGTATTTATAATAAACAATTAGTTTTTGGGGTGACCACAAGTATAGTTTGATATATAAAATAAAAATGTTCACAGTACTAAGTGCAAAACATTCATAGCGCGAATGATATAACACAAATACATATAAACAAAGAAATAAATAAAATAGAACCAATAACAAAGACACGAAAAAATTTTAAAATTCAAAAAAAAAGAAAAAACTTTTTGCTGATGAATTATATAAAGTTAATGATCAATATATTATGTTATATTGTTTATATAGACGACCTTTTATTTTACGTGTCATATTATGTTTTTTTTTAGTTTAGACATAAATTATATATTTCTTTCTTTTAAACTATAAAATGGATAAAGGGTTTTAATAATTGTACATCAGACAATGCAATTTCAAAGCGTGTCTCCATCATCGACTACCAGTTAACAATAAGTAAGTACATTATCACTTTATATCATCTCTTATGTGTTTCCTATAATATGATATCGACAGCTCCATAGTAACACAGTATAATGGTAAGAACTGAGTATTGAATGGTTTATTTCATGATTGGTTATTGTTGTATCAAACTTCTTAGTTCATTTATATTTCAAATCTCTATCTTGTTGTGAGTTCTTAAGCGGAAATATTTTAAATATGTAGATAACAACATAATAAAGTCTAATCTAGCCGTAAAATGAATAAATTCAGTAATATTATTTATTAGTTATGAAATTTATGTAAGTATATTAATTATACTGATAATTTTCTACTAAAATAAAATTAATAAATCAGCTTCAAATAAGAGTAGTTAATTAATAATATATACTTATTAAATTGCGGCAAGTACAGTAGAAAATGAGTTTAATAAAATATTTTAGAATATATTTAAAAATACTTTTCTACTACTACTCTTTACTATGATTTATAAAGGACTTATTTAATATTTAAGACATTATTTAATATTAATCACTCTAATGTATGCTAGTAATTTAACTGACTGAGAATGATAATAACAAAATATTCCGGCTCAGGAAATACCAGATAGTTCCCTCGGGACCTCACCTGCATATCAAGTGGAAACCTCCGTTCTAATATGAAAAATAATTAATACTATTTATCTAATATATTTATTGAGTTTCTGCGTGTTCACGTTTATCGGAAGATGGAGGTATCGAAAAACCGGGTATGTATAACAGAGCACAGTTATATAGTGGTCAGTGCTTCAGTGGACGTTTTAAAATATGTCAAGCGAGAAATGAGGAGACTTTTGTGAGATAAACATACTCGGAGCGAAAAAACGGCCATACGTTTATGGCCATATCTATTCATACAACTTTTAAAAACACCATAGCACAAATTTCTATAATAGTTGGCCTGTAGATTTTCTGTGAAAGCGTCCTCCTGCCTCAGTCATATGATATCGGTTATGCTTTAGTAATGTTACAGAGAATATCTTGTATTCATTAAATGTTTTTTTTAATAAACTGTCATTTTTCCACTGAAATAACTTAAATTGTCAATGTTTAATGAGACATAAAACGCCTTAATCTATTACAAATGGAACAAAATAACCGAAACAACTGATTGTAAAAAAACACCATAATAAAATGAAGAAACGAAGCAAATTTAAATTGCTTGTGAGATACTAAAAACATTTCTCAATTAAAATTTTCTTTTTGTAATTTTCAAGCTCGAAGAGAAAATAAGCACATTGTTTGCCTTACTGAGAAACTTTGTATGCAGCTGTTCTCAATTTTGTCACAGTATAATAGGTGGTCCATTCCCTTAACAGCTAAGTCTATGAAGCGTAATTTCATCTTAAAATTCATCGTTTTAATGAATCTGTTACCAAATGCTAACAACAGTCATTGTATATTTCATTTCAATATAATACATTTTATAATGAATACTAAAATAATTTTGTTTATTAAATGGTATTAGTTTTTCCAATTTCTCATTAAATTATTGATGTATGTTGAAATAACTAAATAAATAAATATTCTGCTGTTATAAAATTCTTTAAAATCATTGTAAATGTAATTTCTCTCCTGGTGTAAAGTTTTATAATGTAGTATACTTTATATTAGTATTCTTAGTTAAATAATAAAACTATTACATCAATTTAATTAATAGTATATAAATATTAAATGTATGTTTAATGTTTTAACTTAGTATTGATCTGGTAGAGCCTAGCTGCAGTTATCTGACTGCAGCTCGTATTGGGCTGGCTCGACCGGGGAAGGACCACCCTCTCACAGCAGACCGACGCGTAGTAATCAAACTCATTTAGTTATGTTCCGTCGGTGAGTGAGAGAAGCCGGAAGCCCAACCCCCCCCCCCCCCCTCCGCCAAACATGAAAGCGATGCCGAAAATAAAAATACCCCAGGAGGGTACCGGCTTTGATGAAGCCGGGGACCCCCTCCCCGAGCAAAATCGGGGAAATGATTCTCGGATTTTGCTCGGGCTGCCCGTCGTATCTGGGGCGGGCAAAGTATCGCCTTTTGTGTTTTTTGAGGGCAAACGACGAGTCAACGCAGCGGCACCCCGACCCACTCTAAATGTGGACTTTTGTAACATCCGGGGACTTCATTCCAACTTGAACGCCGTCCACTATCACCTAGAGACGGCGCAGCCGGCCTTGTTGTTTCTGACGGAGACGCAGATATCTCAACCTAGCGACACAGCGTACCTATCATACCCCGGGTATAAACTAGAACACCATTTTATACCACACGCCGGGGTATCTGTGTTCGTAAGGGAGGATATCTGCTACCGTCGCCTTCAGGTTTTTGAAGGTCGGGACCTGTCTGTACTCTGGCTGCGCGTGGACATGGACGACCATGTCAGAGTCTACGCGTGCCTCTACAGGTCCCATAGTAGTAATGCAGAAACGGTTCAACTCTTGGGCCATGTTCAGGCGAAGATTGACGATCTGCTTTCACAGATTCCCTCCGCCGAAGTCGTAGTCCTCGGGGACTTCAATGCGCACCATGCCAATTGGCTAGGGTCACGTGCCACCGACTACGCGTGGAGATCTGTGTTTGACTTTGCTCTGGCAAATGGTCTGTCCCAGCTGGTAAAGGCGCACACTCGTCTACCGGACGTGGACAGCCATATGCCCTCTTTGTTGGATCTTCTGCTGACTACACATCCCGGAAAGTACCAAGTCACTGTCGAGGCTCCCTTAGGGTCCTCTGATCATTGCTTGGTACGGAGTGTAGTGCCCATTGAACGCCCAGCTCGCACAAGACCTGCGACTCGACGCGTTTGGCACTACAAGTCAGCGGATTGGGATGGAATGCGGTCCTTTTTTGCATCCTACCCATGGGGGCCGATTTGTTTCTCTTCCAATGATCCTAGTGACTGCGCTGCGGCTGTAGCTGATGTGATACTTAAGGGCATGGAACTATTTGTACCAAGCTCTGTGGTACCACTTGGTGGCAGATCGCGGCCTTGGTTTGATGCGTCTGTCAGGGCTGCAGCAGCTAGCAAACGGCAGGCTTATCAAGCTTGGGCTAATGCGTTAGTCACTAAGGATCCGAACTCTAGAGTTCTGAAGAGGAAATATAATCGTGCCTCCAGATTCTTCAAACGGAAAATTGCTAGAGCAAAGTTCAAGCATGTCGTCAAAATTGGGGATCAGTTGGCAAAGTACCCGCCTGGCACGCGCAAGTTCTGGGCGCTGTCTAAAGCCACGCTGGGAAACTTTTGTCAGCCATTCCTACCGCCATTGCACACTGGAAACGACTCTCTGGCCTACACGGCAAAAGAGAAAGCCGATCTCTTGGGCACTCTTTTTGCCTCAAACTCGACTTTGGACGACCAGGGGAAGACACTGCCTATCATCCCGCGGTGTCCGAGCTTAATGCCGGAAATAGTTTTTCGGCAAAAACTCATCCGAAAAGCCCTCCTTTCCTTGGAAGTTCATAAGTCGAGTGGGCCAGATGGTATCTCTCCAGTTGTGCTACGAACATGTGCCCCTGAATTGACACCAGTGCTAACGCGTCTATTTCGGTACTCCTACCTTAAAGGCGTAGTCCCGGTCTCATGGAAGCGTGCCCTTGTCCATCCGATCCCTAAAAAAGGTGATAGCTCGGACCCAGCTAACTACAGACCTATCGCCATTACCTCTCTTCTCTCCAAAGTAATGGAGAGTATCATCAATAAGCAGCTCCTAACCTTCCTTGAGGATCACCAGTTGGTTAATGACCGGCAATATGGCTTTCGCCATGGTCGATCGGCTGGTGATCTTCTGTTATATCTTACGCATCGTTGGGCAGCTGTTATTGAAAGCAAGGGAGAGGGTCTGGCAGTTAGTCTGGATATGGCGAAAGCCTTCGATCGTGTATGGCACAAGGGGCTTCTTTCGAAGCTACCTTCCTATGGGCTTCCCGAGAGTTTATGCAAGTGGATCACTAGCTTCCTCACTGGGCGGAGCATACAGGTCGTTCTCGACGGTTTTTGCTCGGACCCCAAGCCCGTGAACGCTGGTGTACCCCAAGGCTGCGTGCTATCCCCAACTCTGTTCCTCCTGCACATCAATGATATGTTGGATATCTCCAACATACATTGTTATGCGGATGACAGTACTGGGGATGCGGTATATTCCGGCCGTGCAGGTCTCTCTCGGGAAAACGTCGACGAGTGTCGAAAGAAACTTGTGTCTTCTATAGAGACTTCCTTAGGGATAGTTTCTGAGTGGGGTGAACTGAACCACGTTCAGTTCAATCCCCAGAAGACACAGGTTTGCGCGTTTACCACTAAGAAAACCCCATTTGTCGTATCACCGCTCTTCGAGAGCACTCCCCTCATTGCCTCACCAAGTATCAGAATACTGGGTCTCGACATTTCGAGTGACTGTCGGTTTCGTGGTCATCTGGAGAGCAAGGCCAAGCTGGCCTCGATGAAATTGGGCGTGATCAATAGAGCGAGGCAGTACTTCAATCCTGGCCAAAGACTTGCGCTCTACAAAGCGCAAGTCCGGCCACACATGGAGTACTGTTCTCATCTCTGGTGCGGATCACCCCAATATCAGCTTCTACCATTTGACCGCGTACAACGGAGAGCCGTTCGGATTGTCGGGGACCCGGTGCTCTGTGAACGGCTGGACTCTTTGGCATTGCGTAGAGACGTTGCATCTCTGTGCGTCTTCTACCGCATTTACCACGGGGAATGTTCCGAAGAGCTATTCGATCTGATGCCTACCGCCGAATTCCATCACCGCACAGCGCGCCATCGCCTCCAATACCATCCCTACCACCTGGATGCGTGGTGATCCACCACTGTGCGGTTCTCAAGCACATTTTTTCCTCGTACCACTCGAATGTGGAACGAACTCCCTTCGGCGGTATTTCCAGATCGGTACGACATGGGTACCTTCAAAAAAGGCGTTTACTCCCACCTTCAAGGCCGGCAACGCTCCTGTAAATCCTCGGATGTTGCAAGAGTTCATGGGCGGCGGTGATCACAAATCATCTGTGACCCGCCAGCTCGTTTGCCCTCCTATTCCATAAAAAAAAAAAAAAAAAATAAGAGCATCAGCTTATTAATAGGATTAGTTTCTTCTCACGTGTCAATGTTGTCTGTGACTTGTGAGTCAAGTTATGTTAATAAAATATAAAATATTATATTTTATTAACAAGTTCAAATAGTATTCGTGGAGTTTCTTGTGTTTTACTTTATCTTTCAGAAATGCGTTAAAAATGAAAAAGAAAAATTTAATTTTGGATATATTTTGCATTAGTTTTAAATTATCCATTAAGTAATAATCGAATTCAGCTCTGACTTTAAAATAATGTAAAATTTGATCAATAATAAAAATAAAAAGTTAATTATTCGATACAAGAAATTATAATAGAATGTTTTATTTTGGTAGTTAAAAAAGTATTTGGGTATGTGGTGTAGAAATTTCAATTATTTAGTTTGACTTGAAGTATCTGTCAGAAGAATAGCGCTATAATAGGTTTTGAAATCCCTTGAGTTCAAAACAAAACCATTGAACAGTGGCAGGTGCACGAGACATTCACAAATCTCAAAGTTGACAAACTTTGTAATATTAATGTATAACAGATTATTTAATAAATATGTAACTATCAAAGTTACATATTTTTTAAATAATAAATAATATAAAAATTATTAAATTAGTATAAATGTTTAATATAATTTCTGTAAGGTAAGTAAAATGTTTCTATTTTCTGGAACAACGCCTACATAAGTCATAATTTCAAAATATAATAGAATTTTAATGAAGGTAAGTCGCTCAGCATCAAGGTTAGGAATTAGTAACATGAGATATTCGAATAGCTAAGCTCGTTAAATCTCGTGGGTCCAGTCCGTAAAATGATTAAATTAGGTTTATGTTAATGAAACGTTGGCTTCTATAATGTATTTCTCAAAAATTACATAATGTCATTTATTACTAATGTCTCTTTTCATCCACAACTTATTGTATCTTAAATATATTGTATTTTAATAAAAATCGCTAATGATATACAAAAATGTTTTTTTGTTATAATGTAAACAAAAACTTGATATCCTATTATAATTTTAACGAAAGTTACGTGGATGGATAAAATAAAATTTGGCACAGATAATATTTTTTTAATACAGTGATAGAAATACATTAAATTAATAAAAAATGAACTACCCATACTACCATGCGTTTTACATACACAAGTAAATTTAAAGATTAATTGTTCACATTAATACTGTCAATGACAAATAATGCGACGCCGAGTCGCTTAGATTGTCATCCGATACATTATAATAAAATTCGACTAAGATAAATGCAATGACTATAGAGGCGTATTCATATCCAAATCTTTAGAAACGTTCACAATTTAATAACTTTGAAATTTCGGCTCCTTGGCGAATATACTTATATTTTGTTTATATAAAAACTCGATTAAAAATAAATGACTATATTTCGAGCCATTAATATTTATATAGTATGATATTACATATAACCTGGCTTCATAAATACATCAACTTTTTTTTTTCAAATCTCGCTGATCTTTAAACAAACTTACATGACCAAACAAAACACTTTCTATATTAATTCTGTTAGTAATTTCAGAAAATGTATGTATATTATTGAATATGTTAAATATATATAAAATTTATATCGTGACATCTCGTGTATAAAGAAGGCCTTTCTCGCATTGTTGGTTGTATTAATTGTAGTGTAGATAGTTGTTATACTATAACAACTTGTACTACATTACCATATATTCTATTAACGGCTAGTCGGCCACAGACGGTAATATAGATAATTCTACGCGAATACTCAACACAGATTCCCTTCATCAATCACGCACTAAGGAAATTAAGTACAATAGTACTAACTTAAGTTTTACTTATACATTTTTCATGGTATTTTATTTTCATAACGATAGATAATTGTACAGGTAATATTTAGTCACATTTTTTTTCATTTTTGAGCAATTGAAACGGGTTTTAAAATCCGAACAGCGGTTGTCGTGCTACTGAATGAATTACTATGCTTCCTGAATATTTTATGCCCCTGGTAATACAAATAGACATTAAAATCCGGTTTGTTTCTTGCGTTTAGTTATTTTTTTGACGTAGAAGAGGAAAAAATTACCTTTTTTAAACGCAGATTAAGATTTGATACACGTTTTGTAAAATATAAAATATTTTCTTTATCTGACATTACGGTCCAAATTCTTTATGACAGATTACATTGAGCTGGAGCTCAATCTAGAGCTAATTTATCTGAGTAGTGCGATGATATTATCGCACAGCCCTCAATACAATATCTACTTCCAGGAAGCATCCCATTCTTTATTAGTGCGAGTCTTAGAAAATTTTCTACCAAGAATTATCATAATGCGGCTTATATGTATTTCCAGATCGATATAAAATCCTCCTCAAAGATCGTTAAAATTCTAAAAATGAAACATACCTTACGCAGAGGTGATGCTCTTACAAAATAAAAATAATACGTTAAACCAATTGAAAAATTTATATTGTATGTATATTATATAGTTATAAAATGTAATGTAATATAATTGTTTAAAGTTTATAATTTCCGAATATATTAACGGATATATTATTAATTCGGAATATATGAAACATTAAAAACTATTTCTTTATAATGTGGGCAATATGAACGATGAAAGAGAAATGTTAGTCTTTATATGTATTTAAATAAATATTTACATATCATTTACATTTTAACATACGAATTATACTAATATTAGATGTCATCGCTTAAATATTAGTATTTAATGCTTAAATATTGTTAGCAGTCAGAGCGCGTTTTTATTCTTTTATTATTCCGTTTGGCTTTGAATTAGATGAGTGATGTCATTTCTTGATTTGATTTGGACAGTACCAAGTGTTTTAGGAAAATTAAAATGTATGAAATGTAATTAGTAGTTAATTAGTAGTTTGAAATGTTATAATAAACTTAGAAATTACAGTTATATGAATGTAGCTTAATATTCAATTTGTGGTTTTCATAATGAGCCATGTTATATTGTAATGTTGATAGGTTATAAATACTGCATTAAATTAAGTAAACATTTATATTTATTTATAAAACATAATTAAAAAAAAAATATATATACAATTATTTATGAAAAAATTATAATAATTGTATATTTTAGTTTGATAGTGACAATCCTATATGATAGACAGAAGCACGTTTCATTCGCCTGAACTGTTTGTACGCGATTATTTTCTGCTTTGAGGACGGACGTGTGTAGTGATGTGTAGTGATGCTTGGTTCGAGTCGCTTCATTTCGTGTGTATCATTTCATAAAAACAAAAACAGAACATTTTATGTTTTATATAATGTATGTACCATACCTTAAAAAGATTTTAAATGGGATAAATGTATATTTCTTTAAAAAATAAAAGTAAGATAGAAACTTAAATAATATCTATAAGAATTTAATATTTCTACTAGGTTTTTAATATTTATTTTAGATATCTTTCAGGTTGTATCAAAATGTTTGTACTAAAATGTATAAAAGGATTTTCTAAAAATACGTCTAATCACAAAGTTTTGATTCAAATGTGCAGAGCAGTTACACTAAAGCAATTGAAAGCTGAAAATGAAACTGAATACTGAATATGACTAGAGGTTTCAAATGCTTCATGTGTATAGTTTTGCACCTTTCTATAAAAGCTCTATTTTGCACCTTACCACTAAACAGTTCCAATATTTTTTGCTACATGTATCGTAAAAATATATATAATAATATAATAATAATATATATAATATATATATAATATTAGTGGGTAAACTAGGAATGTCAATGGACCTATAAAGTTAATAATATTGAAATAAATACATAAATGTGGTGGCTTTTTTTAGATTTCTTTACTTCTACTCGTCAGTCCAACACCAGTCAGGCGTAATTATAATTCTTCATCATCTGATGCAATCATCGAATCACTAATAAATATTTTGAGTTTAAACCTGTTTTATCAGATGAAATTATAAAAATATTTGCAATTACATGTGGTGAAAGAGGTTTAAAAACAAAACCTTACATCTGAAAAACCCGGTTATCTTTTGGATATGTATTGAAACTGGCATATTCTCAGATTTCATGAGAAACAAAAATTTAAGCAAAGGAAATTTAATTTTGTTCCTGGATATTATAGGCCAATCTCTGTTTCAAAATCGTTGATACAGAATGATATATAGCAATATAGAATAGTAAAAGATAAAATTTTGAAATATAGTATTAAAATATAATGCATATTGGCCAATATGGGAAAATCATTAACAACATTTTTATTCAAATTTAATTGTATATATTTATATTTTATTTGTAAATTAAATAAATTAGTTGTAAATAATATTTTATTTATAAAATCTTTCTTTCGTTTCTGTGTTTGAATCGTTTAAATATGTAATAGGTATTTGACAAAAAGGCTTTCCCAAAGTTTCAAGAATAAAAACAGAAATGTTTTTATTAACGTCAAATTAGGTCTTAAAAACCGAGATCTAATAATAATAACAGAAAGGGTTATGAGAAGCAAAACATTTCAATTTCTGCGAAATTAATATAAAAAACGAATGACATTCAAGATAGTTAAGGTTGAAACAGAGAAGATACAAAGAGAAAATAACTTTAATAGTTGTATTTAACTGTTTATTTTTAAACAGGGTTAAAATGTTATAAAGCAGTCTTCAATTATTTAAATATTATTTCATTTATTTGTAGTAGACATGTCGCGACGTTTGTGAATTACTGGAACCATATGAAACTATAAAAACATTTTTCTACCGAACTTTTTGATATCTAGTTAATAAAACTTCAAAGCTAAAGCCTAAACTGCACAGGTTTAAATAGTGAAACTTACAAAACATAAAACCTTTTGAATATTTCAACGGATTTTAAGTTGAATAAATGTATTTATGGTTTCAGTTTTAACCTTACTGAAAGAAAATTATCAATGCAACTTCTATGGTATATTTGACATAAAACTAATACTTTTATATGTTAGTTTATTAGGAATTTAAGCAAATATAATTAAAATATGTGTATGTCTGTCCTCTCATTCGTGGGTAGCTTATTTTTTCCAACGATTTTATTGAAATATGATTTTTATACTTGAGAGTTGAATTTATTCTTTAAAATCGTTTTAATGTTATGTGTAATATAAAATTTGCAGTATTATCACGGAAACTTTTTATTATGAATTACCCTTTCCTTATGAAATTCTAATAGAGTATAATAATATCTATAAATAGTTTTGCCATTCTTATAGTTACATTAGCTAAGAAATATCTGACCGATTAAAAAAGTATTAGAAATCGCTTTTTTGCATGGTAGTTAAAGTTTTATTTAAGATGTAGAACTTTTTAAAGTTGACAACCGTCTTAATTTAAATTGACATCATACAATTAAACTTTTTATTAAGACCAGAGCTCTTATCTGATAAATGTTAGTTAACCTTATTATATTAACATTAGAAGTATTCAAAGAGTATCATGAAATAATAAATATTTATAAACATTTCAGAAAATGCTAATTTTAAAATGCGCAAGATTTTATTACAATTTTAAATCAACTTTTTACTGCCAAAAGAAAAAACATGAACATTTGTAGTTTATATTATCTAATAGTATCAAGACAATTTTGCAGTTAATAGTGATTTGCTAGATTACTGAACGGATGAGCAACAACAATTTATTATATAGATAAAGATAAATTCTTGAACTATAAAAAAAAGTAAGGCCTGATCTATCAGTAAAAAGTATCAGAAGAGTAGGTATCTTAAAAAGAAATAAATTACAAGAAAACATTTTCTATGAGCTTAATTTGTGGGGTCTTAGTTTTAACAAATATTTAGACTTTGTTTTATTATAAAATGTAGTGATCTTTTTATGAACTATTTTGGATAAATATTTTTAATGAAACATTCGAAGTATATTACTGTCATTGCTATTTTATTTACAATATGTCTACGGGATACCCATCCTAATTAAATTACAGTAATTTGTAAAAAAGGACACTCAAAGAAAAATTAAATAAACATATAGTACTTGCATTTTTTTATTTAAATTGAAACTGTAATTGCTATATAATTAATACGTTAACCAGAGCTGAAATAGTAGCTCTTGATATCCCAAGACCAATACTATTCCAACATTGAACATTAGCAAACCTCCTTGAAACTATTTTTCTGTAGTATAATTGAAAGTAGACAACTTCAATATACATTTTTACAAAGGAAAAGAGACACGTATAGAGATATAGATATTGAAAACCCATACACCTTGAAAAATATATTTACACAATAACAATTATGTAAACCTTAAAGAAATCTTATCAGGGTTATGATAACGATAAATACGTTTTGAGACTTCCTATTAGATTTAGATTTTATATAATTTCAACTTTAAATAATTATTTAATAATTAAATAACTTTTTTAATTGATAAAATGTTACAAAAATTATTTAAATGTATTATAAAGTATTATGTATTAAAATGTAATTATGTATCAAGGAACTTAATTTATAATAGTTTTTTAGTTGGACAATAATAAGCACATTTAAGTACTTAATTAAACACAACAAAAAATATTTTTTTTACTTTATTTTATTGTATTTTAGTAAATTTATCGAATGTTAAGTGGTGTTGTTGTGTCTTGTTGAAAATCAACTAAGATAAGTTTGCTGGGTACTGAAAGTGTTTCAATTGGCAACCAGTCGTAATACATAAAATTATTTAAATATTAATTAAATTTTAAGTATTTGTACCAAGCTTTCTAACTATTTGTACCAAGCTCTGTGGTACCACTTGGTGGCAGATCGCGGCCTTGGTTTGATGCGTCTGTCAGGCAAAAGAGAAAGCCGATCTCTTGGGCACTCTTTTTGACTCAAACTCGATTTTGGACGACCAGGGGAAGGCACCACCTATCATCCCGCGGTGTCCGAGCTTAATGCCGGAAATAGTTTTTCGGCAAAGACTCATCCGAAAAGCCCTCCTTTCCCTGGAAGTTCATAAGTCGGTTGGGCCAGATGGTATCTCTCCAGTTGTGCTACGAACATGTGCCCCTGAGTTGACACCAGTGCTAACGCGTCTATCCTACTTGAAAGGCGTATTCCCGGTCTCATGGAAGCGTGCCCTTGTCCATCCGATCCTTAAAAAAGGTGATAGCTCGGACCCAGCTAACTACAAACCTATCGCCATTACCTCTCTGCTCTCCAAAGTAATGGAGAGCATTATCAATAAACAGCTCCTAACCTACCTCGAGGATCACCAGTTGGTTAATGACCGGCAATATGACTTTCGCCATGGTCGATCGGCTGGTGATCTTCTGCTGTATCTTACACACCGTTGGGCAGCTGTTATTGAAAGCAAGGGAGAGGGTCTGAAAGTTAGTCTGGATATGGCGAAAGCCTTCGATCGTGTATGGCACAAGGGGCTTCTTTCGAAGCTACCTTCCTATGGGATTCCCGAGAGTTTATGCAAGAGGATCACCAGTTTCCTCACTGGGCGGAGCATACAGGTCATTCTCGACGGTTTTTGCTCGGACCCCAAGCCCGTGAACGCTGGTGTACCCCAAGGATGGATGATATGTTGGATATTTCCAACATACATTGTTATGCGGATGACAGCACTGGGGATGCGGTATATTCCGGCCGTGCAAGTCTCTCTCGGGAAAACGTCGACGAGTGCCGAAAGAAACTTGTGTCTTCTTTAGAGACTTCCTTGGGGATGGTCTCTGAGTGGGGTGAACTGAACCACGTTCAATTCAATCTCGAGAAGACACAGGTTTGCGCGTTTACCACTAAGAAAATCCCATTTATCGTATCACCGCTCTTCGAGAGCACTCCCCTCTTTGCCTCGCCAAGTATCAGAATACTGGGTCTCGACATTTCGAGCGATTGTCACTTTCGTGGTCATCTGGAGAGCAAGGCCGAGTTGGCATCGAAGAAATTGGGAGTGATTAATAGAGCGAGGCAGTATTTCAAACCTGGCCAAAGACTTGCGCTCTATAAGGCGCAGGTCCGGCCACACATGGAGAACTGTTCTCATCTCTGGTCCGGATCACCCCAATATCAGCCTCTACCATTTGACCGCGTACAACGGAGAGCCGTTCGGATTGTCGGGGATCCGGAGCTCTGCGAAGGGCTGGACTCTTTGGCATTGCGTAGAGACGTGGCTTCTTTGTGCGTCTTCTACCGCATTTACAACGGGGAGTGTTCCGAAGAACTATTCGATCAGATGCCCGCCGCCGAATTTCATCACAGCACAGCGCGCCATAGACTTCTTTACCATCCCTACCACCTGGATGCGTGGCGATCCTCCACTGTGCGGTTCTCAAGGACCTTTTTTCCACGTTCCACTCGCTTGTGGAACGAACTCTCTTCGGCGGTATTTCCAGATCGGTTTGACATGGGTACCTTCAAAGAAGACGTCTACTCCTACCTACAAGGCCGGCAACACTCTTGTAAATCCTCGGATGTTGCAAGAATTCATAGGCGGCGGTGATCACAAGTCATCTGTGACCCGCCAGCTCGTTTGCCCTCCTCTACCATAAAAAAAAATAAAAAAAATAAGTTAGTCTAGTATACTTAAACTAAGTATTTGTGTTCCAAAAAATTTAAATAATATTAAATGTGTATGAAATGTTATTAAAAATAATATCTTAAGATAACAGAACGTGGCTGTTGTAATATAAAGGAAATGTTTTAAATTACGTGTTAGCGAAATATTGAAGTAGTATTCCTTATCTTTTGTTTGATCGTTTTTAGACATAGATAGATAGAGATTTTTATTTTATATTCTCGATATTTTGTTCGTAATCTATTTTATTATTATACTATAATTTGTAAGACATTGTTACTTACTACTGAATAGTCAATTGCATTCATATAAACGAAAATATTTATGTATAAATTAATTTCTCTATTTATTTTATCCATTAACTGTTCAGTTTGGGCACGTCGAACGAATGAGTGATGAAGGAATGGTAAAAAAGATATATAAAGGAAAAGAGAGCGGTAAGAGAGACCTCCCCCTGTCTCTCTTCCCCTCGAGTGACCTTCGAAAACACAGTAGCTATGATACTGGAGGAAGGTCACTTAAAAAGCATGAGGACACCCCGGAGGGCATGTATGAACAGGTTGATGTCTGTGGCCGAGGCAAAAGAGGTATGCAGGGACCGTAGCGTTTGGCGCTCCGTCGTCTCTGGCTACCCCGCAAGGGATATGGCGTGAAGATAAATAAATAAATAATACATAAACTGTAATTTTATGAATATTTTAAAATTTTGTTCTGGAGCGTGTAATTGTTAAAATCAAAAATACTTTGCTAAAATCATTAAAAGAATTCGATAAATTTCCTTTAAACAAGGAAACGTTCAAACATTATTAAAAAAATCCGCACAATAGCTATTATTGGGTCAAAAGAGTACAACGATAATTGAGGTAGAAGGACGAAAATATTTAAGTGTATTTGATTTGCGTACAGTTACGTACGAGTATGTAACGACGTTAGTTACAATTTATTTGCTTGGGATAAAGGGCTAATTTGTAAAGGAGAATATCTCGTCGCTGATAATTTGCTTTCATGAATACTTGAATGGATCATGATACACGAGGAATTGTGAGGTTTTTAGGTTGTATTAAATCGGTACGCATAATACAATGAAGAGAAGGAATAAATGAATATTGCTACGTTTTTGTGACCAAATTCTGAGAACTTTACATACATAAAGGTAATGTATCTTAAGTGTATGTTAAGGTGTTTTTTTGTTATACAAATTCAAAGTTATTGTATATGGAATATACAATAACTTTGAATTTTATGTTAAACGAGTATATTATTGTAAGATATCTAGAAATTGAATTATTTTTTAGTGCCAAGCCATTAAGTTATTTATTATAAACTAATTGTTTACCGCTACTCCCTCCGAGTTGACATAAATGGGATTTCATGAGGACCGCTTTTTTAATTTGTCTCTATGAAAAGCTTTTTAACGTATAGGAACGTAAATACCATTTTTCAATTCAACATACACTGATTTCATTTCCGTAGATCACGATCTCGTGAAAGTGTCTTGATAAAAAGTGCCTATGTTACTCAGTCGCAAAATACCACTCTAATGGTAAAACCAATTTTAACGTTTCAGTAACTTTTCACACTTTACTCATTACAAACTTATAAAAATACAAGTTTTTCTTCTTTATAATCTCTGTTGAAACTAAATTCATATGATGCAAAAATATTGAACTAATTGAGGTCTCTTTTTGTATTATATTTTACTAGATGGCGTTAGAATGTAAATTAATTGCGATATCATTGTTATTTTTTAACAAATTCTGTCTTTTAAAATGTTTATCAGAATTCATAAAAACTTTTGTAATAATTATTAGTCTGAACTAGGCAATACATTTCAAGTGTTTTAATTATATATTAATTTGCTTTACATTGTCATTGTGAAAGAATTTAAACAATCGTACAATCTTATTTAAAATGATGACAGTTCTTTGATGACGCCAGTCTACTCGGGATTTACGGTTAAAGCCATAGTAAGAAGTGAAGATAAAGTGAAGCCACGCCTAGAAGTTTTTTCACAAAGATAATTCATTTGTTGAAATTCTTAATCCCATAGGTTTAGCTTAGATAAAGGTTATTATGTTTACTTCATAAAAATCATATTTGATCAAATTTTTTAGTCATCTGGCAAAAAAAATATTTGATTATCTCAATTTCTTGAAATATATATAAAATGAAGAAGAGGGATAGTACATGTATTACTTCGTTATGAGATCACTCCCCTTAACATTAACACATTATAAATGCTAAATTAAAAGCTAACTTCCTATAGGTACAGCTTGCAACACCTAATCCTAGTCACTTACCAAAACTAAAATTATTAACGATGTTGACAGCCGATTGATTTACTTTATTTTAATTCAATTTTTCCTTGTGCCTTTTATCAATGCTGTTGTAATTGCTGTTAATTTATTTTGTATTAAATTTGGATATAAAGATATGAAAATAAGAGAACTCTTATACAAACTCTCTTTCCTATTAGACTCTTATACCTGGAATTCTCTTAGTGAGATGTAGATACTCAAAAATAAATAACACCGAAACAAAACTTTAAATTATTAACCACAGATTTCGTAATGAATGGACATTTATTAATTATTGAAAATACGAAGTATTTTTTAAAAAGTTACTATCAATATATAAACTTCTTAAACCATGTTAAATGTATAACAAGTTTAGAAATAAAATTATTTAAACACATTTATAATAAGATTTTAAGATATTGAAATTCATTCTGTCTTCTTTCAGTGAATCATAAAGCTGAACGACGAGCTCCATCATCCTACATACCGCTGTGACGTGAACAAACATGATAATTCAGACGTGAATAAGGAAGGGATCAAATACGGCAATATTTTGCGTTGGTAATATATTATTTATATACATACAACAAAAAAGCAAGATGAATTTATAAATAATGCAAAACAAATATTTATACTCACAACTACTTTTTTGTCGTATAAATGGGAAATAAAAATATAGTTGTATAATATTAATATTTTAATAAAAAAAATACATTCTTCTACCGGATAGTTATTGTCAGGTCTCTTGTATTTAAAATCGAAAGGTTGTTAATGGTTGGACTATTTTATTGTTATTTTTATTTCAAGTAACATAATAACACTAATAATTAAAAAATTAATACAATTTTATCCAAACCAAAAACCAGCAATGAATTTTACGTTTAATTTTAATAATAATGACATTTCACTTGTTGACAATTTTAATTTGTTAGGTATAAGTTTAGATAGTAATATGACATGGAATTCACACATTGACATAATTAAAAATAAATTAAATAAATTCATTTACGGTTTAAGAGAAATAAAAAAGGGGACGAATATAAATGTTGCTCTTTCGGCGTATTATGCTTATGCGTACGCCTGGATTAAATACGGTATTGTTTTATGGGGAAATGCTACAAATGCACATGAAATATTTATCTGTCAAAAAAAAATGTATACTCACAATAGCAGGTAAAAAAATTACAGATAGCTGCCGGCCTTCGTATGAAAAATTTAAAATATTAACAATGCTTTCCATCTACATCTTAGAAATGTTAATGTTTACACGAAAACAACGCCACTTGTTTCACTTAAATGAAACTACATATAACAATCGTAGAAAACAACATTTAGATTACCCTCGCGACAAAATGATGGCTTTAGTAAAAAAAGGTACTTATTGTATGGCTATAAAGACGTACAATAAGTTACCAAATGAAATTAAAGAAATAAAAAGGGACATCATTTTTTATAAAAAGATTAAACAAACGTTGACATCAAAGGTTTACTATAGTTATGACGGATATTTAAAGGATAATTTGAAAAATATTGACATACAAATAATTTAGTGACACACGTATTTTAAATTTATTATTATGATTTTGGTATTTTACTTTTGGGTAGACCTCGAAGAATTCGGTCTGCCCATTCATTTGTACCCGACTTTTGAATTTTGGAAAAATTTCTTCACAGGAGGTCTTCTTATGACCCCCTGAGTCCGAAATGACCATCGGTCAAAAAGTTTATATATATATATATATATATGTGCGTGCGTCCAGATTCGACTTTTGTCAGCACGATAGCGGCCGCAGTTTCACTCGGATAGCTTTCAAACTTTGCACAAAAATCAACCATCCAAAAATGAAGGTCAAGTTCGTTAACCAGCGAAATCCAGCCACAGGGGGCGCTAGGGCCTCACTTTTTCTGATTTCAGTTTTTCGACCATAACTTTTTCGCTATACAAAGAAGATCAATCGCGTTCATACCATATAATGTCTTTGATAAATACCTATAACTAATGTAGATAAATCGAAAACCTAACTTCAATAACTTACGGGTGGGGGTAAAAAAACCGAAAATTTTTGGAAAAAAAATCATAACTTTTTTTTGGTAAACATTCTTACATCACAAGTATTTTTAATAGAAAGGTTATTTTTTACTCTAAATTTAAGTAGCAAAAGTTTTTTCGTAAAAGGTACTGTTTCTGAGAAAAAAATAAAAACCACTTTTAGTTTGAAAATTTAAGGTAGATAAAACCAAGGCAACTTTTTTCTGGTAAATATTCCCTCCTCGCAAATATTTTTAATAGAAAGGTTATTTTTTACTCTAATTTTAGGTACCAAAAGTATTTCCAAAAAATATACCTTTTCCGAGAAAAAAAATAAAAAACGATTTTTGCTTGAAAATTTTTGATGTAAACAACAGCATCATGTGTTATTCTTAGGTAGTGAATTATATTTTAAACGAGTTACACACGAGGTCTACCCACGCGTGTCCCCCTGCGGGCACGGATTTTTTTAAATTTTTTTTGACGTTTTTGACATTTTAGTTTAATTATAATGATTTGAATATTTTAATTGATATTGTTATTAACATGTTATCAGAGAATGCTAATTAATGTAGTAATCTATAAAAAATATTTTTGATTGATTTGGGACGCTCTGACCGGCAAATTTTATATTTTTGAAAATAGTTTTAAGAACTTTGTAAACCAAAAATATTACCAAATAAACATGAATATGAATATTCTTTTAAGATTCTTTTAAGACATTTTGTTAAAGTGATTAAAAATAAAAGATATAATATTTCTTGTAGTGTTAATTGTTTTTGTCTTGAAAGTAAGTAAGTAACGGATACCAAAGAAAGCACATATCCATTTAAAACATTATGTATATTAATAAAAATATTACGAGATATCTGTACCGAAAGCAGCTATTTTTTCTATAAATATGTATGATGTATAATAAAATAATTTTTAAATTTTACAAAAACTAAACAGTTTTTTATTTCACTGATACTTATAACTGCTTCGATTCCTTTTAGTATCACTTTTTGTACCTGGTTAAAATGTTATAACATTGATAGAATAAAGAATAGGTTTTTGTTACAAACCTTATCGCAACTCTTTGCCTCTTTTTGTCTCCACCTTTTTCTTACATACTTTTCAAACGAATCGAATACTTAATTTTTTTGGGTCGGCAACTCCTACTTATTAGCCTATTTATTAATGACATACTAATACAAGTGATATTACCCTACTAACACATAACTTGTTCACAGGCTTCTTTATATGTATATAATATTCAGCTTGGAGTCATTCATCTGAAAGCAAAAAAAACGGCATTACTTAAAAATTACTAAAACATGACTTATGAATGATATTATGGAAAAAAAATACAAATGAGATTATTTTGTTACAAGATATGTATTTAATTATTATTCTATGTAAGAATTAAAGTGTATTATATAGTATATCACAGACCTTAAAACAGAACACATTCTAAATTGCTGAGACGGTGAGCAACAAGGGAGACAAATATATGTTATTAAATTTTTTTACATTTCAAAGCAAAATATCCAATGATTTAGATGATCTGCTTGTTAGATACTTATCATATTCATGGGTCATATTCTTGGTTCATGATGAAGAATCAATCTAGAACTTCAAATACTTTTCTCACAAATGCGATTTGACAATTGATTTGTAGTGTAATGACAGTAATGTTACAAATATGTTTTTTTCTATCCTTATAAATAAATCGTTTTCAATGCAATGGTCATTCAAATGTTAAGATATTTTTATGCAATGTTTATATAATAATATATGTATGAAAGTAAAATGAATTTATATTGCATATTTTTAAATAACAATATTAAGCAATAGTTCTCGTAAAGGCAATATATTCACATACCCGTATTACTGTTTTAGTTTTAATACTATAGTTGTTATACTAATATTCTATACTTCTAATACAATGTTAAAAAAATACTTAAGTTTACAAAAATATTCAATATTAGAATTAGTATGAAACAGGTAATTTATGCTTTATTTCAAATAATAATTCAAGTCAAAATTTATTAATTTCCAATGACCATAGATACATTGCGCTTATAACACGTTTTATGTTCAACGATTATGGAAAATTCATATGTTAAGAAAAGGTAAAATACAAAAAAAAACAAGTTATCGAAAATATTCCCAATGGATTTAATTCAATCCAGGTGCTTTACCCTTTCATGAAAATTTAATCACAAGACAGCACACAATGTACTTTTAATTATTCAAAAGAGTATTGCTCGAGCAAATACAAACACTGGCTTTCAGAAAAAGTACATGTTAACTTAAACGACATAATAAAGAGATAAATTCTTAATTGTGACTATAATTTTATTTTAAAAGGATATATTTTATTTTAATAGATTTTCATGATACATATAAACTAATATTAATTGATATTAGTTTGCAAGTCAACAACAACAATTGATTATGGACGAAAATGATCATAATATAAATGTAAGCTAAGTATATGGTATGTTGTGTACGCGGACTGATATACAAGTATCTGTACGCCTCACATGTATGATGTGGCACTTAGAGAATGACAATAACAGCAGACTCAAGATGGAGGTTTCAAAGCCTGCTCGTCAAGTGATTTAATTCTTATTTCTCAGTGTCTGAAACTACCAACTAATGGAAGTAAAAACCTTTAATTGACGATTTTTCTATTACAGGTTAGTGTTAATACAATTGTGTGTTATCTATTCCGGTATCGTTAAACATATTACAAATCAATAATTGTCAAAGTTTGATTGGATAATAGTAGATCATTGCAAAATTACAAATTGAAGTTGAGCTGGCAGCAGATGAAGATCAGAAGAATAACATCATAATTATAAAATCAATAACAAAAGAGGATGGAATAACTTATCTCATGTCGCCATGTTTTCAAGCAACAAACCAGCACTTTCAATTGACAAAGTTACATTTTTGAAAGTTAAAAAAACTTTACAGAGAAGAGGTCATAATAGAAAGGTGTGGATGTCCATGCCATGTGATGTTTTAACACTATACAAAGATGATGCTGGAAATATGGTGTTTAATGATTATTTATTACAAGAAATGACTCAAGTCACAAGTCAGATGGAAAATTATTGGAAATTTTAGAGAAACTAAGTGATAAATCTAATGTCAACAAAGAAAAACATAATAATTTAAGATATATAATTTAAATATTTCACTTTAGAATAACTTATTTCTTAAATAAATGCAGTTGAAGCAATTTTACGTAATTAATGCCGATTCCGATTATCGTAATATTATTTTGTAAAGAGCATCTCAACCATTTATGACGATAACTGAGTTTTCCATTGCGTTGCACCGCTTGTAACAGTAATATCATCAAAAAAATATTTGGTATCATACATATTTTTTAAAACTAAAGATTCATATAATGCGATATTCTGCATTATATGAATCTTTAGTTTTATAAAATATCTGCTTGTTATTTTTTCCAGTCGAAAACAATATATTCATGGCATTTTGAAAGCGCAGCTCTCAGTCAGTTGCGGATTTTATCACCTGCTATTACCATAATGTGTGTAATTATCATTCCAACGATAATTAAACGTCAAGTACTCCAGTACTTGCAAGTACATGTATTTATAATTATTACTGAAGTAAGCAACTTTTTGTAAATTAATGTGAATGTTCCATGCAAAGACAGACTTATCCTTGTAATTGAATTAAAAATTACATCTTTGGTATTTCGTAATTAGATTTCATACAATAAACAAGGTTTAAAGAAAAAAACAGGTCATTTAAATGGATCTTAGTATATTTAGAAAAACTATTTTTTTTGTAACTGTATTTTTTCACGCTATACGCGATCAAAAACAGTTAGTTATATTTCGAACTGATTGATATCTGCTTTTAGCTACTATTATTATTAACATTATAAATATTAAACTCTTTTGAAGATAACAAAATTTGTTTCACATTTATCACTTTAAACACCACAACATGTTTTTTTGCCTTACACTTAAAATTATTACAATCCTATTAAAAGTAGGTTTCTTTTCAAAAAAATTGTCTCTCGATTATTGTTACTAACAAAATTTGGACAAAAAAACTAAATTAAAAAGAAACCAAACATTAATATACCCAAAACTTCTTAGCACTTGATTTCGGAACTTACATATTCGGCAAAGAGTTTCATTGCCAAGATTTTCATGCATTTTGTGACAGCAATTCTTAAATAATAATAATTGAGCGAAGCGAACGAAGTGAGGGGAGCGTTTTACTGGAGACTTTTTACATTCTTTGTCACGAATTAGCTCGAAAACTACTTGACGCAAAATTATAAAACTTTGCAATCAAAAAGACACACATTACATGATGAAAAAATTTTTTAGAAAAATGCCCTCAAAAAAAAAAAAAAATTATGTCATGTCAAAAAACTGATATCCCATTGAAGTCAATGGGAAATGATGAGTCAATACACTGGGCTCGCTTCGCTCAATATGCAAACGGCACCCGAGATTTCGCGAGCGCAGCAAGTCAAAATTGAGGGTTTGTTGGCGCCCCTAGTATATTATAATAGCAGAGTTGTAGTCGCAATAACAAATCTGAAGTAAAAGAGAGAAATACAAAGTAATACAATACAAGAAAGCTCTCTACCTCCTTGTCACTTTTACAATACCCATATAAAAGTTTTGACGAATCTCGGAATAGTTTTGACTAATTCAAATTAAACATAACAACATCATTATACGAGGTGGAAATAAATGTTACAATTAACAAAAATACAAATAATTTACTTATCAGATAAATATAATATATCAAAAATCATTTTACAAGCAAACTTAATATGATAATTAAAATAATATGATGTGCCTTCATATGCAGTGGTTCAGTGCGCTGACAGTATATTGTTTATTGTTTACTTTTCTATTAAACATCATTTAATTTACAGCATGTCTTTTATTTCGAATAAGAAAAACTTTATTTTGGGATTTACCAATTTGATAAATTTATTATCATTTCTGTATGTTTACAATTATTATTAAGTATTTTTTTAATGAAATATTCTAGATTTTTTATTTATTAAAAGTAACTGAAGCTTATACCTTCCTATGTCCCAATTGTAATATAAACAACAGCAATTACAACAGCATGGATGAAAGCCACCAAAAAAGAAGTATCTTGAGCCAAAGTAAATCAATCGGCCGTCAACATCGTATTTTATTAATGTATACTCGTTTATTTAATTATCACAAATTAATATGGAACATAGGTTTGTTGTATAATAGTTTTTGAATATTTTGTCATTTAAACATAATTGATTTCAAAAAACTTATATACATTAGTTATTATTAAGAGTATAATTTAAGTAAGGTTGTGAATAAGTACAACATGAATAGTTTTACCATTTTCCTTATATCAGATTCATATAATTGGAATTAAGGGTAATTAAGTAATATTTTGTACATAATAATTAAAACTTTAAACCATAAAAAAACAACAGATTTTTTTTGTAATTCAAGTTTATACTTTGATACTGATTTAAAATACCTCGTTCGACAGGGTCGATCGTGTTAGGTAGATTCCCGTCGGTCAGATCGACAAAGAAAAACTAGCCAGCAGTATTCCACTGGTCATTACGAGTCTTATGACGGGTCACTCTGCATATATTGGGTGAGCGGAGAACCACCCACCACTCCTATCTCCTAAACGGGGCGTCGCATCAAAAAACTTTTCGGACAAAAAAGTTTCCTCTTTTAATTTGTTAATTTTCTAAGATTTTTCCGACTGCAAAATTTTGCCTCCTTCTGTGACTTTTTTCGGTTTTTAACTTTCAACCCCCCCAGCCCCTCAACCACTCGACCGATTTCCCCCGTTCAAGAACTTAACCTTCATTTTGTCCTTAAGAATGTATATACCAAGTTTGAAAATCCTCGGTCAATATTTGCGACCTGTAGCGTGTCCCAAAGGTTTGCACTTTCACCCCCCCTCCCAGCCGCCCCTTTCACTTTTTCCAAAAAAACGAGATGCTACGTTTGTCCTACTAATTTATCCTATCGACTTGTGAAATCAGATTTTGCCTACGATGAATTTGGACTGATGGATCATATATACATATATATATAGAGGGATATATAAAATTTTTTTTTTCGACGGATTCTCAATCTCCAGTTCATAAACGGCGTAGCGCCCCTACTCTGGGGTCTGGGTCCCATCATCGCATCGATTGCAATAGGTAGATTCATCTATGGAATCTACCTAAAAGATCGTCTGAAAACTTTGATAAAATATGAACTCTTTTTAAGTCTCTAATTTAATCATAAAATTCATATTGTTCTGTTATATTGCGTGATAAAGAAATATATATATTATAATATCTAGGTATATTATAAAACTTTATAAAACAAATAACGTACTTGTGAATATCTTAACGACGACAAAACAAGCTCTTAAATTCAGACGGAATATAGATATGTTTGTGACTTCCTTTAATCTTTGATATCTCCAAAATCAAAGTCAACGTCAACGTTTCAACGAACATCAAAGAACTTTTATTTTATTACATAAATGGAATAACATTTCAAAATTGGACTATTATCGTCTTTACAGTAAATTGCATTCATTGACTTTATTCCGTTTTTATTGACTTTAGTGTTTTTACAGAATTTAACTTTGGCACTGAATTCAGTTTAGTGGAGTGTTAACATAAATTACTACCCATCTAAAATATTTATGAGATGGTGAGAACTAGTAAATTTTATTTCGCTCTCAGTCGAAACCTACATCTTTCATTCAATTGGCATATAATATATGAAATATAGTAAAGACAAGAAATGCAACTTTTAAATCAGTTAAACATTTTTAAGGTTGGTCATAATTTAATTTAAACATTATATTTCTGAAATAATTTGTTAAAACCTACAACTAGTAGAAAACTTACATCTATTCAATAACCGGTAAAATCATACTTGTTACTTAAAACATGTTTTTGGGCAAGAAATTAGGAGATGTGGGAGATATTACTCTCTTTCTAGTATTGTTGTATGAACTAGATCTTCTTATTAAAAATAAACAAATTCAATTATGTTGTAGCGCCTCTAAGGTTCACGTTAGAGGCGCTACAACATAATTGTTCCTATGTGAAAACTCTTAAGGGTTTATCAAAATCTTAATTTGGATTTATTTACTCTCAGATCCAAGTTGGCTTTTAATATTGGATGTTATACTTATTTAAAGACTAAGTGTGCCTCTAAGCAACTATAATTTACATATATGTGTAATCGGTCACCCATAAGACAGCGCACTTGTGTCATAGAACCACCAAAATCTGAACATAAAACTAATAGTTACTAATAAGATAAAATTATACAAATATAATATATCACACATAGATTGTGTGTATTATTTGATGTCATTTGTTTTCACGTCACTGTCAGATCTTAGCTTTATAAGGCAGTTACGAGTCGACGAATGATTTAAGATAAAGAAAAGTTTCAAATTTATTTACTTTTCTAACTAAAGGCAGTAATTATTCAATTATTATAAATATAAACTAAAAATTCATGAGCTGAAACGAGGTATTATTACACATTGTTCTAATTTAAATATATTACGGTGAATAATTTCAAATTACAATCAAATACAATTATTTTATGTTGGTTTTTAAATCGTATTAGTGCGATCTTTAAAATAGCGACATGGATTGTTCCAACAACAATAATTTTGGTACTTGGCTAGCCTTTTAACTTTTAGTGTCATTTTACACAAACTACCATTAGAGCTTTAATGGTAGTTCTGGCTTTTACACTAAATTGCACTCGATATTACAGACTCCTTTACTATAACTTAAATTCCACTGTCTCTGACTTGGCACAAATTTTTCTACAAGATTCGTATAAGAATATTATTTCTTGCTCTTAATTGCACTACCACGTCGCAACACAATGTCCATTGTGTTTTTACTGTGTAGAAAATCTGAAACTATTATACACTAATTCAACTGGTTTAAAACCTTTCAAAAGTAAAAATAGAATAAAATTAGTGTATAATAAAAAGCTTATGAGGCTTGATACCAATAATGGATGCAATTTCTATACATATATTACAAAAAAATCGTCTTAAATAATCTTCTACAAACTCCCTGTAAAATAATTTTCTAACAAAAAACCCTATTAGTTCTCAGAACGCGTGAACAAAAACGTAGCAATATTCATTTATTTACTCTCTTTATTTTATGACTATATTTAATACAACCTTAAAACCATACCAAGGCTGGTGTATCATGATCGAATCAAGTATTCATAAAAGTAAATGATCAGACACAAGAGATTCTCCTTCACACATGTGCCATTTAGTTTTAGCATATAATTGTTACTAAGGTCGTTAAGGACGTGACTCAACTGTACCCAAATCAAATACACTTGAATATTCTCGTCCTGCTACTTCAATTAATGTTCTTTGCTCTAAAAGAAATAATAATAGTTGAACGTAATACGTATTGTAATCGTAGGTATACGTTAATTCAACATTTGAACGTTTCACTCAACATTGAATTTGATATTGTTTAAATATTTAATAACACATTAACATACAATAGGCAGATTTTAGCAAAGTATTGGAAGCTGGAAGAATTTTTACAAAAATATAGCAAATGTGGACGCTGTTTTTTATCTGTACTCTATCAGTACCTCCGAAGTGAGTAGTGTACGTACGTGTACTCGTACGGGGAACGCCTTTAACGACTCGAACATGGTTGTTTTTTACCTGAATAACGGACAGATATATTTTCATTTTAATATCTACTGGACATCTTTTTAGCTTTTTTCATATACCTTAATTATTCAATACTTATATTTATTTATTTTTTTGATAAAATTGTTTATAAATTACATATACTTAAACAATCTAAAGAACTACTTAAAACTATAATACTACATCTAACATTTTTATTCCATAATATAATATTGATTTACTGCTCTTTACTTTAAAGTGTCCATTATTTTAAAAGCGCTTCATTTAAGTCTTGGAAAAATACATTCTTGCTTTTAATAATTGCACTTTCCAGAATTAAAAAAAAAAATATTAATGTATTTCAATTAAAGACACTTCTTAAATTGCGGAAACTATACTCTGAGATATACAAAAATATATAATATATTTCAAAAAAAAAAATTTTAGGTTACAACATGAACCATATAATGTTAAATTTAAAATAAAAACTGTCGAGAGCTAATAAATAAAATTAAATCAATTCTCTTCATCAAAGATGTCATTCGTCGATAGAATGCTGCTCCAATATTGGGGAATATACGAACACGAAATTGGGTTCGTTATGAGATCGAAATACAATTAATTGCTGCCTATAACTTGATACAACGCACATTGATGATAATACCTTTATACCTACTCATGTTGTATTAGTACTAAATATATAAAGAGGAATCCTTGAAAAAATATTTTTAACAAACCTATAATACTTTCTTAGAAAAAACCTGCCTTAAAAATAATTAGTTTTTTAAATAGATTCTTTATCTAACCTAGCAAAGTAATTGCATGTTATCATTATTGCCTAAAGTTTTTGATTAATTTTCTAATGTAAGTAGTATGTTATAAACACTGACGAACAGACACGACTAGTAGTTAAAAAAGTGCAAAAAAAAGTTTTACGTGATTATCATGATCCAAATGCATACAAATCTAACATTCATTCATTCATAACAAGATGAAACTCGCCTAACATGATTGGGCATTATTTTGATGCTCAATCATGTTAGACGACAATATATGATAAAAATTATACAAACAAGCAAACGGCATCAATTACATAACATTATGTCAACAACTATTTAACCGATGACTGTGAGAAAATTAAAGGTAAAATGTGTTCCATTTCAAAGCGATACATCATGTGTATACTTCATAGGTACCAAACTTTTGGCAAGTATTGCAGAACATGATGTAGTTTAAACCAAGTGAGTGAGTGAGTGAGAGACAACAGGTGTTTACATTATATAGATACCAATATGATATCGGCATTCATTATATGGTTTTACAACTTGTACTTGTCCTGTTGAAGATCGATACAAGGTTATTTTGTATAAGAAATTAGGACAGTTAATTAGTTACTTGTATAATTTAAAATTTACGAAAACAGGGCAATTTAATTAGGAGTTCAGATCGCAATATGACTAACGTTAAACCATTAACGTGAAGAAAACTTTACATTATTTTTACTACGCACCAATAAACAGTCACCCATATTACAACTGCTATTATTAAGATCTTCCTCTTAATCTATGACTTCTACTCTCGTGACACAATCGCAGACACGTATCGTTCACAATATACAACTTAATTAAATAATTAATTCCTTAGTTGTATAAAATAGATTTAAATAGATATAATAAAAGTAAAAAAATATTGAACAGATGATATTAAGTATGTTAAGTAAAAATAATTAGCTGAAAAACTTCCCCTGTTGGATACAACAGAACTTCGGCTTAGGCCTTCTTGACATTAAAATGGACACAGACTTTGTCCACTACTTTGCTCCAATAGACGAGATATATTATAGATTTTTCTCATATATTTAAATAGTAGATATTAAAAATAACTTTTTAAGAATTGAACACATGATTCGTCCAAAGCAATCATTATGATATTTAAGACTGTTTCAAGTCTACCCATGGTCGATAATAAGAATTAACGCTACTAAATAATATTTATATTATTGTTAAAAAAACAAATTGTACAGATCCGATTACTTTTGCATTTAATAAATGCGTATTAATTAATCTGCACCAACTTTAAGTTAAACTTGACTATTTCACGGGAAGCCACTCATTACGTGATCTGCCTTTGCATAAAGGATTAACGACTTTTCTAACGGTTTGTCTCATAATATATTCCATGGATAATTTCGCGTTTAGTTCAACTAAACGACTATAATAAATGTTACGCTAAACTCCAACAACCTTAATATGATAACTAGAGACAGAATCCTAATTTTGTTCATTATTTTTGGTTGACATAATCAGAACATTGTCAGTATAGGTACTTTTGAGTAGTTTAAAAACGCTGGAAGAATGTTTTAGGTTTTGACATCACTTAAAAAGTAGATTTATAGAAAAATTTATTTCAAGTAACAATGATAAATAGAAAAATAACTGTAAATGAAGTTTATTTTCGGTAACACCTAAACTAGTAATATTTTCTTGTTATGATCTAGCATAGCTCGCACTGTAAGTGTTGGAACTGAATAATGTATCCACAATAAATAACGTCAACCTTGAATTATCAACTTGAAAAAAGTTTTATTACATTCAATAAATGTGTTATATTTTGATAGAATTTTTATTTCAAAACATTTTTAGATTTCGTTTAGAAATAAATTTATATAACAATGAACACGCTTGTAAACTTTTAATCATATTTTTCGTCAGTGACCCATTATAAAACTAATATAAAACTAATAACTCGTATCATGTGGAGTGTAGATAAATGTGATTAAATATTATAAAAAAGCCAAAATGAAAATGTTTGCTTTTATATTAAAATATTGCCTTATTGCTGTCATGCTTCGATGATTCCATGAACTACTTACATAAAAATGCTTCTGAAATTTACTGATCCGTGAAAAACTCGTTATATGAAATTCTAAATCAAATGCATTAGTCAGGACTAGCTTCTGCGGTGACTCTGTCTATGTCTGTCTGATCTTCCTCTGCCTTTCTGTCTGTCTCGGTGACTCTGTCTGTCTGTCTGATTTGCCCTTCGACGTCAATCAATTGCCCCTGGTATTTAACGATTCGCAAAAGTGCTTATATCTGATAATAAATTTCTTATACATTCTTAATAATATTTTATTTATTATATTTATTTAGCTTCATGCCATATCCCTTAACGGGTAGCCAGAGACGACGGAGCGCCAAACGCTATAGTCCTTGCCACAGACATCAACCTCTTCATACATGCCCTCCGGGGGGTCCTCATGCTTTTTACGTGACCTTCCTCCAGTATCATAGATACAGTGTTTTCGAAGGTCACTCGAGGCCTGCCCCTGTATCTCTTATCACTCACTTTGCCTGTATAAATCTTTTTTACCATTCTTTCATCACTCATTCGTTCGACGTGCCCAAACCTCCTGAGCACGTTCTTCTTCATTCTCACTGTAACATCTTCACAAGTACCTGCCATTCTGTGGATCTCTTCATTGCGGATTCGGTCAGCTAGGCTGACTCCGCATATTCTGCGAAGAGATCGCATCTCCACAGCATTCATCTTTCTTACATTCTTCTTCTGTGTTACCCACGTTTCGCTGCCGTATAACAGCGTCGGTAGCAAAACCGCATTGTGTACAGACAAACGTGCAGCTATGCTGACGTTTCACCGTTTCAGCAATGCAGCCAGAGCACCGTTGACTCTGTTACCGGCAGCAATACGCCTTTCCACATCCATTTCGTATCTTCCGTCCCTGCTAAACATACTTCCCAAATATACCACTTCATCCACTTGTTCTATTATCATACCATTCACGTTGATCTTACATTCTATTCTTTCTTCATTTCTTTCAAATATCAGAACCTTCGTCTTATCTACATTCAGGTTTAGACCATTATTTTCACACCCGTCTTTCAGAGTGGTGACCAATGCCTGCAGATCGTATTCTGATGATGCAATGAGCACTGCATCATCTGTGTATAGCAAGCAATCACTATCTTTCACGCCTTGGAGACAACTATCCAAATACAAATTGAACAACTAAGCTGACATAGCGCAACCTTGCTTAACACCCGATTGGATGTCAAACCAGGGCGACATGTCAGCTCCTACTCGCGCACAGGCTGAGTGATCTCTGTAAAGAGACTTTACAGCCTGTAGCAAGGGTCCGCTCACATTGTATCGGGGCAGCATCTCCCATAATTTCTTTCTCACAACCCTGTCAAACGCCTTTTCCAAATCCACAAAAGCACAGAAAACCTTTTGGTTTAGGGCCAAAAACTTTTCCGTGATCATGCGGAGGGAAAAGATCTGATCTATACACCCTCTTCCAGGTCTAAAACCTCCTTGGGCCTCCCACAACAGCCTTTCAGATCTCTCTTGCATTCTTCTCGCTAATATTTTAGCATAAACTTTACCGCCCAAGCTAATCAAACTGATAGCCCTATAGCTTGCACAGTCTATCTGTGAACCTTTGCCTTTATACAAAGGCACGATGACTGCACCTCGCTAATCGTCTGGGACCTCTCCTGATTTCCAGCATAAATTGCACAAAAACCAGAACAAGTCCAAGACGCGCGGCCCACCATGTTTGATCATCTCGGCAGTAACTTCATATGCTCCCGCAGCCTTACCATATTTCAGATTTCGAATCGCACTCTCCACTTCTTCCAAACTGATTTCACCATCGGCTACATTCGAACTCAGCATTTTGCTGGTACTTAAGGCCGAGGCGTCCTCACATTCATACGTCTCCTTGTAGAATTCCGCCCACCGCTGCAAAACGTGTGCTTGCTTGGTTAAAATTTCACCGCTCTTCGAAAGCACCCCTTTCATCCTACAGGTTATCGAACAACCCCGGGAATTACTAACTTCTCGCCAGAAAAGTTTCGTGTTTTTCCGGAAATTGTTAGTCAACCTTTCATCTCTTTCTCTCTCAGAATTTTCACGCTTCATCTTTATAAGTTCTTTCGTTTTGTGCTTTTGCAGCTTGTACTCTCTTTTTCTTATCTCTCTCATACTTTTATCCTTACCCGAGGCTTTATAATCCAGCCATGCTTTCTTCTTTAACTCTACAGCGTCTTTCACTTCATCATCCCACCATTCATCTCGCTTTTTACTAAAACCTCTTTTCCTTTTACCACATACCTCTGTCGATACTTTCACCATACCATTTCTAAGATTCTGCCTGCATACTTCAGCACTTTCATTTCCAGAGTCACAGCTTTCAAGCTTCTTGGAAACCCTTTCTTGATATTCCTCTCTGATCGGTGGATCTTGAAGCTTCCAACTTCTTATGCGATAATTCGACGCCAAGCTTGGACACGTTGTGCGGCTGCGCCAACCTGCAAACAGACCTCTTATTCTAGCAACGACTAGATAATGGTCTGTTCCCAGATCAGCACCCCTAAACACTCGCGTGTCCATAACTTGGCTTCGAATTCGCTGATCCACCAGGAATAAAACAATCAAACTTCTTTTTTCCGCTCGCTCCCATGTGAACATGTGAATTTGTTTATGATCAAACATCGTGTTTGCCACAAACAAATTTCTGTCCTTACAAAATTCCAAAATAAGCTTTCCAGCCTCATTTACGCTCTTATCACCGTACTTGCCTAGCACGCTTTCGTAACCACTTCGCGCGGTTCCAACCCATCCATTAACATTCCCACATACTATCAACTTTTCATTACTTCTGACACTACTTAGAACATCCCTGACACTCTCCCAAAACTCCTCGAGCTCGCTCATTTGAGCTGAAGATACTGGAGCATACACGGCTAACAAGAATACTCTTGTTATCCCCAGCTTAAAGCGAACCGAAAGAAGCCTCGGGTTGATCGCCTTGTATTCTACCATAGCATTAACCATTCGAGAAGACAACAATACGCCTACACCATGGCAACCGCGCTCACCCTCTGGAACCCCAGCCCAGAAAGCGACCCGGTTACCAGGCAAATCGGTCGTATCATTGTCTTTTCGCTTGGTCTCAGACACACAAATAACATCCAGATCTTTGTCATCCATCACATCTAATAATTCATTCATCTTCTGTTCCATTCCTCCTCTTACATTCCACGTAGCTATTTGTAGCTCCGTCCTCCACCTCCCGCCGTTCGGAACATGGCGTGTTGGTTGGCGGTCCCCAACGCCGCATTTGTTCATAAAGTATTATTTATAGTGCCAATACTAAGTCACATGGAAAATTGTTGATTCGAGATCATATAAAAATATTTCAAAATAAGAATCAAAGTGAATTTGACGATGAAGTTATTGAGCTGAGCGTAAGCGAAGCTCTTAACCGTTTGGGAATCAATTTTATGTCGCCACTTCACTTAAAAACTACTCAATCGATCTTCATCAAAATTGGCATTGCTGTAGCTTTTGTTTACGGGCTTCTTCTAAAAACTGATTAATAAAATCTTGATTTAATCAAAAGTTATGGTCGAAAAACTGAATCCCCATAGACTTAAACTTAACTGTTCTCATGCGCGCTTGCCGATCGTCTTCCTCAAAATGAACGGAGTCGCTTCATCACATGAAAACTACTGGAGCGATTTTAGTCAAATTTGGCACGAATATTGAACTAATAAATAAATAGTCATCTACAGAAAAAAACAGAATGAAAATAGCTAGATTAAATCAAAAGTTATAAAGAAAAAACCAAGAGACTCGTGACTGTGTCGCTCGTAGTCTAACTTTCATGGTGATAAACTTTTTCAATTAATTGTTTATTATTGTTATTAAATATTTATTTCCTTTTATTCTTTTTTAATGGATTTTCCTGCGCTCAGGTCAATTCCCGTCACTCACGATGGGCGGATCCTAGTTATCAATATTCTTTAAAGTCTAAAGTGACTTTGTCAAGAAACTAAGGCATATTAAATAAGAGCTATTCTCATCAAGTCTTACGTAATGTAAATTACAATGAATCCGTCTCAGATTCATTTTAGATTCTAGCCGTGTTTGTGTTGATAATTTTTTCATACCATATTTACTTTAAATTGTTATTTTCAATTAATTTTAATCAAGTATGGGAAAACGTCATGTCTTTATGAAAATATTAACAGTCTAATTCTCAACGATGATTTCTCTAAGGATATTTGTATATTATAATACGTCACATAATATTTGTTAAAACTCAAATAAAACAAAGACGGCCTCAGGTGTCTAGTGCCTAAAGGGAAATTCTTAATTATATCCATTTTCCTTTATTTTCCATATATAATACAAACATATATATTTCTTAATTTGTAATCAGCCTATGTTTTATGTAGTATAAGGATTATTTTATTACACAAGAACCTGGATTCCAGTCAAATATCGTCTTAAAACTTGTAATTGATTGATATTGGTATAATTAACAATGCTTCGAAATCATTATTACTTTAATAGTGCTTTCAAAAGTCCAAAATATGTATATTAGTTCAAAGTTTGATGTTTCGTATTTATTTCTACACAATTAGAGACAAAATAAACTACAGTATCGGAAAATGATCACTGATACAACACAAACCTCAGAATGACACGAGCGTTTAAAACACTTTGATAGTTCCTTTGACAACAAAACAACGTTTCAATACCTTACATTGTAGAAGACCAGACAATTAGGATCTGCTGAGAAACTGCTGAGAATATAATGCTACATTATTTTTACGTCGATTATTTTTCTTGGAGAAAGTGTGTTATTTGCGAACTTATAATGGTATCACATTATTATTTCTTCTCATTTTATTTTCAAATAGTTATTTTATAGGTCATTTTGTGATTTTTAATAAAATCTCAGATTTTTGTCCTCGTATAATATTGAAATTATAATTATTATTTTTATAATATTAATAGGTAACTACCAGACCTTGTCGATGTTAGTTACCAAAGGATTATCTGGTAAAAGAGTAATACTTCACCAGTCACGGCAGAAGTCAATTAACTACAGCTAGGTTTGCGTGTAGCTTCAAAATTATCCTTTACTTATTTTAAAGAAAACAATGAGAGAAGAGAAGGAACATTTGTATATTATTATTCTTAAGTATCTTAAACTATATTTAAAATGTATAAAAACAAAAATATTAATGATCATTCGTAGTTTTTGTGGACTATGGATTTTACAAAAAACTGATTTAAAATAGCGATGAACCTGAAACGAAAGACAGATAATTGGTTACATTTTTTATAATGTAACCAATTATCGAGAACTAACTAACCAACTAGTCGAGATAAAAACGTATTTCTTTCTGTCAATTAAGCACATACCGGGACCTTCAAATTTGCTTTTATATATATATATAAACACAAACACATTTTGCAGAGGTGTCCAACCTCTGCAAAATATGTTTGTGTTTTATTGTTGTAGATAAATTGTCAAAAATGCGAACAGTTTAATTTTTAAACGGTATACTTTTTGTGGAAATATAAAACTTTGAACACTGTTGAAGTTATTGGAGTACATATTAAGGATTATGTATATATTGTATAAAAAAACGTTTGAAAAAATATAACAAAACTCCAGAAGCTGCTTTTTGTGCAGCTTCTGTAAATTAAAATGAATTGAGATTTCATTCATAGCTTAACATCCTTTAAAATAAACTAAGTGTACTAATTGTTCCATAACCAATTAATCTATCAACAATACTGATATAAATTACCTGACTATCTATTCACACCAATATTTGAATTATGATTAATGACAAATACTTGCACAAGACTTAAGCTTTGACTGTACCTTTCTCTAAGCCATAAATTGAGAGAGAGGCACTTGCGTTTCCTTCAGTACAACGCTATTTTGACTCCAAAACAACGTCCTTTCGGTATAATCTAGAAGATAGTGGGGATGGATGATGTGCTTGCGCAGTATCCCTCATTGGCGTTTTAGTTTCTGAACAGTGCAGTCGCTTTTGAATCAGATTCAAGATTCTTTAATAATTTTATTGTGTTATAAAAGTATTCGTTTATAATGAATTCAGTGAATAATGCTGATTTATCAAAAAATAAGACTACCAGCGTCCGTTCGTCATCAAGTGACACTTTGGACAGCAATAGCATTACTTCCAGCCCGAAGCGAGGTAAGAAGCATCGAAAAAGGGGACGGCGCAGTCATAAGTAATCTGGAAGGTATTGTTAAAAAATTAAGTAAAAAAAGTATCTTTTTTACAAGACCATATTTCAAAAAACAACAAATATTCATATGATTCAGAACATGATTCAGTTTTATCTATGAATGAAACAAGTGACCAACAACGAAACTTATTTAATATTGAGAAAGGTATTGATTTCAATTTGCAAACTACCGTCAAGTCACAAAATTTGCTTACTTCTGACCTACATTTGGAATTACTTAATAATTTACAATACTTTAATTGTCCGGGCTGGTCACAAGTACGTTATTCAGAAGTACAAAAGTTAAACAATTCTACCCCTGGTTTGGTAGAACTGGAATGTAATAATTTTATAAAATCGTGCGATAAAAATTATTGTTTAGAGAATGTTGAAAAATCACTTGCCGCTATTACACATGCTATTATTTTGCAAGATGAAGACTTTCAGAAGGGATTAGCTCAACTGATCTCCTGGTTATCTGAATTTCAGAATCCAATAACCATTGATGATATTACAGTTAATATTAATGACATTTTTTCAGAAGATGATTATCAAAAACTTCAATGAAATATAGTGCAAATGATTTGTGGTAAGCGTGCTGACATCGTGCAGCAGCGCCGTGATGCCATTTTGAACTCTGTTAAACAATTATTTAAGGGAATCTTTAAGAAAAATTTATCTTTCATCAGATAATCTTTTTAATGATACAAAGTTTACAGATTTTGTTACCAAGCAAGGCGGCATTCATAGAACATTTGTCGGAGTGAACCGAAAGCTGTCTGCGAAAGATAGCTTTCATAAAAATCCTTTTGCGCAAAAAGGTAATAATGTTATGCCTGTGCGCAACAGTGAATACGATCATCCGTCGACTAGTAACGTCGTCCTTAACCCTGCGCAAGGGCAAAAGAAGAGAACTAAAGAGTCTTTTCGCCACCGTGGATTTAAGTATTTAATTTAATTTATTAATAATAATTAAGGATTTAATTTAATTTATTTAACAAAGCTTTCAAGCTGGGAAAATCAACTATCAGTTAAGCGTTTGGAGGAAGTTAGGAGCACCATTGTACATTTTAAAACAATTACAGGTTATCGAATTCCGTTTATAAACCGACCTCCTTTAATACATCCGTCGCAATTAACGATGAACTTTCAAACAAAAAATTCGAAAGAAAACTCATTCCAAATGAACAATCTGGCAAATCTTAAAGTAATAGAAAAGGCTCCCTTAACTCCCAGCTTTGTATCCAAAATTTTCTCAGTCGCGAAAAAAGATACGATACCCTCTTCTCGGCCGGTTTTCAATTCAAAATTATTAAACCAATATGTTCTAATTGTCAAATTTCGTTTAGTAAATATGTACAAAGTGCCGACTTCCTCCAACCACGAGATTGGCTTGTGAAAGTGGATTTAAAACACGCCTACTTTCATTTTCCAATTGCACCAGCTCATCGTCCGTACTTAAGGGCCAACCAGCTCTGGCAAATGACTTTTGGCTTGTTAACGGCACCAAAAGTTTTTGCAAGTCTGACTAATTGGATTGCGCTAATCCTAGAGAGCAGGGAGTGCGATTATTGATATATCTCGATGATTTTATCATAGTCAATCAATGTCAAGAAACACTTCGCTACATACAACAGATTTGGCGGTACGATTATTGCAGAATCAAATTTGTAATAAATTTTCCAAAATCGGTATTAAACCCACAGCAGTCGATCGAGTATTTGAGAATTATATGGGATCCTTGGCAAAATACAAAGTCTTTGCCAGAAACAAAGATACTTGCTCTGAGTGTCAAAACAAAGAAGATTGTCACGTTGAAATAGGCGAATCTAAAAGAAGTTCACAGTCTACTAGGCCTATGGAACTTTTGCAGATTCAAGCTTCAAGCTTCAGCCGTTCAATCGTTCAGTCATACAATAATTTTGGGAAGTGTCGGCAGTTCACTTTTAAACCTACAGTGGTGGATACTCAACTGCAAGATATCGTCTTCACTGCATTCATTTCCACCGACGTTTTTCTCACAACCAACTCTCCTAGGGTGAGATGGGGTGCACTACTGAACACCCAGACTTTATCAGGTCGATGGTCACATGTAGAAAGGGATTATCACAGCTATTTTCTAGAGATGACTGCAATTTTAAAAGTAATTCAGGAAAGGGGTCAAGCAATGCTAAAATCGAGTCTATTGATACAAAGCGACAATCGGATTGTAGTTTCTTATCTAAGGAACGACGGCGGCACGAAATCAAAAGCATTGTTAGACCTAACTTACGAAGTCTTACGCAAGCTAGATCGCTTCCATATACAAGTATCTGTGTATCATCTACCCGGTCGATACAACTATACAGCAGATCGGCTTTTGAGGGCAGTCGGACCATCGGAATGGCATCTCCTTTCTGGGGCCACAGTAAAAATTTTTCAACAGTTTGGTATTCCCGAGATAGACCTCTTTGCATCCCAAACTGCACATGTGGTCGTAAAATATGCGACACCCGATGCTCGAGATGGAAAAGCTGTTTTTCACAATGCTTTCAGCCGCAAATGGCATTACAGTCTAGCTTGGATCTCTCCTCCGCCAAGCTTAATCCCCAGGATCCTAGCACACTTGAACCAAGTAACCGGCTTATACTTAATGATAGCTCCGGATTGGGAGAAAGTTTTTTGGAAACCGGATCTGGAGATGTGATCTCTAAGCCGTCCATACCAGATATCGAACCTAGAAAAAGTGTTAATAGACGCGAGAACCAATCTGCCACCTCCTCAAATATCACAAATGAGTTTAAAGGTGTGGCTGATATGGGGTGGTCTTCGTTAGTAGAATTTTGGGAAAAAGATCAAATAAAAATCCTAAACAATAGTTGGAGACAATCGACACTAAATACCTATAAGCCGGCGTGGCAACGTTGGTGTAAATGGTCTATAGAAAATAAAGTTAAAACTTTAAAACCTCCTCCGGAAAATGTCGCTCGTTTCTTAAAAGATTTACACCTAAAATTTAAACTTTCATATAGTACAATTGCCGTAACCAAATCTGTTGTCTGTACTTTTTGCTTTCTTACTATTAATCCCTGTTTAAGCTTACACATAATTATTAAGCAAGTTTTAAAAGGTATAGTCACAACGTCACAACAACCTTTGAAACATAAAATAAGTATTTGGGATATAAATTTTTTGGTTGAATATTTAACAATTCAGCCTCTGATTCATCATTATTTGAAATTTCTAAAATAACTGCAATGTTACTCCTACAGTATTCGGGGCACAGAGTTTATGACCTTACATTAAAAAAGATAATTTAATTGTAGAAAATAATTCGGTAGTTTTATGGCAATCATTTGGTTCCAAAACTGGCAACGCAAAGTACAGACAATCTGGCTGGCGGTTGTTAAAATGCAAGTCTAACAAAAATATGGATCCCGTATTTTGGATTAATAAACTCATAGAACGTTCTGCTTCTTACAGAGGCAGTATAAACAGCCTTTTCTCCATTACATGTGGTACCTCAAAACCAGTTATTCGAACTATAATTGGGAGTTGGATTAAATCCAGTTTAAAAGAGGCTGGCATCAAATGTAGTCCAAGTAGTGTGCGATCTGCAGTCGCTTCTATCAGCTTGATAGAATATGTATCGATAGATAATATATTAAAAAGGGGTTAACTGGCGCCCCGCTTGGACATTTAATAAATATTATACGAAAGAAATAAGAAGCTGCATGTCATCAAAACAAATAAAATTTAACGAATTGTTTCAAACAGTTCCTTAATTCAATGAATCTGATATAATGAATTAATAATTTTAATCACATTGGCGTTCTTACTGTTTTAATCTAGAAGACGATAACAAACACTTCTCAATTTATGGCAATAGAATAGAAAGGTACATTTAAAGCTTAATATAAAAATTTTAACTGATAAGAAAATTAGTATTAAGCGTACCTTTCTCTAAGCCAATTTATATTTCTGCCTGCTGATTTGTTAAATTGATCCGCAATGAGGGATACAGGTGAGTGGTGCTGCTCAAGCACATCATCCATCTCCACTATCTGCTAGATTATACCGGAAGGACGCAGTTTTGGAGTCAAAATAACGTTGCACTGAAGGAAACGGAAGTGCCTATCTCAATTTATGGCTTAGAGAAAGGTAAGTATGCTTAATACCAATAAAATTTTCAGGCAAAATTGTTATATTAGTATATTTATAAATCAGAATAAATATTTACATATAAAAAATTATTAATTTAGACAAATAAAACATATTTTTATTTAAAGTTGTTATCTAGTATTTTATTTAAATGATAGGTATATTATTTTATATGCTAGATAAACTACCGATCTGATTAAAGTTGGTGCTAGAAGTTATATATAGAGGATTGAACGTAATTGAAAGTTGACACTGAAATAAAATACAGAACCTCCTTTCGTAAAGTCGGTTACAAATGTAATGTTTCTAACATAAATTCTGCATAATGTTACGAATTACAAGCCAGATAATAAAGACGCATTTGGGAGAAATAATATAATAATGGCTGAGATATTAGCATTGAAATTTATATCATTGGCATAATTAAGTGATTACAGTTGGGAAACTTGTCCGTGGAATGTCTTCGTCCTTTACGTTATTAATCAGGACGTTCAGGTAATAAAAGAACATTGTACATGACTCCTAAGAGGATTGTGTGAAAAAATGAGGCCTCCTGGAACGATTTATATCTGTACGTTCCAAGCTGTACTGATAGCTAAATTAGCTTCACTATATTATATTTCTTATACAATTTAGTTTTATTGCTAACTTAAAACTTATAATTATAATTTCAAACCATATGAAGGTTACGTTAAGAACTTATTTAATATATTTATGTACTCAGTTTTTACTTTGTAAAAGAAAAGTTTTTTCTTTCATGAAACTCGTACATTCAAAGTTTTTACTTTTGAGAATTTATAACAGGCTCCTTGTTCAATACTTTAATATATATTTAGTGAATTTGCGTTTCACAAAGGTTTCACGCTAATACAAACTTTACAAACGCAAACACATTCTCGTCTTTGTAAATCCTTAATCCTTGGATTCACGAATACATGTAACTTCAGTAATTATTTTTTTACGATAAATTAAGAAGTTTTTTTACGTAAGAGCGATAACCGTACAGCTCTAAAAACTTACAAAATTTCTTTTGTTATCATCAGGCAATCATTTAAAGATTATGTTTATCAAGAAATTCAAAACCAAAGCAATATATAATTCAATGTACAAATGAACTTCCTATTTTCCGCAAAACAGGAAAAATAAGTCCGATTTTTATCTTTCAAAATTATACTCAAGTAGGTAATTTATATGCAAAATGTGTTATATTATAGGTTACTTTAGAACTAGTCGTATCCCGCAGCTGCGTCTGATTGTGTAATTTGTTATTTCTCTCACGTTATTGTTACGTGGAATGCGAATGTATTTGTATTATTACCTTCCGTGTTGATGAATTTCTTTTCCTTATTTATAAAGGAAATTAATACAAGAATATTACATAAATAAACAATATTAAGCAGTGTTACTATTTGTTTAAATTTTCTAGGTTTGTACGCGAACTGATTTATTCGGTACTACTTTGATAGATGTTAGTCTAAATACAATCACTAATAATAATGGTTGGTTAAAACCGGTATAAGGTAGTTATTTTAGTTACAGTGAGTGAGAGAGCTAAAACTACAATCAGTCAGATTTCCCCTCTTTTTAATAGTTTCCTTCATCCCTATCAATATCTTAAGGAAGATAAGGATTTTGTATTTGCAACTATCAATGGGATCGGCTCTACTTTCTATTAGGTGGACCATCTGTTGCCACCACACCGCTTAAAAAACACTTCCAAAGAAGTTATTATACTGGAAACTTCCACTGATAGTGATAACGCATTTATTTTTCTTATCAACCATCTTGTCTTACCATCAACTACAACTCCTGCTAGTTTATCTCCTCACATAAAATAATACAAATGACATTCCTAAAATGATAATACACTATCTTATCGTAGCGCTTTACTTATTATTTTTATTGATACTCATCGAAAATTACAAATAAAGCGTAAGGTTCAGAACTGAAAGGATCAAAATGACTTTGAAATTGTTACTGATATTATTATGCAATTACTATTCGTTTGGAGATGATTTGAGAGGGAAAAGGAAAGGAAAGAAAAAAGGATTTATCTGAACTTTAAGAGGGTAGTCCGTTTAGTAAGCTCATATAGGAGATAGTCAGTGGACTACTTCGTGACTAACCATTAATATCAGTTTTGATGAAGTTTGATGTGAGAAAATTTTTTAATGTTTCATAAATAATAGGTGTCTTCAGACCAAAAAATAATATTTAAAGCTTTAAATGACAGCTTTACGTTATGGTAACAATTACTACCAAATACAGTAGCCAATATTTTTAAACTTCTGTTTTAGCTATATCCATATACCCAATTTGGTTTCATATACTCTTAAAACAATTTTGTTAGTTTTATTATTTACAAATGATAATGTTTTTGTTCGTATAAAGAACTAGTTAGTGATATTACAACTTTACGTGAGACATTACCGCCATGCGTAACTTTTTTCTATCGTTTGAAGTAGGAGTCATTCATCTTTCTTTCAACTCCGGATCCTGATGTTTCTGTTGACAAAACTTTTTTTTTATTATAGTTTGACATCTGACTTCGGTCGTCGCGAGCAACTTTTTCAGCTACCGAAGGGATGGTAAAAGGCCATTAATCTTTCTGTCAGTCCCACGTTTGTATTTATATGCGTATACAATGAATATTTATGGTAACCGAAATCACATATTTATGTCATACTGAAATATTTCATCATTTACGATGAATTACTTATTAAATTAAGATGAAATTTTAAATCTTAATTATAAGTTTCTTTTAAGCAGTTAACTATTCAAACTATTGATAGTTTTGTAATAACAGAAGGTTTATGTTCAGTGATTGGTGAGTTGCAACATATTATATAAATATATTTAATTTCTACGTTGGAAAACCAATATAAAGATTATTGTTATAAATATGTTCCTTTAAATGTGGATGTGAGACCTTGCATCTAACGATAGGTAAATGAACTAAGAAAACAGTAATAAACAATAATAAATATAACGAATCTTTATACATATTGAGAATACTATAACTACAGCTTGAGACTCGAGAAATACTGTGATATTTAATGGAATTACTTGCTGAGTGAGGTTATAATGGTTTAGGATTTTAAGTTAAAAATGGTATACACTCAACAGCGTGAGATATTATCGTTTACTATTTGTTTTTTCAACTAACCAGTTCTTAGTTTCATTTATAACAAAAGTAAAATTTATTCGCTTCAAAAATTAATATAAAGTACTATAAACGGGTAATAAATAGGCTCAAAAAGTTTTTAAAGATAAGAAAAAAGTAATATTTACAACAACAAATATCACTAAAACATTACATAATATTAATTACCATGCAGAGGGAGTGCATTCATACTCAAATTAGGAGACATGTAATATTTTCTAGCAAAGGTACGCGACCGTTAAAGGAAAACCATTATTTTAATATAATAAAATTACTATGGTCTAAGCTATCATTTCAATATTTTAGAATTTAATTCATTTCCTCAAATTTCTCTTAAGAAGGCAAAGGTGACCATCATTATTTAGAGTAAATGGGATTACTTATGGTACTGTGCTGAATTAATTTTTATACTAAATTATGTAAGGTTTTTCTTTAGTAACTGAAAGTTCTTAGAAAATCAAAAACTAAGCATTCTAGCAAGTTATTAGTTTTATTGTAACTTTTCAAAATAGCGTCCATTTACATCAATACATCGCTGCATTCGATGGAACCATTGAGAAAAGCACCTTGCCCACTCGGCCTTAGGGGTCTCTTCGACAGCGTTTTGAAACGCAGTCACTGCTTCTTCGGCATCTATAAAACGTTTTCCTCGAAGTTTTTCTTTTATTTTCTGAAATAAATAAAAATCGCAGGGTGCGAGGTCGGGGCTATACGGCAGGTGACCCAGTAATTCCACGTCTGAGGTCACCAAATAGTCGATTGTTTGCCTGGCGGTGTGCGACGAGGCATTGTCGTGATGAAGGAGGATCCTGCTGCGAGGTCGTTTCTCTCGAACTTTTTCCAAGACAAGTAGCAAACAATTGTTAGTATACCACTCTGCATTAACCGTTTTCTGATCCTTTAAGACTACTGTCGCGTAATGACCTGTCTTTCCGAAGAACGAGGTCACCATCTTTTTTCCAACACTTCGACCTCTCTTCACTTTAGTTGGCAACTCTTCGGAAGGAAACACCCACTGAGCAGACTGTCTTTTGGTTTCCGGATCATAACAGTAAATCCAGCTTTCGTCACCTGTTAGTATGTCGAACACAGCATTTGAGTCACCTCCGTTAAATTTTTGGATCATTTCTCGGCACCAATCAACACGGCGGAGTTTTTGAGCCTCGGTCAAATTATGCGGTATCCAGCGGGCACAAAGCTTCCTGACCGCTAAATGTTCATGGAGGATTTTGTGCACTTGACACATACCTATGCCTAGACTTGTCCGAATCTGCTGATAGGTCACTCTTTTGTCAGTCTCTATCATACGCCGCACAACACTGATGTTATCTTCAGTCGTCGCTGTAGAAGGTCGTCCCTCACGCAAATCATCGGTAAGATTAGTTCGACCACGTTTGAATTCATTAAACCAGTTGTAAACTGTGGCACGAGATGGGGCTTCATCGTGAAAAGCCAATCGAAGTCTATCATAACTATCTTGTTGACTTAAATGACATCGAAAGTCTTAAAAAATCATTGCACGAAAATTTTCTCGGCTTAAATTCATTCTGACGTGCACATACAATTTTCAATTTGCCGCCAAATCGTAAAACAAATGACAAATGAATGAAATGTACACTCAATAATATTGGTAAAGAGTTCTATTTTCAAAATTTAAACAATTTTTTTTAATATAATGCTTTTAAGTGGCCTGTTCTAAAAACTTTCAGTTTGGCCCTCGTATAATATATAGAAAAAAAAAATTATAACTTTTGCCTTAAGTACATAAAACTAGGGGCACCAACAGACCCTCAATTTCGACTCGCTGCGCTTGCGAAATCTTGGGTGCCGTTTGCATTAAGCGAAGCGAGGTCAGTGTACTCGTCGTTTCCCATTGATTTCAATGGGATATCAATGACGATTATTCCTGAATGACATGACATATTTCAATTTTTTTTAAACTATCACCTAATTTGTGTCTTTTTGATTGCAAAATTTCATAATTTTCCGTCAAGTAGTTTTCGAGCCGATTCGTGACAAAGAATGTGAAAAAGCCTTCAGTAGAACGCTTCGCTCGCTACGCTCGCTTTGCTCAATTAAATATGATATTATAATTATTAGTATTATTATATGTTTCTTATGAACTAACATTAAATAGGGCAATAATATAAAAATAAATATATATGATTATGTTATACAAACAAATTAAGATTTATATTGATCCTGTTGTTATGTTTAGATGTATTCTTGCATGGACCCCTCTCAGGTCATTAAGAACACAAGTAAATATAATACTAGAAATTATATTTTATTCCACTATGTAATTGTAATCAAGTATCAAAATTATGTGGTCCACATAATGCTCCTAGATGGTATCTGAGGGTCTCGAGACAAGACAATTCTTCACCATCCGTCCACATTTATATCCCTTTAGAAATCTTCGAAGTTTATTATTCTTGCACTGCTTTTTTTTAAATCATTCATTAGAAAACTGTATAAAGAGTTTAAAATCATTTAGCAACTAGTATTAAGCAATCCACATATCTGTATTGTTTGTAGTTTGTTTGTGTGTCACAATATCACGACACAGACAGCGTGTCAAGAACAGTCAGTGAAGAAAAATAAAGGTATTTCAACCGTTAGTTAGTATTTCAATAATTTTAACTCTAACACGAATTTAGTACGTATCTTTTTACCTAATTTAGATTATATTTATATAAATACAATTTACTATTCATTGCTCATTAAGCTGCTGTTAAAATACCTAACATTGACCAAATAATACATAAAACTATATATATATAAGGTAACATAGAAATCATGGTTCGAAATTCAGATTCAAGTCTGATTTATAGATATAATTCATAAGAAGTAGTGCAGTATTTTTCTTACCGAGAAAACCAGCTCCCAAATGTTCAAGCTTAAGCATCTATAGATTGTATGTAATGTGGTGTAGTGGTAATCTGAACATTCCAATAACATATTACATTTTCGGTTAGAGAAGTGTTTTTCATTACATAATATCACTAGATAAGGAGAGAGAGAGAGTGAGAGAGGGAGTGAAAATAAGTATAATTTGAGATTGAATTGTTAATTTAAACTAACAAAGTATATCTTTATTCATACATGTTTTTACTAAACTGTTCATTGAACTGACATGTTAATTCCTTACCCTATGTATATGTAACCAACCCTATGTTAAGAAGATAAGCTTCTTGTATGCAATTTATAAATGTGTATTAGTAAGACGTTTATCTAGAATCTATGCCAGGTTATAAAGAATTAATATAGGAATTAGAAATTAAACACGTGGTTATATTAAACTAAAATATATAACAAAGAATATGAATAAAAGTAGTTATGTATTGCAAAAAACGGCCTACACAACTATGTAAAAATAGTAGAAAAAAACATAACATAAAATTACCTAACTCCAAATCAGCAAAACGAAATTCCATTAGACACAGATGGCATTGAAGTTATCCAATGATTGAAACGAAATAAACGCTTGTTGGCTCCTGGAAGTATTTTATTTTCGACCCTTATATTTATTTTCGTCTCCTAAAAGTAAAAGGACCCTCCTCTTACAGCTTTGTAGTATCAGTTGTTTATTTAACACCTGTATTAAGGTAACACAGTAATAGATATATATTTTATTTATAATTTTAATAATATACATTAACAGGGCAGAATTTCCAGAGACAATATAAAAATATTAAACAACTTTAAAATTTGTGCATAAAAGTACAAATATTACTAACCATTCAGAAAAATATAATAAACTATCATTTGTCATAAAAAAACAAAATTGTTTTATTTCTTACTTAATTATTGTTATATTAAAAATATATTATGTTATAATCGTAAATTAATTTTAGAACATCTGGTACTAATTCAATCAACAGTTGATAAAAGTTCCTTAAAACTTTACAAACTGGATAAAAGACGACAATTTCTTAATGTTATTTCATCAGACTTGAGAACCTCGTTTACGCTGAATATTGCTTATAAAATAAATTAGCAGTCGCAAATCGTACCCAGCTTATTGATTTTAAAACCTCAAATCTATTAATTAGACAATTAATTTTTACATTAGTATTATAGTCTTGCAAAAGTTGTTTTTTTTTCTTTTTCTTTTTTTTTAGTTTTATCTTAATATCCATATAAAAAAAAAAAGTCATGATTTTAATTGCGATGGTAACTTCGCAGGAAATAGTACACTTGCACAAGTTTTCCAAAGCTATTTTAGTAATTAATAGTAATAATAAATAAAGTAAATAGTAGTAGTAGTAAGCTAGGTTAATAAGTTCACTAGCTTTTTCATAGCCTCGGAGTCACGGTGAGAAATTGCCATCTTGAGGTTGTACTCTCTAAGGTTTCTATCGGAGGTACCGCCGGCCCGCCTAATGAATCTTACAATGGCGTCTTCGTCGATTTCTGTGTAGTACGTAAAACTTCTTGTGTGTCTTGATATAGCCACTACTGCGTGTGGGGCACTTGTCAGGTACGATTTTGGTTTAGATTTGGTTTGGATAATTATTACCGACTCGTATGTTAATCCCTGAGCTTCATTGATGGTGAGGATGTGCGAGTTTTCCCCTTTTCCGTACCCTAGGTTTGTAAGATCCGCTTTTTCAGTCTGTGTGTGGACCAGGTACAAGGGGAAATCAGCTTCGATGGTAAACCGTAAACCTGGCTGTTCTCAGAGAGCGAGTCAATGAATGTGCTGAGTATATGCCGTTGTATACCTCGTTTAGAGCATAGCTTAGCCAGGGGACATCGGTAGGTTCTTAAGAGCTCTTGACTGATAGACGTCACGATGTATGGGCTATTATATTTCATTTGGAACAGATTAGCCGGTCTATATAAGGAATCTGGTTTGTGTCTCTGATTAGTGTGACTGCCGCCTCTGTTAGTCGGGCCGCCATAACGATCGCTCCGAAATGGTTCATCAAGGCCTCGTCAACGATAAGTCGTTCAGGCTTTTCTTTAACGCCATATTTAAGCGATCGTTCGGACTTTGGTCTTCCCGTCCTTTGGACAACTGAGGGCGAGTTTATTCCTGAGCTCTAATGCTGCCTCAGTCGTCGTCGTTGCTATCAAGTCACTTTCAAATACGAAGTTGTTTACTACCCAAGTCGATTTTCCACATCCAGGAACGCCGTTGACCCAGTGGAAAATTGGTGCTTCCCATTCTTCCCAGGGTCTTGCTGAATCCTCTACGGCTGTAGCCATTTGGAGGATGTTATCTTCCAGTGAGACTGCCGTGCAGCGGTCTACTACAAGTATTGAGTCTTCGGCGAGTGTTAAATACTTGGGCGGTCCAGTTTCTCCTTTGGGGGTTTCAATTATTTTGACGAATCCATTTTTAACGCTGTAAGCCGCCATATGGGGAATTTTCGGTGTTTTACCCCGTACATATTCAGATGTTGTACTGTTGAAAATGGCGGCTTTTTCTTACTTGAGTAATACTTTAAGCAGACCTTCGTTTTCGAGTTCGAAGGTCCGTCTGATCTTTTCAGAGATCGCAAGGTTAGTTTTGATTGTTTACCTTATAAATGCTATGTACTCAAGAAACGCGTTTCGCATATGTTCGTTGGCACCACTGACGGATGGTAAATCGGGTGCACTTGTTTGTCCCATGTCGGCTCTAGTTCTGTTCTTTTTATGATATTTTTGCTTCGGTTTTAGCATTGTAAGCATCTTACTAAATCCTTTCTTAGTTCTTAATTTGTCCTATGTTATTTTGCTGGATTGAGTTTCGATGGCAATTTTCTCTTGAAGTCGTGCGGCGCTGTTTTGTAGGCTCTGGTTGCTTGGTTCGCCCCAGGTGTTTTCGGGCGTCGTAGTCCTATTTGGTGTTTTTCTTATTTTAATGAATATTAAGTCTTCTCCGCGGTCTTCATATACAACCACGTCGCGGTACCTTGAAGCATTTATAGATTCTATAAGATTTGCTACAGTTCCTTTGTCATAGCCAACTCGCATAGCATTAACGCTTATTGTTTTTGGACTTGTATTAATATTTTCAGCTCCTAGTGTGCTTAGGTGATCGAGCATGTTACATGCATTTGTGTAAGGGGACTCTGGGTAATTAGCGTCTAGTAGTGCGACAGTTTTGTTCTTCCTCCGCACTATTCAGCAATCCCAGTCCCCCAATGTGACTTTTGGCATGCTATCGTACTCCGGCCTCTTCATTGTTGCCCTATCGGTACTTCCTTTAGGCAGCTAGTCCGGGTGAGATGTATACCCAGTTTTTCACTCCTACGATGCGATGCGTTCAGCGCTACTTCTGCATACATTATCTATTCACTGTTTTAACTTAAAAAGTCATATAAATTTGCATTTCTCATTTCCTTTTGACTTCTTAAAATACTCTTAGTCAGCTTAAAAGATATCAATGGAAAATCCTACATTATAAAACGATCATCTCAAAGAAGTTTGTCTGTTGTAAGCAATAAAACTTTATTAGTTTTTGGTAATTATATAATAAAATTTTAGTATTTAATTTTACATGTAGTGTTAATTTTTACAAAGTGTAAAACTTCATAAATAATTATATTAGTATTAAAATAAAATCCATTTTCTTGATATATTTATTTTGTAGTAATCTAATTTATAAGCACGTCTGGGAGATAGTACTGGTTGCTCTATAATATTATAAATGTTGTTCGTACATTGCTCACTAAATATATTGACGTTTGTGAAACAGTGATCACGATAAAATCAAACCCGGCTGAGTTTATTGTGTGGTTTTTCTCGGACCAGGGTTCGTTTGGAACCCTCGTAGTATTATTTTAAGTTGGAGTGTCTTATTTTGATTCATACGATATCAAAGTAGGCCCTTCTGACACTTCCATTTGACGCACACAAGTGATCACTGGTGTGGATTCAAAGTGGAAGTTGAATGAATGAATGAATGAACAAGCTAACGAACGAACGAACGAATGAATGAAGGAATGAATAATAAGACGCTTAAGTAAGATTAATCTTACGCTGTTGAAAGTTATTGAAATATAATATAATCGTGGTATAGATTTACATCTGTTATTCTCATTACACTCAACCAGGTTATCATGGGAGTAATCAATGCAAGTATCAATAATAATTATCATCATTTTATATTGTTGATTATCGATTTAATTTACACCATATTAGGTGTGATGACGTTGCAATTTGGACGTTGGACGTACTAGATACTATTGTTATTTTTAATTTGATGTAATCTTATAAAACAACAACAACAACATGTGTATGAAATGAATGCTTTCTATTTTTATTGTATGGAAATAAACAATCAACTATTTATTTTATAGGTTGGTCGGTTGGTTGGATTATGTTTGTATTCTAATATTAAAGGATGAATATATAATACCATCTGGCCTGTAATAGATAATAAGCTTTCACTATATCGATGTCTGATTTGGTCTGGTATAATCACAAAGCCTTTGTCTATTGTTATGGCCCTACTTGCATATATATATATATCATATTTTATCACATATTGATTGATATAAGTATCATAATAGGAAAACACGCGTTTTTCATAGAAATATGTTGTACTGTGGAGTTACGTATCATGAAATAATATGCAATATGCCATCTTGTTATGAGCGTTTACAAATAATCAGTAATGCTTCGTATAGTTTCTATAATTTTAAAAACGTCCAGCCTCTGGTAAGGTTATATTTATTATTTATTTAATTAAAATAATCTTTATATTTAAATTTAAGGAAATCTTTATATTTAAAGAAATATATTATCAAATTTATCAAAAAAGTAAGATTAAAAATTTTATCATACACAAAATGAATTATAGAGACTCCTAGTTGGTACTTAAACCTCTTCTAAGCAACTGAAAGAAACGGTAAATTAAAGAAGACACTTATAGAATTTTCAATTTTTATCTCATCTGTGCATTTCAAATTTATAAACTAATATAATAATATTTGTTGTTGGATAGTTAACTAGTAAATTCAAAACAAATACATTATCATATACAATAAATACACTGCAATAGTTTTCCAGTATCAAAATATTATTTACAGAAGTGTTTGTCTATTGATATGGATGATACTACGGAGGTGTACGTGTGAAAGTACGGAGTCAACATTATCAAGGAATACTTCAAAAATACATTTTGACATGTAATGTACGTTGCTTTGATTACGAACACTACTTATTCTAAAAACAAATGAGTTAATGGTGGTATTAACGTACAATTACATTGTAAGTAGCGCGCTCTCAATAAAAGCAAAGTTTCAGCTTATAATAAATTATTTTGATATAAGTTTAAAATATTTCTGATATTATTTAAACTCTTAAAGTAATAAATTTTCATCAGAATGAACTTGTCCTCAGTCTTAGCTTTACAAGAAATTATATTATTAACAACTAAGAGTATTTAATTATTAAATGAATAATATCTATTATACATATGAAATTGCTCAGAAATACGAACTTTGACATTTCCATTAAAGAATGAAGAGTAAAAGTAAACCTAGTAAGGGATAAAAACTTACGAAGCTAAAAACTTGAAATTAATAAGCACTCTTTATTTCCTCGAAGGTCATTAAATTTTTACAAGGTATATTATTGACTACATTCCCAGTAGATAGGCCCATTCTGCTATTTTTCCATATGTATTCCAGCATGTCTGTTCCGGCGTATCCGGCGTATTTTTCTTCCTATCGTGACGAAAATTGGCAGGCGTGTTCTTTGAATTATTTGAATTCTTATGTCGAGCCGTTTTTTTGATTAGGCGAAAAAATCCAAAATGGCGGAGTTTCTTAGTTTTGTTTTCGGCGTAGCAGGAGCAATTTTCATCCGATCGTACATCACAGATCGAAAAAACATTAAGTGTTTATTAGTAAATAACTTTTAATCTTTACTACGCTGGCGACATTCGACAGCAACAGCTAGTACAATTATACACAATAAGGAAAATAGTGTGAAGGAATATCAGTGTCAGAAGTGGCCGCCCGATGTTATCGTGTCAGCTCACTTCAAAACCTGCGTACATTAAAAACTATTGTTAAAGGAGTAAGGAACAATATCACATATAATATCATATGATTTACACGTACGAAGGCATTTCGAAGTCCGAAGTATTTCAGGCTCGGTGCAGTTTTGTGAACTTAGCACTTTGCTTCGTCTTTTATTTAATTATCGCACTTTTGCTAAAGCGGCTTTTACTGCTTTCGTTCATTACTTCATTTTAATTTTGAAACACCGATTTCGCATTATTAAAAAAAGGATTTATAAATTACTAACATACTTAAATATACTATATTCATAGATGGTTAAACTTCAAAATTTTATAATATAACATATTTTGTATAAACTAATGAAAAGAACGTATTAATTGAATGTTGCACCATCTTGAAACTAACCTCAGATCGGCGCTGCTTACATGCAATATCTCACTATCACACCAAATACGAAGTGTAAATTAACTTATATTGAATTTGTAAGTCGTTAAAAGTAGAAAACTTTATTATTATTATTATATATACGTGATTCATTGTCGCGATGTTCGTTTGCGTTAATTTTTTAAACCCCTATACCGATATCAATGAAATTTTGTAGATATCTATTGTTTTATTGAAACTAAAAAAATAGTTTTTTTTTTTCGTTTTTTTTTTTTTATCCCGACTAATAAACTAAATACATGAGGCTACATCTATAGCTTTTAGAAAATAATTGACTTTAGAGGACTGAGTGGTGTACAGTATGGAAATAACTATTACGTTTAAACTAAGCTTATCCAATCGCAGACGAATGTATTTTAAGAAGCTTTTATCTTTTTTAAACAAAGCAAACAATATTGTGACAGCTATCGATGATAAATAAAACAAAATTAAATAGTATAAAACTTTATTTTAAGTAAAAAATATATTGTACTTGATTAACGTAAGATGTTTTATAATTTACATAATCTTATAAGCATCTATCGAATGTACACTCTATTTTAGTACATGGTTATTTATTTGGACAATTTTAATATTAATAACTGACAAAAGAAGTACATTTAATTAGCTAATATTATTTCGTAAACACCAAAATTATTCCGTGTACAAATTGTCTCTGGTATAAATACTTGTGGTTGGTAACATTGTAGATTAAATTAAAATTTGCTATTTAATTAATAATATATGTGATTAAGGTTAATATCACAATCTTTGATTTCAGATGTCTTATTCATAAAAATTTAAAAACGTCTCCTTTAAATTGAACTTGAGTGAGAAAAGAGACAATAAGGTTAAATGAAGAGGTTTAAATTAGTATCAATAAAAGTTTACAAAAAATACATTTTGACTAACATTATTTACAATAAGTAATTCTGCGAAGTGTTTTATTATAATGAACTTAAACAGTTGTGACCCTTAATGTTTAACATATTTTTTGCTTCATTTCTTATTCTATGATCTAAAAAATAGAACTAATGAAATGTATAAGCTGATTTATAATAAATTTGTTGGATATACTGTTTTTGCAGATCTTTGTAGTTGTCTCTTATATTATGTATGTTTTTATATTTTGTATGAGGTACATGAAACTACGCTGGATTCAACGTGATAGTAAATAAAATTTACGAATGCTTACTCTATTATAATTCTATTTATTTATATATTATGCTATGGCTGCATCCCTGTCACCATGTGTTAAATGTGAACACGTAACTGAACACTCTAAGTGGGTGCCTCCTCTATTTGGTCGAGTGCTAACGTTTTGTCCTGAGTACTATTTAATAAAAAGGCTAGATCATTAGATATTTTATTTAACATTCGTTCTGTCCCCGGAGAGTCGTAAGCTTTATTCCACTCTCTATTTACTTTTTCTATATCAGACTTTGTCTTTGATTCCTCCTTCAACTCCAAGGACGGGAGGGAGATTCTAGAGCTGAAATCTTTTTTAGGTTTTTTCAAACAACTTTTTATGGGCGGTGAGGTGATCTTAGAAACATCGGGATTGGATTGAACGCAAATACTACAAGCATCTTTAGATGTGTCAATGTGGCTGACACGGCCAGTATAGGGTTCGAAATCTACAGAGCAGGTGAGGAGGGGAGTGGCTGGTTCTGGATGTGCTTTGAGGACTCCCAGTTCGAGACACACGCGGGCTGTGTACTCTGGGCGGTGTGGTGAGGTGTGAGAGCGCGGGATGAGGTCACACACCGCGTGTGTGGCGCCGACGTGTGTGGTAACCATGTGTGAGTCGCCCATGTGAGCAACGTAACGCTGCGAGCTCAGCAGTACGTCCTTGTTTTCCACGCAGCGGACTATGTCGGCACGGCTGTCAGGCGTCGACTGCCTCCTTTTAACACAATGGAATATATATATACGAAATAATTATACACTTATATTAGATAATTATATAAGTGAATTAAGTTTGTAGAATAAAATTTGGGTTGTAATTATTATTGAGATATTACTAGTGTATGTCAAATTAAATTCAACTTCAATTTCAGACTCAGACTCAGACTCAGATTCAGACTCAAATTCAGATTCAAAATATCTTTATTTAAATAGGCATTTACACGCATTTTTGAATCGTCATTTATTATAATAAAAAAATAGCAGTGTAGTCAGACCCTGAGTAAACGACCACCGAATTAGAATGCTGTTCTGTTGAGCTGACCAGAAACTCGACAGTTGCTATTATTAAAGGCAATTTACAATGTTAGATGTATACATTATTTAGGAATTATTTTAATAAAATTTTTTAACGTGGGACGGACTTACTACTTCTTACTTACTTTAAATATGTTACCTGTGTATTCTCGCAGGACTCTCGAGACCTGGAGCTCGCCAGTATGACGAGATAGGGGAGACCGGGGATGAGGTAGACTCCAACATGCCCCCACCTCCTCTATTCTCCACCTCGCTTCCTTGTTTTATGTATACTGGAATTCGTTTTAATTAATTGTTTGTTTTTTAACTTATCCAAAATGACTCTTAAAAATGTAAGTGATTATAAATATGTAAATTTAATAATTGCATGATATATGGTACTTAACGATTGATTAAGAAAACGACATGAAAATACACCCAAGTTAAATACTCATACTGTACTCTTGAATATTAAGAATATATTAGAATAGCACTTATTTAAATTTGTTACTTACAACTAAGAGATGTGTCTCCGACTGGGGATTCCTGCCAATTACGATGCGAGGCCAAGGACAATACTCGCTTGACTGATTGCAAACACTCTTCATCGCGTACGACGTAGCAGACTAACATTGTCACACCCTGTTACATATTACTGGCTTTAATTAGTTCGGTTTTATATAAGATCTGGCTAACTACCAGAAGTTATAATTAATGGTAAGTAGTCCATCACAGGAAACTGACAATGGCATAAGTGGCAGATGCTTAGCCAGAAGTAGAATTTTTTCGGCTCATTCTACTAGAGCTATAAAAGCCATATCATATCCTTAGAAATATTTACACTTATAACAAGGGTATACTTACGTTGACAAGCGCCGCTCCGGACAGAACCAGCACGTGTGCCAGCGTGCGCGGTCCGGACTGCGCCCACCACACACCCGCCGCCTGCACTGCGCTCGTGGCCGCGAGCACCGCCAGCGTGTGACGCACCACGCGCTGTCTGAGACGGATATTACATATGTATTGTCACTGGGAGAAAAACATTACGGTTTTGGAAATTTATATAGAAAATGCTGCTCATCTTCGAATGATGTATTGAAATTCCATAAGACAACGCAGAGTCAAAGTCAAATAGGTTAAATGTTTATCAATTTGTAGTACCTGACTTTTAAATATGTCCGTCTTTCAGTTGGAACGTTGTGAGTGATAATGCGTAATCTCAATGCTGCAGAGACAGCCAGTGCTAAGCACAGTAGTGTCAGCATTAAGCAACCCGCGGCGCACACAACTTGCGCCGCAGCACCTATCTGTAACGGCGCTCCACCCCACAGACGAGCCATCAGCCAAGCGAGCGTACTTACACCTGAACCAAATTGATCCGTTATGACTTATATATCAAATTTAAATCATAAACATGACATGATTCTTTATTCTAAGGAGAATAATCTACACATATAATAAAATAGTAACAGATAACATTTGGTGTGTGTAATTTAACGGTTTATGAAATTTCATATCGATACCTGCAAGCAACGCTACCGAGGACGCTTGCTGACGCCGGCCCGCCAGCTCGGCCTGCAGCAGCAGCGGCTGAGCACACAGCGCCGCGCACCCAGCGCACCAACACGCAGCACACACCCAGCCCAACGCACCAGGACATGTATCCTCCGAAAATTATAAATTTTATATACTCGTACGTTTTTTACAAAATGTTGAATGTGAATTCCCTGTACCTCTTTGGTCTCACACTCCAGCAATGTTAGCAATGCGGCTGAGTGCGTCCCGGTGGTGGTGGCCTTTAACAGCACGGGCAGTCTTGCGCGTCGCGCCGGCACCAGACTCAGCAGCTGCAGCACCGCCGCCGCCAGGCAGAGCGTACCACCCACACTCACCGTTACCTTCACTATGCCGCGAAGGTCCTCCTCAGCATCTGTCTGGAGGTTAGAGAAATGCTTGACTTTGTTTAGAGAAGTGTGTGTGTTCATAAACACACACTTACAGCTATAAGTTTTGTATCTGTGTCATTTATATATCTTTTAATTCATCCATTTTATACTACTACTACTCACTCAGAAACAGTATGTGAAATAATGCAAGACATTCCAAAAGAAGCAGGTTCCAGATTGAACTCAACACTTAATTAAAGCAAAAAATGTTTGTATCTCTATTAAAGGCACATTTAAACTGCATTTCCAACAGCTTTCCTTACTAACAAAAAACTTACAAGGGTGGACTTAGCCAGCGTGAAGAGCGCAAAGGTGCCTAGTCCTCGACACCGACACGCCACGTGCGTCGGTTCCGAAATGCGGACTTCACACGCCGAGGTCACCCACACACTCGGTTCAGATGCTGTTCGAAGTGCACAAACCAGTTTTGAGGCTGAAAATAATGATTAGAAAAAACACTCTCTACCATCCTATTTAACTACTGCTAAGAAAATACGGTTTGATGATGCAAAACTATTTGATTTTAATTTTGAGCTATAAGACTGTAAAAGTAACTAGTGTACTAATATTATAAAATGATTTATTTGTTCAATCGAATAAAAATTCTAAAATTTTGAAAGTACCGAATGGAATTCCATAAATCATTAATTTAAAAGCAACTCTATCTGTGATGGACATATTTTTTTACACTGACATATTTAATAGCTTCGAAGGATTACTTCCTATATTTGTATAAGTATGTTAAATTTTTAAAAACTATATCCTCAAATACAATGCATCATACCAACGTCATTCAAAATAGAAGTAAATAGAATGAACATTTCCAATTTGCTTTCATTGCCGAGTCTTTATACTCTATTCTTACTCGTGGCGGTGTAGTTCAGTGAGTGCACGAACAGCAGCGTGGCGGTATGCGCTGCGCGGGGGGAGCGCGTTGATGCCACCTGCGTCTGCGCAGATGCCAGTTGGTACTTCATCTCGTGACCCGCCCTGGAACCCGACGCGCTACACACGTGCTATATGTTAAGTATGGGAATAAATAAATAAAAAATATATACAATATGCAAAAAAAATAATATTGCAAATAAGAAAACCTTTTAAAGTTTAAAGAATTAATTAAGTTCTAAACATTTATATTGTGATATAAAGATATTCAAATAATATTAAAAGATCATCAAAATATGATGGATTTTAAGAAATCAAACAGAAAACGATACCGTCTAGCTTACTTGAACTCAATAGACCGTCTCAAAGAGGGCAGCCGCGCTGCTAAATTTCGATACTGCACTACGACTACAGACGTATTTCCATTTCTCCCCATTAATTCCACGCCCGCTGACGTCAACAACCATTCATCGGATAGTGAATTTGATGTGAAAGTGAAATGTGCTTCACCGTCTTCTGTGACTTGCTTGGTCTTTATTGCGAATTCCTGGTAAAAGTTATCGATATTATCTCTCATAACTGCTGTGCCTGCGATGGCGTTTTGAAGATCGTATATTTTCTAAAAATAATAATATTAGGAACATGAAGAATATATAATAAGACAGCATATTTCTAAAGATTATTTCATTAGTATACTTTTACCTCTTCATCCAAAAAAGTATCAGGATGTTTCAAAAGAGTGTCATATATTTTTAATAGGTGTTCTACACTCTCTCGTCTGTCCCCAGGTTTACCAGCGTTAGAGAATAGGTAGTATACCATATTCCTTGCATGTTTTAGAGGAAGAGTTCCTTCCCCAGGTTGGGCTGGTAACAAACCTAGAATTGCTGCATATTGCTGAGCCACATGAGACACGTTTTCCCAAGAATAACCGTAGGAGATTTTTGTAAACTATAAGTATAAGTATATAAATACTATTAAAATACATATAAATATGAATAACTAGATTTTTCCTCTAAAATATAAAATTTTAAAAATATAATACCTTTTTATAAATATCGTTCAATGAATCTGCAACACATCCAGAAAAATCTGGCACCATCCATTTTACTCCATGTTCAGTAGTTTTTGTTTCGCAGAATCTAGAAAAGTATCACGAAATTTTTGAAAAAATATAACTTAAAAGTTTTATACTATTCTCGTATATTATTACTTAATTTAATTCAATTGCCAAAATATGAACTTTGATTTGACAGAGTCGGGATGCGCTATCGAAATATTTATGAGCCCCGTCTACTCGTCAGAGAAGAGTCGTTTTAAATCTACTAATCTAAAAATAAATTCTACGATAAATATACTTATTAAAAAACTTTTATTAAAAAAAACAACTCACAATGCGTTATTACAGGATTCGTAAGTAATAAATCAGTCACTCGTTGCTTGAACTTATAAGTTCTATTAATTATATAATCGAAAATATTCGAGTCGATACCGCAACTTTTAGTTCAGCAGTCAGGGTACTCAATTAAAATGTAAGGGCAATAAAGACAATAAAGGTAAGGGCAATAAAGGTAATAAAAAACAACCCTACAAAGTTAGCAGTTCTTAGTTCTGCAATGAAACAATGTATATGTTTTACTAAAGGAAACTTATTGTTACGTTATTCGTTTGTTGAATTTCTTTAAACCAATGAAGTCAAACCTAATAGATTCCCCGCTATGTCCCGGCGGGCAGGCGGCAGACGCGTGGGCGCCGGGAGAGGTCTTAGGCCATCGCAAGCCATGAGACACTTCGCTTTCACACGCCGCGTCTTTGGGCCCAAGTGTCCACATCGTGACTCCTTTCGTACTTGTTCCCGCCACTGAAGATACTTGGCAACGGAATTCACCTGATTTCTATTTAAAAAATAGACGGGAAGATTCTAATCCTGTCATTAGGTATTATAATTTTAAATAACACGGTTAAATTTATTAAAAAAAAATATTTTATGCTATACAAGACCTAGAACAACTTCAAGTGATTAATTATCGTTTTAGTATCGTTGTATATGAAAACCTAGTCCAAATGTATTGTAAGTAATCAGTAATTATTGAACCAAAGTCTGTATCCTAATAATTATGAATACAACAAAAAAACAAGCAAAAGTCGGTTCCTAAATTATGAAATTATAATTTTTCATACATGCAATTAAAATCTAATCAAATTGTAAATATGGATCCAAAGTCTTCTTTGGAACTATGTTTACAATTACAATTAATACATTCTTTGGAGCCATAATATAGTCTTAATTACTTATATTAATATTGGTATTACCTGTACATTGTATAGCTTGAGCACGCTACCAGCTGGATACAGGTCCTCCCACACCTCCCTGCCGGGCGCCTGCGGAAGCAGCGACCGATCTCGGGCCCAACTGAATCCCAGCACGCCGTGTAAACGACCTGCATCCGCCAGACATGTGATACTCACGTTTTCTCCCTGGATGAATGTTGGTGTAAGATAATAATAAAATTTGTAAAGTATAATTTTTTGTATACATTTTTAAAATAGTCAATTAAGTTTGGTGGCAGCGAAGGATACAAAAAAAATACAATTTACTTAATAAAAAATATTGAAATAAAAAATACAATTAATTAAAACTAAGGTAAAGTGCTTGTAAGTCAACGATTGACACAAGAATGAATATATTTTATACTCGATTCCCATCGATGGTGAGAATGCAAGCCGTATGGTGTCTTCAGCATAATCGAAGCGTGGTGTCAGCATTTAACCGTGTGAAACCAAGTTGGTGCTTACTAAAAGAATTGCCCTTGGCTATGCTTGCGTAACAAGTCTATAAACATTACTAATGTTATTATTATTTTTATATTTTTATTATCTCTGAGTTTATCCCTGAGTTCGCAATTTCGAGTTCTGCTCGTCTGGATAAATATTGAATTATATATTTATTTTAAAGAAATTGTTTACTTGTATAAATAGAATATTCATATTGAACATCCATATAAATACTCTTTTATTATGTATGTATAGCGTATAATTTGGTAGGTAATGTATCTTTAAACATTAACTTATAAGCTCACTCACCTTGTTGACGGTAAGTGTAGGGGGCACTAATCGTATGTCGGGAGGCCGAAGGATGTTCACTCTCAACGCCTTACACCTCCTCCGCCCAGCGTCATCAGCGGAACAGGACCATTTCCCACTATCAATCTTTTTGGCTTCAGATATACCTAATACTGACATTCGTCTTCCTAAAGCATCTTCAGCTACAGTTCGACTCCAGATGTCTCTACAATTAAAAATCAGCGTACTCGTAAATAAAACAATATTTGGCCAAAAAGATTAATCGTACTTAACTTTAGAACAACCCACCTCGTAGTTCCGTTAAAATTCACTTTAACACCATCTTTGTACCAAGTGAATATGATGTCAGGAGATCCATACGCCATACAGCTCAGTATAAACTCTGACCCCTCCCATACCTCCTGTCGGTGGTTAACGATCAGGGCCTGGTAAAGGTACAAAGGAATAAAAAGTACGAAAGGCGTAGCAAAATGGTCTGCGACTGGGTGATCCCGTTAAAGCTATACCAGTCAGTATTATTGTATAATGACGAAATATATTACAAATAGTAAAAGTTATTTCTATAATATATATATATATATATATATATATATATATATATATATATATATATAAGGTTGGGGAAAAAGAAATCCATTATTTTTGCGTGAAATTCGGGACTCTATTTAAGATGCTTCGGATTGTCCGATTTGGGTCAAATAAGCGCCGTTTTTTGCTACAATTTGTCGCCATTTTAAAGGTAATTTCATAATGTCTCTTCGAAAAACTCTAATAATCGATTTTCACAATCTTCTCTTGATCCTAATTTCTTATCGCTCAGGAAGTTTTGCAATGCGAGAAAAAGGTGGTAATCGCTTGGTGCCAGGTCCGGACTATATGATGGATACATTAAAACCTCCCAACCAAGCTCCCGGAGTTTCTGGCGAGTCACTACAGACGTATGAAGCCGTGCGTTGTCCTGATGGAGCACAACACCTCTTCTTTTGGCCAATTCTGGCCCTTTCTGGTCAATCGCTAGTTTCAAACGGTCCAGTTGTTCACAGTACAGATTTGAATTTAGTGTTTGGCCATACGGAAGCAACTCATAATGAATGATTCCTTTAAAGTCCCACCAAATACACAGTAGAACCTTCCTGGCCATTAGTCCTGGTTTGGCCACCGTTTGAGCTGCTTCACCACGCTTTGACCACTTTCGTTCTTCTTTGATCGTTTTCACACTATATTATCGTATGTGACCCATTTCTCATCCCCAGTCACTATCCGTTTAAGTAATGGGTCGATTTCATTCCGTTTGATCAAGGCTTCGCAAATGGAAATTCGATCCAATATGTTTTTTGGTGTTAATTCGTGCGGCATCCAAACATTGAGCTTTTTTTTGTATCCATCTTTGCGCAAATGGTTTAAAACTTTTTTATGGTCGATATACAGCTCCTTGGCGATGCTGCGACTACTAACATGCCGGTCAACTTCGATTTTCTCGATGATTTTATCGACATTTTCGACTACGGGCCTGCCTTTGCGAGGTGCATCTTTAACATCAAAATTGCCTGAACGGAACCGACGAAACCAAAATTGCACGTAATTAGCTGTTACCGTATCAGCACCATAAACACCATTCACAATTTCAGCAGCCTGGCTTGCATTTTCACTTTTGTCAAAGAAAAACTGTAAAATATACCGAATTTTCTCTTTGTTGCCTTCCATTTTTAACGCCCTGTAACTCACGACAGAATGGAACAAGCGGAAAACAATTGAAGGAGTTTTTAGTATGAAAGATCACCTTGACAACGAGCATAAACTTGAAATTGTTTGATAGATGCTTTTCGAGATATTGATCACTAAAGCCACCTACCGAGAAAATAATGGTTTTCTTTTTCCCAAACTCATAATTTGCTTCAAATTTTTGTAAGTAACGTAGGTCATAGGTTTTTTAATTATAGCATTAAAATATTCAAACCTTAATATAAAACAATTTATGTCAGGATCTCTTATATTTTTTGAGGAATTAACATTTTGAATCTATCTTCGACTAATTATCCAACATGATTGAGAAAGTTTTAATTTATTTATAAATTTGTGCGGTCAAAACAAATATGATGACATTAATTTCAATTAAATTTGTTTACAGTATGCAATTTTTTCTTTTTCGATTATGGAAATACTACTACTTATTCGAAAAAATATCCAATTTGATATCTAGAATAGATCCATATTAGATTGGGTAATAGGAGTTGGCTGCATATTAAAATGTTAAATACTATTACGTCGTACAATTATGGTATCAAAGTAATATATTTAATTTATAAAAATATCCGGCATGTGTGAAAATATCTTCGCAGTCACCGCGTGAACATTACAAATAAATAAATGTTCAAGAGGAGGCTTGGGACGGCGGAGCTGAATTTTATAGCCTCTTTACTTGGAAACTTGCCTTTATTCGTTTTGCAAAAGTTATTTATTTTTTTAAATAAATGATAAAGTAGTTTAGGTAATGTCACTTATATTATTTTCACAAAGTAAAAATAGTATTTGATAAAACTGATCAGCAATTTTGTAAATACAATTTAAAATAAGTGAAATTTTTACTACAACTAAATATAAAATTAAGAATAAAATAGTACTCAATTAGTTGAAAAAAAATATATACAAAAAGTTACGATACATTCCATTTGGCTATTATAATATATAAGACAGAACTGTGTGTGAATAAAATAAACATATAATAAACATTTTTTTTTTGCGACCAAATATCGGCGCGATTGGAGTGTATATTGCAGAGTGGAGTGTACAGTGCAGCGGAAACAGGAGTCTGTAGGAACAGTATAAATACTCATTTTTACTTTACAACTTTCTATTTCACCTGAACAAGTTTATGTAAGGGTTACAATTTATTGGGAAGGTATTTGTTTTCTTTTTCAGTCAAATACGACGACTTTGAATTTATTCTAATATTAATTTAATTATACTTTATAGTGATTAATTTTAGTTTGATTTTAAAATGACTTTGATATGACTTTGACTTTATTTTGATCTTAATTTGACTTTGTGTTTGGTTGATGATTTTTATTAATATTGAAATACTAACATGTAAGCTAAGTGCAGGCTGCATATTAAAGTGTAGCGTGGTGGGGAGCAGGCGTAGGCGGTCAGTGCGGGTCCTCGCGGCTGCGAGGCGCGCGAGCGCAGTCCTCAGCGCGCCCGCGTCACGTCTCTCCGCCCACACTCTCAGACACACTGTACGTACTCCGGTTGTTTCAGCGGCGCTGAATATAACATTCATTTGTGTTTTTTATAACTACCTGAATAAAGTTTCTTTTCCTTTCACTACCTTTACTCAGATGTCTATATTAATGAGTTCGTATTCAGATTCAGATAACTATAAATGACAATTATTGAAATCGGTCTATATCCATGTATAAGCTCAAAAAATAGTACTTTAGAAATATTTTTACCGAATATTATATTAAGAATATATGTTATTTGTTTTAATGTGTTAAAAGTTATGCAGTATATAATGTTTAGTTTAGAAAGTTTTGCCTTAGAAACAGTTTATTAAAGTTATTACAAGGTTGAATGGAATACCTTAATTTAAGATGCAATTAATTTCATAAAAAACATATATTTATGTATGTATGTATGTACTAAAATAATATCACCTAATAAGAAGTAAGACACTTCACTGTTTTACTAACCACATTTAACAAACTGTTTAGTGTCAACATTAGTTGATATACAATATTAAAATTTGATAAGATATATTAATACGTAAAACAAGATAAATTAAAGGCTTACAAGTTCGTTTTATGTTAATTCTAGGTCCATACTCTTATATTGTAGCCGTCAAGGATATTAATAAAATTACAAAGCCACTAAAACCTTTCATTGATAAATATTCTGCACTTATCACTCTGGTGGCCGTCGAAAAAATATTTTGAATGATTTATGACTTTCCTCAGTTTTTTTAATTCCTTTGTGATCTCTACCATCTAGGTTTAGTTCATAAGTAATAAAAATAACTAAGTACGCTCTTGTTATATATTATTAGATTCTTTATCCCTTAAATTGTATGAACTTTACTTAATTTTTTTAATAACAAACTAGTCCTATTTATAAATATTTAAAGGCTGAGTTTCAGACATTACAGGTGTTAAATAAAATAAATAAGACAGAATTTGAACTCCTGCTACAAACAAGTTTGGTAAGTTTCACCCCGCGGCTGAAATAAACAAAAAGAGCCCAGGCGTCATAATTAAAACTTAATTAATATCAACTACAAACTTTATTTTACTTCAAATTCCTTGAATTCTCATTTAAATATTTAAGCCTCTTGTTACCATGTTTTGTGTTAATAGAATTTTGATTAGTAAGTTACTTGTTAAAACAATTTACTAATTAATACATTATATAAAGATTAAGTACAAGTATATAATAAAAATGTAATTTTCTTACCTTATATTTAAAATTTCAATCTCATCATGTAATGTTATATTTGAAGTTCTTAAATAATTTGTAATCTGAAAATTAATTATTTAACTTCAATTAAACTTACAACAACTTAGACTCAATTATAACTTTAGAGTCGTTTTCTTACGTGTTTAATTATTTCTTGAGATATGTTTATATTTTCTTGATCCACTATTTGAAGCCTTGTTTCAAAACGGGCGGAGGCTGTATAAAGGTAAGATTAATCTAAAGTGTACCAAAAATATATAAATAATTTTTAATGATAAGTAAACTCAGAACTTTACATTGTTAAAGGTTTTTTAAATTCTATAATTAATATTTAAAGAGATAATTAAATATATAAAATATACTTACAAACGTCGCTGTCTTTGTGATTACAATCACAAGTTCCTGCCTTGCATCCTTCAGCACATTCTTCTACACCACATTCTAAGAAAAATATTTAAAAGTAAGAAGTAAGTTAAGATATTATTGACCAAAGGACGAATGCTGAGCGCAGCGAAGCGTTTACTTTTCATGCAATCGTCACGAAAATTGGTAGCTGTGTTCTTTGAATTATTTTCATTTTTATGTAGAGCCGTTTTTTTGCTTGGGCAAAAAAAAACAAAATGGCGGACTTGGAGAAGATGGAGTGCACCTCGTAAAATCCACTACAAATAATTTCCCAACATTCTCTCATCCCCTAATGTACTGAGGTCTAGTGTTCACCATTAACATTTTATATAAACAATACATACACACATTATAAAGTACAATACTTTAAGTAGAGTTAAATATTTAATAAAATAGCTTTATATTAATAAGCGTTTTTTTTAGGTGGTAGAGCGTAGCTGTAGTTTTCTGACTGCAGCTCATATTGGGCTGGCTCGACCGGGGAAGGACCGCCCTCTCACAGAAGACCGACGTGTAGTAACCAAATTCATTTGGTTATGTTCCGTCGGTGAGTGAGAGAATCCGGAAGCCCAACCCCCTCCCTCCTGCCAAACATGATAGCGATATCTCCAAAAAGTATACCCCAGGAGGGTACCGGCTTTGATGAAGCCGGGGACCCCCTCCCCGAGCAAAAATTCAATGTGCACCATGCCGATAGGCTAGAGTTACGTGCCACTGACTACGCGGGGAGATCTGTGTTTGACTTTGCTCTGGCAAATGGTCTCTCCCAGCTGGTAAAAACGCACACTCGTCTACTGGACGTGGACAGCCACACGCTCTCTTTGTTGGATCTTCTGCTGACTACACATCCAGAAAAGTACTAGATCACTGTCAAGGCTCCCTTAGGTTCCTCTGATCACTGTCTGGTGCGGAGTGTAGTGCCCATTCAACGTTATGCTCGCACAAGACCTGCGACTCGACGCGTTTGGCACTGCAAGTCAGCAGATTGGGATGGAATGCGGTCCTTTTTTGCATTCTACCCATGGGGCCGATTTGTTTCCCTTCCAATGATCCTAGTGACTGCGCTGCAGCAGTAGCTGATGTGATACTTCAGGGCATGGAACTATTTGTAGCAAGCTCTGTGGTACCACTTGGTAGCAGATCGCGGCCTTGGTTTGATGCGTCTGTCAGGGCTGCAGCAGCTGGCAAACGGCTGGCTTATCAAGCTTGGCCTAGTCACTAAGGATCCGAACTCTAGAGTTCTGAAGAGGAAATACAACCGTTCCTCCAGATTCTTCAAACGGCAAATCGCTAGAGCCAAGTTCAAGCATGTCGTCAAAATTGGGGATCAGCTGGCAAAGTACCCGCCTGGCACGCGCAAATTCTGGGCGCTTTCCAAGGCCACTCTGGGCAACTTTAGCCAGCCGTCCCTACCGCCGTTGCACATGGGGAATGACTCTCTGGCCCACACGGCAAAAGAGAAAGCCGATCTCTTGGGCACTCTTTTCGCCTCCAACTCGACTTTGGACGACCATGGAAAGACACCGCCTATGATCCCGCAGTGTCGCAGTTCAATGCTGGAAATAGTTTTTCGCCAAAAAACTATCAGGCAGTCTCTATTATCCTTGGTTGTTCATAACTCGAGTGGGCCGGATGGCATTTCTCCATTAGTGCTACGAACGTGTGCCCCTGAGTTCACTCCAGTGCTAACGCGTCTATGTCGGTACTCCTACCTTAAAGGCGTAGTCCCGGTCTCATGAAAGTGTGCCCTTGTCCATCCGATCCCTAAAAAGGGTGATAGCTCGGACCCAGCTAACTACTGACCTATCGCCATTACCTCCCTTCTCTCCAAAATAATGGAGATTATTATCAACCGTCAGCTCCTAACGTACCTCGAGGATCACCAATTGATCAATGACCGGCAGTATGGCTTTCGCCATGGTCGATCAGCTGGTGATCTTCTGTTATACCTTACGCACCGTTGGGCAGCGGTTATTGAAAGCAAGGGAGAGGATCTGGCAGTTAGTCTGGATATGGCAAAAGCCTTTGATCGTGTATGGCACAAGGGGCTTCTTTCGAAGCTACCTTCCTATGGGCTTCCCGAGAGTTTATGCAAGTGGATCACCAGTTTTCTCACTGGGTGGAGCACACAGGTCGTTCTCGACGATTTTTGCTCGTCCCGTGAACACTGATGTACCCCAAGCCTGCGTGCTATCCCCAACTCTGTTCCTCCTGCACATCAATGATATGTTGAATATTTCCAACATAGATTGTTATGCGAATGACAGCACTGGGGATACGGTATATTCCGGTCGTGCAGGTCTCTCTCGGGAAAACGTCGACGAATGCCGAAAGAAACTTGTGTCTTCAATAGAGACCTCTCTGGGGATGGTCTCTGAGTGGGGTGAACTGAACCACGTTCAGTTCAATCCCCTAAAGACACAGGTTTGCGCGTTTACCACTAAGAAAACCCCATTTGTCGTATCACCGCTCTTCGAGAGCACTCCTCTTATTGCCTCGCCAAGTATCAGAATACTGGGTCTCGACATTTCGAGCGATTGTCAGTTTCGTGGTCATCTGGAGGGCAAGGCCAAGTTGGCCTCGATGAAATTGGGAGTGATCGATAGAGCGAGGCAGTATTTCAAACCTGGTCAAAGACTTGCGCTCTATAAGGCGCAGGTCCGGCCACACATGGAGTACTGCTCTCATCTCTGGTCCGGATCACCCCAATATCAGCTTCTACCATTTGACCGCGTACAAGGGAGAGCCGTTCAGATGCGTGGCGATCTTCCACTGTGCGGTTTACAAGAACTTTTTTCCCACGTTCCACTCGGATTTGGAAAGAACTCTTTTCGGCGGTATATCCAGATCGCTACGACATGGGTACCTTCAAAAAATTCGTCTTCTCCTACCTACAAGGCCGGCACTACTCTTCTAAATCCTCGGATGTTGCAAGAGTTCATGGGCGGCGGTGATCACATACCAACGGTGACCCGCAAGCTCGTTTGCCCTCCTCTAACATAAAAAAAAAAAAGCGGTCCTTCTTTTAAAGACATTTAAAATACAGTTTAGGTACAGCTACAGTTTTTGCCGAAAGGTTCCTTCTTGATGTCAATGACTCCTAAAGACGACAAGGATGGAAATGGCCAGAAATAACGATAATGCTATATTATTTGCTCATTAAACTTGGAGGTATATATTGAGGCAACTTGGTTTATTACAACAATGCTAGGATGGTTAGTTAATCGAGCGTATGTTTAGAAATTTTCTTCTTATACTTTTGTATATATAGCAGATAAGGTTGAATAACAGGTTTGAATTAAAGTTTATATACCTTAAAGTTAATGAAAAATATTGTAAATTTATCTAACAAAGAATCAGTTAATAGAACCGGCTTTCACTATCTATTTCATAAAATGATTACTATGTTTTCAGGGTAATAATTTTTTTTTTAAATAAACAGAATCAACATGAAATCTCTATATACTCCATAAAAATAAATAATGCATACAAGTTTTATTTTATAATTACACATAAGCAGAAGAATAATGATTCACTTGGCAGTATTGCTAGCCACGGATTTCCCTTTTCTTATTATTAATTATTATTAGGAGGGCTTATCGAATTGATTGCGATGGTTCTAGTTGTTTGTAAATATATTGACGTTTGTGAAACAGTGGTCATAATAAAAAAAAAACCGACTGAGTTTGTTGTGTAGTTCTTCTCAGACCAAGGCGCGTTTGGAACCCTCGTAGCCTTATTTTAAGTTAGACTGTCTTTATAGAAGGGCTTATTTTGATACATACGATATCAAAATAGACCCTCCTATCACTTCCATTTGACGTACACAAGTGATCACTGGTATTGATTCAAAGTGGAAAATATATAAATAAATAAAATAAATAAAAATAAATAAATAAATTACAGAAATACGGAGCGACGTATACATTCAATTCAAATTCATTATACTTTAGTATCATATAAATATCAATTTTAATTAAAGTTACCGGGCGCTTCAATCTCATCTTCACAGAGATCTCCAGTGAAGCCCGGCGCGCAGATGCAGCTCACAGCCGCTGGACCCATTTGACTGTAAGAAATATTAATTGATTATACACAAAAGTATTATACAGTTTAACTTGGAGGTTTTTCTTTAATATAGATAAGTATAATAATATTGTATATATAAGTTATAAACAATAATATAATATGCAAACTAAGATCGAACACCGGATGTATGAAACATTTTTCAAGTGTGTAATATTTAGAACATAACTCCAATTTAACGAGCTTGTTTGGATTGATGCTATTATCACAGCGCTGAGAGCAGTACATACACGCAGGCAAATGTATCATGTCAGGTAAAGAGTTTGAAAGCATTTCAAATTATGCGATAAACACTGCCATGATGCTTTTCTCATTTTACTCTCTTTTATTTGTTCAATTACATGAATGGATGGTTCAATAGAGATATGTGTGCCAAATCTGAAATTATCAAAGAAAATTTTTATATAAAACTTTGGTTGGAAGGCATAAATTACGGTAAAGAATTTCTAAATACATTGGGGAAGGCAATGGCGGATACATGGCAAAAATGTTCCGGGGTTATTGAACAATCGGTACAAGGGGTTTGAAATTAAGAATTTTGATTGGTCCCTTTTAGAACGTAAATACTAAATATGAGACAATGCTGAAATTTCCACCTTGGAGAGTTTAAAGTAATAAATCCGTAAATTTTGTAGCAACAATTTTGTGACCCAAAAAATATTTTTTAAAGCTACCGAAACTGGTAAAATCAAAACATCATAAATAATGTAAATTTAACTTCTAAGAAGCGAAACTTTTTCAACAAATGTCTAAGTAAATTACGAGGACTTAGGATATGATCTCTTTTCAGATGGATTGTGAAATATAAATAGATATAAGCGATTGTGAAAAGTTTTTAAAATAAAACAAAAACAATATAACGTCTAATCGACTAAAACGTGCGAAGCGTGGGAAAATAGGAATAGAATTTTTAACCAGTTGATGTTATATTTTTTCGTGAATGAAGTCAGATTCCTTAAAAATATTTTTTAAGCTATCCCAGGCAATAAAGATATTAAAGTAATATTATTATATAAATATTATAATTATAGTGTTTAATCACGACATTGCATCTGTCCTTGCCTAAACCCTAGTAGAGATTTAAAAAGTCATAAAAGCACGTGCTGTAAGTTGATGTTTATTTTTGAAATGAACCAACAAATACATATTATAAATTTATTACAAATTTACCTAATACAGATGTTACTTATTTAATCAAAGTAAAAAAAACCTATTTTTTTTGTCAGTTGACCATTACTAACAATTAAAAAAGGTAAAAGTGTTTTATACCTCCAAAATGCTTTTCACAAATATATATGAAATGGATTTATAAACCTAATTTCAGCAAATATATAAAGGTTGACACGGGTAATGCTTACCCGCAGGTGCCTCCATTTTTGCACATGTAAGGGGTCTTCGGACATAGAGGTCCCACTTCACAATCAGCACCCGAGTATCCTTCAAAACAATCGCAGTAAAATTCCCTGTGACATAAAAATATTGAAATATAGTTAGGGTGTATTTTTAGTTATTATTTACTTATCATAAATTATTAAAATATGTGTGTATTTTTTTGTACTTTTAAAATATGGGCAGAGATTTAAATTTCAATCGGTGCTCTGAGGCTTTATTGTTGGATAAATTTCTGTAAATTGCTTATTCTTGTCTACCGTCAATTTTATTACATCAGTACATTTGGAAATTATATGAAGCCATGAAGCTAAAAAAAATTAATATTATAAAAGATGAACTATTTTATAAACAATACGAAAATTTTATTACATATCTTTTATTCAATAAAAGAGTTAATAAGAAGTACAAGTAATATATTTGATGCTTAAATTTCTTCTATCTACTTAATATCCTTTAAAGTTTGGAGGCCAAGTAGTTAATTTTGGAAAATTATTTCATATTTTAGTAATAATGTGGCTTGTAAATTGTCCAATAACCGCCTATATACATAACAAGATGCACTTACAATGAACATTGTGCATAATTCAAAGAAAGTAAGCTACTTAAGATATTAACAAAATTAATTCCGAAACATCAAACACGGATCGAGGAATTATCTTAGGAATAAATATTTGAAATGAAGACTTATATTTTGAATGACCATACCATGTTTGTTTGGAACACTTTATTTATATTAAAAAAAAACGTTTACGAAATACTTTAAAATTAAATTTAGTGATTGGATTACCGTAGGAATATATAGAAGCAGAGAAAGATTATATGATTTATATGGTGAGAGGCAATGGAATCATGATCCGGTGTTCTTGAATAGAGTTAGAAATTTCTCTAAAATGAATATAAATAAAGAAATAAAGAAAGATGAATGCTGTGGAGATGTGATCTCTTAATATGCCGAATATACGGAGTCAGTTTAGCTGACCGAATCCGCAATGAAGAGATCCACAGAATTGCAGTTACTTGCGAAGATGTCACGATGAGAATGAAAAAGAACGTGCTCGGGTGGTTTGAGCACGTCGAACGAATGAGTGGTGATGATGAGTGAAAGAATGGTAAAAAAGATTTATAAAGGAAAAGTGAGCGGTAAGAGAGACAGGGGAAGGCCTTGAGTGACCTTCGAAAACACAGTTTTTGCCTGAAATCTGCATCACTAACAAAGACTTATGGAGATCATTGTTTCGTCTTGATGTGAATAAAGCCAGTGGTCCTGATGGTATACCGGCCATTCTGCTCAAGACATGCACAGCTGAGTTGTCTACTGTATTGACACGTCTGTATCGTCTCTCTTTCAAGACTGGAATAGTGCCGAAATCTTGGAAGCTTGCTAACGTGCAACCAGTGCCCAAAAAAAGGCAGTCGTGCCGATCCTGCCAATTATAGACCGATTTCAATCACTTCCATACTCTGCAAGACTATGGAGTGTGTATTGAACTCGCACCTTTTAGCGTACCTTGAAGGTAACGATCTCTTCAGTGACCGAAAGTACGGGTTTTGCCGAAATAGGCCCACTGGGGACCTTCTAGTGTACGCTACGCACATTTTAGGCGAGGCCATCGAGAAGAACGGAGAAGCGGTCACCGTCTCTCTTGACGTCTCGAAGGCATTTGACAGGGTCTGGCATGCGAGCCTTATAAGCAAGCTTTCAACATACGGCATATCTCCTGGTCTGATCGGCTGGGTAACGGACTTTCTGCAACTCTCTTTCTGCTGCACATTAACGATCTGCTGACGCCCGGTATCTATGGGTATGCAGACGACAGCACAGTTGTAGAAAAATACCTGCCGAGTAGTCGGGTTAGTAGAGATCAAGTACATTCTGAAAGAGAAGCCATCGTGCAACGTTTGAATGACAAACTTCAGGCAGTCTCCGCATGGGGCAAAGCCAATCTTGTCAAATTCAACGTCACCAAAACGCAGACGTGTCTGCTTACTGCCAAAAGGAGCCCTTTCACCTTGGCTCATACTTTCCAGAGTGTATCTTTGAAATACAGTGACTGACCTCAGTTGTTAGGCTTAGAGATTTCCTCGAACCTCAACTTTGGTCGGTGTATTGATTCCAGAGCAAGAGCAGCTGCAGGAAAGCTCGCCGTTCTTGTGAAGGTCCGTCAGTACTTTACACCGGGACAGCTGCTTGTATTATACAAAGCACAGATCCGGTCGTGTGTGGAGTACTGTGGGCATATATTCACTGGTGCTGCTAAGTCTCATCTTGCGGTTCTAGACTCAATTCAGAGGCGAGCAAAGAGGCTTATAGGCGATCCCGAATTGGTTGAAGCCAACCTCCACAGCATTGAACACAGGCGTAGAATTGCTAGCCTCTCAATATTCTATAGGATACATGTTGGTGAGTGTGCGCAGGAATTACATGATTTAATTCCTCCGACCCCCTTCCATCACAGGACGTTCCGACGCACGGCAGATATCCATCCTTACATTGTGGACATTCCCCCTGTCCGAACAAAGCGCTATGCTTCGTCTTTTTTAGTTCGTACAGCGAAGGACTGGAACAGCTTGCCTGCGTCGGTATTTCCGTCCCATTACGATGTGGGTGTCTTCAAGAGAAGAGTGAATAGGTTACTGGGTTAATGCGCCTTACCATCTATGACTACATTTCCACTTTCCATCAGGTGGAATGTAGTCAAGCAAACCAGATGGTATAAAAAAAACAGTAGCTATGATACTGGAGGAAGGTCACGTAAAAAGCATGAGGACCCCCCGGAGGGCATGCATGAAGAGGTTGTTGTCTGTGGCCGAGGCGAAAGAGGTATGCAGGGACCGTAGCGTTTGGAGCTCCGTCGTCTCTGGCTACCCTGCAAGAGATATGGCGTGAAGCTAAATAAATAAATAAATAAAATATTTAAGAACGTTTGCGTACAAGTCCATTTATATAAAAAATAAAATTTTAAATTCAGAAGATAAAATAAAGGCAACTTGGGATGTTTTATCTAGTTTTACTGGAAAATCTAGGGCTGCCAATGGACCTATAAAGTTGAAAATTGATAATATTGAAATAAATAAAGAATCAAAGGTGGCGGCTGTTTTTGAGAACTTTTTTACTGAAATCCCAATATCAGTCACACGTAATTTAAATTCTTCATCATCTGATGCAATCGACGAATTAAACAAAAATGTTAAAGTCAATAATAAATGTTTTGATTTTAAACCTGTTTCATCAGATGAAATAGTTAACACATTTAAAACCTTAAATTCTAAGAAAACCGGTGATCTCTGGGGTATGTCAGTTAAATTGATTAGCACTATTATAAATGATATTGCTCCTCAATTATCCCCTATTTTTAACAAATGTATCGAAACCGGTATATTTCCAGATTTGATGAAAAACAGTAAAATAGTTCCTTTGTTTAAAAGTGGCGATAGATTGGATCCCGAAAATTATAGACCTATCTCGACCTTCCCGACCTTGAGTAAGATCTTCGAGAAAATTATTTTAAATCAGATGTCAGAGTTTGTGTATAGCAGTGGGATCATGCATAGTGAACAATATGGTTTCACCAAAGGCAAATCAACGACTGATGCGGGTTCCGCGCTTCTTAAGTACATTTACGACGCATGGGAAAAGTCGCAGAATGCAATTGGGGTGTTTTGCGATTTGTCCAAAGCCTTTGATTACGTAGACCATCGGACGTTGCTATGCATACTAAACCACTACGGCGTACGGCGAACGGCGAACGGCGCTGCGCTTCATCTTATTGCCTCTTACCTGAATCAAAGAGTCCAGACAGTTTACGTAAATAATTCTAAATCGTCTGGTTCTCACCTAAAGATGGGTGTTCCACAAGGATCTATTCTGGGCCCCTTTTTGTTTTTACTTTATATTAATGACTTGCCCTTTTTTGTTGAAGGTCTGTGTGACATTGTACTCTTCGCGGATTTTTTTTTTTTTTTTTTTTTGCGGAATGTTATTGCAGTTAGCCAGAGTGGCTGTTACTGCGTCACCGGGTGGGTGGGCGGGCGCTATGCGGCACCGCCCTTGAAAATACCGGGCCCTGATTGGCCCGGGGGAACGTCCGTCCTAAGGGTGCCTCTAGTAGGCCGGCCCTCGGCTTAGGACGTCGTAGGATTGGAGGAATATTAATAAATATAATATGTCTAACGCCCCCCGACGACAGAACACCGGGGCAACGTAGCTGCATCGCCCTACATAAATATAATAAGACTCTAACGCCACCCGGCGGCAGAACGCCGGGTCAACGTACTGTGGCGGTGACCTCGCCTACGCCGGCGCAGGCGGTGTGTGTTGAGTGTGGGGTCGTTGTCCTTGTTGTCAGTCGTGATTTTGTCATCGGGGTCTAAGAGTACGTCTTTGGGACGCCTCATTTTGGGTCTAGTAAAAGGTCGCGGGGGATACCTAGTAATTTCGGTTACTAGGGGATTGGGATGTGTTTCAGCGCTTTTAAAGAATTGTTCTGATAATGTTTTGAAGAAACATTTTATGGAAGGAAGTTGTAAGTCTCTGTGTAGGTCGTTGTTTCTGACGAACCACGGGACGCCTGTTGCAAGACGGGTGAATTTATTTTGTAACACTTGAAGAGCGTTTAATGTACTTTTAGGAGTGTGAGCGAAGCACACGCTAGCGTACGACATGATGGGGCGAATGCAAGTCTTGTAGAGCGTGACCTTATTTCTAAGAGACAGCTTACTTCGACTGCATAGTAACGGATACAGGCGGCCTTGTACAAAGGCCGCTCTGTTTCTCACGGTTTTAACGTGAGACTTGAAGTTGAGATAGGAGTCTAGAGTGACCCCTAGATATTTGACTTCGTTTCGCCACGGAACGGGTTGCTGGAAGAGCGTAATGGGTTCAAGGGGACGGAGACGATGTTTATGAGAGAAGAGCACACAAGTACTTTTCTCTGGGTTAATTTCAATTCTCCACATACGAAACCATGCACTTATTTTGTGCGCGGTTCGTTGGAGGCGAGAACGGATAAGGTCGGGGTGTCTACCTGTAGAGTATATAGCGGTATCATCCGCGAATAGGGCTAATTTAGTGAACCTACGGGGTCTAGGTATATCACTGGTGAAAATCGAGTAGAGTATTGGCGAGAGCACGGAGCCTTGGGGGACTCCGGCTTGGAGAAATCGTGGTGTTGAGAGCTCGCCCTCTACTTGGTAGAGGAAGGACACTCTTCGCGGATGACACCTCGCTTATTTTTAAAGTCGAGCGTGATAGGACCAATAATGACGAAGTAAACAGTACTTTGTCACGAGTCCTTCATTGGTTCGAAATTAATTATTTAGTTAAATGCTAAGAAAACTAAATACATAGAGTTTACACTTCCTAATGTAAAAAGTAAAAATTTTAACTTGCTCCTTAACAATGAAGTGTTAGAATTGATTGACTCAACAAATTTATTAGGTATAGCATTAGTTAAAAAGCTCCAGTGGAACCCCCGTCTCTCAACACTCGCAGCCAAACTCAGCTCCGCCGTCTTTGGAATTAGAAAATTTTGACAATTAACGGACATTTATACGGCTCGACTTGTTTATTATAGTTATCTTACGGTATTTTATTATGGGGCAGTGCTGCCGAAATTAATTCTATATTTATTTTACAAAAAAGAGCTGTGCGGGCTATTTATAACTTAAAAGCTAGAGATTCTCTGAGAGATGTTTTTAAAGAAATAGGTATTCTTACAGTCGTTTCGCAATACAAATTTAATAACATATTATATATACGTCAAAATTTAAATAGTGATATAAGAAACAGTAACAGACACGCGATAAATACGAGAAATAAAAACAAACTCGTAACGCCAAAGTTTCGGCTTCAAAAAGTTAATAAATCCTTCATAGGTTTGAGTATAAGCATATGTTATATAAGAAAGTTCCAAAAGATATCTTAGACCTTCCATTTCTTAGTTTTAAATCTAAAATCAAAAGTTTATTATTAAATAAATCGTATTCAATAGTTTTTAGTGGATCGAAATACGTGGAACTTAAGTTGTTGAATCATTTGCAGGATTTATATTATAATGTACATTACCTATTGTTATATTTCTTTTGAAAAGAGCAACTGTTGAGTTTTTAGCCGGCTTTTCTCAACAGAGCAGCATTCCGAGCCGGTGGTAGCTTACTTACGGACTGACTACACTGACCTTTTTTTATATTGTAGTAATTGACGATTTAAAAGTGCGTGTAAATACCTTCTTGAATAAAGATATTTTGAATTTGAATTTGAATATAACTGCAAATGATTCATTAAAAATATTCATTAATTTTTATTTAGTGAATATTTTAAATTATTCATTCAGTAAAATTCTCCGATTATACTACTTGTATCAGTTCAATTATTCTGTAATTGGAGTCGAAATAATTAATTAGATTTCACAGGCGGTCCAAAAAAATCATGAATATTTTAGGAATAAATTTTTATTTAAAGGACGTTATGAATTTATTTTTTACTTATAATTATAAGCGCATTTTCAATAGAAGAAAAATAGTTAACTTAATTTTAGTTTTTTTTATTAAATTACTTACTTATAATCATGTTTAGCATAACAATGTCCGAGGAGCCGGCACTCGATGGTACTGCAGGACTTTGGACCGGGTCCATCATTGGCTCCTTTCACCATATATGTCATGTTGAATCCAAAAACCGAGAGTAGTCCTAGGGCTCTAAACTGTGTTCCCTCCAGCCTGTTCAAGGTCAGTTCTACCACGAGAACTGGGCTTTGTACCTGTAAAAGAAAAATATTATCAGCAATTGAATGCTTATTCCGAGATAGCATCCAAGTCACACCTTACTGAAGTTATGTGAATATCTCTTCTGTGATATACTTGTTCTACTCAAAGACAAAGTATAGTTAATTACAAACTACACGCAAGATTTGTAAACTCTTTTTTGATACTCAAATGATAATAATTGTTATTTCACAAGTAACAGAACACAGTATTGTTAGTTATAAATTGATTTACAATTTACAATAAATATAATTGATGCTCGAAAGTATATCGAAGAATTTAATTTCACAGTTAAAGACAACTTAATAACGAACGAAAGTTAAAGCTGAATGAAATAAGTTGCTCTTAAATAAATAATAATAAATGTATAATAAAAAACTAGCTGATAAAGTTATAACAATATAACAAGATTTTCTTTATCAAAATTTTATTGTTTCTTTAATACTTATTTATATATTATGATTATTGCCAGAATCAAAATGTTGTATATTAGAGTGATCCCATTAAAATTTAGGCCCATAGCACTTTATCTGATGCTGATTTACTTTTGAGTTTTTAATTTTGATGCTTTCAAAACATGGTCGAAGGCGAAGGCGTTTTTCTTAGTATTAAACTACTACTACTCATATGGCTCTTAATCCATCTTTAAATTCTATATTTTACTTGTCTTATTATATCTATTATCGGAGGTATATCAACATTAGCAGTATCTTGTTGAACATAGGATTTTAAGACGATGAAACCAGTTCCCCACTTGCTAATTAATCCTGTGCTGTACATCTAAGGTCATTGGAGGTCTGTCTATTATACCATTTAATTGTCACAAACCGGATGTGAGATCGTAAGATATGTATGCATTGAACTATAATAGTAACTTATATCTGGATATTTATTTAATACATATATATTCTTATTAACAATTTTATTTAATAAATATTTTTATTTTTATTATTCTGTCTCTCTGTCTGTCTGTCTGTTGCCAAAGCAGTCGGGAGTTGATCTGTAATAAATTTAATAATACATAAGAATTATTAATTTGTTTATTTACCACCCTCGGTGACGCCACGTGATCGTACTAGAATAAGCGGGAAATAAAAAGTAGGAGCGATATTACGTATGTATAATAAAGTAAGAGAAAGAAAAGTCTCCTAATCAAATACTGGCTCAAACGGCATTACGACAGCTACCCATTTTCAGAAAGAGTTTTATTACATTACTGAACATAACTTTTCACCATATTCATAACGTCTAAGGCTTGAGTTGTATCTTGGAAAAGTTCCCTACATATATTTAAATATATCTTATAGTTATTAATCTAAAGTCCACAAGGATTCGAAACGATATGAATTTAAAGGCGTCAGACTAGCTTAAGGTGAAGTCAAATCTAAAATGTTAGGACTTAAACGCGACTTAAGAAGACGGAGGCGTCTGGTGAATAATGCATCCAGCATCTCCATATCGGAGGGAATAAACATAGTGGACTGAACGTTGACGTATTTATGTTGACTATGTTTACTTTTCAAATGTTGACAAATTTTAACATCATGGTGTTATATCATATTGTTCTAATATTAACCTTTGTTTTTTTGCTTATTTGTTATAATAAAAACATGTTTGTATATGTAATATGAATTCTAATCTATCTACAATTTCTAGTTTATTTATCTATGTTACACTTAATAAAATCATAACGAGCAAGGAAATTACCAATATATTTAAAATATATATAGTATAATTCATTTATATCACAACCAGTATTAGCTGACTGCTGTCCAAAACAAAATCCTGATTACAAATACTAGCCCTATGTATCAAAAATGAGACCCTTCACTTAACTTTTACTGTGATGATTTACGGAACTAATGAAAGCCGAAGAGGATAAGGCTTTATTTCAAGTGTACGTACACAATACATACATATACACCCTCACATACAATATAACTTTAAAGGATTTATGTGCGGACTACGCTGTGTGTATAATGCGACATATACTAATGGCTATATTTATTTAAATATCTTAATAAAAATTATATCAGAATAAAGCAGAATTATACTACTACGATAATGAATACAACAAGAATTACGATAGCGTGAGAATTAATGAACAATTCGAATTAACATTTTTTAATTAAGTACAATTTTATGTCAAATACTTCTGCCGAGATATAAACAAGAGTATTATAAATGTACATTTAATATTATTTGTCAATAGTGAAATTTTTCACAACTCCTTTCTTTCACAATACTATACTACTTTAACTTTTTTGTTTAGCCAAATAGAGAGAAACATTACATGCAGAAAACTGTTATATTCTATTTTATATTGCGGTTTTGTTGGCGAATTACAAACTTGGTATATATATATAGGTCATTCAGTTTGACGCGACCGTCTGTTAACAAATATTATAAATGTAAAGAGCATTGTGGCTTTTAAGAAGTGGTTATTTCTGGAAAATTATTATATCTCGTATTATCTCGTATTTCACTCAATTCTAACGGAAGATATTTTATAAAGTAATACCACTATCACAATCAGTAATAGCAACTGCCTAAATAAATATATCAATATATAGATAAAGCTATTTGCTGGCCATGTACACGTGTAATGTTCTTCTGTAATCCACAGACAGAATCGCGTGGAACTTACTGTATATTAAATAATATAAACCATTGATTGTTTTAATAATATGTTTTCAAGTCTCGTTTGGCAAAGGTATAATTTAATATCTCCATTTAATATAATTTGTCAGTTGATGGTTTATTAATTACTTATTATTATTAATAATAATAATAATTGAGCTGAGCGTAAGCGAAGCTCTTAACCGTTTGGGAGTTTGGGAGTTTGTGTTTAGTTGTCTCCAGAATGCGACAAGATAATTATCTTAAAATTTTCTAATGTGTGTTTAAGCCAAACGCAGATGTTATAGCGAAAACAGATTGAAAAAATGTTTAGCCAGTCAAAAGTTATCGAGAACAGAAGAAGGGAGAGGGGCTCATCTCAACACCCACCGCGCACGGTTGGCGGATCCTAGTTATATAATTACAACATATAAAAAAATATACTAAATTAAAATTAACATAAATTAAAATTAAACAATAACAAAAAAATTTATAGTAATATTATGACTAAGTGTATCTAAAGTTTTTCACTTCTGCTGTAAGTCTTTCTGAAAGCTTCCAACTTGCATCATCATCTTGCGGTGGCTACACTTGCTGAGATTTATTAATAATTATTAAGGGGTCAAAATTAAAATTTTTGTATAAAAATAAAAAAAAATACAATAAAAGGAAACCACTTAGAAGATCTTTTAAAAACAAGAGAGTTCCTTATCGTAGAAACAGGTAGACGCTGAATAGTGAGAGGCAAGGGGACTCACTTTAATCCAGCACCCCAAAAGGGAACAAAAATCTACTACGTCCACGCCGTTGTTCCTGGGTTACGCTAAGAGTAGAAATAAATCATGAATATATATCAGATACTTCTGATCGATAAAGCATTTGAATTTCTAATATAAGAGCTAAGAGTAACCTCAAACTAGTTTGATAAACATGTCATTTATCGTTAAAATTTCTTCATACATCTTGATTTTATACAAAATTGAAACTACACCCACCCCCCAGTAAGGGGTGATTAGGGGATAGTATTGAGTAAAAGAGGTATCAAATTCACTTTTGGTTGTCATATTCGGTTTCATCATTCCAAAAAACATAGAAATACACATTCATCTTTATTTTATACAAAAATGGAAAACTTCACTCCCCATAAGGTGTAGTAAGAAAGTGTTAATGGGTTATGGAGGTGTTGAATTAATTTTTAGTTATCATTTTCGGTTCCAGCATCCCAAAAAACGTAGAAATACACATATATCTTGATTTTATAGAAATTTGAAATTTTCACTCCCTGTAAGGGGTGGTAGGGGGTGATAGTGGTCATGAATTTATTTTTAGTTATCATTTTCGGTTTCAGGATCCCAGAAAACGTAGAAATACACATCTATCTTGATTTTATACAAAAATTTAAATTTTCACCCCTTAAGAGGTAGTAAGGGGTGCTAGCGGGAAAACGGGCAATTAAAATTAGTTTTTATTATCATTTTCGGTTTCAGGATCCCAGAAAACGTAGAAATACACATCTATCTTGATTTTATACAAAAATTTAAATTTTCACCCCTTAAGAGGTAGTAAGGGGTGCTAGCGGGAAAACGGGCAATTAAAATTAGTTTTTATTATCATATTCGGTTTCAGCGATCCCAAAAACCTCCCCTCTGGTTCATGATGTTTTTTTTTTTTTGTGTGCTTGTGTAATTAATAGGAGCGGATGCTGTATGAATTAGGCTATAAGAGGTCCGGAATACAGATCACTTGAGGTTTACTTTGTTGCTCCACCACGGATTCATTGATTGCTGAACCAAATTGTTGTTGTTTACTTTTTAAATAAGATTTAATATTATTTATATATATACAATACAATTACGAAATTTACGGAGGAACACAGAACACAGAATTTTAGATTATTATAAAATAATAAATAATAAATTAATACAAAATAGGCTTGCCTGATACTCACATTTGACTCACACAAGTGATCACTGGTTGATTCAAAATGAAAAAAAAAAATAAAAAAAAAATATTTTTGATGTAATAGTGAAAAATCTGTATTTATTTTATAATATTTAACTATGTTCTAATATTATTGTTTGTGCACATTAAGTGTCATAAGGGTTCCGTCAAGCTGGCTGACCCAAAACAAAAAAGCCATTAACAATTGTTATTATTATTTATAACTATTTAATCGCTAATTAATTACGGCGATAAAAAAATAATTGCTATTTTTGTTAATTAATTACAGTGGCCCAGCCAGCTTTACATCAAGCTGGCTGGGCCACTAAAAATATTATGAATAAATAAAAAACCGATGCATATTTATTTATAACTAATTAATTGCTAATTAATTACGGCGATAAAAAATTAATTGCTATTTTTGTTAATTAATTACAGCGGCCCAGCCAGCTTGACATTCAGATTCGAATGACGAGCGGTACAGTCTCAGCAAAAGTTTGTACAGGTATAAAATAGTCTCGAGCGGGATCGAAAGATAGGTTCAGGTTGGGTATGAAAAGATCATATTAGGTAGAGGAAGTTTTAAACCCACACCTTTACTTTTTGAAAGTTTCTGAATGTTTACTTTCTTTACTTATAAAAATAAAATACATATTGTAAATTGGAATAAAAAAAGGAATTGGCACTTTTGAAAAGCAAATGCTCAAGAGAAACAATTTAATGTCATTTTGTTTGTTTGTTTGTTTTTTTTATTCCTTATTTGTTATTTTTTAGATTTTCATCGCCGATTATGAAAAAACACTTTCAAATATTCGCGCAAATAATGTCTACCAATCAGGTAAAAGTAAACATTTGTTCCGTTCAGAGATGTTAAGAATAACAAACAAATGAATGCAAAACAATCTGAAACAGTCAAAAAACCGGGGACAAAGATTAAAAGAGGTTAACTCCTCCTGATCCCCTAAACTGTATCACGTTTTGAATTTCAAATCCGAGAAACTGTTATTAAATAACCAAAACAGTGCGTTATATTATATTATATTAATCAATATTTTTCGCCGTAGTATATCCGCGTTTTTTGTGCTATTGTTGTCAAGTGCAAAACTTTACCGGTTCGTGGGTGCCAAATAGATCTGAGCGGATAAATAATATGGATGATAGTCAAACGCGGATGACCCTCGCTGTTGCATCGTAAAATAGCAAAACCAAAAAGATTTCGTTTCAGGACTGTGAGTGATATTAATCGAACCAATTAGGATTGCACCCCGACTCCTTTGGATAGCAATTGCAAAAATCAACTTTGCCTTCAAATTGCACTTTAACAGGTTTGTACTGACAATAACTTAATTTTAAAAAAACAATGTATAAAACTAGATTTGTGCATCGAGTTTTTTCTATAGTGTGTTCATGCTTGTAATCTTCAGTTTCAGAATTTCGTATGGACACTGGTCTGACAATTGATTTTATTCGCAATATTAAAAGTCAGAATCTGATATTGTCCTGATTTTGAACGAATGTTCTCGAAGGTGAGGGTGAAATAACAACTGAAAAACTGAAATAACAAAGTTTCGACTATTTAGGTGACAGGTAACTGAACTGCATTTGACAGTTTATTACAACATTTTTTAAAAAATCAAATTCCTTCATTTTTTCGGTACCTTCATATTTATTGACCTTTTGTCTCAGCGCCATCTCCAATTAATTACGATTCATTCACTAAGTGAAAACAAAATTCATTCACAGTTCATTTAAAAACAATACTCAAATTTTACAATGAATCGAAGTTTATTTTACCAATGTCCTTTTTCTACTCGTTTTCAATTATAAACAAAGAAAGTTTAGTGATATGAACTGAAGTTAACGACCTTTTCTGTTTTAGTTGTCGATTTGGTCACCCAGGAGGTTTTTTACACAACTTTTTGCTTAGGAACTAAGAGAAGCAAAAGAGACTAAAGACGCTTGTGAAGATGTTACCTGATGTTACTAAGGAAAATGTTTTCATTGTTTTCAATAACAATTGTAAAGATGGCTTTAGTGGGGTTATGAAAATTTTGCTGGATGAATCTACTCTTGATGCTTTGATAATATGGATGATTCGGAAAAGTTTGATCATATTAGTGTGTACTAACAAGAAATTTAAAAAGAGTCGACCTTCATTGGTAATAAAATTCAATTTCACCAATTTATATTTTCATTTTAAAATTGAAGGCAATGTTTTTTGTAAAATCATATTTAATTTTGTTGATTAAATAATTGATTTTGTTGAATGTTGTTGATTTGATTAAAGGACGAGGAGACTGTAGCAGGATTCGAACTTGTCCCAATTGTTGTCCACGAATTCTTTGCCAAAGATGGTGGAGAAAAAGAACAGTTAAAAACAGTTTTGCACTTGACAACAATAGCACAAAAAACGCGGATATACTACGGCGAAAAATATTCTGACGGCAGTCGTGCGACGACACCAACGCAATGTTTTGGTTTTTTAATAACAGTTTCTCGGATTTGAAATTCAAAACGTGATACATTTTAGGGGATCAGGAGGAGTTAACCTCTTTTAATCTTTGTCCCCGGTTTTTTGACTGTTTCAGATTGTTTTTCATTCATTTGTTTGTTATTCTTAACATCTCTGAACGGAACAAATGTTTACTTTTACCTGATTGGTAGACATTATTTGCGCGAATATTTGAAAGTGTTTTTTCATAATCGGCGATGAAAATCTAAAAAATAACAAATAACGAATAAAAAAAACAAACAAACAAATAAAATGACATGAAATTGTTTCTCTTGAGCATTTGCTTTTCAAAAGTGCCAATTCCTTTTTTTATTCCAATTTACAATATGTATTTTATTTTTATAAGTAAAGAAAGTAAACATTCAGAAACTTTCAAAAAGTAAAGGTGTGGGTTTAAAACTTCCTCTACCTAATATGATCTTTTCATACCCAACCTGAACCTATCTTTCGATCCCGCTCGAGACTATTTTATACCTGTACAAACTTTTGCTGAGACTGTACCGCTCGTCATTCGAATCTGAATGTCAAGCTGGCTGGGCCGCTGTAATTAATTAACAAAAATAGCAATTAATTTTTTATCGCCGTAATTAATTAGCAATTAATTAGTTATAAATAAATATGCATCGGTTTTTTATTTATTCATAATATTTTTAGTGGCCCAGCCAGCTTGATGTAAAGCTGGCTGGGCCACTGTAATTAATTAACAAAAATAGCAATTAATTTTTTATCGCCGTAATTAATTAGCTATTAAATAGTTATAAATAATAATAACAATTGGTAATGGCTTTTTTGTTTTGGGTCAGCCAGCTTGACGGAGCCTGTCATAAGAATCACATCTTGACCTCAAAACTTTTCTTACAAACTGGTAATTTTTTCATAAAAATATGAACAATGTTTTTTTACTTTTAATGGCTTTACATTTTTATCAAACAATCCAACCTTTATATGTAATTCAATCTTATTTAAAAAATAATTTGAATAACAATAACAACATATCTATATTTCTAGACGTTGGTTTCATTTCTATGGTGTTGGTTACCTTAAAATTTGCTAATTGTGATCCCATCATTTGCAATTCAAATATCCATTTCCCGTTTATAAATATTTTTCTTATAAACTCAGTTCGCTTGTTCCGGAGCGATATTAAACCTTTTGTATTTTAAATAAAAAAAAAAATCTTTTTTTAAAAATAAGTTTTAAAAATCAATTCAGTAGATAAGAAAGATTTTTCAGTGCATATATTTGTTTGCTTACAACAAATACAGTTTTTACAGTATTCTAGATTATATAAGAATATATTAACATACTATAGAATTACTTATTTTTACTAAACTATTAACTTGTACTTCATTCCATGGCACGATACAAAAATAAAATAAATTATACCTTTATTAAATACATCATGTTTTCTAGTAAAAGGTTAATTGAAACTAAAGGGAAGCAACGTTTGTAAAAATATTCGAGTTCGCAGAAACATAAAACAACATAACCAATGAACTGTTTTGTTTGCCACAAAAATACACAAGAGTAATTAAAACTTTGTTTCCATGTAATTAGCTGCAGGTTGCAGAAGAATTGTATTTAAATGTCAAATTTATTCAAGGAAAGTGTCACCAATTTTGCTAATTTATTTGCTTCCATCGGATGTCCGCGGCGACAACCTATTACGGATGTGTGGTCTGAGCAAAGTCTAATTAGTAACGTAAGTAGCTACCTCCCTTTGGCTTCAAGTAATTTTCGATTTAAGATCCTCTATAAATGTTAAATATTTAGAATTCAATTATCGCGATGACAATTGTGGATAAAGACAGAATTAATTATTAGAATATTTTGAAGATTTTTAGTTCATTATTTATTCTAATTTTGGTACCAAAAATGAAACCTGATCTTTAGATTATATATAAGGCGTACTTGAATAATAAAATAATAATAACATCCGGAGCACTTTTCTTAAAAAAATATTTATCTGGTCTCAAACTGAAGTTAAAAGGTATCAAAGTGTCCTTTTTAAATTATTGACATTAAATGTACTGCGTTGAATAAATGGCTATTAAAATTTATATTTTTAAATATAATATTATAATTAAAATATAACTAATTAATATTTACGTCTCCGCCTCTATAAACTCGCGAACTTTACATATCTTGATTTTTTTTATTGATAAAAAAAATCATAATAAAAACAAGTTTGTGTGAACGTACCATTTATTTCAAGAATAATTTTAATAAGTCTTAAGAAGTAGAACTTTTCGCCTGGAAAAATATTCCAACTTACTAAAAACAAATAACGTAACAGACAACGATTCTTCTGTTTCGAAGAAATTTTATAAAACAATGTTATTTAAGGTTCGTGACTTGCTTCTGTTTAAAAAACAGAGCAGATGTAATCAATTAAATTATAATATATTGTAAGAGTGGGAAGCTTATAAGTAATATTCATGTTTGAATTAGTGTCAGTCAGTCTAATATACGCTGTATAGCGTAGTAGTGTTATTATTCCTGAACCCTGGGTGGCAAGGAGGTGTAAGTGTCTTCATATTGTACATAAATAAGGAAAGAATAAAATATTTTTTTGTATCTAAAACATTAAGGTTTTCCGAATTTTGAAAATATATTAGTTACCAACAGAATATAACTTTTAGGGTAATCGTATTGATATATGTTATTTAAATCAATGGCATATAGACGTGCTCTTATCACCCCGTGACGCCATTCGCACCAACAATCTATCATGGATTCTTGCAATTCGATTTCCATTTTATAAGTATAAAAAGGGTAATATTTTAAAAGGATAAAAATAAAATTCTACCCTTAGATATAACGAGAAAATTCAAAATAATGGATTCGTATAATGTACGTACCTGCAAATATTTATGAGTCGGATTTTCGGAAAAAAGGAATTAATATAATTAAAGATGCCAGAACTAGTGAAAGACAAATAACGGTATGTTGGATAGACTTAGAGAACGCTTTCGGGTCGGTACGACATGAACTGATGATGTTCGCGCTAAGGTGGTATAACTTTCCAACGTTAGTAAGAAAGAAGTTTAGTTTAGTTTAGTTTTAGAACGTGCTCAGGTGGTTTGGGCACGTTGAACGAATGAGTGATGAAAGAATGGTAAAAAAGATTTATATGGGAAAAGTGAGCGGTAAGAGAGACAGGGGGAGGCCTCGAGTGACCTTCGAAAACTACAATACTGGAGGAAGGTCACGTAAAAAGCATGAGGACCCCCCGGAGGGCATGTATAAAGAGGTTGATGTCTGTGGCCGAGGCGAAAGAGGTATGCAGAGACCGTAGCGTTTGGCGCTCCGTCGTCTCTGGCTACCCCGCAAGGGATATGGCGTGAAGGTAAATAAATAAATAAATAAATAAATAATTATCAATATTTTAATAGATAAATTAATTAAAAACGAAAAGAAATGGGGTTATCGGTTTAAGTTTAACAATAAATACACAGAATCCATACTAGCATTTGCAAACGATCTCGCGATACTGACACGTAATCCAAAACAATGTCAGCTACTTTTAAATGTTGTGGAGGATTTCTGTGCTTGGACGGACACATGGAGGACAAAACCAAATAAATGCTACAGTCTATGTTTGAGTAGGCAGAACACCAGATATACCTCTTACGATCCGGGTCTAATAATACGCAGAAAGTGTGTTACTACGATTACCGACGCAGGTCCATTCATATTCTTAGGTAAAAAAATCGATTACCAAGGGCGCACTCCATCGTTAGATACAATAGTCGATAGCTTTTTGAATGATCTAAAAAAGGTAAACAATCAACCAATAAGTAACATCAAAAAGGCTTGGATATACGATAATTATTTAACATCACGTCTAAATCCCTGCTTCATGATTGGTCCACAGCAGCAGGCAGTAGGAACCGCGAAACACTTGCTAGTAGGGTATAGGGTACTTTTAAATAGAGGTAAATACTCGCGTCGCCACGATAAAGTATTAGAAATCATACGAGAAGCGATTAGTATTTCTGTAGCAAGAGCGCAGAGGGATATAACAACCACCAAAATAGCAGTAGAGTTCGTAAAGGCAGGTTCGTCAAAAAAATCAAAACTAAAACCATATTCCATCTTAGACGCGTCTCCTGATTGGACTCTCATGATGGACACGTATGAAAGGCAATACAAGATCCCCGGGGATGTTTGTGTTTCGTCATCTAGGCCGGACTTATTCCTATACTCAAAACAACTAAGGCGCGTTATACTTGTGGAGCTTACTGTACCCTGGGACACAAACATACCCAAAGGTCGTACATTTAAGCTTAACAAGTTTTACGAGCTATATAACGAACTGATCAGGAATAAATTTATAGTTAATTTGTACGCTTTAGAAGTAGGAGCGAGAGGTATAACAGCAAAATCTCTCTACAATTGATTTAAGGATCTCGGCCTTTCTAGAACGACCATCAGTTCATTTCTGGAACGTATTTCATAGGCGGCTTTAGTAGGTTCTTACGATATTTGGTTCGGTAGGGAGAGGAGCGTGAACAGTGAAGGTGAGCGTGTATGCGCATAGTAAAGGGGCCTCTTAAACCTACACTTGGGTCGCAAGTCCCAGGCATTGTTTGCGCTCCTTTTCTTGCAACGCGATAGGCCCGGCTTCCGCACGGTGAATCCATGGAATGCTAAGAAGCTTCGTCTCTTTGCAAAACACAGAACACAGCTGGCTTTACACAGTCTGTTTAAATTTTGGTGTTCCTTCATTGTTTGTCATTTATATGTCAAGTGTATGTGTGTCATTTATATGTAATAGGTACGATTACATTTAATGACCTGTATATTACAGCCACTGTCTTTTCAACTAGCTGATTCGCTCTGGTTATGGTTTTTATAGAAATTCTAAACTTAGTATCGCAAATAAGACTTCAAAATTCAATAAAAAATTGTAATGTACACAAAATAAATACTAGAAACAAAAATAAACTTGCTATGTCCATCACTAGGCTCCATAAAATAGCTAATTCCTTTAGGGTTAATTGTATAGGTTTTGACAATAAACTCCCCTTACATTTGTCACTCAATAAATTTAAAATATTAGTTCATAAAGATAATTTTGACAAAAAAAATATTATAGTGTAAAGGATTACTTTAACGACGGTATGTCCTGGGAATGAATTGTATTTTAGCGATTAACTAATAGTCTACGCAATTTTTTTTACGCTGTTTGTCATTCTTGTTACATCTACTGGCTGCATCACACCGCCCCCTTAAAAGTCATTACTTAGGTGGCTGTGGGGTCGGGTTGCCCCCTTTCCTCAAATTTGGCAAGAGGGGTAATGGCTGACCCTTGGATTATACTCGTTTTTAAGAAAATGTCGAGTCTAAAATAATACATATGTAAACAAAAGGAAATAAAGAGCTTTTTATTTCCTTTTTTATACATTATTATTATTACATACTCCTTAACTAAATGAATACCTTACGATTATTGTAATAAAAGATTTACGAGAAAAATAAAATTTTTGGACAAGATCTTTGAAGGACACTCCTTTTTAAATACATAATAAGCGTTTACCATATTATCCTAAAGATATGGGCCAAGACAATTTATGAACTTTGTTATTTTCATTCTGTTTTGGACTTAAAAGCAACCGTATTTTCTGTAAACCATATATTTGGCATGTATTTTATTAAAATTAAGCTATGCTTTTAATGATTTTAAATGACTTATTACATATGTTCCGAGTCCATAAACTACTTGTACACATGTAGCTGCAGGCAACAGCTAGCTATAGTTAAGTAATAAATAAAGACGTCATCACACTACCGTATGTATGTTCATATAGAATTCATTATACTAAGGTCTTCTGATACAGTTGTGGTGATATATTCACAATTACGTTTGGTAACTTACCAATACGTTATTAATACAAATTTTAATGTACATAATATTGAAGGTTCCATTGTATTAATCATTATTAGTCTCATTCTCCTGAAAATATGAGTCGATACGATACAAAATGAATTTATATCGCCAAAGGCTAATAGTCTGCTCGATGGTTGCTGTTTTGCATAATGATATAGATCTAAACATTAAAGATAATCTTTGCAAATATTGTTGTAAATTGTAAATTGTTACAAACATATAAATAATAAATACAATACACTCTCCTAAAACATTTTAAGTAATGCAAAGTCTGTCTTTGCCTCAGTATTACGCGATTCGATCGCGCAATTTACGAACTATTTTCTTAAACATCTTATTTATGTTTATTTAAATCTCATTTTATTCATATTATGTATATATAAAAGTGAAATAACATTTAACATAACAGTTCGATAATTCTATATTTCCTTAAATAACGATACGAAACAGTCTCTGAGTTTTATTTATCAATGCACACCTCAGTGAAGAGATTCACTTGTTTTGTTTGTTTTAATATATTTAGATTTTTTCAATAGACTATTATATGTCGATGTGAGGGTGATAAATCGAAGATAGCAAGCAATATTTAAGCTGTCTGCTACAAAGACAGACGTTGTGAGATATAAACGGTCGATTTACGTTGACGCTCCTCGAAATTGAAACAAATAGCTTTCCGAAAACGATTCAATAACTATAAATTGATGCTGGTATTGGTACAATGATTTATATTAGGTTATGTTTAGTTAGGTTTGGTATTGGTATTGGTATTGCTCAATGCGATATCTTCTTCTATTCTCTTAAAATTGTAAGATGAAAGAAATAATACATAATACTAATTACTTTCTTTTCTTTTTTTATAAACTAATCCTAGGTTACATGATTAGGTGATTCGAAGTCTGAAATGTGGTAAGGCTGCGGGAGTCACTGTCAGCTGTGGTAAGGTCACGTAAAAAGCATGAGGACCCCCCGGAGGGCATGTATGAAGAGGTTGATGTCTGTGGCCGAGGTGAAAGCGGAATGCAGAGACCGCTTTGGCGCTCCGTCGTCTCTGGCTACCCCGCAAGGGATACGAGTATGGCGTGAAGGTAAATGAATAAATAAATACAAAGAAATATATCACGTTATACATCAACATAAAGAAATATGGAGAATGGCGACAATAGTATATGTTTGAATTACGCAGTTATAATGTGTTTTAAATATGTACATAATACATATACATTATAATACTTATTATAATTCCTTTTAACGTATAAATTTTTAAACTAAATATGTTCGGCTTTAAGACAACTAGAAGAAATGAACTAAAATTTGACAGACAGAAGTAATGCCATCTGCGTTATAGTTAGAGATAAGATCAAAACTGTATGAGGAGACATAGTGAATGGATCGTGAACTATATGCGGACAATTTTATAGACACACCACTCAACAATGCCTGGACCTAGATTCTAAAATGTGGGAAGTGAGGGAAATGTTCCATTCGGTCGCGTTCCAAGTAATATGGTATTTCGGCATAAAAGGGTATTTGAAGACTTTTCAAAATTAAAAACGTACTCAAAGTGCTTTTATTACTTTCCGTTATATTATATCAAACTTTTTATATACAGACCATGTAAGTTTTATAAACGATTTTAAGATTATAAGGCTCTCTTGTCTAGTGTGGGATCACTTAACCAACAAAGCGGTAAGGTAACCTCTGGATTACAATATTATATAAGGCTCCTTGTCCTCTGTTTCCAATAGGGATCTAATCAACCAACCACCAACCGTGATAAAAATAATGAATAAAGAATGAATGAATGGAGTGTTTATTCAATCCAACAAATAATTATGTACATTTAATAAATGTGTTTATTTGTCTATTTTACCATACTTGTAATAAAATATTTATGAGGACATTTTGGACAAAGAACTTCTGAAACCCACTTCGTTATAAAATTACATTAGCACGTTACTCAAGAGATATGAAGCGAGTCAATTTTGTTTTAAAAGCAATACAGATAGTATTGCTTGCTTATTAATATTCTATTTCTTAAGTATTTATAAAAATTGTATGTTTTATGAAATGGAAATAAATTAGTAAGCATATATTGATAAGCGAGATTTGAATCCGCGTTCTTTGGATCATCAGTTAGACGTTAGACTAATCGAATCAAAGAGCTTTAAAAATATTAACATCATATTTTGCTTCAATCAGAATATTCATCAATTTATTTATATGACAGAGCGAAATAAGAGAACATTAAAAAAAAATGTGAATAAATCACAAATTAGTGTTTGTGTGTTATTAATTAATTTCCTTCAGGTAATCACATCGCTAACCATAAAGTCTTATACGAGCAACAGATTCGCGTCATATCTCGAAGGTTTAAAAGATGTCGTCCTTTGTCAATATTGCGCGGATGCAGTTGGGGTTATGGTTGATTTTAATAATTAAGAAACTGTCCAGCGCTCGACCACTCAAGCTACTGTATCGCTAAATATATACAGTTGTATTTGTGTAATTAATGTGAAATATCAAATGTATATTATATTATAATAAACAGGATCCTAGAGTTTGGTATAAAATGTACGTATATAAATAACATTTATTACCATAAATCACAATCTTGAATGATTTATTAATTTCATATAAGCTCCCTGAAGTGGTATGTTGACATCTTGAGGGTATATTATGTAAACTTATTTATAGTTAATATTACAACGTACGGACAGTATTATTATTATCACTTTGTATACCAACATTATGTTACATAGATCAAAGAATTACCATGTCTCAGCATATAATACTTTCAAAACAGAGTTCTTAGATACATGGAACTATTGTGATGGCATTTATTAATCTACAATTCGAGACTGGCATCGACCTTCGATACCTTTCTAGAAATTCAAACCAATAATTCGTTGATTAGCACTGACTGATAACTCAAGAAGGAGATAGTTTTGTCGTTATTATATTTAGTAAGAAATATTGAATCAGAATGCTTTTTTAATTTCGGCCTTTAGCTTTAGATGCAGCAAAAATTTAACGGATTTATTTAATCTGTTAAATTGAAATCTCACCCCAGAGTTAGCATGTGTATTGATTAAAATTATAATATAACTTTTGCATTTTAATAATGCCACATGCTTTTGATCTTGCGACAAAATGTTCCTACTGTCTGATACAATAATATTCTAAAATTTTGTTCTTTAAGCCAATATTATAACTCATTATATACAATAAATGTACTCGTATTTCACAAACACTCAACTCATTATTGGTTTAACACAAACTCCGTGAAGTGCTCTCACAGTGTGTGTCTCTCGGAGCCGTGTATGTGACAGTTAATGAACCCCCAAATTATACAACGAAGTGTCACACCGTTTATTAATTATTATATGATAATGCAAAGAGAATAAAAAAGTATATATTTTTATAACAAACAAACCAATTTTTATTTGTTTGTATGTAAAATATATCTTACACTTTTAGAACTTGCTATCATAGAATTAAATATCAATATTTTAGTAGTTATTAATAACATGGTAGCCCTAATATAAACTCATGGAATAAACTCTTCATTGTAAACAAATTTTCAAGTCTTAGATAATATAACACGAAATTCAAACGGATTACAAAAAAATCAGTAGTATCTTTTTGATAATCGGCTCTTAGTGTATTAAATATAATCCATAATATAGATGAATAAATTATTAAAACAGGTAACATTTGTTGTTGGTTGTAATGTCGAACGAAAAGATCAAGATATGAGACAGCACGTGTAGAACGAAAGTCTGCGGGAACGACTATGAACTATGAACAATGTGACTATGAACAGTGAGACATGTTCGCATTCGTATCTGAAGGTATGAAAAGATTAGAAGAATTATTTATTTATTATTTATTTATTTATGTACCATTAACTTACAGAACAGAAAATATACAATGACAAAAAAAAAAGTGTACAAAGGTTTAACTTATCTCTTTAAGAGATCTCTGCCAGTTACCCTTCGGCAAAAAGGAAAAATTAAAATAACAATGCGGATTGGTACGTTAAAAACATAAAAAATAAAAAAATGTATAAAAAAACCATGTAAAAAAAATATAAAAAATTTAAGCAAATTTAGTATTATTAATATAATACTACAATACAATTAATATATATATATATATATATATATATATATATATAATATATAATACGTATAAATTAACACATACCCTATACAACATTATATGAATATATATTTTTACACACTATATATACATACTATATATATACTATTATACATATATAAATATTGGCATACAAAAATTACATACTAATTTAAATATATTAATTATGATGAAGAGGAGAGGTAATATTGTTTCAGTCTAAGCTTGAATGAGCTAAGAGTTGGATTTCCATGAAATATGTTACCCGGAAGAGAATTCCAAAGACGAGCCGCAACGACAGTAAAAGAATTTAAATAAAAAGAAGTATTAAAGTGAGGCACTTCCAGAGATTTTAATGAGACACACGAGCGATGTGGTCTTGTTCTGTATGGGGTTAGTTGAAAACGTTCACGTAAATGAGAAGGAGAGGAGTTATGTAAGATATTATAAAGAAGAGAGAGAATATGTACATTCCGGCGAAGGCGGATAGGGAGCCACTTTAATTGAGTTCGATATTGAGATATATGGTCAAATTTACGCAGTCCGTATACAAAGCGGATGCATAAATTTTGAAGTCGATCGAGTCTATTTAGCAGCTCCTCAGATGCATCTAAATAACAGACATCAGCGTAGTCGAGCAATGGTAAGAGAAGTGTTTGTGCTAGCATTATTTTAGATTTTAAGGGAAGGAAGTTCTGCAACCGCTTAAGTGAGTGAAGTGAGTAATATAATTTCCTGCTAACTTCATCAATTTGAGCTGACCATGAGAGATTACAATCCAGAATAATTCCCAGATTTTTAGATTTGTCGACAAATGGTATTAAATTAGAATCATAAGTCAGGGAAGGTAAATTTAAGGTAATAATTTTGTTGCGCAATTGCTTGCTATAATTATTGTATTTGTTAAGGCATTTCCATCCTTCTTCTATACCGCTGTGTACAATGACTTCAAACATAATTAGTTAAATTTGGGAACAGAGTTGTATATGAGACAGCATGTACTTAATCTAAAATCAATCAATTAGAATTACAACAACTAGATTATTAGCGTTAAAGTGTATATTCATGTCGTCTTTTACGACACACCCCACAAGTATTAACCGCTTGTGAAGGCTGTAAAGATTATGACTCATTGGAGACCTGAGAAGGGGGTCATAATAAAATATTAATTCAAGAATGTTGAGCATTGTTTAGTCTGTCTTTAAATATTATACTATAGTTTTATATTAATATTTAAGGTTATATATCATAATATTATTATAATATTCCTATGCCACAAATTTGGATGAGAATCATTTTATATTAATAATTTATTTACTAACATGAAACACATGAAACAATGGTCATTAATTATGATTTATAACTAAACTATCAACTTGGTTGCATTAGTGTTTATATCATTTATTGGTTCCCTATAAACCAAATTACATCCAGTAATAAACTTGTACTGCATCGGAATTTCAAGAATCCATAGACGATAGTTAAATTTATAATCTACGCAAACTGTTAAGTAATAGTAAAGAAAAGCAATTTCGAAAATATTTATTTATTTATTTAAATTCTTTATTACACAACAAGGTACAAAGGGTGAGCTTAACGCTAAAGCTTTTTCTACCAGCCACCCCAAAACGAGCAAGAAAATACGTACGAAGGCGGAGTGCAAAAAAAAAAAAACAGAAAGGGCCAGAAACTATAACAAATTTCATACAAACAACATCCTTCTGATTGCAACGGAGGTCCGCGTAGTTGTGAATTACAAACAATGTAAGTAAACATGTGGATCGACAGACATTTCAGAGGTCCCTTTAGAACCGCCAAGAACTTCACAGCTTGCTAGTTTCGTGTCTATCTGTTAAACCTTAATGCGTAACAAACAAATAAATAGGCAAATAAAAACAAGAACAAATAATTAAATTATTACTAACTACATAGAAATATTTTTTTTCTATATTAATTGTAAATTGTAACATTAAAAGTTTTGTAACTGGGCTGCAACCTTCTTGGAATATATTCTAGATTGATGTACTTGATAAATAAATAAAAAACTATGTGACCTGTCGGAGTTGAATGCAGACCAAAGCTAACTACAATCAAAGCTTTTCAATTTTCGTTCTGGTTCTGCTATATATTATATTATACCGAACTGAGGTCACTTACATGTCTAGCTTTAAAATGAATAAACATATGAATTGCTTAAGCTGAAGGTATTAATAATTAAATCATTAATAATGAAAATAGAAAGTTCCATTATTTATTTATATTTCGATCATCATCTAAGGATACATACAAGTTAATAAGCTCATCACGACCAGACTGTTACTGTATACTTTCTTAAGCTACTAATAATGATAGAAAGGAAGGTATATAATAATTTGTACTCTACAATTCTTTATAAATGAGATATCAAAGTCCTTATACTTAAAATATGTCTAATCCACGCTGTCTGAGTCACAATACAATGGTCTAACCATCTCATGCTACCATCAATATCGCTAATAAATGTAACAGTGTTTGACGTAATTCCTAACTTTTCCGAATCAGCACATAACCACTTTTTATCAAAACAACAAAAAACTGAATGAGCGTTATGTATAACCTAACATGTATATAGCTTCCACGTCATCATTTTCTACAATAGCATCGATTTCGCCCAAGCAATTTACAAACTCGATGCCATGTAAATGCAATAAAATTTTGTGAAAGTAGCACAACCTGTCAGCATAGAATGTGATAGTGAGCCTGAGGGAATTGTTAACTTGTTTAAAAATCATTTTAAAGTGACATCGCCTTTGGGACCCGCGTCACGGATGGTTGACGCCGAGATCATTATGACTACACCTATGAGATTCTCTACTAAGCAGGTAGCAGCTATTATAAAAAAAATGAATAGGGGTAAGTCTCCTGGCCACGATGGTCTCAGTATCGAACATCTAAAATACGCAGGAACTCATTTGCATAGTGTTTTAGCAATGTTTTACTCTTTATGTTTGACACATTCTTACCTACCAGCTGACATGATGAAAACAGTTGTGATCCCCTTAGATAAAAATAAGACTGGTGATATTACTGACAAGAACAATTATAGGCCAATATATTTAGCTACAGTACTGGCTAAGGTGTTGGACAGTCTGATTGACCAAAATATAGAACAATGTTTGGACATAGATGACGCGCAATTTGGGTCTATGCCTTGTCTTTCCACAGAGAATGCTCTTGTGTCTAAAGCAGACTGCCCAATACTACACGAGCAGAAATACTCCGGTGTACGCATGTTTTTTAGATCTTTCTAAAGCTTTCGATCTAGTGGCTTACGACATTTTATGGATAAAGTTTCGAGAGGCAGGCATACAACCCGAAGTCAATCTTTATTAAAATATTGGTATTCAAACCACGAAAATTATGTAAGGTGGGGCGAAACGCTATCTGACGCGTATCGGTTGGAGTGCGGGGTGAGGCAGGGAGGCATAACCTATATATATATATAATACATAACACTGCATTTTCATTAAATATGCAAAATATTTATTAAAATAATATAAAAATAACAGGAGTAAGGTAGAAAGTAAAATAAAATTATTTTTCATGTTAAGTCTACATTTTATCGTTTTTCTGAAGATTTTACGGGGAATCTAGATATTTTGTAATGCGTAATTAAATTACATTCCCTCTAATGATTCATTAATCTTTGTGTGGATAACACGTAATTATTAAAGAATGAGTTCGTTGTAAGACGGTAACGTTCCTAAATATGTTTTATAAAATTATTATTTAATGTAGATTATATCCAATATAATAAAATAAACACAGTAATTAACCTAAATATATACTGCATATTTTATGAGAGAACGTTATCTACCCGACAATGTTCGACAAATGCAGCTTCTGGACCAATATATTGTACGACACCGAAAAATTGGATGGTCCTCCTAACAGACACTGAGACTATTTAGTCTTTCGAAATTGAAAGTATTGCAAAAGGATGGTAATATATATACAGTGTCGCATTTTTTTTTAGATTCAATCGTTACATTAATCGTATGGTGTGTCTTTGAAATAGAATATTATATTTGAAACAAATTCCTCATATAGCATTATCATTTATAAATGTGGGTATTTTTGTATAGCTCTTTGTTTCTAAATAAGCAATAAACAATTAAGATTAAAAAAAACTTTAACGTTATGTTAGTTTTGTATTTTGATATAAGCAAACATTTACTACAATAATAAATAAATTAATCTGTTATCATATCAATAATTCATATTTAACTAAGATTCACTTAAACGTATTTCTTCTATTGTTATATTTTATTTCCGTGATAATTTCATCAGCGCCCCACAATCACAGTAATCTCGTCCATTATCCAAAGCTCTTCAGTTGCTGTCGAGTTTTTAAAGATAATGATCTCGAAATCTCAGTTCTTTATGTTTCTAAGGAATTGTTAAAAATTGTAAGACTTACTTAACCTTTCAACACCAAAAACAATGCTGTTATATATTATGTTAGTACCTAAAAGAGTGTGTAAATTCGAATATCCAATCGCAGAGCTTAACATTATTTTTATAAATTAATACCTGTTTAGATTTTGACAGCTTCTGAAAAGAATATTTTATTTCGTACGTCTTTCTGTGTTTCACGAATAATATCTCTGATAACATATTGTATTTTATATATAAAAGACTTTTTTATAATTGTATTTTATACATTTTTATAAATTTTAATTTAATAAAGCAAGAAACGTTATTTATTATTAACATTTGTTACGTTTTTGTAAGGACATCTAGTATTGTATAATAAATTTATATTGTATATTTTCTGTTTGTATATTTATATAAATAACATTTCTTTTGTATCCATCAAAGATATAAAAAATATACCAAATAAAAAAAATAACAAACTCCCAAAATACCAAATCAACACTGCCTCAAAATATTACCTGTAATTTTTTTCTTATCGCCTGCTTTTATCATAAAATAATCTTATGTTCCAAAATTCTGTTATTATAACATATTTACATTATATACCAGTAGCTTACGTTAAGAAGACTATCCGTGAAGAATCTGTACAAAAGTGGCAGGACAGATATACAACATCCAGCACAGGAAAAATCACAAAGGAGTTCCTACCAGATGTCGCCACAGCTTTTCGTATTACAAGGAAAACCAAGTGGAATCCTATACACGTGCAAATCCTGACGGGCCACGGAGGCATAGCAAAATACCTACACTTATTTAAATTAAAAGACTCTCCGGGCTGTGAGTGTGACTCGTCCACCGAAGAGATAGTATGGCACATAATACTAGACTGTCCGCGTTTTTCGTCAGCTCGATCGGACCTGGAAAATCAACTCCACACCAAACTGGAGAAAATCGGCATAAAAACCCTCATGGCCGATGATCAAAGACGCCCAGTTCTCTTAGATTTTCTAGAAGAAATTTTCCTGGTTGCCATGAGAAGAAATGGCAGTAAAATCGCTTTAAGGAAAAGACCTCTGGAAAACAAGAGTCTTATCAAACTCACACAAAAAACACCTATCAAACTTACAGGGATACAAAAGTCGAACCTACAACGCTTTTTGGATAATGGACAACCTAGTACTCCAGGGCTTCGGACTAAACCAGTAGCTCTATACATGAACGACGACCAAGAAAAAATAGGTTTCAGTTTTTGCATCGTAGGACCAAAAAACTGGGTATACATCTCACCCGGACTAGCTGCCCTTACTAAAGGAAGTACCGATAGGGCAACAATGAAGAGGTCGATGTACGACAGCATGCCAATAGTCACATTGGGGGACTGGGATTGCCGAATAGTGCGGAGGAAGAACAAAACCATCGCACTACTGGACGCTAATTACCCAGAGTCCCCTTACACAAATGCATGTAAGATGCTCGATCACCTGAGCACATTAGGAGCTGAAAATATTAACACTAGTCCAAAAACAATAAGCGTTGACGCTATGCGAGTTGGCTATGACAAAGGAACTGTAGCAAATCTCATAGGATCTATAAATGCTTCAAGGTACCACGACGTGGTTGTATATGAAGACCGCGGAGAAGACCTAACGTTCCTTAAAATAAGAAAAACACCAAATAGGACTACGACCCCCGAAAACATCTGGGGCGAACCAAGCAACCAGATCCTACAAAGCAGCGCCGCACGCCTTCAAGAGAAAATTGCCATCGAAATTCAATCCAACAAAATAACACAGGACAAATCAAAAACTAAGAAAGGATTTAATAAGATGATTACAATGCTTAAACCGAAGCAAAAATATCATAAAAAGAACAGAACTAGAGCCGACATGGGACAAACAAGTGCACCCGATTTACCATCTGCCAGTGGTGCCAACGAACATATGCGAAACGCGTTTCTTGAGTACACAGCATCTATAAGGGAAACAATCAAAACTAACCTTGCGATCTGTGAAAAGATCAGGCGGACCTTCGAACTTGAAAACGAAGGTCTTCTTAAAGTATTACTCAAGGAAGAAAAAGCCGCCATTTTCAACAACACTACATCTGAATATGTACGGGGTAAAACACCTAAAATTCCCCACATGGCGGCTTACAGCGTTAAAAATGGATTCGTTAAAATAGCTGAAACCCCCAAAGGAGTAACTGGACCGCCCAAGTATTTAACACCCGCTGAAGACTCAATACTTGTAGTAGCCCGCTGCACAGAGGTCTGGCTGGAAGATAACATCCTCCAAATGGCTACAGCCGCAGAGGATTCAGCAAGACCCTGGGAAGACTGGGAAGCACCAATTTTCCACTGGGTCAACGGCGTTCCTGGATGTGGAAAATCGACTTGGGTAGTAAACAACTTCGTATTTGAAAGTGACTTGATAGCAACAACGACGACTGAGGCAGCATTAGAGCTCAGGAATAAACTCGCCCTCAGTTGTCCAAAGGACGGGAAGACCAAAGTCCGAACGATCGCTTCAATATTAATAAATGGCGTCAAAGAAAAGCCTGAACGACTTATCGTTGACGAGGCCTTGATGAACCATTTCGGAGCGATCGTTATGGCGGCCCGACTAACAGAGGCCAAAGCAGTCACACTAATCGGAGACACAAACCAGATTCCTTATATAGACCGGCTAAATCTGTTCCATATGAAATATAATAGCCCATACCTCGTGACGTCTATCAGTCAAGAGCTCTTAAGAACCTACCGATGTCCCCTGGACGTAAGCTATGCTCTAAACGAGGTATACAACGGCATATACTCAGCCCATTCATTGACTCGCTCTCTGAGAACAGTCAGGTTTACGGGTGCTACCATCGAAGCTGACTTTCCTAATACCCTGTACCTGGTCCACACACAGACTGAAAAAGCGGACCTTACAAACCTAGGGTACGGAAAAGGGGAAAACTCGCGCATCCTCACTATCAATGAAGCTCAGGGATTAACATACGAGTCGGTAATAATCATCCAAACGAAATCCAAACCAAAATCGTACCTGACAAGTGTCCCACACGCAGTGGTGGCTTTATCTAGGCACACAAGAAGTTCTACGTACTACACGGATATCGACGAAGACGCCATTGTGAGATTCATTAGGCGGGCCGGCGATACCTCCGATAGAACTCTTGTAGAGTACAACCTCAAGATGGCAATTTCTCACCGTGACTCCGAGGCTATGAAAAAGCTAGTGAACTTAATAACCTAGCTTACTACTACTACTATTTACTTTATTTATTATTATTATCAATTTCTAAAATAGCTTTGGAAAACTTGTGTACAATTTCCTGCGAAGTTACCATCGCAATTAAATTCGTAATAAAATTGTTTAAAATCACAATGAAAGGCATGGACAAATGTCTATGGTCTTAAAAAAAAAAAAAAAAAAAAAAAAAAAAAAAAAACATATTTACATTAATTTACATGAATTTTGAAATATATACACATCTAGAACGGATTGGAATTTTACATATATTAGTATATTTTTATACACTGAAATTAGAACTGATCGAGTCGAGCCAGGGATTGGAAAAATGGAGTGTAATATTGGAGATATTTTCATTTTATTATTTGTTTTATTCGTAGTACATTTAGTTGTTGTCTATATAAATATATGAAAAATAAATCATCATCTACTTGTGTATTTTATTAGTGTGTGTTAGTTTAATGTTACTTCACTCCATACTTTGTTCCTCAAATAACCTTCTAGAGGAGAGGGTTGCTGGTGTAATGTTAAACTGCCGCTGATCATTACGGGTATCACTTGCTCAATTACTTACCAGAAATATATCTTGGATACTGTAATATTGCCCAAAGGTATGATTTTTAATATAAATAATTAAAAATAATAACATTATTTATATTAATTCTATAAATATTTAAATTACTTAGTTATGATAATGAAATAATAAATATGTACACAACTGTATTGTTGTTTCGTGCATATATTGCAGGTGAAAGTGATAAGAATATTTTATTTGCCCCAGTGAGGTAATTCACGACTTCTGTTTCCTGTGTTCTTTTGGCTGGATTGCAAAACGAAGAGTCGCTTTTGAATGACAATGATTAACCTACAATAACAATACTTATCATTATATTATTAAGTGGAAATTTAAAACAAATACAAATTAAATAAATGATGTAATGTGATGTAGTTTTAAACTGTTATGAGTTAAGCCAGTTGAAAATAGCAATGGTTTAGGTATTAAGAACCTTTCTGTTAGATAATGTATCTGGAGTCTTGAAGTATATTTACTTAATGCACTACTTGATTCAATTGTAACGGTAACAGTTAAAAGCAGACTTTGTGACAGTGATCAAACGTAGACTTTGATAGAGTGGGTGGTTTCTTTAGAGTTTATCTAAAGGTTTTTGGTCGATGGAAAAATAGCAGCCTTGAGTTGACCGTATTTTTTTTTTTTGTTAGAGAAGGGCAAACGAGATTGCGGGTCACCGTTGATATGTGATCACCGCCGCCCTTGGATTCTTGCAACATCCGAGGATTCACAAGAGCGTTGCCGGCCTTGGAAATAGGAATATATGCCTTTTTTGAAGATACCCATGTCGTATCGATCTGGGAATAACGCCGAAGGAAGCTCGTTCCACATTCGAGTGTATATTCTTATTACTGTATTTTTTTATAGAAATTGTAAAAAGAGCAACTATAATAATATTTATATTTAATATAACATCCAACTGGTTGTATATTTGTTCAAATATATGTCTTTAAAAAGTTGCTACTGAAGGTTTTCTTAAATCTTTACTAAGTTTATCTGTTTAAACGCATTGCGGCAAATCAAGAGCAAACGCATTTCAAGTGACATTGTAATCTCTTATCACTCAAAATAATTACACACGTCATATAAAATCTTTACGGAATCATTACGAAACAGACGGAATACGGAAATCATATGAAACATTAGCATAATTTTAAGACGTATTGTATGTATATGATAAATAACATTAATTATATTTTATACCGTTTCACTAATTATAAACATATAAAAGTACCTTTTTTATTGTCAAGTTATTAAGTTGTTGAGGGGAATCAACATTTTATTTTGGGGTTATAATCTATTTTAACTCGGGGAGTATTGCTTTCTCCGTGAAGACTTGCCCGTTACTACGATCTCAAAGTGGAGAGAAAATACTAGTTTAAACAGTTATTTAAGTTTATAAAGAAAATGTTTTCAATGTATACATTATATGAATCAGTAGTTTATTATAACAATCACAGACTGTGAACTAAATAAATCTAATAAAATAGTAATACAATTATGATATCAATCTGCTAATTTAAAACACTATTATTTATTTTATTCAATAATTAAATTTATACAACATTATACCTACTTTAATTTAATATAAAGCAATAATTTACTTTAAAACAAAAGACTAATTAATATAAAAACAAATCATTTAAAATAATGATAACAGCGACTCAGTGTCTTATGTATGAAGGCACTGGAGCAGCGCCTTGTCCTTGTCTTGTCTTGCCGCGTTAACAACTTTTATTAATTAAACATTTCGTTTATTGTAAAAGTGGAATTATATAAAAAAGTAAATATAGGAACTAGGATTTCTGCTTGTTCTTAAAAATATGTAAAGTAAATATAATATATGTATGTCATTTGTATTACTACCTCGTATGTCTTTGGAACTTATGAATTAATCAAGATAAGGTTCGGTAATAAAGTTCAAAAGAAACGTTCATTATCAGTCGGTATTATTATTAGTGAGAGGTATTATTTGGTATATTCATGCAAATTTAATATAATTGTACAGAAATCATTCTCTGCGAAGAGCATTACGAGCTTCCGTAATATTATGTTATACTCGACTGTAGATGTTGTCCAACGATTAAGATTAACAACTGTCTATTTGTTGATAATTTATAAATATGTAGTATGTGTGTACGTTGACTCATATCCGAGAATTAAATAATTTTAAGACTGCCAAAAGTACTGACTGGCATATTAACTTTATAAATCAGTGCACCTCCCTTGGTTATTAGTTGTTTGAAAAATGAATTAGAATGCGGTAAAATATTTAAAAAGCAATACTTCCTTTATATTTTAGGAACCATACGAAATTTTAAAGTAAAAAATCCATATTACATTAAATCCTAAAATAAAGAAACGCAGCGCATGTGGCCTCATAATTTAAAATACTCACTTTGGCAGAATCTACTCGTAGGTTAACTTTTACATAATGTAATAAAACTTGTTAAATAATATAAAATTTCTACCAAAACAGCGGTATTTTTTATTACTTTTTCATTAAAAAATGAAACTAATACTTTTAGCATTTTTGTTTATAGCTTTTATCACATGCAATGCATATTTTATTTTGACTCCAGTCGTATTTCATATTCTATCAGTTGAACAAATGTCGATTTCATAATAAATATTGAAAATGAAAGAATACATAGAATAAAATTATTAAAAGAACATTAAAAATGACTTATTAAATATTTGAAACATAAAATATTTATTAATTAAACATACAAATCAAACGAAGAAATTTAAATTACAGCAGTTTATAGGTAAGAAAATAATTTATAGGTAATGTGAAAAGTCTCCAGTAACATTATAATTTACGAGCTACCGGTTTAAGTTCGGGGGAAAGTAGGCACTTGGAAATTCTGAGGAAAGACACAGGGTAGTTGATAGGGAGGAACTTTATACCATTCAGATAATGTTACGAAATAGCAGATGCTTCATTGCTTATACAATACTATGTTTTGTAAAGTTCTCCTTTTAAACTTTTAATTTTGTAAATATATTGTTATGCAAGAATGAATATTCCTATTCTGTTGAAACAGAATGTTCCAATTTTAATCAGAAAACGAACAATTTGTTAAAGCTGACAGGAAACCGACAAGGAAATTGCAGTGAAAACTTGAAGAACTAGGAGAGAGGTCCGCGGAGAAATATAACATTCTTCAAGTCTGTCTGTCTTTGCCTCACTCTAGACACTAGAGCTTTATTGGCTACGAAGTTTAAATATATACAAAAATACTATTAAAAGTATAATTCCTTAAAACTGTCTTTAATATATATATTGAAGAAAAAAAAATGTTGAAATAAAATGTATTATATTTATGTATTGTTAAGATCAAAATTGCACTAAATTAATGGAAGATATGCGAATTGACTTTCAATTTTGATGAATAGAGATGCAATTTTCAACAAAATATATTAAGTTTATGTTAGAGCTGATAATGTTGACTACCAACAAAATTAAAGAAGCTGTAATGAAAAATATATATTTTAAGGATACGTCGATTCAACCTCAATCTTATTGATTTTCATGGATTGGTAGCAGAGGTCAGAACATGGCTTTAACATTACAAAGGCTTTATGTGAGCTACTTCTATGAATAAATTTGCACTTTTGCAATTTATATGTTTATATTTATAATCTATTATTAGATTTATAGACATTTTTTCAAACTTTACCTCAACTCCTTAAGAAAATAAACCATAAGCAACTGATTCTAAAACTTTATACAAGAAACTTTTAATAATTCAATATTTCATACATTTAAAAGACACAGAGCAGGTTCATACAGGTTTCATACAGAGAATTATTGTGACAATTAAATTAGTTGTTATTGTCAAACGTTAGAACTAATCTAATATAGTTAAGCGAAGTAATGTAAACACTGAATTGTTATGTGAAATTGTTCCAGATTCATTCTGTTTGATTCAAACACTTTACACTATTAGTTCTATTTCGCAATATAAATGTTTGTTTCAAAACAAATTTAAATTTGATTATCTTCATATATACGTAATCGGGAAATTTACATTGTTTATATATGTATAAGCATAGATGTACCGACTGTTATGTTTAGCCTACATTTTTTTTTATTGTTTATTTATTAACTATTTATTTATTAACAGTATCTCGCTGAATGAAGCTACTAATGTAATTTACATCATTACTTTGAAAAGTCTATCGAATTTCTTATTACCGGTTCAACTTTTGTCAGCAACATCAGATAACTTGTTTTAACGCTGACCAGTAAAATTTAATAGTTCTGCAGAAATTTTAGACATTTTATATAGAAGACTAATTCCAAAATGAAGGATCGTAACAAAACCACAACAATTTAAAAACTCGCGAAACTTAGTAGCGAGCAATTATCAAGACCAAACAACTAAATAGTGAGTTGGATAAAACTTTGTTATTTTGTAGGATCGCGTTTCTCGATACTTAATAATAAGAAAATAGCGCTCCACAACAATATAAATGTAGTGTACTCATCCTTTTTAACGAGTATAATGTTTATTTTGTTCTCATTAAACGTTTAATATTAAAAATCATTTCAATGTTCGTTGTTCAAACGTTAATATATCTTTATATAAATAGTTTTTCCTTAATTTCTAAACTCCTAATCTTTATATTTATTGGACGTCAACTGAGATGTGCTTGATTAAAAGTTTTTGACAACAAGAACCAGTTTCAAATATGTTCAGTAATGTTTACTCATCTAAAATATTAAACAAAGGACGGACAAGGTATGCTAATTCGAAATACTGACTGCTCTCGTAACAACTATAAGCATACTTATAGTTGTTACGAGAACTCTTCACGCGGTTTTTTATGTTATTGTTACGGTGGTGGTGGTGGTGATGGTGGTGGTGGTGGTGGTGGTGGTGGTGGTGGATTATTTGATGGTTGTTATATTCTGTAATTGGATTAAAATATTTTTGCATTATAATTTTACAAAATTCTTGGTGATTGAATAAAGAGCTTTTTAATGTTTCTTCAACCTCCAAGATCTGTGTAAATTATTTTTAGTTGTCGTCTTATAAATCCTTATAATTACGCCACTAATTGGTTGTCATTAATGTCACCCCCTCATTATATCATACTTCTCGTCATAAATTCGTATCAGTGTCTACTGTTCCCTGAGATGTCCGCCTGGGCGGTATATTACCTTAAGAGTACAATAATCGTTATTAAATGAATGTATCAATTAGTTCTTAATATTTTACATAACCAAACCAGAAAAACATATAATCTTAGGATGCACCTAAGAAATGAATGTTGCTTATATACAATTATTATATAGGAATTGCAATTATAATATAAAAGAAGGGATAGTATGACGAGGTATAAACAAAACTTTTACATAATATTATTTACGACAAACTATAAATAAGATTAAGTTAAAAAATTAACAGTTGTTTGTTGTATCTTTCAAGAGAGAGATATAATATTTTATTCAGCCAAGTGCTGGTTCAAAGTTCTAGTCGGTATAAACTTATGGCAGAATTCCAAAATAGCCGGTTGCAATACGACGACAACCAAGAAACCAAAATTGTCTATGACTGAATCTTTTAAAAGATTTCAGTTTTAAATAATATCACAGTATCATAAAATATTTCCTTAGCTCTGATCCTAAATTGTAATAACGAATATAATATACATTGTCAATTTCAAAAATACATATAAAATATAATATAAAAACTTTCTTGGTAATTAAAACGATTATACAAACGACACATATTTAAATTAAGATGTTTTTTTCCTTTATATGTAATAATCTTTGCAAAAAAACTATAACGTACCAATATAAGTATTAAATATTACATATGTAGTATTTTATAGTTCAAATTATTATTTTACTTAAAATAAGTTCCAAGTGGCTACAAGAAAAGTCTACCCAACCTCTGCTTCAACAAAGTTGATATTTAAGAACTTCAGTTTATCCAAGGTTAAGCAAAATGGCAGACACCCGCTGATATTTAAGGACTTCAGTTTATCCAGGGTTAAGCAAAATGGCAGACACCCGCTTGGAATAGACAATTATATATTTCCCACGATCTTATCATAAATTTATATCCAAAGCATAAATCCGGTATAACTTTTCCATGTTTCAGCTAACTTTATATATCTTAATATTATTCCCGACAGATTTGTAGAAGAACAGTCAAGTACGCGAGGAGAGAACTTATAATGCCTTGTTTTTATAAAGTACTCGTTAACAGTTGCTAAAATTTTATTTCAATATTCAATAGTGTATTGTAGAAAGTCATGCGAAGACCACATGCAAATTCCATATGCAAATCCACGTGCAAATATTAAACGGTTATATTGTTATTAATTGCCTAAACGAGTACAACAAAAAGTTCTTAATCCATCAGACAAGAGATACGATATTACATTGAAATAATGCCAAGTCAATAACAATAAAATAGGGTACATTATTTAGCACTGCTCTACTTTTTGCTTTAAGCTAGCACTTTACAGCGCTGGACACATAAAGAGGGTTCGGGATAAACACAGATCCCGGAGAAGTGTTTTAGCGAAGCTTTATAAAAAAGATAAGAAAAGGTATGTAAGTATTCTAGCATGTATTTAAAATAATATAAATTTTAATATTTTATAAGTTTGAATTGCAGCTCAAGGAAATGAGCGCTAAATTTAATCAAATTATTACCACAAAGAGCATTTTAGACTTCCTAAGTACAAGGGCTCAAAGAGCACGACAAAAATCTGGTAAAAATATGCTTTTATTTTATTTGACGTCCGTACATCTCGAAATGGATTATAAATATTTTGTTTTTGTGTAACTTATATATGGCTAATTGTGATTATTTTTCTTTTTATTATTAACGTTGAGGTATTTATGTTATTTTAAACGGGAGGATACTCGCGTGGTAATAATTAAAAAGGATTTAAATTAAAATGTGTTAAATGTGCTCATTCAAAGCAAAAGCCAAACTATGTAATTATATGAGACCGTACTCCGCTAAATCTTTTTAAGCTGTACGGAATCTAAATTGATCAAAATTATCCGACTACTCTTTTAATTTTAGAGTTAAATCTTTCTCATATTTAAGATTCATATTAGCTCATATTTGTTATCCTTAAATATATTTTTGGACAAAAAAGAAAGAATAAATTATTGGAATATAAATAAGTCGTTCTGTTTGGTTCATACAGACCCATTTTAACCATATAAAGTACTAAATAACACTTGTTGATAAGGGAATCAAAACCTTTTCTTTGATAATCTGTAGTAAATAGGCATCAGTATATATAGTATAATATATTCAATATAATATTTAAATCAAAATAAAACTTATAAGCTATATATCTTATAACAGAGTTATCTTATAAAGAGAATGTGAGCAAGAATGTAAAAATGTATTTTTTGGTCATGGTTTATTTTGCAATATAGTTAATATTAAGAAACTGATTCAATCTTCCATACTTATTAAATTTTAATAATAACTCTTAATTGCAACAAGGATATTTAGTCGTATAAATATATATTTATCACATAACGATAGGTTATGTTTTGTAAAAAAACATAATATTGGTTTGAATACTGCGTACATTGTGTTTGGTTACTTTTGGATTAAATAATACCATTTTATAATCAGAAATTAATTAGTATTGTAGACTTGAAAAGCATTTAAGGAAAATGATACGAGAATATAAATGAAAATAAATATTTTTTATATACATTATGAAGGTTACAAATTTTACATTTAATAAAGACATATTTAAAAAATAATAATATTTTGTATTTCATTTGAATTTTAATTGAGTTAAACAGATAAGTGAAATAAGTTTTAGCTACGTCTCTGTTCTTATAACTTTCTATATAAACTGCTAATGTCTTTGAATAAAGTTAGCTTAGATCTGCATGTAACGCTTCCGGGTCACTCAGTCCGTTATGCAAAATAAACCACTTCAGAAGAACTAACAAACTGGTGATTGTGCAAACCTTAACATTATTATGGAATATAACAATATAATCCCAAATGTAATAATGTCAGTTTTATTTAAAGAGTTTGCAGAAAATAACTCTAATTTAATAAAGAATACCTCGTTTAGTCGTATTTAGACAAAAGCTAGAATTCAAAATAAAACTATTTAATACTGAAGAGAAGTACTTAAATTTTATTTTACTTAAGTAAGTAAATAAACATATTGCGGTGATTATTGTTAAATTATAATCTGATCTTAAATATAATATCGTTCTATAAACGTCTTTTTATCTAATTTAATTGGGAAAATTATTCGCTGTAGAATTACGCGCTTTAACGCTAATTAGGTTTAACACTAATTACCAATACGTTTAGGATCACTAAGTACATTCACGGTCAGTAATCAACACTTTCATGGTAATTATCAGTACTTTTGATAATTACTAATTGTATTTATAACTAAGAATTAATTTAAATAGTACAATAATAGTATATATAAAGTACAGAGATACTATCACAATATATACAGGTATAATATATATATATATATATATATATATATATATATATATATATATATATATATATATTATATATTATATATATATATTATTATATATATATATTATATATATATATATTATATATTATACTCTTAACTGAATGAAATGTTATTTTAATAATGAAGTTAATTTAATAAAATAGAAAAACTTTAATTTAAAAAAAAAATGTATTTCTATAATAACAGCATTGAGATTCATACTTTCTAAATGTTAGTGTATTAATTAGTTTTTTGTATAAACACAAGGGTGTGTAATGAGAGATACACTTAGTGTATAACCGTCGTAAGAGAGAGATAGATAGCGATATTTTCAAAACAAAATACTGTTGGTATTCTGAATTAATTTGATTTCGACAACTTAAATATTATAGAATATACTTCGACTATTCAGTCGACGTGTACCTAATAAGGGATACAAAGTTTACAGGTGTTGCTTTACTGAAACTATTGATTTAATTTTATAAGAATAGGCTTATTATTTAATATTAGATAATCTAGATTGTATTTGTCATTTGAGATATTAAATAATCATTATAACATTTTCATTAAAAATCTTTGAATGTAATTTAATTAAGAACGGAATGTTTTCTCTATAAAGGTTCTTAGTAAAAATAGGATTTATAAAAATAACAAATACTGTTTTCCAATTTACTTTACGTCTTGTCTAAGACTTGTAGGAATGTTTTTAAGATCCCTTTGTAATAATAAATACTATAAGTATAAATTATATTCCTACAGTACTGTTTCGTTATTTACATAAAAGCATACAGACATTAGCTTTATTAGCTATTTATAAGAAATATATATTTAAAATAAGTGTAATTAATATATTATTTCCATAAGAACTAGTTCAGCTTACTTTTGTTAAATAAATGTACGGTTTCTTTAAACAATTTATTAGTATTTAATAATTATTTGGTGACGGAGATTGATTACTTCTTAATAAGAAGAAATAAACAATTGCGTCAAAAATTGCAAGGTACTGCCGGACAAAAATATAGTCTCACAGCATAGGCTCCTCATTATGGAAATTAAACATGTAGTGCGTACAAATATGTTCAAGAAACGACCCCTACCTAAAATAAAATGGTATTTGTTAGAGAAGGAAGAATGTGCGAGTAAATTAAAAAAAAAAGAGTGACAGATAAAATTATAAATATGAGTAGTATAGAAGAAAAATCCTTACACGATAGTTGGAACGAAATGGTGGGATGGATAAAAACTGTGGCAAAGGATGTATTAGGCGAAACGAAAGGAAAAGGTGTGATAAATAAGGAAACGTGTTGATGGAATGGAGATGTGCAAAAGGTTCTGAAAGAGAAGAAAGATAGGTTTAAGCAATGGCAGGAAGTAACGGATGATAATGAAAGTATGAAAGAGGAGATGAAAATGTTATATAAAAGATGTAAGAAGAGAGCGAAAGTAGCTGTAGCCATTGCTAGATCTGAGGTGCCACAGGAGTTATATAGGTTTCCTGCAGATCAAAAGGAACTCTACCGGATAACAAAGCGTAGGGAGAAGATTGCTAGAGATGTCATACATGTAAAATGCATAAAAGATGATACTGGAAAGGTGTTGATGCGAGATGAGGATATAAAAAAGAGATGGAAGGTATATTTTGAAACATTGATGAATGAAGAAAATGATTGGAGTGGAGTTTTGAAAAACCAGCCGGTGAATAAAGGATTGGTGAAAAAAGTGACCGATGATGAAGTGAAAGCGGCTAAAGTGAAAGAGTGCAAGGTATGAAGAATGGAAAAGCTGTAGGGCCGGATACGATACCAGTGGAGGTATTCAATGATTATGGGTATAAGTGGCTGGCTTTATTTTTCAATAGGTTGTTACATGAAGAAATGATCCCATTATAAAAATAAAGGTGATATACAAGACTGCAACAGCTATCAAGGTATAAAACTCATGTTACATATTATGAAAGTGTGGGAGAAAGTGATAGAGAAAAGGATGCGGCAAGAGAGTGATGTTTCGGAGAACCAGTTCGGTTTTATGCCTGGTCGGGGTACGACAGATGCTGTATTCGCTCTTCGTCAGTTATGTGAGAAATACAGACGAGCCCACAAGAACCTGCACATGGTGTTCGTTGATCTCGAGAAGGCATACGACCGAGTTCTCCGTAATGTGATATAGTGGGCTTTGAAAGAGAAGGGTATACCTGGGAAGTATGTGGAGTTGGTTTGTGCAATGTACAGTCGATCTAGTACACAAGTCCGGTCGGTCGCTGAAAACACCGACAAGTTCAATGTGGCAGTAGGTTTGCATCAAGGGTCGGTTCTGAGTCCCTACCTCTTCTTGTTGATAATGGATGCTCTGACATTGGACATACAGGAAGAGGCACCCTGGTGCATGCTATTTGCTGATGATATTGTTCTTGTCGGCGAGGATAGAATTGAGATGCAGAGTAGACTGGTAAAATGGCAACAAAAGCTGGAGAGTGTCGGCTTGAAAGTGAGCAGAACAAAAACAGAGCACATGTTCTGCGATTTCGGCGGTGTCTCCGGTTTTGTTCCTATTTTGTTCAACGGAGTACCGTTACCAGTCTTCTCGGAGTTTCGCTATCTTGGTTCTCTGATTCAAAGCGATGGCAATATTGACCGTGACGTAAAGCACAGAATCAACTCGGGATGGATGAAATGGCGACAAGTCACTGGGACGACATGTGATGCCCGAATTCCCCTTAAACTAAAGGGGAGAATTTATAAAAACATCATTAGTGGGGTGACAAGAAGGGATAGAATAAGAAATGAGTATATTAGGGGAAGCTTAGGAGTAGCGCCAGTGACAGAAAAAATTAGAGCTAGCCGTCTGTCATGGTATGGGCATGTTATGAGGAGGGATGAAACGCACGTGACCAAAGGAGTGCTAGGTATGGTAGTGGAGGGATGGACAGGTAGAGGACGGCCGAAGAAAAGATGGATGGATTGCGTGAAAGTGAAGTTGCGTGTATACAGAGATGACGAGTAACAGGAGAGTATGGAAGGAAAAAACATACTGTGCCGACCCCAAAATGGGATAAGGGCAAGAAGATGATGATGATGAATTATTTGGTATTTGGTGATAATAGTGTAAATGACCTGCGATTATTTGATAAATATTCGACACTATAAAATTAATATTTATTACACCTTTGCAAAATCCGAAGCAACAAAAAGGCTGTTTTTTCAGGTTTTCATAAGGACAATTAATATCAGGGAGACCATACTAACGTTTGTCATGTAATTTCTTTAAAAAATGTCGTTGATTGATACCTCCCAAGTTGATTGTTGCCCGGAATAGAAGAAGTTTGATAAAGACTTATAATATTCGTGTTTTTTTTAATGTTGCAACTCTTGTATATGTAATCCACCAGCACCTAATGCAGCAACTGCTGTTTTATGGCTGCGTTTCTTATGGTATCACAGTCCAAGCCCCTTTTCATTTTTTTCCAGTTCATCAATAATGACAACGCATATTTAACAATCTACTTACATTTGCAAATTTGTTTGTGACTGTGCCTTTCAACATTAATTAGACCAGTTAATTGTCTTTTCCGATTTTATAAGAATGAAGACAAAATCAGATCTAAAGAATATTTTGTAACATTTTTAGATTTTTAGAAATCCATAAATAAATGAACAAATTGTTAATATTATTGTTTACATAGTAGTAGTGGTAGTATATATAAACTTATCCTGTTAGTAGATTTGAATATAATGATTTTAAACAGTTTTCATTTCATTTCAAGAATGTGCAGCATTGTTCAAGATCGTTAACTGGTGGCTAGGGCTTTAATTTATTTGAGCATGGCTTCTTTTAAAATCAATCACTCAGTATTATTATCTCCGTATTCGTAATCGATGAAGTGTGAAAACACTTCATCAATTTCTTTAGTCAAATCTTATACTCCATTTGCAAGCGATTTATGTCGATAGATCGACAATCACAATTATATAATATAATATACATTTATTGTATTTTTATATTTAATGTTTTGTACGTCAATATAAAAGATAATTGAGTTAAAATATAATACAAATTTCATTTTATGTTGTACCTTGAGGATACAATTACCGAAATGAGAAACAACAAATGAGAAAAGACAAAAGTTTTATTCAATTTCAATAAAGCCTTTTGATCTGTATTTTCGAATCTTATATACTACGTGAATAACTTCTTCGAACCTAACAATCTAGTTCTGTTGTAAGTAATATCGGGGTTAGTTTATAACTGCTGAATTATCTCCCATTTATGTGTAGAGATAGAGTTTACAATTCCTTAACTTAGAAATTGTTAAAAATCCAATCTTCGTTTTGCAAGTGCGTGCTTCTTGCAGAGAGAAATACGCCTTCAAAGGAATGACGTTGACAGTACTTACTTTACTTCACTTTATACTGTAGTAGATGATTAATGTTCTAGAAAATTCTGGAAAATTCTCGAATACAGTGCACGTTTTGGTAAAAACAATTTAAATAATAATAAATATATTTTCGTAACATTACTGTGAACCATAATATTAATTAAACATAAGAAATACTAAGCCTCACAATTTTTCGCGGTTTAAATTTCCCAGATACATAAAATCAAAATATTTTTCTAACATTTGAACAATTTTAAAAAAAGAAGGGAATCTTCTATTTTCACCAAATAGCGAAAATTCCGGCGGAGCAAAGCCTCTGTCTCACTTCCGACACTACCGGGGTTGGTATTGTTGTGTCTATGAAATACTCGTACGTCGCATACTGTTATACTGTTCACAAGTCGTTCTCTACATTCTAGTCGTGTGGTTCCGGACACATTGTTCAATTTATTTTTGAGCGACGTCGGTAATTACAAATGCACAATTGCAGTCATGTTCGTAAACGTTAAGGTTCAGACGTGTCTTATGTATTTGGGAAACAAAAGTATTTTTATATTGTATGATGTTCGTTCCATCACGCTTTAACTAACGTCACCTCTGAACTATGATTACATATATTTAAATATCTAAAAAATAGATAATTATTTAAAATAAAAATTGCGACGAGATATTCCGTGATAATGATAGAAGAAATAGTATTCGGATTCCTTATTTTTATGATGTAATATTTGAAGTGTAAAAAAAATTCGATTAAATTACATGAGCGAGGCGTGTACGCCATCAGTGTGGGTGCGTCAAGTTGTGCTGTATGTTATTTTTTAGATTTGTCCAACAAACTAATTTAACTACGCGTTTATTTGATGACTAATATTATTTTAAATAGATGTTTCAAATGTTTTGAAGCAATTGTATTCATGAGAAGATTAGATGTCACTTATATATATATACGTAAATTCCTAAATTATATTTATTCTTATTTGTAGATGTATATTGTTGTAACAAAGATACAAAGAGACCATTTGCTTTATCTTTTATTTACTCGGGGGAGAGTATACACTTGATACTAAAGTGGCTTTACTTTACCTCTTGATAACAACAAATATACGGTGTGATAACTCAGAGGCGGAGTGCGGGACTGCCCTTATGTAATTTAGGAATAACTCACCACTAAACCACAGCTTTGAGATTATAATACATTTAAATAAATTATTTTGGAAGGTTACTATAGCTAATAAGGTTAGCAGAATAATATGTAGTACATGTTTTGAAATATAATGCCCTTAATACATTTTCCGGCATAATTTACATTATATATATTTTTTTCTGAACGAAAAGTTCCAAATCGTTATTAAATTCAGAGAGTATAGCATCATTTACGTTAATGTGTTCAAGAAGCTTAAACAATATATATTTTAAAATTTAAAATATATATTGTTTAAGCTTCTTGAACTTTACACAGTCTTTTTATTCTCAATTATTCAATAATAGGGAATGTAAAAGTTAGTTATTATATGAGTCACACACTATCGAATGTCAAACTATTAGATGGTAAATTATTTCAATATTACAGTAAAAAAATATTAAAGAGACTGACACTCGCACACACACACACGTAGCATTTCGTTGCATGACTATTTAGATTAAATCGCTCCCGAGAGAACAATACACGTTAAGAACTTTATTCCAAAAAATATAACACTATTACGTACATGTCATCTCATGTCAAGCAATTAGAGCACAATTAATGGCAAATGTTTACATTTTTAATATTTATTTATTAATTTTATTATTTGGTGAAAATATCCTAAAAACCCGGTCTTTATAAACTATGGAGTGATTAAATTAACTTACCAATATATAAATAAAAAATTATAAACAATTTAGAACATGTGTTGATCTTCTTAATAATTTAATATTATTTTATTTTATTCCTTCAAATATGAATCACAAGTTTTTTAGAAACCCAACGATTGTCGGTAACATCATCTTCATGTACAGGGTATAGTTACCAAATACTGTACACTAAATACTGTACTATACACTGAATATATATAAAAAAAACAACATAAAAACAAATCTTTCTCCTTTAAGCACTAATGATTATATAAAAGTTTTAAGTAAGATTAAACGCGTACTTTGAGGAAAGTTTCTTAATAAAAAACAAAATAAAGAAAATTATACTTTGCTAATTATTTAATGTATAACATTATTGGTGTTGGTAAGAGATAAGATGGTAATTTAGTTGGTGATTTTAGTTAGTAATGGTAATAAAATATCCAGATTGGTTGGACTTGACGACGACGACGACGGTTGTAACGACGCGACTTTCTTACCGATAGCAAATTACAGATTAAGATTGAAAGTTACAGAACAACGATTACATTTAAAATGAAATTAGAATTGAAAATACGTTTTAACAAACAAAATTAGGATAAGATGTAGGATGTATGTCCCTGACAGTCCTTCCGTTGAAAGATGTAAAATTAACTACTGTCCCGTCTGTATTAACAACACTTCTGTAACGGAGATGACAAAGGGATTCCATCTTTTATTCCCTAGAGATGTATCGCGACACTGATGCTATAACAATTTATGATAGACATACAATATATCATATACTCGTATATAGATATATGAACAAATATTTATAATAAGCTGTGTTTAATAATTTTGGCAGCCTAATAAATGTATAAACCAATTGAACTTATTAAATACCGTTTAAGTAATATGTTTAATTTTATGATTAATAAATTATTAAAATTATAACTGTTTAATATTATAACAAATGTTATTACTAATAAATTTGATAATTTAAATAAATTTGATGGCATGTAATTTAAATAATTAAATTTATAATAGATTTATTAAAACACCTGTTGCCGACGACTTCGTCTACTAGTTGTGTGAAATCATTGCGTTGATTATGTGTGCCGATTTAGCATTAACATACAATAAAGCATAAGATATATTTTTCATTACAATTTTATATTAGACAGATTTTAAGTATATTGAATTTGATATCTCATTTATTAAGAATTGATACAGGGTATGTCTTATTATATACCTTCCTTACTATAATTATTAGTAACTTAAGAAAGAATATGGAAAGAGTATGGTATGGTATAATAGGTATTGCTTCTTTCCCAGGTGATGCTTCTTTCCCAAAGTGATTCAGAACTAAAGTTGTGAAAGTGTACGATACACTTTTGGACTCTTCCCTTCCCGTGGCTACTGTGACTTTTAATATAAAAATAATATTATTTAATTGGAATTCGTTATGTTGTTTGTAAATTGTGACTTACTAAAGAGGTTTAGAATGTAAAAAGGTAATTAAGATAATTTATGTGAGTTTATAGAATACAACTTTAACTTGTATGTACATCCTTTGGTGATGATTTAAATGTAAATAAATAATGGAACTTAATTATCTTTTTATTTTCATTATAAATGATTTAATTAGTAAAGCTTTAGCTTAAGCGATTTATCTATTTATCCATACTAAAGCTAGATACGTAAGTTACCTCAGTTCAGAATAATAGATAGCAGAACCAGAATGCAAATCGAATGACTTTGACAGTAGTTAGCTTCGGTTTGTATTCAACCCCCTCAGGTCACGTAGTCTTTTATTGCAAGTAGATCAATCTAGAATATACTCCAAGAAGGTTGCAGCATCGTTACAAAAGTTTTGACTCGACGACAACTGTCCACTAAGGTTCAATTCATTAAGGATAATGAAGAAGAATGAAGATTAATTAAACATTGCTGTTCATAGTCGCAGCTGATGTAAAAGTATGTGTGTCATGTTACGTATAATTAAAATAAAATATAAAACGTATCGATTTGTATACACTTTTAGATATTATACAATATGTGTATAATCTTATTTTCGAGTAATGTATGAAGAGGTTGATGTCTGTGGCCGAGGCGAAAGAGGTATGCAGGGACCGTAGCGTTTTACGCTCTCGTCTCTGGCTACCCCGCAAGGGATAAGGCGTGAAGATAAATAATGAAATAAATATATATATATATATATATATATATAGTTTAGATGATATTCCAATTTATCCATTTCCGTCATATCATCATTTATGAAAATATTTCGATCATTAAATGTGATCTAGTTTAGTATTTCATTTGAACTTTAACAATTATTTTCAAAATTGCTTCTATTACTGAACAGTTTTCGTAGATTAAATATTTGATTGACGACTTAAATGGATTTTTTAAATCCTAATCCCAAGTTTTGAGAGCTGCTGTTCAAGAGCTGAGCCCCTCTCCTTTCATCTGAAGAGCTACAGGAAATATCGATTTATTAGGATTAATTGTCACCTTCTAGCTCAGCACATTGCTCGCACGCGCAGGGCAACTCTAATGTATTGTCTATGGCACGAGTGATCTTTTTTTGATAACTTTTGAATGGCTAAAGATTTTTTCAATCTGTTTTCGCTATAACATCTGCGTTCGGCTCAAACATACATGTGAAAAGTTTTAGCTAATTATCTCGTCGCATTCTGGAGATCAATTTTCAATTTAAATAAACAAAAAAAAGGTCTCCAAAACGGTTAAGAGCTTCTCTTACGCTCAGCTCAATTACTGGGTTTGATACAGGGAACCAATCAGTGATAGAAAAATTAATGCAACCAAGTTGGTACTCTATATATAACTATATATCATAATAAATGTCCACTGTTTCATGTGTTTTATGATAATAAATAAATAAATTATTTATATGAACTGATTCTCATCCTAAATGTTACATAGGAATATAACAATAATGTTATGATATATTCTCCTTATTTTCAATATAAATAAAACTAAGTATATAAAGACATAGACTAAACAATGCTCAGCATTCTTGAATTAATATTTTTTGTGAGCCCCGTCTTTGTTAAAACAATCAATACAAACAGACAGGTCTCCAATGCGTCTTAAACTATCTTTATATGTATATATATGGTTGATTGATTTTAGATTAAGTAAATGCTCTTTCATATTCAACTCTGTTCCAAAATTTAAATAATTATATTTGAAGTCATTCAACACAGCGGTATAGACGGAAGTCCTGGATGTAAAGGTACGATACGATTTGATGGTAGTTCTGTGAATGTCTCTCATTGAAGTTAGAGCCAATCTGTATGCAGCGTCATTTGAATCGATAGGTTCAATGCAATAGGACTATTACTTAACTTGATTTGATGTTTATTACTGGATCAACGATTATGGTTTTCAGATGATGTGCTGATGTGACAGATTCTATAGTTTAAGTACAATTATATGAGAACACATTTGGGCAATTTGTTTATAAATGATTTGTACTGTTCTGAAGTCGTAAAATGTGAATGTGATTTAAATATATTTCTTATATTTAATATTAAATTTAATAATATAGACAAACGCGACGTTGTTAATAATTTTTCGGCGACCATAAAAAGGTAAGATTTCTTTATTGAAATAACGTGCTTATTTCAATAAACGAAATTTCACATTTCTAGAAAAGAGTTCTGAACTACAAAAATTCTTCTAATCTTTTCATACCTCCAGAAACGAATGCGAACATGTCTTCCTTCTTTCACTACCTTTGTAGTCTGTCTATGTAATAAGTGACACATTGTTCATAGTCGTTCCCGCAGTCGTTCGTTCTACACGTGCTGTCTCGATTTGATTCTTGATCTTGATTTCTTCGTTCAACATTACAACCTTACCTGTTAAAATATATATGTAAAAAATATATTTACACACTTCTTATATAATAAAATTAAAATATTTTTTATTCTGTTTTAATATTTTATTCATCTATATTATGGATTATATATAATACATTAAGAGCCGATTATCAAAAAGATATATCCTTACTACTGATTTTTTTGTAATCTGTTTGAATTTCGTGTTGTATTTTCTAAGGCTTGAAAATTCCTTCTTTAAGACAAAATTGTTTACAGTGAAGAGTTTATTCGATGAGTTTATATTAGGGCTACCATGTTATTAATAACTACTAAAAGATTGATTTAATTCTATGATAGGATGAAGTTCTAAAAGTGTAACATATATTTTACATACAAACAAATAAAATTTGGTTTGTTTATTATAAAAATATATACTTTTTTATTCTCTTTGCATTATCATATAATAATTAATAAACGGTGTGACACTTTATAAACACACTTCGTTGTATAATTTGGGGATCATTAACTGTCAAATACACGGCTCCGAGAGACTCATACACTGTGAGAGCACTTCACGGAGTTTGTGTTAAACCAATAATGTGTTGAGTGTTTGTGAAATACGAGTACATTTATTGTTTATAATGAGTTATAATATTGGCTTAAAATAACAAAATTTTAGAATATTATTGTATCAGATAGTAGGAACATTTTGTCGCAAGAACAAAAGCATGTGGCATTTTTAAAATGCAAAAGTTATATTATAATTTTAATCAATACAGCATATGCTAACTCTAACAGATTATTATAAATAAATTCGTTAAATTGTTGCTGCATCTGAAGCTAAAGGCCGAAATTAAAAATACATTCTGATTCAATATTTCTTACTAAATATAATAACGACAAAACGATCTCCTTCTTGAGTTATCAGTCAGTGCTAATCAACGAATTATTGGATTGAATTTCTAGAAAGGTATCGAAGGTCGATGCCAGTGTCGAATTGTAGATTAATATATGCCATAACAATAGTTCCATGTATTTAAGAACTCTGTTTTGAAAGTATTATATGCTGAGACATGGTAATTCTTTGATGTATGTAATATAATGTTGGTATACAAAGTGATAATAATAATACTTTCTGTACGTTGTAAAATTAACTATAAATAAATTTACATAATATACCCTCAAGATGTCAACATACCACTTCAGGGAGCTTATATGAAATTAATAAATCATTCAAGATTGTGATTTATGGTAATCAATGTTATTTATACACGTACATTTTATACCAAACTCTAGGATCCTGTTTATTATAATATAATATACATTTGATATTTCACATTAATTACACAAATACAACTGTATATATTTGACGACACAGTAGCTTAAGTGGCAGAGCGGCTGGACAGTTTCTTAATTATTAAAATCAACCATAACCCCAACTGCATCCGCGCAATATTGACAAAGGACGACATCTTTTAAACCTTCGAGATATGACGCGAATCTGATGTTCGTATAAGACTTTATGGTTAGCGATGTGATCTTTAGGTAATTAATTAATAACACACAAACACTAATTTGTTATTTATTAACACATTTTTTTTAATGTTCTGTTATTTCGCTCTGTCATATAAATAAATCGATGAATATTCTGATTGAAGTAAAATATGATGTTAATATTTTTAAAGCTCTTTGACCTGATGACTCACTAGAGTCTAACTGATGATCCAAAGAACGCGGATTCAAATCTCGCTTATCAATATATGCTTACTTATTTATTTCCATTTCATAAAACATACAATTATATAAATACTTAAGAAATAGAATATTAATAAAGATAGTATTGCTTTTAAAACGAAATTGACTCGCTTCATATCTCTTGAGTGACGTGCTAATGTAATATTATAACAAAGTGGGTTTCAGAAGTTTTTTGTCCAAAATGTCCTCATAAATATTTTATTACAAGTATCGTAAAATAGACAAATAAACACATTTATTAAATGTACATAATTATTTGTTGGATTGAATAAACACTCCATTCATTCATTCTTTATTCATAATTTTTATCACGGTTAGCGGTTAGTTTATTAGATCCCTATTAGAAACAGAGGACAAGGAGCCTTATATAATATCCTGTAATATAATATAATCCAGAGGTTATTATCTATCTTATCGTACCGCTTTGTTGGTTAAGTGATCCCCACTAGACAAGAGAGCCTAATAATCTTAAAATTGTTTATAAAATTTACATGGTCTGTATATAAAAAGTTTGATAAAATATAACGGAAAACAATAAAAGCACTTTGAATACGTTTTTGATTTTGAAACGTCTTCAAATACCCTTTTATGCCGAAATACCATATTACTTGGAACGCGACCGAATGGAACATTTCCCTCACTTCCCACATTTTAGAATCTAGGTCCAGGCATTGTTGAGTGGTGTGTCTATAAAATAGTCCGCATATGGTTCTCGATCCATTCACTATATCTCCTCATACAATTTTGATCCTATCTCTAACTATAATGCAGATGGCATTACTTTTGGCTGTCAAATTTTTAGTTCATTTCTTCTAGTTGTCTTAAAGCCGAACATATTTGGTTTAAAAATTTATACGTTAAAAGGAATTATAAATAGTATTATAATGTATATGTATTATGTACATATTCAAAACACATTATAACTGCATTATTCTAACATATACTATTGTCGCTATTCTCGATATTTTTTTGTGTTGATCTATTACGTGATATATTTTTTTGATTTATATATTAATATGTAACCTAGGATTAATTTATAAAAAAAGAAAAGAAAGTTATTAGTTTTATGTATTATTTCTTTCATCTTACAATTTTAAGAGAAAAATGATATCGCATTGAGCACTAGTAATATAGTTACAGTGGTGTGTATATATACGTGATAACATTTTGCGGGCAGTTTGTAACCGATACTTCCAATACACTGTTACCTTACGACAAGCGATGAATTTACAATGACATAACTCATTCATAAAGCTTTGAGAGTCTAACACACTGATGGCACTTTATGTAGCGTTTGGTTTAAAATGTTTACATGGACGAATAACTTTTTAAGTTTTTTTTACACACAGGCCAGGAAGTTAAGGAAGGTAAGGAAGTAACTAAATTATTTAGTAGCGGTAAGATTAGGGAATATGTACATTTTGTTATTATATTGTTTTTTGTTTACTTTCGACATCATTATTACAAAAGTATAGACTAGTTAACTTATGCAATTAAATATGAACAAAATATCGTCCATATTGTATTGCGCGGCAGCGGTGCGTTGGTAGTCGTCCCTGCCAGCCAGCCGGGTTGTGCTTGGCTGTCCGCTCATGTGGGGTCCGAACAGTGGTCTTCCTTCGGGAAGATCACCGCCGACGGCGCTAGGCCTGGACGCGGTTCTCAGGCGTTTTGGGGTTGAGCCTAGACTCCCCCGGACGTTTGGGTTCCGGACCGGGCCTGGCTAAAGGAGGGCTTCGGCCTTCTTCTTAAAGTGGGCTTGGGTGGGGGGGAGGGGAACCCCCGCGGTCTATCAAGCCTGCAGACTGTGGAGGGGGCCACTCATTGCGGGGTGCCCTCTACATGGTGTCCGTCGGGGCGCCGCGGTTGTATGCGCAAGCGTTTCCGCGGTGTCCCATCATGACGGCGACGGCGACCGTCTGGTTTAATGAGTAGGAGTCTCACACAACCTCCGCCTTTCTCCCCTGGAATGCGGTGTGTATCCATGATGGGTTCCAGAAGCAAAAAAAAATCAAAAAAAAGAAAAAAATATATATATCTATAGGGTAATATGATAAACGCTTATTATGTATTTAAAAAGGAGTGTCCTTCAAAGATCGTTTCGAAAATGTTTATTTATCTCGTAAATCTTTTTATAACAATAGTCGTAAGGTATTCATTTAGTTAAGGAGCAGTATGTAATAATAATAATGTATAAAAAAGGAAATAAAAAGCTTATAATATAAATAATATAAAGTCTTATATATAATTTATAGATCGTGCTAATTGAATTCTAAATATTGAATAATTATAGAGGGCCATAAATCGAAAATTTCTACGTTACTAATTAGACAAACCACACGAGGTTCAATTTTGTCCGTAATGGGTCCTCGCCGCAGACTTCCGACGGAAGCAAATAAATTACCAAAGTTAGTTACACCTTCCTTAAATTAATCTCACATTCACAATGCTTCCGCAACCCGCGGCTAATTAAATAGAAACATTTTTTTATTACCGTTGTGTATTTTTGTCGCAAACCGAATAGTTCATTAGTTCTGTTGTTTCATGTTCCGGTGAAATGAAATACTTTTATAAATTTATTTTGCTTTAGTTTAAATTAACCTCATACTTGAATATGTAAAATATTTAATAAAGGAAAAATTATTTCATTCAATCATAAGCCTAATACTATGATATAAGTTTAAGTTGGGATAGTACGTTATAATAAGAAAGTATTGGATTAACTGGACTGATTTATTTCTAAATGTCAAGACTTTACTGCTTATTAGACAGAAAGAGAGTAATCCTTAAACACCACTCTGTAATTACATTTCTGACAGTCTTAAAGAGTTGTTGATTAAATCGTCTTTTATGCTCGAACATTTTTTTAAAAACTCTCTCCTCGCCTCTATCAATTTACTTTAAGACAAATTAATTATATAAATAACTCAACGAAGTTGTAATCTCTGATTATCGGTTAATTGTTTAAAAATAATTTACATAATGAAATAGAAACGTCTGTTCCCTAATCTCGTTTTGAAAGTTGAATCAAATTTGAGAAAACTTATTCTTTCACACTTTTGAAGTTTGAGCATAAAATAAACTTTTTTATTAATTCAGAAAATTTTCGGAAACCAGACTAACATAATTGTAATTAGTATTGAAACTTATATTTATTTTATAACAACAAACTTCCAAGTAATATAACAAAAGACAATCTTATCAGTATCTTAAATATCGTTGAAGTATTACTATAAAATAATACAGGATAAAAATTTAATTGTTATGGTTCTTTAAAATTTATTTATTATACTAATTATATAATATGTTTGATATTCAAGTTTATTTATTGAGCGAAGCGAACAAAGTGAGCGGAGCATTTTACTGGAGACTTTCTTACATTCTTTGTCACGAATTGGCTCGAAAACTACTTGACGGAAAATTATGAAACTTTGCAATCAAAAAGACACACATTATGTGATGGTTTTTAAAAAAATTTTTGAAAACAGACCTCAAAAAAAATATTTATTTTTATATCATGTCAAAAAACTCATATTAACTGATATAAACGATGAGTCAATACACTGGGCTCGCTTCACTCAATATGCCAACGGCACCCGAGATTTCGCGAGCGCAGCGAATCAAAATTGAGGGTTTGTTGGCGCCCCTAGTTGAGTGAACAAAATTACAAACATACAGTTTCATCTTCATAATAATATTATATAATAACAAATTGAGTAGTAATTTTAAGCAGATGTTTAATTATTTCTTTGAAGTTTAATCACAGACAATGGTTTTTAAAACCGAATGTGGTACAGTTATGAAATCCAAAATAATAGAAATCTCTAAAATATCTACCTTATAATATAATACCATTTTGCATTAATTTTATGTGGTACTACAGCCTTAAAACTCACAAAACCTAAATTTACAAAACCCCGCATCTTATAATACTAAAAGTGGATTTACACCGTTAAAAGGTTTCTTTGAAGATATTTATGAAAGAAGCTATGTAGTCTTTTGTTACAATATATAGTAAAGAAAATAATCTTATACAACACATAAAATTTCAGAGTGTGTAAAATATATTATTAGAGAAGGGTAGAAGAAAGCAAAAAAAAAAAAAGAAGACAAAGCTTGATGTCTGGGCACTCAGCTCTCTTATCTCTCTCTCTCTCTCACTGAAACGTAGCTAAAGTAATAAATGAAAATTGGCAAGTAGTAAACTTGCCGATTTTCTCTATGATAGTGATATTGGAATTAGCTAATTTTAACTGTCTATGATTTGTAGTCTAAAGGGTACTAAACCTTAGACTAAAAATGATTACTTTGTAAAGAGGAAGGCATTGGCTTCTTAAAGGTTCACGCTTTACATATAATAAGATAAGTAATAAAATAATTATCAAACAGTAATTTACAAAATATCACTGCGTCTTTTTAAAACGAGTTATTAGATGTGGAGGGTTAAATGATATAATAAACGAAACTTCAAATAAACAATTAACTTTTTATGAATAAAGGAAAATATTAAACTGTATATTCAGGCCGAAGGTCACTAAAAGTTTCTGGGACTAACAAGGAGTTTAATTAAGATGTTAACTTTAGATAAGACTTTCATTTCTAACCACACACCAACTAAATTTGGAAACTTGTTAAATGGATTGAAGTGATTTGTAAAAAAATATTCTTTAGCACACAACTGCTATATAATATACTAAATATCCATAAATACGTATGTAGTTGGAATACATTTCAATATCCTGCAATTTATAGAATAATACAAGTTGTTATCGAACCCATGACATACAATAATAATGTAAGTTAATACAAGTTTTTCGATTTTCATAATGTGCAATGAGATTATACCGACTTCTAATTGTTTTGATTTAAAGAATCATCTTCAATCAAACATCAAACGAAAATCAAAGTTTAGGAATGTGAGCTGAGGCGAAATGTTAAATGACAAGGAAATAAAAACAATTGTTTTAAAATGTTTTGTCTGGGTCCCTTCTGGTTTCTTCTTTGCGAGGTTTGCGAAATGGCAAGAACTAGAGTAAAATGATTTTTAGGCTTATAGATTGCCCTACTCATAATAAGGGATACTTTTTGTTTCGAAAAAATGTTTTTACGCAGGACACAAAAATTGGCGCAGGCTGTGATTAAAATAAAAATGTAAGAATTTTAGATAAATATTTTCTCCAGAAAAAGAGGGGAAGCATATATTTATACATAACGATTATATACATTTTATCTTTAAATAAATAAACTAGAGATTCTCAAGTAAACACAGTTCAATGAAACCAATTCAATGACAGCATAATAGATTTTAATTTTAAGAGACGAGAATTTAACTAAAGGGCTTTTATAGAGCAAAATTGATGTCCCCATATTTCAATCTCTCTAAATCACTTTCCTGCTTTTCTAAACGATAGCTTTAATAATAGCGGAAATTCAATACTTGCTTATTGACATAATACGAGTAAGCTTTTACAGAAACAACTTTTAAGACAGACTGAGATCATAATAAATTTGTTATTATACTATTTTTATTCTTTCTGAACTATTTGTTTTTTTCACTTTTCATTAAAGTAAATATAGAATGTATAATTCCTTACCACGGGAAGTCTGTCCAAATGCAACGTCTGAGATATCGCACAGAAATTAATTATATTTATTCAATATTTAAATAAGCTTAACATGGCTAAACATATTATTAGACGAAAAATATTTATTGGTTCTCCAACTAAATTATTTAAAGCTCAATAATTATATGTAAACTTTGTATCAATAAGCAATATGCGTGGATACTTGAGAAAATAAAAGTAAACATTTTATACAAGAAATATTTATTTTTAATACTTATAGAGAAAAACTTACAATTCCATGTGTATTTCAGTAATTCAGTTTTTTAAAGTTTGGTATTTATAAAAAAATGTGTTGGATTTAAAATCAAGGGCTTAAAAAATCCCTAAGCTTTTCCTAACCGTAATATTCTCAGGGAAATGTGCTAGCCGCATTTTACTCCTTTACTAAAGAAATATATGTAATAAAAACCATTATTGTCAAAAAGAAGATCCTCGTGATTTCACCACAAATCCGATGCACAGACTATGGTAGAATAGTTACGGCATACCTATTCATAACGGGCTCCATAAAGACGTCTTATTATAATAGAACAGAGTATAGTCCTTGTGGCGGAATACTTATAAGACCATTCCAAGATTTTAGGGTTTTGATTGGTAATAAAAGGTTTGTTAATATATCTTTTAGGATTTCGAAAGTGCTTTATTTAGTTAGTTATATATGGAAATATAACTAAATTAAGAATAAAATACGCAATATCAGACAACTATTTCTTTATAATATTAATTTTAATAAAAAAAAAATTTAGTAAATACTTGACATATGAGAAAGTAGATTGCTATTACAACAATCAATCTAAATATATATTCATAACCTACAGCTTTTTCAAAGTACTATAGTTATTTTTGTATCTTATATAAAGAAATACAGTAGCGTCAGATTTAATGTAAATTGTGTAAATTATTTCAATATTCACTGTAATTAGTAGAAAATAATTATGAGTTTGTTTGATTTTGTTTCTTGAATTCTTGCAATATATAATTGGAAATGAAAAAAAATAAAAAAGACTGCAACTACCAATTTGGAGAATGTTTTTTTGATATCGTATTTTTTATTTAGAAATAAACACTATAGAATATTAATATTTATATTTATATTTTTAATTGAATTGGTGTACCATAACTATGCAATTTTTCATTAATAATATTTATTTATTTATTTATTTATGTACCTATAAAAATCACAAATACAAAAAACAGAAAACAATGTAGTACAAAGGATTACTTATCTCTTTTAGGGATCTCTCCCAGTTACCTTTGGTGTGAGACAGGGTGTTCAAGACAGTGCTGTACATTTAAACTAAATACAGATAAAAGAGAACAAAGAAATTATATTCAAAATAGATAAATCTTTTAAGAGCTATTTAAAAAATTACCTGTATAATAGAGCATATAAAATACTTAGACATATACATACTTATATACACATAGAAAAAGAGTTGAGGGAAGGGTTACCATCCAGAATACTCTGGGGAAGAGAGTTCCATAGCCGAGCTGCAACAACCGAGAAAGATTTTTTGAAAAAAATAGTGTTGTAAAAAGGCACTACTAGGGATTTTGAAGACACGTATTCACGAGATGGTCTCGTCCTTGGTGGCGTCACCTGAAAACGCTCATGCAGGTAAAGGGGGGAAGCGTTATTTAAAATATTAAAAAGAAGTGATAGAATGTGCACATTCCGGCAAAGGCGAATAGGGAGCCACTTTAATTGTGATCGATATTCGGATACATGCTCAAATTTGCGCAATCCGTATATAAAACGAATGCACAAATTTTGAAGTCGTTCAAGCTTATCAAGTAGCTCCGCGGATGCATCTAGATAGCAAACGTCAGCGTAGCCGAGAAGTGGAAGGAGAAGAGTTTGTGCTAGCATTTTTTTAGTTTGTAAAGGAAGGAAATTCTGCAACCGTCTGAGAGAGTGAAGAGGATAATGAAGTTTTCTACTTATTTCATCAATTTGCGGTGCCCAAGAGAGATGACAGTCAAAAATGATTCCAAGATTTTTTGATTGCTCTGTTAAAGGTATGGATATAGTATCGTAGATAATAGAGGATGAAAGTGTATTATTAATTTTATTACGCAAATGCCGACTGCCTATAATTAAGGCTTGTGATTTTAGCGGGTTTACAACGAGGCCGTATTCTTCGGCCCACTGCTTAATATTCCTAAGGTCATCGTTAACTGAATCAATTGTAGCATTAAGGTCGGCTAGGGATGTATGTCGGTACAGCTGCAAATCGTCTGCATAGAGATGGTAGTGACAAGAAATGACTTCAGAGATCTCATTAATAAATAAAGAGAATAGAAGAGGTGATAGAACGCCGCCTTGTGGTACGCCAGCAGGGGTTTCTGCCCAGTCTGAGTAGGCCTCATCCACACAGATTCTCTGCCGACGTCCATGAAGGTAGGAGTTAAACCAATTTATTACTGGAGCTGAGACATTAAAAGAGCGAAGAATACCTAGCATAATATCAAAATTTACTGAGTTAAAGGCATTATTAAAGTCCAATAAAACAAGGATTGTTAATTTTTTATTGTCCATAGCATACCGAATATCTTCCGTCACTTTAAGTAAGGCCGTCGTGGTACTATGTAACGGACGAAAACCAGATTGTAGAGGGTTAAGTAAGTTATTAACAGATAAGTAGGAGGTAAGTTGCTTGTAGACGGCATCTTCAAGAACTTTAGAAAGAATAGGTAAAATTGAGATGAGACGAAAATTAGAAACGGAGGTTGGATTAGAAGTTTTGGGCAGTGGTATGACATGCGCAGACTTCCACGCACTGGGGAAGTAGTTGGTTAAAAGTGAGAAATTTAGAATGTGAGTAATAAAGGGAATTATGATATCAATGACAGGAATAAGCATGTCACGACTGATATTATCATGACCAACTGCCTTTGTAGAAATAGACAAGATGCTCTTTTTAATGTCAGCTTCCGCAATGTTTTGGAAAACGAATGAATCACAATTAGGTGGGGTGGCAGAAGCCAATTTTTGAAGAGTTAAGACTTTTTGGACGTCACTAAGTTTAAATGATAGAGAAGAAAAATGAGCATTAAGAGAATTTAAATCTACGTATTTATTAATATTTACAGAGGTTTTACCCACACCTAGTGATTTAAAGAATCTCCATTTCTGTGAAGGAGATAAGAACTCGAGAGATGAGAAAATATAACGACGTTTAGCGTCCCTACACATCCTATTACAGAGATTACGCAGCTTTTTATAATTAGAGACATTTTCAACGCTTGGCTCTTTTTTGGATTTGTTTTAAGCTTTTTTACGACTAATCATAATTTTTTTAATTGAAGGAATAAGCCAGGGCGCTGAAAGATGTCTGACCCTTATTGGTTTAAGTGGAGCATGTGAATCATATAATTTAATAAGGGCCGAATTTAAAACATCAACCTTATCATCGACGGTGGTTGCTTTGTAAATTAATGTCAAGTCCAGATTCAAAGCATCTCGATTGAGAGCTTCCCAGTCAATATTCTTATAATTAGGGCGTAAAATAACCTTCTTCATACGTTTAGGAACAGACAGATTCTAGCGAAGGAAGAGAAGGTCATGATAGGAAAAGGGAGCTGTGAGTTGACCGTGTTCTAGCACATTCGCAGATTTTAGCACAATTATAATATCTAAAAGGGACGGTTGACAAGTGGGAGCAAAGTGGGTTGCCGAAAAGGGAAATATAGACAAATTGAAAGAGGAGATAAGAGATTTTAACTTATTAGATCTGTGGTAATTTTTTAAAAGGCAAGTATTCAGGTCACCCATGAGAATGAAATGATCGTACAAAGGTAAATAATTATAAAAAAGAGATTCAAGTTCACTAAAATAATTAACAGTAAGAGAAGGACTATATACAACACCAAGGATAAGTTTAGAGTGTGAGATAGAAATTTCAAGGAACATATATTCTAGGTACTCAGAAGCATTATCATCAGATTGGTTTAATACTCTGTACGTTAAGCTATCTCTGAGATAGACGCAGACTCCACAACCTCTTCTACCAGTGCGATCGTTACGTATCAGAGTAAAACCGGGGAGAGAATAGAGTACCGATGACAGAGAAGGTTTTAGCCATGATTCTGTCACTAAAATACCATCAACTAAGACGTTACTAAATGATGCGAGAAGGTCAGAATAAAGAGCCGGAATGCTTTGTGCGTTAATATGAACTAAATTTAAAGAATAATTGTTATCAAGGAAAATAGATTGAAGTTTTGAGTCAAGAGAAAAATGAATCGTTGCCTGTGTAAAAATTGCTGTCAGCGCTATGGAAACTCTCTGAAGATGAACATGAAAAGTAATCATCGTTAATATTTAAAATAGATAAATCGGACATATTATAAAAAAATATATATATATATATATAACCTTTCAACTTCACCTTGAGACCAAATAAATATTTTATATAAAGAAAAATGTACCGGGTTTTATTTTTATTTTATTATTTAAGTCCGCCTTATATATAATTTACAGATCGTGTTAATTGAATTCAAAATATCAATTACAGAGTGCCATAAACCGAAAATTGCTTGAAACCAAACGGAGGTAGTTACTTATGCTACAATTAGTAACCTTAGACAGGCCGCACGGAGATTCAATTTTGTCCGTAATGGGTCCTCGCCGCAGACGTCCGACCGAAGTAAGTAAATTGCCATAGTTGGTTACTCTTTTTTTTACATTGAATTACAATGCATCCGTAAACCGCTAAATTAAATGGAAACAAAATTTTAATTACTCTTGTGTATATTTGTGGCATCTAAATCTATTCATTAGTTGTGTTGTTTTATTTATCATTTAAATATTATACTTGAAAATATGAAATATTTAATAAAAGTAAAATTTTGTTTAGTTTCATATCGTGCCATGGAATGAAGTAAAAGTTTAAAAGTAATTTAGTAAACATTTATTATTCTATAATACTCGTATGTTAAATAAATAAGGCAACTATCAATTGGTCGTTTTTGAAGTTGTATTTTTTATAACTTAGTTGACACCCCAAGTAGCACTTCCTAAAAATACTTAATGTGTAGGTTGGGTCTCGTCATTATTTTATTATAGCATCACAAATCTCATCAACAAATGTCCATCGATACGACGTATGGATATTAATAATGGCATTAATAATGTATTTTGTACAAAAAATGTCTTGAACTTACTAAAAATACACGATTATAGGGTAAGAACAGTTATACAAGGACAAGTGGATGACGTTAAGAGCTTATAAATTACCAGATCTCTCCCAAATTATTCCAGCAATCTTATTTAATAATTTCTTATCTGCACTCGATCACTTAAAAATATCCAGCTGGCAACTACTCTTTATAGGAACTCATTCGTCGTGTTTTAAGGATAATAAACTAGTTCGACAATAAACATATGATTTATTTTATTTTCCATATACCTATAGTTATGAGTTAAGTAACAAGCAGGGTGACTCTAATTCTCTTTTAGTTGTAAGAAAGTTTGAAACAAAATTTATACACAGAACTTGCGACAACCCTTCATCATACTGTCTTCAGCATGTAAACAGGTACATTTAAACAATAAAACTACTTTTAGTTGAAAATAGAGGGTTCTCTTAAATTTCGCTTCAACTGAAATATAACTCGTTCGGATGAATAAAAGAAATTTATTACTAACTAAGCTGATGATTTACTTACTAACTTACATTATCTCAAATATTATAATATAATATTATTGAAAGAACAGATTCATTTTTATATTATGAACTACGAATGTGGGAAATATTCAAGTATATATGGTATTTCTGAAAAAAATATAAACGCCATATTACCAAAGGAAACCACGACTACCAGATGATCTAACACTTAAAAAAATAATTTATCAAAAGCCACTTTACATAATATACAACAGAATTAATCACCATAAAGGCAGATAGTTTTTCTTTGCAGAAAAAACAGATTTTTTTTGTTTTCATTTTGATATAGTTAATATTGAACTGAGTTATGTTCTATTAAATATATATGTTATAAATTTATCTGTTAAATAAATAGTTTCTATTGCAATATATGTAAATGTGTGTACAATGTATTCATTAACAATAAAGATTATCCAGTATAGTAATCGTGCACGATTATGTCACTCAGTTGGTTCTTTGAAATCTTTATTATTTATAAAGAAATTGTGAAAAATATTTACCCGTCTCAGGGCATTGACAGATCGGTCGTCTCGAGTTCAACTTATAAATTATTACTTAAAAGTTTCTTTACTAAGCTAAAGTAGTTTACTTAAAAATATCCAGTTGACGTCTTTATAAACTTATATTTCTTTGGTAATTTGTTTTTCAGGAAACAAACTGTTTTTTTTATTTTTGTACAAAAGTATAATTTCTTTATTATATATTTTGCTGTGTTTATCTATGTTAAGCGTTTTGAAATAAAAACAATACAAATCGAAAAATGCATCGACAGGAAGAGAATTCAAACCTGCGACCTATTAATACTATTATCTATGTATTTTATTATCTTATTTTATTTAAGAATTTCAAAGGCTGTTCAAAAGTCGCTACAGACGATCATCTACAGGCGACAGATGAAGCTGCCATACGAATGGGTACTAGTACGGTAGTCGCGATGATGATAATATAGAAAATACTTTATTAGGTTATTAGTGAAGATAAGATATATAAGATGAGCAAATAAGGTAATTAAATAAGGCTGGTACATAAAGAAAGCACATAAGGCTAGTACATAAGGAAAGAAGATAAGGGCTAACACAGGGAAGTACATAAGACAAGTAGTATCTTTTACAATAGAATTTGAAACTTTCAACATTTTTTAACAATTAACTAAAGAACGATTATGAAAATTTGTATAAATTAATATTCAGTAATAATTAAATTAACTATATCTTTATTTAATAAACAATTTTTTTTAAAAATTTGGAACCATATTCGAAATTAAATTTAACTAAATTAATATCAAATACAATCTAGTAAATAATGTTATATTAATTGATCAAATTTACATTTGATTACTTAAATGAAATTTACTTTTAGTATTGTAAAACTGAACACTATTGTTATTTATTTTTAGATGCACATCATACTTATACCAAGTTTCGAGTAAACACGAGTTTGCAAATTTATTATTCTGAAATTCCCGTAATGAGTTAGTTGCTACTTGTCTTACTTACTTGAGAAATTAAGATAGACATAGGTGTCAGGCGTATTAGGATAAAATTATTGTTTTTTTTACCAAGATAAAAATAAAAAATAGTTAATAGTTTGATGTAAATTATTTTTATTTTAAGATAAAGCTTCTTATATTATGGTAATAAATTACCTCAACTTTACAAAAGTGTCAATGCCATATATCGTTAGTTTTAAATAATAACAACTTCACTGTAATATGTCTCACTTTAGTTTAATGATTGATCTGATAAGATTTAATAGATGTCACCATAACTTCAGTATACAATATGGCTTCTATATCATTCTCTCTCCAATTTTTTGGTTACATGGAGTTTCAAATAACACCGATACTGAAGAAGTTTCACTTCAAAAAGTTTTTAAAATAAAAAAAAGTGAAAAGGCACAAGTTGATTTATTTGAAGGTTAAAAGGCAATAATTTATGTAATTATAATAAATGAAAGTATGGCTTACCGTTAATGTTTACGTCACTGATGTTATAATTTTCTGCACGTCTTTAACGTGGTTAAAATTTGAATTACTCTTTTAACTTCTCTTCAGTACTTAAAACCGAATAGATTTGGTTTTAAAGAACTAGACGGAAAGTGATTTTGTTAAATTTCCTGTTTTGAACTTACTTCTGCATATCAAAGATTTATATAAGTATTAAAATTCTATGCTGTTATTTACGGTGGTAAAAATGGCTTTTTAAATAAACAAGTGTAACTTAACAAAAAATGGTTTCTAGCGTTCTTGGGGAAATGCTTTGTGTAAAAAAGTGTAATTCTGATTAATCATGTCCATCTCTGTTAATACAAAAACACAACATTCAATAATTAGAAATAGGTATTATCACAGTGTAAATGGATGCCGCAGACGGTATAATCGATTTATAATCAAATGAACTCGCTTTCAACCGAGTCAAGGTGAATAATAATAGACTTGAGTTCAACTCGTCTTCTCTGATCAGAGCACTTCAGGTAATAGAGTAGAAGGCCATCTGTGTATAACTACTGTGTCAATTTTAGATTTGCTTGGGTAATATTCTCTGCTATTGTAGTCTCAGCTTGATAAACTTTAACTGAGATTAAAATTCTCAGCTTTATTAAAAAATTTGGAAATTAAAATTTGGAATTTAGTTGTTAATAAATACGTAAATATTTTTTTAAATATTAAAATATACGTGTTGTTGTTTGTAAGAATAAATTAATGCTGAAAATATTTATGTCGCATCGGAACAGTTTATGGATACGGGAGAGAAAAACAACGAATAAGTGATTATTTTAAACCATAATAATGATACAATCGCATACCGGTATAGTCCTAAATAAATTATATTATTACACATTATTTTATTGTCAGCATGTCGAATAGTCTATGCAGAAAAATATAGGGAAAGTTTATTATTTATTCAGCTTCACGCCATATCCCTTGCGGGGTGGCCCGAGACGAAAGTTAAAGTTAAGTTAGGGAAAGTTGATATAAATATTTATAAAATAATACAAGTCTACTAATACTAATCTACAAGTTTTCTAATAAAGTATAATCTAACACAACACTTATAATATAGAACGCATACGAAATATAGTTCTATTATGTTATTGTAATGCACTCGGCACTACAGAAAATCACGCTTTCAATATAAATGCAGACTCTTACTGAACTGCGGTATAAAATCAAAAATACATTTTATACCCGTAAAAGCTTTTGAAATTATATTGATATTCCTCACTAACTAAGAATTAAATACTTAAAAAGACCTTCATACCCGAACCAACATTACAAAAAGGTCATTTCATTTATGATAATTGTAGAGATAACACTAAACTGAAAGAAACCGAAGGCTGACAATCCAGCACAAGATCCAAAAGTAAAGGCGGTCTGGGTAAAAACATTGAATATTGTTCTATATTCATGATTCTGCTAGGAGCTTAAACCAAGCAGAAAAAAATATGAGCGTAATGTAAGATAATCATAAAGCATATTAAAAAGGAAAAAATAAGGTTATAAAAAGAAATGAAACTATTCAGAGAATTAGTTAAAAGTTCACATAGATGGTTAATATTCCTAGTTTCCAATAAGAAACAATACAACATAAATGAGGAGAAGAAATATTGAAAATACATAATTTGTTCTCTTGACAATTTTTTTATGAGCACTTCGTTGTATTAACTTTTACAATTTATCCAATTGCTATAATCATTAATATATCAAGACCTGCTGGGTGTTAAGTTTAGCATGTATTCTATTATAAGCTCATCAAACTTAAAATAAGTTAATATTTATTTGGACCTCTATAAAATGACAGTAAGAATCATAAAAAATTGATAAGGCCGTATCATCTGGCTACTGCAATAATGAGCATAGTCATGAAAATACCAATACCAATTTTATCTTAAATGACGTTAAACCACTGCTATCGTCACTAAATTGCAGCTGTACGAAGCGACAGCAGCAATTTTAGATAGGATAAATTACATGAAATTACCTTACTGGCTCATCACTTTATTCGGAACTACCTTTTACCAGTCAAGCTTACCTGAAACCATATTTTACCAGAGGACTATACATTAAAATGTATAAATAAATAAATTCCATCGCGTGTACTTTCCAATTTCGTTGTTTGAAATTTGTGTATGGAATACATCAGTGAGAATTTAGTTTTAAAATCTCAAACTTATCCGCTATAAGCTGGGTTTTCAACGATTCTTTTACACCTTTATAACCTTTGACAATGCAAAGATCACAAGTGGTATTAAGAAAATGGAAGGCTTCTGTTAGAATATTTCTTTTTGCTGGAAGACATTTCTCAGTGACGATTTGGAAAGTTGCCAAAAGACGTGGTAAGCGATTTGCTGTTTCCTTTACAAAATGTCAAAAATAAATATAGATAACACTTTAAAAAACATATTTTTAAATCTTTTTATTTTAGGTAAAATTAAGGAAAACTCGACAAAGATAAGAAATAAATCTTTGAATCCAACCTAATTTTGAACTAGTCCGTAACTCACCGAGACCTCGGATAGAGCTCAGTTGACAAAAACAGAGAAGCTAATTACATCACTTTACTCAAATTAAACCTCTTTTACTCTTCTTTCATTAAAATCAATCATTTTATATATTTTTCAAAATGTTTACATACAACACAGGTGACTGATTTCAAAATCATTTTTGTTTCCTAAAATATTATTCAAATAAGAAGTGTTTCTTCTAAATAGTTGTATCAAGAATAAGAACATTACCTATGTTATCTTGAAATGTTGTGTTTTCTTTATAATATTGACAAGTATTATCCTTTTTTTCGACAAAGGTGTTCTGTTGTTTTTGTCTTTTATCATAATAATGACGACATTTCTTAATAGACAGTTTAAAACTTGCGCATTTCCTCATCCCACATATTAATAATGTAAATAAGTCTTCAGCAGCTAAACGCTAGTAAGTATGTGCTTTAGTAAGTTCAGTAACGTGCGAGTTTGATAGTTTTGCTCGCATTTCCGCAACCACATAACCATATGACTTTATATATTAACTACTTCGTTCGTAATGTTCGTTGTGGGTAAAGTATTGCTTTGATGATGTTTTCATTTGGTTTGTTTTCGAAATGTGAAGTATTTTTATAGGTGTAAAAGTGTCTGTTTGTAATTCCAAATTAATAGTTTTTATTAAAGGCATGTGAAAGTTTATATGGTATTGAGACAATTTTTTTTAGTTTGTCTGTCTGAAACGTAATTACTCAAGTTAGGTGGTAAAACTAAATAAGAGGTTTCAAGTAACATTACTTTATTATTTAAAATATTAACTTTGAAAAAGAATAAAGAACTAGTAGTTATATTTATTTAGAGATAATACTTTTATATAAAATATAGCTTCTAAAATATTACAAAACAAACAATCAAGCAATTTTACTATGGGTTTAATTACGTAATAAATAAAATAGACTGTATGTTTATAAAATGAACAAGGACCAAATAGTGAACTTATTATTGATGACATTGAACAATAACACTGATCTTGGCGTACTAAATTCGGGGCGGTAGTAATGTTAAGGGGTTAGACTATATTACAAGTACCTTATAATACTATGCATATTCGTGTGTAGAATGTGCCGTTGCATATCGCTTATCATTAAGGAAATATCATTTATAATACAATTCATTCTTTTATCCAGTATTATAGGAACTCATCAATAGGGCAGGTTATTCAATCTATATGTTACAAATGGTCAGGAATGATAAATTATCACATTCCGTTATTATAGTCAAGACTACGGTAACGGAATGTTACGTCATTAATCATTGATTACTATACTAATAAACGACTATCATACTTAATAATTCGAGACACTTACTAAAAAACAATATTTCAGTTATATTTTTTTTTGTAAGGATAGTGTTGCTTTGAAGATATCAAAACTTAGCAACAAAAAAAAATTACCAAAAGTTACTGAATACCTTATGAAAATAAAACATCTCTCCGTGAAGTCATTCAGATATCAAAACACTTACTTTATTACAAATGTTTTAGCTGATTTATCGTGAAATTGAATCATTTTAAAACATTAAGTTACAATTGTTAATATATTATCAACAATTATTCTTAAATTTAGAATAGTTTAATAATAAGTAAATTAATATTTTTGTTAAAGTACCCACTACTTTATAGCAGTTCCCGCCGCACTTACTACAGTATAAAAGTCTTTGACAGCGATACGAGGGTCATTCTACATTGTTAAAAACAAATACTCCTATTAAAAATAGCTTTAAAAGTAATACATGTGTTCTGTCTTCTTGAACAGGATTTCGTGTAAGACTAAAGTCGACATAGTTATTTGTTACAGAGCAAAACTATTACAAGTTTTGTTTCAATCAGAATAGATTTTTTAAAAACACACTAAATAAAAACGGATTGAAACGTCTTAATCTTTGTCTTTAAGAAGTTTAGGTTTTAATATATGTTTTCACGAACGAGCTTTGTTCGTTCTGTATTGTTTTTACTTTTCTCAGATGGATGTTTGGATGTCTGTGGACAGGAAAAATTTTCCTTACTGTCGAGAGATGGCGCTGTTTATAATTTACTGATTTAGTTTATTTTCATATTTAATTATATTACTATTTTGTACTATTATTAATCACAATTTTTTGTAATTTTTTATTAATTATAAATAAACATGTATTAATCATTTTCTTTTCTTTAATAAATAATAATCATTTTACTTAAAAATCAATAGTTTTTTATTAACACTAATAATTTCGTCAAAGTTCCTTCGGGAAATACCCTGAGTATTTGCATCTTCACTGGTTTTTCTTTTAAGAAACAAAATATGCCTAATATGTCTTATTAATATAAATTTTATTTTAACACAATTAATCATTAACAGCTTAAGATTTAGCATTACTTGAAAATTATTATATCATAATGTTATAATTGTTTTTTTGTGCTTGAATGGTGAAAATAGAGCGCTCTCATATTTTGTTCTCTAAATTGCCTAAAACCTTCAAGCTATTCAAAGTTTCATGAAATAAAAAAAAGACCGTGAAGAATATATCACAGGTCCCTTTTTCATTTCTTAAAATTCTTATGCTTCGTGATAAGACATAAATTATATTTAACACTTCCGACCGACAAAGAAAATCTATAAATATTCGGGATATATCTTGCCATAAATTTTCACTGTGATTATTTTTATGTGGAAAGTAATTTCATAAATATTATTTAAAGATTATACTAAACGTGATAACATTTATTTTAGTTATTGATTTAAATAATATTTGATAATTATATCTTGGCTTTGTTATTCATTTATTTATAAATTTTATTGCACACCTTTGCTGCAAATGCCATTTTTCAAACTTTTATTGGAATATTAAAACAATATTCACGTATGTTTTAACACAAAAAAATGTATTTTCACAAATTTTCAACATGTCTGTACGAGCTTGTTTTGAGGTTATATGATAAAAAGAGACAGGGTCACAGAGAGAGAAAGAGAGAAAGTTGCGCATCCGGCTGCACGCACTCTCCTGCTCGATACAGGCACACAAACACACAGCGTATGGCATTTCGTTACGTGACGATTTTTCCTAAATCACATTACCCGTAAGCCACGGTAAGAATTTTCGTTCCAAAAATCCCAGCTATTTTCATATAGGTCTCTTATTTCTTACACGAAAGTTTTATTTATTTTCCAGAGCACAGATTTTTCAAAGCACAGTTTTTGAAAGCACAAAGTTGGTTGTAATAGGATTAATGTGCTTCAACACGCTTTCCCTTTAAACAGTTAAGGCACTGAGAGCTGAGTTTTATAAATATAACAACAAATAGAATTTAAAACAAAATCGTTGTATATTCATTTTAAATAATATTGTAAGTGTATTACAATATTATATTATTAAACAATTATATATTTATTTATTATAAATTAAAAAAAAATTAAATTGTATTTCGTATTATAATTTCAGTTAGTAGTATATCAGTAATAAATGTGTTGTGTATGTTTTATCGATATTTTTTTTATATTAATAGGTGCAACTTTCAATGAAGATATTAAAAAGGGTATGATTCAATTAGTTTTAAATAGATATAGCATTAAAAATTCTGCGATCTGGGATCTCTCAGTCTGACGTCATCGTTTTGGAACTGAATAGTTACTTTCATGCATTTATAGTATAAAAATAAAACATATATATATATATATATATATATATTCTATAAATTGAAAAAAACATTTTATGTTTCTATTAAGTAACAAATAAATAAATTTCTTTGGAACTATTGTATAATAAAATAAATGAAACTTATTTAAAATAACTTACCTGTAACCAATTATTCTTAGTGATGTTCTCTTCTGTGACTGTAAGCGCTTTCCGTTCACCCAATTTATACGATTCATCGTAATACATGTATTCGGTGAATGTTAACCCGCTAGTGGTGTACTGCTGCGTGAAATATATAGATATGGTCCCATTTACGATATCATGCTCGATAATCCATCGACATTTGATTGGAACTGGGAAAGGATTAGGGAAGTTTGGGGTCTGGATGATGCCTACGGGTCCTTGTAACTTCCCTCCACATATTTGAGGGCCCTGGTGTTCTCTTGTGTCTCCCTCTTGAGTGTAGATGATGTCAGCTGTGATACTTATTAATGTGATGCTGAGTAGACGCTGCATCGTCACCCTGTAACAAAATAAATAATTAAACTTTAATTTATAACTGAACAGAGTGAATAGTTTTGTTGAATAGGTAAAATAAAAACGTATTCCAATAAATCACCTACGAAACAAAACAAACTAAATCAAATTCGATCCACCAGTAAGAGTGGAGTCCCCTATTACTATTATGTATTATTACTAGGTATAATTCCATATATACATATATAAATTATTGACATTTAACAGGCCTCTGTCTTTTTTCTTCAAGGGTTGAAAATACAAATTAGATTTATATTTTCATCAATTGTTAGATTTCCAACCACGTTTACACTAAAAAAATCATATTATTATAAAAAAAATGTCATATTCACCCCGTATATAAACGTTCAACTATACACCCTGTATTTATGTGAGTTTCCAATAAGCGAGATGTGTATTTTTAAATATAACGCTAAACTCATATTTTTCTTTCTTCAGTATGTGTTTTATGTTCTAAAGCTTCAGCATATTAAAAATTCAAAAATAATATTCTTGCTTAATTACGTTCCTTGTTATTTTAAATTAATAACGATTTAAATTTAAAATAATAAAAGTCTTTTAGCTTGTGTCTGAAATAGTTTTTTTTTAATAAATATGTTATAAAAATGCTAATAACGGCGGCGGATCTAAAACCTGCAACTATTGCAAAACCTTTCTGATACGCTATCTAAGCTATATGTACTACAAATGATATGTAATTTTCTAATACTTATCAACAGAGGTATAAATATGAATGTCAAATGTGTCACTCTGTCTATATCACATTGTTATTTATCTCGTCCTTACGGCTGTTTTTCCAATTATTTATTCGATGTTTTGCAATGTCCATTTTTATATTATAATTTTTAGGTGTAAGTCGTAGATATTGTTTATAAAATATATAATTTGAGAAACGAAATTAACAATAAGAAAATATCTATTTTCATATTTTCAATAAATATTTTGTGTATAAATATTGATATAATTTAATATACATGAAAATATAGATAAATATCAAACAAACAATTACGTCTATCCTGATTATCGCTATTCACAAACCCGGCATTCACAAGCAATAAATAGATTTTCTTATCACGTAAATGTAACTAAGTTATCGGGCACGTGTTCTAAGAGCTTGGTTTAATTGTATTCCTGATTGTTCAGCGGAAAAAGAAGATGCAAGAAGAACTCAGTGTGTAATTATTTTCTTGCTACGCTTTTAAATTGTATTTTGTTTTCACATATCAATTATTTATGACTCAGAGTTAATATAATAAAAAAATATATTCAAGAGACCAAGCGAAAAGGCAATGATACGACCGATTTGCCGGACAACCGGCTCGCTTTCTGGACTGAGATTCCAGAGGGTGAACGAGATTGCCAAGGTGTAGGCGTGTTGTTGTCCTCTCGAATGGTTAATGCAATGGTAGAATACAAAGCTATCAACCCGAGGTTTCTTTGGGTTCGCTTATGCTGGGGATAACAAGAGTATTCTTTTTAGCCGTGTATGCGCCAGTATTCCAGATAAAATGAGCGAGCTCGAGGAGTTTTGGGAGAGTGTCAGGGATGTTCTAAGTATTGTCAGAGATAATGAAAAGTTGATAGTATGTGGAGATATTAATGGATGGGTTGGAACCGCGTAAAGTGGTTACGAAAGCGTGCTAGGCAAGTACGGTGATAAGAGAGTAAATAAGGCTGGAAAGCTTATTTTGGAATTTTGTAAGGATAAAAATTTGTTTGAGGCAAACACGATGTTCGATCAAATTCACATGTACATATGGGAACGAGCGGAAGAAAGAAGTATGATTGATTTATTGCTAGTGGATCAGCGTATTCGAAGCCAAGTTATGGACACGCGAGTGTTTAGGGGTGCTGATCTGGGAACGGACCATTATCTATTCGTTGCTAGAATAAGAGGTCTGTTTGCAGGTTGGCGCGACCACACGACGTGTCCAAGTTTGGAGTCGAATTATCGCATAAGAAGCTGGAAACTTCAAGAACCACCGATCAGAGAGGAATATCAAGAGAGGGTTTCCAAGAAGCTTGAAAGCTCTGGAAATGAAAGTGCTGCAGTATGCTGGCAGAACCTTAGTAATGGCATGGTGAAAGTAGCGACAGAGGTGTGTGGTAAAAAGAAAAGAGGTTTTGTGAGCAGAAGCTCATATGTCGCCCTGGTTTGACATCCAATCGGGTGTTAAGCAAGATTGCGCCATGTCAGCTTGGTTGTTCAATTTGTATTTGGATAGTTGACTCCAAGGCGTGAAAGACAGTGACATGGGAGTGAAAGTACCTACTTCACCTCTTCTTCTTCTTCTACCTACCTAGGTCACCTGACCTTAAGGTCAATTGCTTGCTATATGCAGATGATGCAGTACTCATGGCATCATCAGATTGCGATTTGCAGGCATTGGTCACCTCTCTGAAAGATGGGTGTGAAAATAATGGTCTAAACCTGAATAAAGATAAGACGAAGGTTCTTATATTTGAAAGATATGAAGAAAGAACAGAATGTAAGATCAACGTGAATGGTAAGATAATAGAACAAGTGAATGAAGTGGTATATTTGGGAAGTATGTTTAGCAGAGACGGAAGATACGAAATGGATGTGGCAAGGCGTATTGCTGCCGGTAACAGAGTTAACGGTGCTTTGGCTGCATTGTTAAGATGGCGGAACGTCAGCATAGCTGCCCGTTTGGCTGTACATAACGCGGTTTTGCTACCAACGCTGGCAGCCAAACATGGGTAACACAGAAGAAGAATGTAAGAAAGAAGAATGTTGTGGAGATGCGATCTCTTCGCAGAATATGCGGATTCAGTCTAGCTGACCGAATCCGTAATCAAGAGATCCACAGAATGGAAGGTACTAGTAGATGTCGAAGATGTCACGGTGATTATGAAGAAGAACGTGCTCAGGTGGTTTGGGTACGTCGAACGAATGATGTGATGTCGAGTGAAGAAAGAATGGTAAAAAATGTATACAGGAAAAGTGAGCAGTAATAGCGTCAGGGGGAGGCGTCGAGTGACCTTCGAAAACACAGTATCTATGATACTGGAGGAAGGTCACCTGAAAAACATGGAGGGCATGTATGAAGAGGGTATGTATATTATGCTTTACCTCAAAGAATTAAATCGAAATGATTACTGTTATAGCGGCTATGTGCTGTTATAAAAATTTACTTATAAAAACTATATTTTGTCTTAATTTTACAAAGCCATTTTATTTTATATAAATATAAACAATTTACATAAAATAAGGTACACATTATATAACATATACAGATTATATTTAACACAAAAACATGTTTTCATAAAAAGAAAATTGAACTTAGAAAAAAAAAATGTTATTGTCAAATTATTAAATTATAAAAGTTATTATTAAGTTATTTTAGTTATCCAGTCATCGCTTAATTTAATTTGTTTTGGTAAAATTTATATATAAAATGTATAAATAGAGTTTTCAATCAGAATTATGAAGTGCCTGTTTTTTGTTTAATGCGATAAAAATAATAAAAACTTATGAATAATGAAATTTTTAACTGTACGTAATTTTCTTACGCATTAATGAGATATATTTTAAATATTTCAACAAATTATATACATTAAAAAAGTAAGTTGTTAGAATTGCAGTTTTAGACAATTATATACCTATTTCCACAGTAGCTGTTTAAATATTAATAATGAGGAAGAGGATACATTTAAATCTTAATACAAAATATAAATTTAGCAAAGATAAACTGTGCCAATTAATTGTAAGAGAGGCTTAAGTAAGTGAACAGTTCGTCTAAATAGTCAAGGACACGAGGGAATTACAAAAAATAATTAATAACTTTTTAATAATTCTTGGCATCTGCTATTCTTTTCTATCCTTAATTTACTTCTAAAAATATTCTTTTATCTTTAATATAAAACTAAATTAATAAATAGTTAAACTTTTAAATCAATACTTGTATGCATTACGATCGATCGATATCACTCGGAAGTGACGTTGAGAGAACAATAACACAATATCCTGCGGTTCACAAACTTACAACAATTGATGTTTGATGTTCATACATATAATTAAATTGCAACTTATTTGTACATACGAAAATATTTAATATACTTTCGAAAAAGATTAATATTTTCACAATGGAAGCCAAAATATATGTAGATTTCCTTTTTTTTATCGTACAATTTCACATTAAAAACATTACACTTCATTTAATGAACTGTATGATCTATATCATATGTGTTCTGTTATGTTCTGTTGACATATTGATTACACGCCCGACAGATCACGTTCTTTGTACACCGCAAAGTGAGCAGTTTATCAAACGGGGACCAACAAATTACTTGGTTACCAGAATATTAGAGCATTTTTCAGAGAAAAAAGCTATTGCTTTCTTAAACGTATAACTCTTTCTCAATGTTCTAATTTGTTCTCCTCCTAAAACTATATTTTTTATCATAATAATATCAATGAGAAAACTTTTATCTTTTTGACTTTTCTTACTTATGACAAAATATTTATAAGCCTTTACCATGGGATTATTTTTAGTTTTTGTTTACTACCAGAGATATTATTGTTACTCTGTAAAGATTTTTTTTATTTTTTTATTTTAAAAATTGTATTAAAAATATAAATATATAAGAAACTCTCAACGTTTTAAATATTGAAATAATTATAGCTCGTTATAGTCTGAAGTAAAAGAGACAAATACAAAGTAATACAATACAAGAAAGCTCCCGTGCGTCTGTCGCTTTAAAGATAATTATATGAAGTATTGACGAGTATTAGAATGGAATAGTTTTGAATAATTAGGGTTATAAAAATAATGTTACAATGAATGAAGAGATAGATAAATCGATTTATCAAATAAATATTGTATATAAAAAATATTTTTGTACAGACAAATTTAATATCAAAATAATTAAAACAACAAGATGTACCTTCACGAGCAATGATTCCTCGCGCTGATATTAAAACGACGTCGGTATATTCCTTGCTCTCCCTAGCAAACATCATCTAAGCTGTAGTACATGTTTCAGTTTAAATAAGAAAAATGCTATTTTGGGATTTACTAACTGGATAAATTTATTTACATTTTTCTACGTGTACTAATAATTCCAAAGTATTGGTTCCATTTTCCATTTTATAGATAGACGTTCTGATTAAAAGAAGGAAATAGATTTAGAAATTTCAAGTTAAATTAAAACAAAGCCATCCATTAGTTAAGTCAGAAAAATATTTTTCTCTCAATAAGTACTTTACATTTGTTTTTGTGCATCACGCTGTGCTTGTTTTCTTTAGCTTTCATAAAGACTTATTATTACTTCCTTATATCCCAATTTCACACGGATAAAGTGAGTTTTACTGGCGCTTAGATAGCAGCTGTAACAAGAAAAAATAACTTTTAAATTACACCATAATTTCGATTAAAATAGGGATGGTTAGCGATTTCATCAATATTCCGATAATTTTCAAGCAGTACCTATGATGCTTTAACCTTAACTATAAAAATATTAGATAGTAATACTGAATGACTCTGCTAATGTGCATCTTACACTCGCTCTAAATGTTTAAGTGTCAGTGTATAGGGATATCTTTTTGTGTTAAAATCTCTACTATCGTTCTCTACATAGTCCTGTCATATCCATTCAAATGGATCAAATAACGATAATTTCGGAATTCGTTGTTTACTATCGTAATTATGCACTCGTTGAGGCTAGTAATATGTATTAATATTGTTTGCGGTCAGGATGAATGTGATCGATAATTTACCACGGGGAAGCAGTAAATATAGATACAGAAGAAGCACGTGTGCAGTCAGAGTTACTATTATTATTGTCTAATTCGTCAAACTATTGACAAACTATTTACTCGCCTTGTTTTTTGTGAGCGTTTTAGAAATATCTAACTTTGGAAAGTTCATTTTCAAATATTTTGTTATAATTATTTTTCCATCGATTGTAGGTCTTAACAGGGTATTAAATAACCTTATCTAAAGCCATTCCTTACAATCTGAATTTTCGAGTCAAAAAATACCAAAGGACTGATATCAACAGATGAAACCGTACAAGATTTTTGATCTAAGTACTTATGTATCTACTTGCAAGTTGATGTATGCAAGAAATTAATTCTTGAAGTTAGTTAAATTAGTGCCCGACCATACGCTTGAATAATTAAATGAGCTTTTTGGATAGTAGGTTCCGGTTCCGGCTGTGTTGACGTTAAGACGTAGTGATATCGTGCTCCGCTTTTTCACATTAAAATCGTGTAAAATATCACCAAACTCAGTGTTAAACCAGTAAAATATTAATTATAACATGCTGTAGTACAATAACATTATATAAACTAAGTGGTAACTGTGTTAAATAAACTATTATTGGTGATTAAGAACCTAAAAACATTCAAAGTTATATGTCAATCACCGTTGACATCCAAAGACAATTGTCAATATTAGTGCAGTGTTGCAACTTAAAATATTATAGACTATTACCAACCTGACAGCTAAAAACTGTGTTCACTCAACTACGTTTAGTTTCACGCATATAAAAATGAATGATCTCCAAAAATTGTTCGACCAAGTAAAATTGGAAATGTCAAACCAGACGAAAATAATATTATCGCAACTGGATGAAAAGTTGGCACCCTTGACACGGGATATACAAGAATTGAGGTCAGAGAACGAAACATTAAAAGAAAAAATCCATCACCTGGAAAGGAACTCAAGACTTAATAACTTAGTTTTATACGGATTAAAAGAAAGTGAAATATCAAATAAATCTCTTATGGAATTAGTTGGAAAGAAATTCAAAGACGATCTAAGCATCTCAGTCGATAACCGAGATGTAAACACGATTTACAGAATTGGTAAAAAGACAAACGAAAAAGGAAGGCCGATACTTATATCATTTGTAAATAACTGGAAAAAAAATAAGATAATGAAGAGAAGAAATAAACTAAAATACAATGTATACGCATCTGACGACTATCCAAAAGACGTTTTAAACAAGAGACGGGAACTACTGCCCAAACTCGAAGAAGAAAGAAAGAAAGGAAATTACGCCGTAATAAATTATGATAAATTAATTATCAAAGAGGGAAGAAAAGAAAACGAAAAGCGCAAAAGAGAGACCTCCACTTCTCCTCTGACATCCGAACAGCCACGTAAACAACAATTAAAATCACAAACAAACAGGCTCAATGCATTCGATTTAATGAGAAACCGCAGCAACTCCCTTCCTTCTAATAACTACTCACCTGAACGGAAAGCATAGGAAAAAGTCATCAGCCACCGAAATGAAAACTCAAGTAAGTCAAACTTAAACAAAATTAAAAACAAAATATTCCCCAAGCCGACTGGTCCTCGTGGGGAACTAGACCACTACCCTCCAATAAATAGTAAAAGATGTGTAAACAATGAATCAAGTCTAAAAGTGTGCACTTACAATGTAAGATCCTTATCATCTACAGAAAGATTACTCGAACTCAATCATTCGTTACTAAATATTAACTGGGATATACTAGGACTCTCAGAAGTCAGGAGACTGGGATGCAATATTGAAGAACACCAAAACTATATCTTCTGCTACGTTGGTTATACAAAAGGCCTTCATGGAGTGGGATTCCTAATAAAGAAAAAATACAAGGAAAATATTAATAGTTTCATAGGAATATCCGAAAGGGTAGCACTTCTACGACTAAAATTTGAACAGTTCTCAATATCAATCATTCAAGCATATGCACCTACAGAGAAATCCCCCAAAGAAGAAATTGAACAATTTTACAAAGAATTGGAAGCTGCACATGAATTAGCCGACAAGAGAGTCCTTGTAATGGGAGATTTTAACGCAAAAATAGGCTGTTCAAAAACAGATCAATATCCAATTCTTGGCCAATATGGTTTGGGAAACCGTAATGAAAGAGGTGACCGTCTAATTAATTATGCTTTCCAATACAACATGTCTATAATGAACACTTTTTTTAAGAAAAAACATAACCGAAGATGGACTTGGATTTCACCGGACCAAAAAACAAAGAATGAAATTGACTATATAATGACTAATACTCCTAGGCTAATAACAGACACAGAAACACTAAGTTGCATACAATTTCCTTCTGATCATCGGTTATTAAGAGCTACAGTACTCCTAAACTATCTACCAAAAAGTAGACAGAATTTTGTAACACCACTTAAAATACCAAAATCAGAAATTGAACTCACAGATTACAGAAAAAGCTTACAACTATGCTTAGGAACGAAACATTCAGAGCTAAATGATGTACAAGCTTACTATAATTTAATAGAAGAGAGCATATTGGATAGTTTGAAATCAAAAATTACAACCCGAGTAGAACATAAAATATTTAGCATAGACACACTTCAACTGATAAAAAGGCGTACTGAACTAATACATACTAAAAATAAAAGTAAAGAAATGAAAACTGAACTTAGCAAAATATATAAAGAAACCAAGAGATCCATTAAGAAGGATTACAATAACCACAGACAAGACGTTATTACAAGAAATATTAAGAATTTTAGAAGCACAAAAAGAGCTTACAAAGAACTCTCCACACACCAAACATGGGTACATCAAATAGGGCATGAATCTGAGACAATTAACTCAAGGCAAGATGTAATACAACACTGCACAAACTTCTACAAAGATCTATACCGAAAAAGGAATAATAATGAAATTGAACAAACCACCAATTGTATTGCACCTCTAAATGACATAAGACCATTCGAAGTTTCAGAAGTATATGAGCATATTAAACGATTAAAAGATGAGAAGAGCCCCGGGCCAGATGGAATATGCAATGAAGTTCTTAAAATAAGCGCACCTATATTAATCCACCACCTAACAAGATTATTTAATATGGTAATAGAAACTGAAAATGTACCGAGACAATGGCGCAAATCTGATATCATTTTGCTCTTCAAAAAAGGAAATCCCTTAGATATAAGAAACTATAGACCCATAAGTTTATTACCAAGTATGTACAAGCTGTTTTCATCTATACTTCTAAAGAGATTAACACCTGAGATTGATAATATGCAACCTAAAGAGCAAGCTGGCTTCAGATCAGGCTTTTGCACAATGGACCACATACAGACATTAGAGCAAGTTATAGAAAAATACCAAGAATTCAATAGACCTATATATGTGGCCTTCATAGATTACAGCAAAGCATTCGACAGCATCAGCCATTGCTCAATTTGGAATGCATTGCAATGTGCAAATATTCACCAAAAGTATATCAACATTTTAATAAATATTTATTCAAATAGTACAAGCCGTATAAAATTAGAAACAAGAGGAGAAGAAATAAAAATAGAAAGGGGTGTCAGACAGGGAGATCCTTTATCATCAAAGCTTTTTATTGCAGTTTTGGAAAATATATTTCGGAAGTTAAATTGGTCAAACAAAGGATTGCTAATAAATGGGAACTACCTAAACCATTTGAGATTTGCTGACGACATAGTTATCATAGCTGAAACTTCAAAAGACATAGAGGAAATGATGAGAACACTCGACCACGAAAGCTCAAAAATAGGACTTGAAATGAACCTAAATAAAACTAAGTTAATGACAAACAGCAGCAAGAGGCCCATTGTAATTAAAGGAAACAACATAGAATACGTCCAGGAGTACATATACTTAGGAAAACAAATATCATTTAGTAAATCTAATAATGAAAACGAAATAGCAAGGAGAATCAACGGGTCTTGGAGAAAGTTTTGGGCTCAAAAAGAAATTCTGAAGGGGAACTATGCCTTACATCTGAAAAAAATTGTGTTTGACACATGCCTCTTACCATGTTTACTATATGGTTGTCAAAGCTGGGTATTCACAAACAAAATAAAACAAAAAATCAAATGCACACAAACTGCAATGGAGAGAAGTATGTTAAAAATTAGAAAAATTCACAAAATAAGGAATGAAACTATCAGACAAAAAACGAAAACTACTGACGCTCTCAATCACGCACTCAAACTTAAATGGAAGTGGGCAGGTCACATCTCACGGTACACTGATCAAAGATGGACCATAGAAACCACGCGATGGAAAGGCCCAAGGGGGAAAAGAAACATAGGAAGACCAAGAACAAGGTGGGCTGATGACATTGTACAAGTTACAGGGGACAAATGAATGGAAATAGGCAAGGACAGGGATAGATGGAAAAAACTGGGGGAGGCCTTTACCCAAGACGGGGTCCATATTTCAAAAAAAGAAGACTAACATACTAACAATCAATATAAGAAACTTACTAACATTACTAACTTGGTTTGAAATGTAACATAAGGAATATGGAATAAATGGCTTATTATTATATTATTATTATTATTATTTGGATAGTAGTACTTACTTGGCATCAATTGGTGAATGCTTTTTAATGATTAAATATTCAAGGGAAGAAGGGAACAAACGTATAGGTACATACAGAGTTTTTTATATTTATATATCTTTGCATAATTCGTAAAAGTATAGCAGATTGAAATGTCTTTAGTTTCAGCCTTTGTTGTTTATATTTTTACAGTACGTATATGTACAGTATATGTACAGTAAAAGTACTTAAAATATTTTAATAGAATAAAATAATGATACACATTATTTTATTTTACTTATTTTCAGCTTGAAGCATGTTCAGACTAAAATTGTTTTGACTTGTCAATTTATATGACAACCTATACGAATCATCTGTCAGTATACGCGGAAACCAGATTTTATAGTTGTCATTCTAGCGGAAAGTCAGTACGATGATTTTGACGAATCGTAATTACCGACGCAATCCTTGACCATTATTGTTCTAATTTATACATGTTTGCAGTTCTTTTTGTCAACCAAGAATTGTTAAGAGAAATTTAATAAATTTCAATCGCTTTGTGACTTTTGTAGGATTACTCATATATATAAATGTAATATTGAGAATTCTGATATGGACCATCCTGATTTTACATATTCTTTGCTGTTCCCAACTATTCCTAATACTTCTACAACCAAGTACGTAAAAATCTATTGAATTAAGAATACTAGAAATCCATTGTTCAAAACCGGGAAAGCATAAAGTATTAAAATATATTTATATTTTTAAATTATTAATATTTTTGCAAGACATATGTCAGGTTTATAAATAAATATACAATCCGTAAGTGTTACTTAATTGTAAGTTGAAAAACAACTTTCAGGTTTGATTGTTGTATATACAAGGGTCGTATTCCTTAAAATATTTCTGCTTTTCATATAGCACTTGTGATCGTATCAAAAAGTTTTTATTTACATCGAAAACATTAAAAAATCAACTTTAAAACATTTGTTTATCTGTAATACTAATATAATATTATTAATGTTGTTAATTATTAGTATTTGTCGTATTCTTAATTTATTATTTATTTATTTATATTATAATGTACATCACCTAGTATTAAATTGCCTTTCCGCATACAGTTGATATAATTTTTCTCTGTTTTTATGTAACTCTGCTGTTGCACCCATTACGTTACCCATTTATGTCTAGTGTTGAAAATAATTCCCAAGTTGAAATATTAAATAATATTGGATTCGAGGAACTCATTTAATATTTCCGCAAGAAACTTTGTAATTTAACTATATTGGTATTCCCGGGCTGTAAGTATTTCACTATTGTTAATATTATAGTATTATGCATCGCATATACTTATTGCAACAGAATAGCAGTTTCCGGTACAAGTGCGTCCGGTACAGTTTCGTACACGAGATCTTGTAAGATTTCCATTATATAATACTCTAATAGAATTCAAAGGGTAGAGGTGAATGGAAAAAGATCGGCTGGGGCTCCGATTGATATGGGGGTCCCTCAAGGTTCAAACTTAGGTCCATTTCTCTTCCTTGTTTATATAAATGACTGCCTACTTTTGTAGACAAACATAATGAGATAGTATTGTTTGCTGATGACACTTCTTTAATATTTAAAGTAAAACGGCATCAGGTAATGTATGACGATGTAAACAAGGCTCTCTCTAGAATAGTGCATTGTGGTTTAGTGTTAACCACCTGTTGCTTAATAATAAGAAGACTAAACTGCTTAGATTTGCTACTTCTAATATTAAACAGGTGCAAACTAATTTACTTTTAAATGAGGAAGCGATGGAAGTAGTGGAATCCACAGTTTTTCTAGGAATCACTGTTGATGCTAAGCTACAATGGGGCCCTCATATAGCTGGATTGGCTAGTAAACTTAGCTCTGCCCCGTACGCTGTTAAAAAAATTAGATCCTTAACTGACGAGACTTCTGCTAAGTTAGTGTATTATAGTTATTTTCATAGCATAATGTCTTATGGTATCCTACTGTGGGGTAGTGCTACTGATATAAATACCATTTTCGTTATACAAACCAGAGCGGTCCGTGCAATTTACAACCTGGGCCCTAGAGATTCTTTAAGTTTAAGCAAATTAATGTACTTACGGGCGCCAGTCAGTATATTTTTGAAAATCTTAAATATGTACATAAAAATACTGACAATTTAATTAAGCACAGTGATATACATACTATAAATATCAGAAACAAACACAAGCTCGCGCTACCTGTTACTCGACTTAAAAAAGTGAGTAAATCTTTCGTGGGGCAATGTATACAGTTTTACAACAAAGTCCCAGCAAACGTTCAAGTATGACCATTTAACAAATTTAAGAGAATAACTAAGGAACGTTCGTGTGCAAAAGAATACTACAATGTATCTGAATACTTAGAGGATAATGCACCGTGGGTATGAAGCGATCGCTGCCAGGCTGCTTCAAGATTATTTACTTAGTATTGTGTAATGTATTTTTGTAATTTAGAATTTAAGAACTAATTGTTGTAATTGTAGCTGAGTTTCTGTCGCCAGCTCTTCTCAGGTCTGTGGAAATAATTTTCCGAGCTGGTGGTAGCTTTAACACATATTTTTTAAATATTTTTCTTTACTATATTATGCTACAGTATACGAGTATAGGTTTTTAAATGTATAAATTAAAAGATTTTGTTCTTGTCTTATAATAATATGCCTGTATTAAGTCTTGGAAAAATACATTCATGCTTTAATAATTGCACGTTTCAGAATAAAATATGGTTACCAGTAACACTTTAAGATAACATTTTTTTCGCAATAATTACAGTTAATTTTTCGGGTACTTGATAGAATATTGTAGCAAGCTTAAGGAAATAATAACTTTGAACAATAATTATAATTTTCATCTGTTGATAAATCTATCGATTATAAAGTATACCTATGTTATTATGTTACTTATTTATCAATATTTTTACTGGATCGATATCTATGCGAGGTTAACCACAATTATCAGTCAAAAAATAGAACCCAAAGAAAAATTTAAATTAATTATGTAAAAACAAAAGTAAGGCGAGTAACGAATTAAATGCATTATGAAAAAAATGAAGTGGTAATGTGCAAAATAGTGTAAAGCAAGCGCTCTAAAAGCATAGAAAAGTGCGAAAACTATAAATGTAACGCATTTCCACCTTTTATGCAAATTTGCTATTCAGTTCTATTTTTAGCTTGCAACTACCTTACTTATAGGGCTCTGGTATTTACATCAAAACGTTTTAATTAGACGAAGTTTTAGGAAATTCTGTTATTACCTTTAGTGGGAACCGTTTATTTTGATATTACCTAAAATATTACAAGATAACTAGGCCTTAATAAATATTAAGTATGTAGAAAATAAATTAATCCTATTAGATATTACGTGTAGTACATATTAAAGATATTTTTAGAAACGTAGGTCTTTATGGATTAAAAATTTACTCAACAGATTTATTCATTACCTTCTTAAAACACATACATACCTATAAAACATCGTCAGCAAAATGTGATAATATCTTAAAAATATAGCATAAATACAACATGTTGATAAGAGTTATTTAACAAACTATTAAATAATAAAAAAAAAAAAAAATTGAAATTTAAAATTACTAAAAAAGCAGTCTTTTAAAAGTTCGAATAGTTTCTACATAGCTCTAAGAATTAATTCAATTGAAACTGTATTATATTCTTAGGTATTGAACTAATAAAATGTATTTTTAAATTACTTTAAATGGTTTAATCATTAATTGGAATTATATTATTACTCCTCATTAATATTTTATTAAAATTTAATCGCAGGGGATGGTCTTAGAATGGGGTGAAATAAACCTCGTCCAGTTTGACCCTCAAAACACAAAAGTTAGCGCGTTGTCGTATCACTGCTCTTCCAGAGCTCTTTTCTTAATGCCTCGCCAAGTACCAGAATATTGAGCCTCAATACACACAATTCCACACAACTTACTAAATTTCTTCTTTGCCTACCCAAATAAAACTTATTTATAGAGTGATAAAATAAATAAAATAATTAGATTAGGTCAATTGTTACATAAATAATAATATAAATCTCATATAAAATCGAATTATTTAATTCATTTAGAAACATATTGCATTTTTAAAACATGGAGAAAAACGGCAAGAAAGTTCATGGATACTGTTTAACCTTATAATGGATTTGCAATCAATAATGCTAATAGAACTTCAGAACTTTTATAAAGTGAACAAACAGTAACCGCAAAGTGTCAGAATACATTATTACATAAAGATACATTCATTTTAAAGAGACATTGGTAAACTATTACTGTTTAACAAATAAAATTGTTATAATTTTTAAAATAAAATTCATTTAATTATTCTATTTTGTATTCCTAAGATAAATAATTTCTCCTGATAGTGATCCGGAAAACTTTTTTGTTCCTCCTTAAATATTTTATTTGAAGAAAGCAACTTTTCTTTAAGACGTTTAAATAATGTTTCTGTTAAGGAACAAAATCTTATAATTAATCTAATTAATCTTAAAGGGCTTATCTGCAATTTATTTAATTACCAGATCATCATAATACAGGATAAGGATCAGCTAACACAAGATATAAAATTGCGAGACCTCGTGAACCTCAACCCTTTTAAGACCCATGAAGTGATTTATGGAAGCTAACCAAAACAGCGGTCATTTACATCTGCTGTGAAATGCTGCCGGTGGTGCTGCAATCTAATTAACGTCATAATTTACTTCCCACAATCATTATATTACATAAATTTTAATCTGTATATTAATATGCTTGGACACAGAAGTCGTTTTATGAACTGGTTTATAAAAATTACAATAATAAATAATAACATAAAATGCTATTCATCTTAACAATAAGCTTTGCTTCGAAACAAAGAAATAAAGGAAATAGACCAAAGGAATTTCAGACATATATATTTATATAGCCTTTCTTTTAGTTCATATATACGTCTCGTTTATACTGTATACATATAATACTCACACACATTCTTCAAAGTCAATACTTTATTCACTGTACGGTTTTAATTCTTTATAAGTAACTAGGATCCGCCCTCCCCTTCTTTAATGCTAACAAACTTAGCATATAATATTGCTCTATAACATGCTCTGCAACTATCGGTTTAGAATCTCAAATGAAAAGAAAATCAGTTCATCATCAATAAAATTATAGCCATAGATCTATCTGTCTTTTTAATGAATCTCAACTTTTTAAAACTTTTTTTCTAGACTGAATTTTTTTGTTCTGTTTTTTTGCAGAACCATCATTAGTAAAAGATCTAGCCACGTGCCAAATTCTAAGAAAATACATCTATATATTTTAAAGTTACCGATGTCGTAATACAGCAAAATGAATGGTTAAGAGCTTCGCTTACGCTCAGCTCAATTAAACTTATCACATAATAAGAAGATAAGTTTTTAATATAATTAGATAAGCTGATTATTTTCAAGTAGTTTCATAGAAGTTATTGATGACAGGAAAGCAATGCATCGACTAACTTTTTAAACAAAAAAACCTTATCAAATTCGGTTCACACGTTTAAGTCACAAATATACACACAGATACACACGTTGAGTCTATGACAGCCCTCCGTTTCAGTTGTTAAAAATGTTCTTCTTTACTTTTACTACAATGCAGTCTGCATTTAATATAAAACAATTATAATCGATATAAATATTCTTTACTGACTGACTTACTGCCACTGATTGTAAGGAGCGTTATATAATATGCTATTTTGTATATACACTTACTCAATAAATAGGTCAAGTGCAAGAAAAAATATTTAAATCTAATTCGTACTTCCAAAGTCAGCTTGTTATTTCTTATAGTTTTTTATAAAGAATATTAATACATACATTAGGACATACAGTTGGCTGGTATAGATCATACAACAATATTTTATATCTTTCTTAATGAAAAAATAATAGATTACAAAATTTAAATATCTTTTAGATTGATTAATTAAAATAAAATACTAAAATTGTTATATAACTTCAAAAAACCAAAACTATTTTTATCCAGATATTCGTCAAAATATAAAAAATACTTAGTAAAATTCAATAGCACAGATATACTTCATTTATTTCACAAATAAATCGACAGCAATAGCTTTACATTTGTAGTGACGAATAATGGATCCTAAAACATGAATAATATAGTCGGCTATTCTAGAAGGACTAACCTGTACAGTTCACTCATCGTCATAATTTACCCCTCTGTTTATCTTTGCTACGCATCGCCACCTTCGCTTTGTAAACTCTTTTGAATTGTAAAAATCTTTTACCAATGAATACATATACTAAACACTTTTTAGATATGTTTTATGTATTTATTTTTATGTCCTACAAATTAATAAACTTTTGTATATTTACTAATGTAACTTGAAGGAAACGTTATGATATATGGTTTTACCTAGTACTCAAAATTCAAAATTCAAAATATCTTTATTCAAGTAGGCATTTACACGCACTTTTGAATCGTCAATTACTACAATACAAAAAAGGTCAGTGTAGTCCGTCCGTACGTAAGCTACCACCGGCTCGGAATGCTGCTCTGTTGAGAAGAGCCGGCCAGAAACTCAACAGTTGCTCTTTTCAAAAGAAATATAACAATAGGTGATGTATATTATAATATAATATAAATCCTGCAAATGATTCAACAACTTAAGTTCCACATATTTCGATCCACTAAAAACTCTTGAACGTTATAATAAGCTTTATTTAACAATAAACTTTTGATTTTAGATTTAAAACTAAGAAATGGAAGGTCTAAGATATCTTGTGGAACTTTATTATATATGCGTATACTCAAACCCATGAAGGATTTATTAACTTTTCGAAACCGAAACTTTGGCGTTACGAGTTTGTTTTTATTTCTCGTATTTATCGCGTGCCTGTCACTGTTTTTTATTTAACTATTTAAATTTTGACGTATGTATAAAATGTTATTAAATATGTATTGGGAAGCGACTGTAAGAATACCTATTTCTTTAAAAACATCTCTCAGAGAATCTCTAGCTTTTAAGTTATAAATAGCCCGCACAGCTCTTTTTTGTAAAATAAATATAGAATTGATTTCGACAGCACTGCCCCATAATAAAATACCGTAAGATAAAATACTGTGAAAATAACTAAAATAAACAAGTCGAGCCGTATTTATGTCCGTTAATTGTCTAACTTTTCTAATTGCAAAGACGGCGGAGCTGAGTTTGGCTGCGAGTGTTGAGAGATGGGGGTTCCACTGGAGCTTTTTATTTAATGTTAAACCTAAGAATTTTGTTGAGTCAATCAATTCTAACACTTCATTGTTAAGAAGCAAGTTACAATTTTTACTTTTTACATTAGGAAGTGTAAACTCTTTGCATTTAGTTTTCTTAGCATTTAACACTAAATTATTAATTTCGAACCAATGCAGGACTCGTGACAAATACTAACTGTATTTGTCAAGTCCACAAACTCTTTAGAGTAAATTTCTTCACAATTCTCGTTTCATGTGCAAAATGTGAACTGGTATTACACTATCTGTATGTCAAATGGAATATTTACTGATATATTTAAACAGGGACGCATGTTTGTACCTTGTGGTAAACGCAAGTAATTTTACCCTTATTTGAACAAAGTGACCTCATGACAGAGTCTTATTTAAATAATTTCCATTGAGCAACGGTTTAGGAACCTTATTGATACAAATCAGCGGTTTGATTTTGTTTAATGATTATTTTATATTGTGTGATGTATTGAATGATCATCGGAGACCTTTTCTTTGATTCCGGAAAGAACGAAATGGATATAGCTGAATTGTTACTGAAGTGATGTTCATACAGCTGGTTATAATTCCGGTAGAATATTCATCGGCTCGTAAATAATTATTTGGTTTTCAATACGACAAACATAAGCATACAATGGACATCATTAGTGGTTTCGTTTACATCTGTCTTTGAAAGTGGAAATAGGGAATCAAATGATTAATTATATCTGCCATATGAATAAGGCTTTTAGTAACTGCTAATGAAGTCAACTAACAGCTAGTTTTTTTCTGTGCTTTTGTGGATTTGGAAAAGGCGTTTGACCGGGTTGTGAGAAAGAAGTTATGGGAGATACTGCCCCGATACAATGTGAACTGACCCTTGCTACAGGCTGTAAGGTCTCTTTACCGAGATCACTCAGCCTGTGTGCGAGTAGGAGCTGGCATGTCGCCCTGGTTTGACATCCAATGGGGTGTTAAGCAAGGTTGCGCTATGTCAGCTTGGTTGTTCAATTTGTATTTGGATAGTTGTCTCCAAGGAGTGAAAGATAGTGACATGGGTGTGAAAGTAGGTGACCTTAAGGTCAATTGCTTACTATATGCAGATGATGCAGTGCTCATTGCATCATCAGAATGCAATTTGCAGGCATTGGTCACCACTCTGAAAGATGGGTGTGAAATTAATGGTCTTAACCTGAATGTAGAAAAGACGAAGGTTCTGATATTTGAAAGAAATGAAGAAAGAACAGAATGTAAGATCAACGTGAATGATAAAATAATAGAACAAGTGAATGAAGTGGTATATTTGGGAAGTATGTTTAGCAGAGACGGAAGATACGAAATGGATGTGGAAAGGCGTATTGCTGCCGGTAACAAAGTCAATGGTGCTTTGACTGCATTGTTGAGACGGCAAAACGTCAGTATAGCTGCACGTTTGGCTGTACACAATGCAGTTTTACTACCGACGCTGTTATACGGCAGCCAAACGTGGGTAACACAGAAGAAGAATGTAAGAAAGATGAATGCTGTGGAGATGCGGTCTCTTCGCAGAATATGTGGAGTCAGTCTAGCTGATCGAATCCGCAATGAAGAGATCCACAGAATGGCAGGTACTAGCGAAGATGTCACGGTGAGAATGAAGAAGAATGTGCTCAGGTGGTTTGGGCACCTTGAACGAATGAGTGATGAAAGAATTTTAAAAAAGATTTATAGGGGAAAAGTGAGCGGTAAGAGAGACAGGGGGAGGCCTCGAGTGACCTTCGAAAACACAGTAGCTACGATACTGGAGGAAGGTCACGTAAAAAGCATGAGGACCCCCCGGAGGGCATGTATGAAGAGGTTGATGTCTGTGGCCGAGGCGAAAGAGGTATGCAGAGACCGTAGCGTTTGGCGCTCTGTCGTCTCTGGCTACCCCGCAAGGGATATGGCGTGAAAGTAAATAAATAAATAAATAACAGCTAGTTTTTGAAAGGATGATTAAATTAAAAGGAATAGAACAATACTATCTCGCGTCAAACTCCGTTTGACTATCATTTCATGCAGCTAACCCAAACTAAATCAGAAAGGGTTAAACGAGATTTGACATTCAATAAGCTATTTTGTGTGCATTAGAGTTCGAGGAATACAATTCAATAATACTTTAAATCTCCAAATTAGTTGAATGTATAAAACATTGATTACGATTCTTAATAGTAATAATAATAAAATACAGGACGCTATTATTATTGATTGGAGTAGTATTTTTGATACTTCTTGCGTTGACTCAAAAGTGAATTCATTCAATTCACTTATTATTAAACTTTATGATGGCCATGCTCCTATAAAACGCGTTAAAATAAAACAAATCCCTGTTCCACAGCTTTCAAAAGAATTAAAAGACTTGATTTTACAAAAAGACAAAGAAAGAAAAAGATATAAACGATCTCCTTCTGAATATAATTTATCGATTTTGAAGTTATTACGCAACCGCTGCAACCGTATGTGCATAGATGCTAAAAAACGTTATTACCATGAATCACTCTCTAACAATAATTCCAGTAAGACATAGAGATTTCTTAAATCTGTTGGATTTGGTAAAACGCCAGTCAGTGATTGTAGAGATGTAGATTTAGATGCTCTCAATGATCATTTTTACTCTTCCACTGGTATCAACAATAAGTGAGAAAGCTGAAACTCTAACTAACTTGGCTGCCTTGCCAATGCCGAATTCTTCTCCATTTCATTTAGGTGTTGTTAGTGAAATGGATGTTAAAACCGCCATACTCTCTATTTTATCTAATGCTATGGGTAATGATAACTTATGCTTGAAAATGATCGTCTCTATTCTCCCCATTACTCTTCCAGTTTTGACGCACATTTTTAGTTATTCTCTTTCTTCTTCTACCTTTCCTTCGGCTTGGAAAATGGCGCACGTCATTCCTCTTCCTAAAGTTTCTAACCCAACTTGTGTTTCTTATTTTCGACCAATTTCTATATTACCATTTCTCTCTAAAGTTCTAAATTTTATAGTCCATGGTTATAATATATCCGAGAATGAAAAATAATATTTGTGAAAAAAATATATATATTTTTTATACATTAACCAATTAACCTTTTTTACCTTTCAAGCAAAAGAATTTAAGCAAAAACTTAAAAAATATATCAAGGAAAACTGTAAAAGAAAATAACAGAAGAGATAGACTAATGTTAAGTTTCCTAAAAACCAATTATATTCTATATAATGGCTTTACTTTTTATTTTAAAAATGTATATAATAATAAATAATAACATGGAATGTCATTAAAAGAACATATACGTTTAACTGAAGTTGGAACTTTAGAGTTTATTATTCATAACTTTTGATGCAAGTGTTGACTATAAAGTATTTTGAGTTTTTACGGGTCACCATTTTAAATTTAGGCCTTTCACCTCGACTTCCTTGTCTGTTTTTAAAAACATGAACTGAAACCTTTAATATTTTTATTCAATTAAAATAAAAGTATACAAGTTTTAAAAAAACGAGTACATTAAAAAGAATTGAATAACATTTCCCGACATTGTTCAGATTCTATCCTTTCTATCTATTAACTAACTGACTCGCCCATCAAAAAAGGTCATACGAGATTTGACATCATCATCCTCCTCATCATGATCAGCCTCCCACAAATAAAATTTAATGATAAATCTATTGTTGTTGAATGAATTAAACAACACCCCTTCAATACGGGCTTAGATAATAAACTGAACTCCCACATCGGTTGTCTTTGTTTTATTTAGAGAGATGTTTTATGATCATAAACCGGGCGGAAACGGCATGGAGAGATATTTATGACACTTATGGGATACTCTGAAAACATGACACAAAAATGTTATTTTGAAATGATTTTTTTCTTTCGAATCTTTCAGTTTTATTCGTTAATAACGGAAGTAATCGAAAACTGATTGTATTTGAAACGAACCTTTACTTTATATACATATGTTTTAATATTAGCGATTGAATATTTAGTATTAATAGAATAGAAGTAATTAAATAATATTTACAATTATACTATATTTTTATATTAAACGTAATTACACATTAATTTTATTATATTTCTGACAACCAGTCTTTATTGACTTATTTATGTCTAATAATGCTTTTAATGCCGGCAGGTTAATAAACTGTTCACACTCCTACTTGTCAGAAGTTATGTACGGTCAGAACGAAAGTTATTTTAGAAGCAAACCTTAATAGGTTTTTCGGTTTTGTGTATTTCTGACAACTGCAATATTTTCACAAAACAATAACACATATCTGTGCGTTATATAATACGGCATTACGAGTATTTATAGTTTTTCTTCGTTTATTTTCTTACCAATTTAAATAGTTGAGAGACCTTAAGAAAAACAGAAACCAAAATGTAGATAATTTATCAGAAAATTTATTGGCTAAAAATAAAATTTGTGTAAAAAAAATCATAAAAATCATTTTTTCTGTCTGTGTGTATATTTTTGTAGTACGATGCGGCTGTGTGCATGGTTGCAGTTATAAAAATGTACATAATAATAAAGAAGTAGTCGCCTAGTGACTGAAATATGATAATAATTAAAAGGTTGAATATTAATCATATATTAATCATATTCAAATATATAATTATTTATTTGTTGACTTTTTTATTCTTATTTTTTTATTGGAAGAAATACAACTCTATAATCATAGTTTTTATAGTTTTTAATATTATTCTATTATACCGAGTGACTCTCTACTCTTTTCCAATTTATGTATTCGACATTGAGAGTATTAGCAATAATACTAATAATATTTTTTTTGCAAAATTTGTGTGCTGTTAACTTATAATTACAAACAGACACTTAAATTTTTTATACGTATAGATAATTTGAAGTAATTTAAACAAATGTACTACAATAATTTCATCTATACAGTGCAGTTCTCGATACAGATAACAGTACCTGATAAGGTATTCAGTTACGCGTAAAGACGTTTACCTGAATACCTTGTATCAATATTTTTTTATCGGAAATGAAGCATATTTCCATATCTTTTATTTATTATTTAGGATGAGTCCGAATGTTCTCATATACAACATATTATATATATTAGATTGAAATATTTCTAAATTTATTTTAGATCTATATATTACATAAAATATTATTCTCAAAGTTTATTAACGTTAATTTTTTTCTCATCTGTGAAATTTATAAGACAAAGAAAATTTAATTGAGTCCCCATTATGCAACATCAACTACATTATAACGTTAATGTCGTTAAGTAATGTGGAGAGCAAAGTACACTGTTATTCAATTTCATTATGTTATAAAATGTATGTTCCTATAAAACGTGAAATACCCATGTTTAGAAATAACAGAAAAAATTAAATGGCGAATGACGTATCACAGGGACAGCGAACAATGTGTCAGTGAAAAGATATGATATAAAACTTCGCTTCTTTCATGTACATATATTGAAATGGTATACAAAACACACATGGTATACGGGCGAGTAAATTGAAGAAAGATAAATAAATTCCCTGTTTTATTTTTTAGGACTATTGATGAATTCAAACCTTTCAGGTTAGCTAACTCTAAATGGCTATCACCCTGTTCTCACAGATAACCAGCTCAAAATATAAAATATAATTCATTCATACCATTCATTCACACTTAAAATCATTACTTCATTACTACAAAAAGGCTTTCAAAGAACGAGTATTATAATAACGTTATAATAAATAAATTGTATGTTTGTATATTTTTAAGGGAGACATTAACCATTGACGTGGTCATATTTATAAATATTTTCATCGTATTATTATATATTATAAGCGTAACTCTCCTACCATAAAATTTCATAAAACTTTACTAAACATGCAAGAGATAGTACTCAAAATTAATTGAGATGTATCTTGATCCTTGTAAAAAGTAACGAGGTAGTAACTTATAAGAGGTTATAAAAAAATTAATTCTTTTCACATTACATATTCTTTAATATTATTTTTAATTTATATTCACACTGATAAACCCTTAATACCTCGTAAAGCAGAAAAATGACCTAAATTACTGTAAAATTTTTTGAATCTCTTCTCAGTGGACTGTGTTAATAATGAACTGTAGTCACCGTATTATCGGAACATAAGAGATGATAAAAAGTGACAATGTGCTCTTTATTGTTAACTGTTAGTCTATGATGGACACACGCTTTGACGTTGCATTGTGTGAAATATATCTATTAAATATAGTCGTGAATTTTATAATTTTAAAGTATGAAATGAAAATATTAAGGAATTTATATCGAAAACAAAATAAATGACGTCAAATAAAAGGCTGTCAAGTTAACAAATTAAATTTAGATTTTATTTGATTCGTTTTATTTGGTTTACTTTTTATTTGATTCCTTGATAAAATGTTGCTACAATATTGAGGAATACACGAACAAGCTGCGTTCGTTGTGAGATCGAACTTCAATGACAAGACATTTATGATAACCTTATACCTATGATACTTTATACCTATTCATGTGGTATTAGTACTAAATATATTGTGAGGAATTTTTTAAATATCATTTTTAACAATAATATATGTTTCTTAGATGAAAACCTGCCATAAAAATAACATCTCTTAAAGGACTGAGCAAAATAATTGTATTTTAACGTTACGCCCAAAAAGTAAAACCTTGTTCATACTTATAACATATTGGTATATAAACCACTAGTTATTGACTGTATGATGAAGCTACAGCTTTATGATACAATTTTATTAAGGGCGCCAACAGACCCTTAATTTCGACTCGCCACGATCGCGAAATCTCAAGTGCCGTTTGCATATTGAGCGAAGCGAGCCCAATGTAATGACTCATCGTTGTGGAAAATGTCGGTAATGTAGGAAATTTCAGATTAGGCTGACAGTCGCGCCACGATCATCTCAAGCCATCAAATTAGACCTTTTGTTTTTTTTTTTAGCTTTACTAAAATCCATTACGGGTACCCGCAAGCCAGGAAGGTTATGTGGGACTGCCATCCACCCACTAAAAAACCAACGGTTCCCCTCAACGCCTTAATGGGACGACACAGGATCGCGTTAGCGCTCACCGTGCCAAATAGATATTCCGATACCGGGAATCGAACCCGAGCCTCCTGGGTGAGAGCCAGGTATCCTAGCCACTAGACCATATTGGAATCAAATTAGACCTAACCTAACCAAACCTAACACGACATATATATATATATTTATATATGTATATAGCCTATTCGTGACAAAGAATGCGAAAAAGTCTCCAGTAGAACGCTGCGCTCAATAAAAAATAAAACTGCTTAAAAAACTTAAACTGATAATTATGATGTCAATACAGAAAATACCTTTTGTATAAAATCTGCTTTTGTAACAAATCGGTAAGGCCTAAAAAACACTATTTTATAATATTTTTGCAAAGCATCTTCCTGAGAAATAATTTGAAACACTAAATTATGAAAACTCTAAAACAAATTTAAGTTTTCGGACAATTCCATATTAAATTATTTAATTTATACAATAAAAATAGGAAATAGTAAAAAAATGTGTATTGTAATAAGCAGCGCTATAACGATATATTCAGCCAGCTACGTTAATTAAATAAAAAATATTTCCTTCGTTACCAACCCATTCACACTCCGTCATGAGGTCGGAACATGACAGAACCACGGCGTGAACTACCCAGTTCAGTGTAAAAATAGTCGAACAAATTTCGTTTTATTTAGCAGTAATAATAATTTCATTTATATATTCTGTATCCAGTTGACGCTTATTTTTAATAATTGAAAAGGTACAGTTAACTGAATCTACTCCGGGGCGCTTATAGTAGAATTATATAGCTTTTTGAATTAAATTATTCACGATTTCCTCAAGTACGAACAAATAGTAATACTCGTATACTAAAAATATGTAATCAACCCTGTATAGAAACCGTAGTCAGTTATACAATTTGAAGCATTTGTACTGCCATGTTAGAAGATGATCAATCAAGATTTATATGTTACTTATCCGTAAGAACCTATTTAACTTAAATGTTGTAAAAAGAGGCTAAAGAGACGTTAAACTAGAAAAATGACCGTTATGAACAATAAACAACCAGCTTTATAACTTTACAAATTAATAAATGGTTTAGATGTAAAACCCATTAATTCTTTAATGATCCGTAACAAGATTATTTTCTCTTTAATGAAATTTGAATATACACTAATAACTATTTTCTTAAAATTTCATTTAAAGAAATCTGTAGTAAGGAAAAGACTGAAGTATGGAAAAATTTTGAAAGTATAGTTATTTTCAAATATAGAATATATAGAATTTCCGACCGCCAATACATTAATAAAATATTTGGTATATTTCAAAATTAAAAGTTTTAAACACTTTATGTTTAAAACTTTAATCTGGATAATTTGTATAATAGACATTATTTTTAAATCTATATAAATAAATTTCATATTAAACTAAACTACAAGTTTATCTACATCAGATATTCAGATATTAATAAATTGTGTATCACATACCCAAATCGATATTAGCAATATCAACTTAATTAATTGATTATAATAAATATGCAAATTGATCTCAAGGCAATTTTCTCCACCAGTATATGAAACGTGCAGTTACTTGAGCGAGTGAGATTATAATATGTACATAATATTATATACCATCGTATACATACATACGATATGGAGGAAAAGACTGTGTATATTTACAGAAGATTTCAAGATCTGGTTCGGGAAAAAAGAATTAATTTGGTATTACTATAAAAATATAAACTTAAAAATAAAATCACATAGACACCATAAATGTGATTATTAAGTTTTTATAGAAACCTAAGTTCATCATTGAAGTAAATTAAGTATGAAACAATATTAACAGATGTATGTCAGATAACTTAGCTTTGATATTTTCTGACACTTATCAGCATCACAGTCGTGAAAACGTTAAACGAAAATGCAACACAGAAAGGCATTTTTTCCTCTTCGCTATACCAGTTTTTGTTATCAAAAAACGAAAATCAATTTCTGTGCATAAGAAAAAGATAAAAACCCTTTTAAAAAGTTTTTAGACTTACTTTTTGTTGCTGTTTTGTCTGAAACAAAATATAAAAATACGACGCAGCTTCAAATAACTCACGTTTTTAAAATACTTTAGAAATATTAATAAAAAATGGTAGTACTATCGATGGTATGATGGATATTTCATCTTCTTGCACTCAATTACAAACACAATATTCAATGTTGTAACTTTAAAGATTAACATATAGGTATGAGTAAAAGATCTTCTTACAATTTGTTAATTGATATCATGCATATACAGGTTAGTAAGTTGTACAAGAATCAGTAGAAAAGTCTTTAAAGTAAAGCTTAAGTAATTCGTGTATACTAATTGAAAATAACTGAAGCATTACAAGATCTTGCTAAAAATTTTGCTATTTTGGGTCGCACGAATATAAATCAAAATTCAGATTGATCTAAAGCAAAAAACACAAAGCCGTTAAATGCACCGCAAATAATCGGGAGAAAACCTCCAGTTATGCAGAAAGTTCATTAATTCTATTGAGTTCGATTATCAACCTTCGCCTGTAAGAGAGAAGAGTCAAATTCATCGTCATTCAATTTAAAAAGAACTTGGTAGCTTTCAATTTGAAACTAATAAAAGTCTTAATGTAAGAAATGAATAATACAATTTTGAATAATGAAAGTCTTTCTACTGCTTCTATAGATTATTAAGTTTTATTTTATAAACAGACTTGTACTTCAACAGATATTTTTTATATTCATAATCATTATTTTTTGAAATTTATCTGTTTTATTTTATTATAATAAAAGTATATTAGACAGGAATATATACAAAAGCATATTGTAGTATTTTCGAATATACTTAAAACACTTAGCAAATATAACAAATAACATCATCATACTCAACTGATTTTATCTCAATTATTTTTAACAATATATTAATTTCTTCGACGCTCTTTCATACAGATCTCATCACCAAATACCAGTGCAACCAAAACTGCAATTGTATTAAGGGGAATAATAACGTAAATTTTAATAATACAAAATAACTGACTTATGTCTTATTGATAAAGTGTTTTAAAGTTAATATATGATGATAATACTTTTTGTATTATTGTTGTGTTCGGTCGACGACGCCACGTGCAAAATGCAGTCAGTAATATTCTAAGAAAATTGCTCAGAAATCCAATTAATTACCAAAAGTGAGTAAAACTAAAATTAATCATTATCGTACACAAACCGATGGACACAAGTACTACTTTTTATACATAAAAAAAGTGTCGAAAAAATGTTTTCTTGATTAATATGACCCAAATGCAAAAAAAAAATCCTAAAATTTAAGAAAATCCATTTATTGATCAAGTCGGCAACATTATAGACAAAGTTTTAATATATTTTCGTAAAATTTATCAACAAATCTAGTAACGGAAAATGATACCTCAGTTAACGTAATCGGACATCAAAAGATATATAATAAAATAAAATATATATAAATTAGATAAACCAGCAAACGTTAATTGTATAAAGGATATAGTGACAAATACAGGAAAAATGTAAACACCATGACACGTGTCTGACAAGGATACACTTAATAAGTACCAAGCTTTTGGCAAGTATTGCAGAATATGATGTAGTTGATAATAAGAGAGTATGACAACTCGTGTAGCCGTTATGTATTGACGTTTATTATATGATTTTACAACTACCTTCACCTATTATATGTCGATGCAAGGTTATTCTGTATACAAATAATTTGAATATTTGGTAGGATTTCTTTGTATAATTTTAGAAAGGAAAAAAGTAATAGATAATAACATAGGAACTTGATAACATTTTGTAGTGCTATTTTAAAAGTAATTATAAGTAATTTGGAAATATTAGTTTTATTTTAAAGTGGAACATTACCAAAAGTAATGCGAAATATTACATTAAATTACGACTTTATTTCGCAATACGGCTACAGTTAAACCGTTAACGCGAAGGACACTTGTCTGTACATTAATTTTACTATGAACTCTAAAATTTCTAATCTCGGGATACAATTAGAAGTTACACACAACAAGATTAAAAAGATATAATAAAAAGTATGAAACTTTTTATAAATATGTGACAGGAAAATTATCAGATTAAAAATTTCCCGCTATTGGAAATAAGGGAACATTTATTTACATTTTCTTTTCCATTTAAAAGCCCGCAGATCTGCTCCACTAGACATGTTGTATTATAGATTTCTTCTAATATATACGGGGAGAAGATATTTGGTTAACTTTATCATGACGTTTTTCTTTAACATCGGTTATACGAGTACATGCAGACGCATAAAAATTGAACTGAGTATTCGTCATTTCACAGCAAACAATATAATAATATATTCCAGACCTTTCTAAGACTTCTCCAGAACAATGATAAGAGTGAACTAAGTAATATTTATATTATTGTCAAATTAAATAAAATTTACAGATCTGGTTTCTTTTTCATTAAATATATTTTTTTAATTTCCACCGAACTTAGAATTAAATCTTACTATTTCACGGTAAGGTTACGTGAACTGCCTTTTGCATAAACCCTACTAACGAACCCAAGCTAACGATTTTTTTATATTCTAATTTAGTTTAATTAAACGACCATAGATCTTACGCTAAGCTCCAACAGCCCTCATATGATAACTAGTGACAGAGTTCTAATTTTTTTCCTTATTTTTGGTTGACATAATCAGAACATTGTTAGTATAAGTAGGTACTTATAATTATTTTGCAGTTTACGAAGATTGCGAAAGTTACAGTTACGAAGCTTTCGTAGATTTTTTATGTTTTGACATCATTTAATAAGTCGATCAATTTAGATATTTCCTTAAACTAAGTTAAGATAATGACAAATAGAAAATAAAAGTGTAAATAAAGTTTATAGTCGGTAACACCTTAACTGGTAATATTTTCTTGTTATGTTCGAGCACAGCGCGGACTGTAAGTGTTGGAACTGAACAATGTATCCACAATAAATAACGTTTACTTTGAATTATTAACGTAAAAAATACTTTTATTACATTCAATATATGAATTCTATATTTATTTTAAAATATTTTTAGAATTCTTTTAAAAATAAACCTATTTAAAAATAAACACATTTGAAAACTAATTACCAATTTATTTGTCAGTGAACCATCACTAATAACTAATAACCACTTACTTTATTAGTTAAATGTTAGAAAAGTTGCAAAAAACGAGAGTAATATAAAAAATATTGCTTTATTGTTTTCATGCTTCGATGTTTCTAGGAACTACTTACATGATAATTACTTTTGAAACATAGTGCTCCGTGAAGAAGCCGGTATGCGAGATTTTCCTAAAGTCAGTCAGGACTAGCTTTTCCGGTGACTCTCTTTGAAGAAATATCTTTGTATCTGTCTGAGTATCTGTTAGATAGATATGTATCTAATTCAATGTTAAGATACTTTATTATTTATTATAATTATCAACATTATTATTAAAACTAATTGGATCAAACTTAAAATAATTGTTTGAATATTCTAAACAAATTAATCCAACTGTCTCGGATATCTAAATTACTCAACAAAAGCAGTCGGAATAACTATCAAATGACCCTTGATCTGCCCTTCGACCTCAATAGATTATCCCCGGTATTTGACGATTCGCATAACGTACTTATTTATCCCTTACGATATATATTTTTTTAAAATTTAAATTCAGAAGAAATTAATCAAATTGAATTAAATATATCCTATTCTTTTGTAAGGCCGGTATTGTAAAAATACAAAAACTTATTTTATATTCTTATGTATTTTTTAAGTATATATGATTATAAAATTCTAAGGATAACACTTATATAATATAATATATGTTAATAATTTGTGTTTATAAAACTTTTTTTAAAAGTGTAACTTAACTATTAAAAGCTGTGTAACTCCTAAATTATGTAAAATTATGTAAACAAATTTAGGACAGTGCGTTCTTTAAAAAATCATAAGTGTTTATGTTAATATTTCTTCACGTGGTACAATATATTACATCAAACAGATAAAAACAAATAAGAAAATTTATTTATTCACAACGTAAAATAAAATAAACACTGTTTTCCTTTTTAAGGAGAAAAGGATACGCAATGCCGTTAATTAGAAAATGTTTTTAAGTTTCACGTCCAATTAGCGCTGCGCTACGAGTAGATAAACTACAATTACATCTAATCATCATTTTAATTAATTGAACTTTATTTACATACTTAATATATATAAGAAAATACATTAAATTATGCGATCATTTAAAGTAATTTCGTTAATAACATTAGTTAAAAATTTTGAATAATCCTTGATGTGTCAAGTAATCCATGGTGTTCCTTAAGGAAAATAATCTATAAAGGAAATTTATAGTAAAAGTATGTATTTAACTTTTAATAGATACATACATATTTATCCTAATAAATGTATCGATTCGACAATAAAACTTAATATATAATATAATTACTTAAAATATAAACACTGAGTAATAAGATCCTATCAGTATAATTTAAAGTTGCTATAAACAATACATTGTAGTAGCCGGCAAAGATACAAGGACACGTCAACCACTAAGTGCGTCCAAACAGAACGAAAGTAATCCTACCGGTTTGTCTTTTAATAAACATTATTTCTATTTTCATTATTACATTTAGTATTAAAATTTAAATATTTTTATAATAAAATACAATGTTTTCAAAGTTCAAATCATTCCTCAGATTCCCAACATCGTGGACTGTGTGGAGTAGAGATGACCAACATCCTCAATAATTAAAAAATAATTGATAAATTTACTTTTTAAAATATGTTATTTCTATGAATAATAAAAAAAAACCGAATATACATTTTTATTAACACTACAAATAATTTTAACCAAACAACTTAAATAATTAGTTCTTTTAACTAAGCGAAGAATATATATTTTTCTCTCTGTAATGAACGAAATCAAAACACATTGACTTGAAGTGTTATTTAGACACTTAAATTTGCATTTAATTTAAGAGATAAATAGTTGTCGCTTTACTCACTTGTAGATTTTTTTTAATTTTAAAGCTTATTTAATATTTTAATATCGTGGACTAGAGGATTTTACAAACCTTGAGTTTTTGTTTTTTAACAAATAATGCTTAATTTTTTAAATTGAAATATGAACATTATGGTTTGATGATTTATAGAACAGAAGGGCAAACGAGCTGGGGGGGTCACAGATGACTTGTGATCACCGCCGCCCATGAACTCTTGCAACATCCGAGGATTTACAAGAATGTTGCCGGCCTTGCAGGTAAGAGTAGACGCCTTTTTTGAAGGTACCCATGTCGTACCGATCTGGAAATATCGCCGAAGGGAGTTCGTTCAGCAAGCGAGTGGAACGTGGAAAAAAGGTCCTTGAGAACCGCATAGTTGAGGATCGCCAGGATCCTCCACTATGTGGTTCAACAGGATCCAGGTGGTAAAGAAGTCAATGGCGCGCTGTGCGGTGATGAAATTCGGCGGCAGGAATCAGATCGAATAGTTCTTCAGCACACTCCCTGTTGTAAATGCGGTAGAAGAGGCACAAAGAAGCCAGGCCTCTACGCAATGGCCACAGAGTCCAGCACCGGGTCCCCGACAATCCGAACGGCTCTCCGTTGTACGCGGTCAAATGGTAGAAGCTGATATTGGGGTGATCCGGACCAGACATGAGAACAGTACTCCATGTGTGGCCGGACCTGCGCCTTATAGAGCGCAAGTCTTTGGCCAGGTTTGAAATACTGCCTCGCTCTATTAATCACTCCCAATTTCATCGAGGCCAACTTAGCCTTGCTCTCCAGATGACCACGTAACTGACAATTGCTCGAAATGTCGAGACCCAGTATTCTGATACTTGGCGAGGCAATGAGGGGAGTGCTCTCGAAGAGCGGTGATACGACAAATGGGGTTTTCTTAGTGGTAAACGCGCAAACTTGTGTCTTCAGGGGATTGAACTGAACGTTGTTCAGTTCACCCCACACAGAGACCATCCCCAAGGAAGTCTCTATAGAAGACACAAGTTTCTTTCGGCACTCGTCGACGTTTTCCCGAGAGAGAACTGCAAGGCCGGAATATACCGCATCCACAGTGCTGTCCTCCGCATAACAATGTATGTTGGAAATATCCAACATATCATTGGCAGATTGGCATAGCATAGCAGAAGGAACAGAGTTGGGGATAGCACACAGCCTTGGGGTATACCAGCGTTCACGGACTTAGGGTCCGAGCAAACACCGTCGAGAACGACCTGTATGCCTCGCCCAGTGAGGAAACTGGTGATCCACTTGCATAAACTCTCGGAAAGCCCATAGGAAGGTAGCTTCGAAAGAAGCCCCTTGTGCCATATACGATCGAAGGCTTTCGCTATATCCAGACTAACTGCCAGACCCTCTCCCTTGCTTTCAATAACAGCTGCCCAACGGTGCGGTGCGTAAGATATAACAGAAGATCACCAGCCGATCGACCATGGCGAAAGCCATATTGCCGGTCATTGACCAACTGGTGATCCTCGAGGTAGGTTAGGAGCTGTTTATTGATGATGCTCTACTTTACTTTGGGAGAAGAGAGGTAATGGCGATAGGTCTGTAGTTAGCTGGGTCCGAGCTATCACCTTTTTTAGGGATCGGATGGACAAGGGCACGCTTCCATGAGACCGGGACTACTTCTTTCAGGTAGGAGTACCGAAATAGACGCGTTAGCACTGGTGTCAACTCAGGGGCACATGTTCGTAGCACAACTGGAGAGATACCATCTGGCCCACTCGACTTATGAACTTCCAAGGAAAGGAGGGCTTTTCGGATGAGTTTTTTGCCGAAAAACTATTCCGGCATTAAGCTCGGTCGGATAAAAGTTTCCCAGACTGACTTTGGAAAGCGCCCAGAACTTGTGCGTGCCAGGTGGGTACTTTGCCAGTTGATCCCCAATTTTGACGACATGCTTAAAATTTTCTCTAGCAATTTTCCGTTTGACGAATCTGGAAGCACGATTATATTTCCTCTTCAGAACTCTAGAGTTCGGATTCTTAGTGACTAACGCATTAGCCCAAGCTTGATAAGCCTGCCGTTTGCCAACTGCTGCAGCCCTGACAGACGCATCAAACCAAGGCCGCGATCTGCCACCAAGTAGTACCACAGAGCTTGGTACAAATAGTTCCATGCCCTGAAGTATCACATCAACTACAGCCGCAGCGCAGTCAATAGGATCATTGGAAGGGAAACAAATCGGCCCCCATGGGTAGGATGCAAAAAAGGATCGCATTCCATCCCAATCTGCTGACTTGTAGTGCCAAACGCGTCGAGTCGCAGGTCTTGTGCGAGCTGGGCGTTCAATGGGCACTACACTCCGTACCAAGCAATGATCAGAGGATCCTAAGAGAGCCTCGACAGTGACTTGGTACTTTCCGGGATGCATAGTCAGCAGAAGATCCAACAAAGAGGGCATATGGCTGTCCACGTCCAGTAGACGAGTGTGCGTCTCGATCAATTTGAACAGACCATTTGCGAGAGCAAAGTTAAACACAGAACTCCTTCCGCAGTCGGTGGCACGGGACCCTAGCCAATCGGCATGGTGCGCATTGAAGTCCCCGAGGACTACAACTTCGGCGGAGGGAGTCTGTGAAAGCAGATCGTCAATATTCACCTGAACATGGCCTAAGAGTTGATCCATTTCTGCATTAGCACTATGGGACCTGTAGAGGCACGCGTAGACTCTGACATGGTCGTCGATGTCCACGCGCAGCCAGAGTACAGACAGGTCCCGACCTTCAAAAACCTAAAGGCGACGGTAGCAGATATCCTCCCTTACGAACACAGATACCCCGGCGTGTGGTATAAAATGGTGTTTTAGTTTATACCCGGGGTATGATAGGTACGCTGTGTCGCTAGGTTGAGATATCTGCGTCTCCGTCAGAAACAACTAGGCCGGCTGCGCCGTGTCTAGATGATAATGGACGGCGTTCAAGTTGGAATGAAGTCCCCGGATGTTGCAAAAGTCCACATTTAGAGTGGGTCGGGGTGCCGTTACGTTGATTCGTCGTTTGCCCTCAAAAAACACAAAAGGCGATACTTTGCCCGCCCCAGATACGACGGGCAGCCCGAGCAAAATCCGAGAATCATTTCCCCGATTTTGATCGGGGAGGGGGTCCCCGGCTTCATCAAAGTCGGTACCCTCCTGGGGTATTAGGCATCGCTTTCATGTTTGGCGCGGGGGGGGGGGGAGGTGTTGGGCTTCCAGATTCTGTCACTCACCGACGGAATATAACCAAATGAATTTGGTTACTACACGTCAGTTTTCTGTGAGAGGGTGGTCCTTCCCCGGTCGAGCCAGCCCAATACGAGCTACAAACAGATAACTACAGCTAGGCTCTACCACCTACAAAAAAGCAAATTTAATAAAATAAACATTTCCCTCTATCGAGATAAAGACCAGTCCAATTATACATAGGTACTAGTCCAGTATTGAAAAGTTTTTCACTTATATTCACTTTAAACAACAATGAACAGCTACTTCCTCAAACAAAAACATAATTATTTATATCAAAATCAATGTTATGATTACTTTTTTAGTATAAAAAGATGTTAAAAATTATTTCTTTTTTATATCCATCCATTCATTAAAAGACTTTCATGTTATGTTGTATATTTTAATTAAAACTGAGTTAGTATTTGTAAGTATAAGTAATATGATGAATAAAAATTATTATTTTAATAAGATGTGGAAGCGGACATGTCAATAGTAATCTTTATATTTAATTATTATGTATCTTAAAATCTATAAAATAATAAATATTAACAATTGATTTATGAGCATATGTAGTTTTATGGAAAATACATTTTCTATATAAATGATTTAAAATCGCAACGAATCTGAAACGAGTGACAAATAATTGGGTCCATTATATAAAACCAATCGAGATAAAAACGTATTTTTTTCTATCAATTTAGCAGATACCGGCAGCTACAAATTTGTTTTTTATAAATTGCAGAAGTGTTTATTTCCATTGTTGTAGATAAATTTACAAAAGTACGAACTGTTAAATTTTTAAACGGTATAATTATAGTGGAAATATAAAACTTTGAACACTGTTGATGTTATTTGAGTATATATTGATTATATTATTGCTATGAAAATATACTTAATAAAACGAAAGTCAAACTTCAGACAAAAATGTGCAATTAAAACAAATGGAATTATAATAAGATAGAATGAAGGACAACATAAAAATATATAAGCTCCTTTCGTAAAGATGGTCACAAATGTAATGTTTCTAGCATAAATTCTGCATAATATAAGATAGATAGATAATAGAGACGCATTTGGTAGAAAAAACGTAATAATGGCTGAGATAAAAGCATTGAAATTTATAATATTGGCATAATTAGGAGATCGCAGCTATGTGAAAAAATGAGACCTCCTGGAACGATTTATAACTGTACTAACTGTCGGCGAAATTAGCTTCACTATATATATTTCTTATACGATTCAGTTTTAGTACTAACTTAAAACAGCATGATAATTTTAATCCATATGAAGGTTACGTTAAAAACTTATATTAACTTAATTATTACTACATATTCTCAAAGTTTTCTTTGAACACGTAAAGCAAACTTTTTTCTTTCATGAAATTCGCACATTCAAAGTTTTTACTTTTGAGTATTCATAACAGACTCCTTGCTCAATACTGTAATAACTACACGATAGAACTACTCGGTGTGCGAATGTATTTGTATTATCCTAGACCTTAAATTGGAAAGGTTAAAATAGCTATAGTACATTATGGCAACATTAACTACAAATACTTTAAAACTTCTGTTTCAGCTTTTTCCATATACTCAAGTTAGTTGCATATACTGGTAAAATATTTTTGTCAGTTTTATTACAAATGATAGTATGTTAGTTCGTATAAAGAACTTGTTAGTGAGGTCTCAATTTTACGTGAAACATTGGCGCAATGCGTAACATTTTTCTATCGTTTGAAATAGGAGTCATTCATCTTTCTTTGAACCCCGGTTCCTGAAGTTGCTGTTAGCACTTACGTGCGGTTTTCATTTCGGTAAAATAAAATATAGACAAATTCATCATTAACTTAATTTGAAATAATTGACATGTAGTCTAACTAATGCATTCAAAGTATTTAGAAAAATAAAAAAGGTGACTATTACAGATGTAACATTTCTTTTTATACACAAACTTTATTCCCACCAATTGAATTTGAAATAAATTCCTGTTTTTATTTCGAACCAAATAATTTGATTATGAAAGTAAAGTTTCCAGCTGAGCTCGAAATTTCTTTAATAAAACTTTATATTCTTATTGAGTCTATGGCTACAATATTTAATAATTCAGAAATGCAAAGTCAGGAGGCTATTACAAAGTCCACGCTGCAACTCTGAATGCATATCGAAATAAGTTGAAGCATTTTTAAAACTTTGTTGTCAATCTTTTTCATCTGATAGAATATTTTTTTAGTTTGATGTAATAATTAAATTAAAAATTAATTAAATTAGGTAATTTTCTTTCTATTTATTGACTTTATAATTGTTAATAATTCTTATATAATAAAACAGTTATTAATAAATGTATTACTATTTATTATTATTGGTATATTTGTATTTCTTTCAATATAGTTCTGAAGCTACGAACAAATCTGTTTCCTTGAATCAATATCTTGTCGAGTCATCTCTATTGGAAAACCTATTATATTATTATTATATTTGTCTTCTGTTTTATCTGATCTGTACTCTCCTATACAGTAGTCTAGGAAAAAACAGAATACCAAAGAGAGTACGAACGAAACAACTTATTTATTTATTTTTATTTTTATTTTTTATTATTTATATATTTTCCACTTTGAATCCATACCAGTGATCACTTGTGTACGTATGGAAGTGACAGGAGGGCCTATTTTGATATCGTATGTATCAAAATAAGCCCTTCTGTAGAGACACTTTCCAACTTAAAATAAGGCTACGAGGGTTCCAAACGCGCCCTGGTCTGAAAAGAACCACACAACAAACTCAGCCGGCTTTTTTTTGTGACAACTGTTTCACAAACGTCAATATATTTGGTGAGCAATGTAATACAATAGTATCTTATCGATTCTACTTATAATTTTTGATTTAAAAAGGCTTTTATTTGCCTGAAATAAGTATCTTTATTTATGAAACAAAACACAAAACAAATATAAAATGTTTCTCATTACTTCGTAGAATATAAAAGGCTGTGTAAAGTATTTTCCCCATGCATAGTTCAGAAACATGTATCACTTGTTACTTCATTGTTGAACTGAAACAATTAGACTGCCTGTTGACATGTTATTGTTTTGTTAAATAATTCGATGGTAATTAAAACCAATACAATTCCACCTGCAATATACGATAATTACAAATGATTTTCAAAGCTTAATAAAATGACATTCAGAAAGTTGAGTTTTAAAGTCAATACATTAATCGTAAATTGTCTCAACGAAATAAAATTCATATTTATAATACAATTTATTTAGCTAATATTGGGATATATGCGAAAATAATATTGGGTTGCAATTTAAAATAGAAAATTACTTACGTTTGAAAATATAAAATATTAGTAATATTATTACTGTTTAAATAAAGTATATGGTTATAAATACATAGTTTATTGAGATAATAAAATTTCGTAAGGGCGGTTTCACACGATATTTTAATTAAATAATTATTAGTTCCGTATTATTCCTTAGATTAATTTTAAGGCAAGGTTTACTAATTAAAACGCTTGGAGACGCAACAAGACTATGGGGTCAGCGCAACATGCCCATTGCTACTACACAGTTCTATCACACGTCACATAAATGGAAATGACGAGACAATATACGTTTTTAATATGTGCAATTTCGATACAGATTGAGTAAGTATTAATCATATATAGTAACAAAATATTTAATAGAATAGTCAATGAAAAAGGTAACTTTTAGTCTGTCAAGTATTAGAAAGCTGTTTTCAACATTTACATAACCAAAAGTAACCTCAAAGATATATCAAAAACAATCGTTTATGCAGGAGTTATTCAGAGATAAAATAATTCATAGAAAATTTTTATATTTCTTTTATATGAAGCTTTTACAGGCTTTTGTTTTAATAAATCGAGGCGTATTGCATTGGTATTGCTGATGCAGTACAAAGGCTTTGATGAACAATAAGTTAGATGTTTCAATGAATTCGTTTCATATTATTTTCGTGAACAATGTGTTCTTTTTTTCTCGCGGCGGCGTTTTATCGGATTCTAGTGTTCGAATGGATTTATATATCAGTTTAATATAAATATGTTATAATTTATTATATTATAATTATAAGTGAGCGCTAGTTTTTCTCAAAATGTAAGTCATTTATTTTAGAAAACTATATAAACTAATAGGCTTTTATAGTTATTAACTTTTTTTTTTTAATGTTTGTCTTATTTAAAAAACATTTAAAAAAAACTAATTAAAAACTTTAATTCTGTTAGTATAGAAACATTAGACGTTATTTGATTGATGTTCGTGTAACAGCCGTAGTTATTTAACATTAATTAAAAGCAGACTCTAAACATGGTTTAATTTTAGTATCTGATACAGATTGTTAGAATTTTAAACCCAGAATCCTATATAAGGCTACGAGAATATTTGAATCTAAAACGTTGTCGAAATTCTAAAGTTTTACTTAGTATTTTTATTTGTGTGTACATTTTGTAAAGTGTTATTGAAGTATCCGTTTTCTTCATTTCTGGTCTGGGCCTTCAACTAAAAAAAACCTTTGATTATAAAATAGATTGCTGCAGCTGATCATTACTTCTAAGCTTCTTAAATCTTGACATTACGCCGATCAGATTTCAATACTTCAGGAAATAATAAAACCAATGTAAAGAAATATGTCACAGGAAATAATAAAACCAATAATAAAGCAGTAAAGTAAAGTGCTATAAAAATATTATAGAGTACATGTTAAATACGTATATATATATAAAATGTTAAAATCATAATCCGTTATTTAGTTAGATATTGTTGGTTATAAAGGTCACAAAGAACTTTATAGTTTTTTTTTCTATACAACAGGTATGTTAATGTTTTTTATTTTAGAATAGATAGTACAAAAGTTTGAAGTATTATTAATAAAGACAATAATATAAATAAGTTAAGTCAAAGCCTATTGTTATCAAATAATGGAAACGATAAATTACATGAATAATTTGACATTTAAAATTCCTTTTATAAATACGTGAAAAACTTTGAAGTGAAGAAAGCTAATATTTATATTTAATACGTATTACAAAGATATTAAATAACATGTCACAAATATATTTGTTTTCATTAACACAAAATAGTCCATGACAAACTATTTCATATTTTAGACTAAAGTTCCAAAAAATAGTTATAAAATGGTTATAGAATTGTTATGGTTATACTTTACATCTATACTCTGAAATATACAAACTAAAAATAAAATATTTTTATATTAAAATAAAACAACACAATTATGTGAAATACATTCAATAGCTTCTTTGTCACTCATAACAAATAAATAAAAACTTTTTATTTTTCTATTTCTAGATAAGAAAGAAATTTATTTAAAAATATTCTAACGTGTTGTAATAGTAGCATTCGATATTTTACTCTCAATCCAGATTCAGACGTCTAGATATATTATCTAATACGATATATTAGGTATTGCTTCAAAATTGATTTATTTCTTTTATGTTAAGAAAATCTCAAACATTTATTTTAAGCGAATCTTAAACGTAATTTGTCAATATATTATTTTTGCAATATATATATATTTTATTATTTTTTTTAATAAAGGGTAAAACCGGAATAATTGCCCCACTTTGCGGAAACTTATAGATATACATAGTTGCCTATATGTATAGATAGTTGCCCCACCAAGAAAAAACCAAAAAGGGTAAATGTTTCAATCTTTAGAAGATGACAGCAATAAATACAGTTAAATATAAAATGCATTTGTGCAACAAAAACAACAATAATAATTCTTCATTCTTCATTTGTCCCTTAACATTAATGCATGCGACTTTTTCAAATTTACATTATTACATAATATATGACAACTTTTTTATCAATATATTTTTCACTCAGTTATTTGCCTTCATATATCTCATACTGTTTCCTATTTTAGATTTTTGTTTTAGATATGAAAAAAATATTAATTATTATATTTTTTGCCTTTATCTTTTTAATATTAAATAAAAAGCCTAAGTACACTATTCAACAGAAACAAATATAATATATACACAGATACGAAATGTTAATGTTTCTGGAATATTACAATTTTGATCCCCGAGGACGCTGATATTTAATTGTGTCTTATTACACACAAACATTCTGTCACCGTCGCAGATTTTTATTTTAAAAAATGGTAAGGCAGTAAGAATTAATTTAGAAAGGAAAAAATTATAAACATGTCCATATTAAAATGTTTTATTTTATGTCGAAGTTCAGAATAAGTTATGTCCGCTATTTGTATAATTCACTAATTATTATAAAAGTCCCCAGTAATCTCTGTACAGCAGGCATACTGGGCACAAAAAATCTAAAAAACATTCTGTTGATTGCACTATGAATTGTCTCGTCTATAAAGCGAACCCACGACTTTCTGTTCAGCAGTAGGATAGACACTGCTTTATCCACTACCCATGGCAACAGAAGTAATGAGAAGATGAAACAAATGACTAAACTAAATAAAATAATTGTTTTATTTTTAATTTACTACCTTTAAGTTAACGTAAACTGTAAACGTTCGATAAAAATATTATTAAGGGAGTGTTTTGTTGAATTACTTTAAACTTTACTAATTCGGTATTCTATCATGACAATGATATCAGTCAATTTATTACAAAGATCTGACGACTCCTCAGTGACGTGTCTCACCATACTGTGTTCGGAAATTTGTTTGTTTGTTGAAATCATACTTTGCATATAATTAATGCGGTAATTTTATTTGTTTGGTAAATAATATATTAACGTGATATTTAATTAATTATAATCAGATTTAAAAAAACCGCTATCAAAAATATAATACTTTGTATTATTATTTGTAGTCAAGTAAAACTTACCCAGTATCTAAGAAAACTTTATCTGTCGAATATCTTCCACTTGAAACGTACACAAAAACAATTTAAATACATACACTTAGTGACCATCATTATAAGCACATTTACAAAAGTAATTCTATATCCAATTTAAATGAAACATATTCATATTGTACATATTATACCAAAAATATACATAATATAACCAATAAATTGCTAAGACTAAAAAAAAACAAGTTAACAACAGTCTTTTCCATTTATAATCCAATTGTATCAATGATTGTTTCATAATAAGGTTAAAACAATTCAGAGCCTGTTGACACGCAGCTGTGACACGTAGTTGGAACTCCGCTGAATACTTCACGTACATAAATACAAAGTAACTTTCAATTCTAGTAAGTAAAATATTACGGTTCATATGTTTTCAATAAATAGTTAAAAATAAACTTGCTATGCCCATTACTAAATTCCATAAAATAAGTAATTCCTGTAGGGTTAATTGTATACGTTTTTACAATAAATTACACAGTAAATTCTTATTAATTTGTCACTAAATAAATACAAATTATTCAGTAAAAGGAATAAAATAAATAAAAAGTTGTTATAGTGTAAAGAATTACAATAACGACGGTATAGTCTGGGAGTAAATAGTATTTTAGCAATTAACTAGTAACCTAAATTTTTTTTCTGCCTATTGGTTAGAGTCGTTAGATCTATTGGCTGCATCACGCCGCTGCCTTAGAAGTTATTACTTGCGGTAGCGATGGGGGCCGGAGTGCCCCATTTCCTCAAATATGGCGAAGGGGATTATAGCTCCCTTGCGTTATGCTCATGAACGGATGCTGTTTGCGATGACTAGTCGTGTTGCGATCCATGGATTTCCTTTTTATTCTTATTAACTAACAATTAGGCCAGCTTATCGAATTGATTGCGATGGTTCTAGTTGTTCATACATTCCTCACTAAATATATTGACGTTTGTGAAACAGTGATCACAATAAAAAAAAGCCGGCTAAGTTTCTTGTGAAGTTCTTCTCAGACCAGGACGCGTTTGAAGCCCTCGTAGCCTTATTTTATGTTGGAGAGTCTTTACAGAAGGGCTTGTATCGATACGTACGGAATCAAAATTGTCCTGTCACTCCCATTTGACGTACACAAGCGTTCACTGGTATGGATTCAACGTGGAAAAAATATAACTAAATAAATAGTATTCATTAATATATTTTTTTATAGTTATTATAAAATTATAAAACCATATCAGATATACTGTTCAACATAGACTTGTTTTTAATAAAGAAGTTTTTACTCCAAAACCTCGATATTCATAAATTATGTTCAAGGCAAAGCGTCACTTAGCTGTCTTCGTGAGCTGCGCTTTTGGAAATAAACATAATATTACAAAAATACAAATGAGAATTTTGAACACGGGTCATTACATGTCAAAACGACACACCCAGACGGGTGTGTCGATGTCTATGAGTGGCATGGGTGACGAGAATGAGGTCAGATGACCTCATCCTCTCAGATTTAAATGAAATTTGGCACATAGGTAGAATCTATGTAGACTAAGAAAAATGCTAAATTTCATTAAATTATATCAACCCATTTTGAAAATATGGCAACCAAGTTACCAAAAATTGACCAAAAAGGCATCACGTTGCTCTCTTGAAATATAAATTACTCCTCTCCTAAACTGAACTAGAGAAATGAAATTAGTGTCATTTTGTAGCAATTGTCATGCTCTTTGTTGTGATATACAACAATGTATATGTTGTAATTGAAATATTTTGAAAATTTCAAATTTTAATTTTAAATTCAAATTTAAAAAAAAATGCGTCTTTGAAAATTCTGAAAACAATCCAGAAAATATAATAGCTTATTGTTAAATGTTAGAAAAAGTTTTAAAAGGGGAGGACCATGGATTGATGGTTTAAAAAATTTAAAACTAACGTGGTTTTATCAAAATTTTAACTATGTAGTATCAGTCTCTACAGTAAACTGCTTTATCCCTGTTTTTCAGTAAGTAATAATCTATTTCGGTTTTGATGTACTTGGAACAAAAGTATCGTATGTTTTTTTCGTAAAACGACACTAATTAAATGTAAATGTACTCGAAACCATGGTTCCTTTTTGTTACAATACTGAATGTATTGACAATATTAAGAATTACTAAGGTTGAATAATAAAATACCTAAATCACTATGTTTTTGGGAAGAAAGACGTTTTCTTTTCTCTTTATATTTTCATTGCCGTATGTTGTATTAGACATATTTTACTTCTATTATGTTGTATCGATAGTTATCTAGAAATAATCAATAAAAATGTAGGTTGGACGAGGAATTAAATATTTGGTTGTTAATAAAGTAACATATTTATGAACATTCTAAAGAGGTCGACGCCTGCGCAATTTTTATATATGCTGTAATAATAACAATGTAAAATATCGCGAACTCTTTATTATTTCAAGTTATTACTATATATATATACACAATTATTATAACACAAATATAAATATTTCTTTACGATGCAAATTATTGAACTAAGTTCGATTAATTATGCAAATATTATAAGTATAAAACGAATAGGAAAAATACCTCCTATATACATATATGTATGCCTATATCTGTATTTATTATCACTTCAAAATTTCCCGACTGTGACGAATTAGTCATTCAGAGGTCACAGTGCAGACCTATGGAGTAATCGGAACTCAAATTGGCAACGATTTGTCTGGGTCACTCATTGAACTTGAACATCACCCGGGCATTCAAGATTGAACGCAGTTTCTGTATTGGAGATTGATAGTTGATCCCGTGTTATAATAATCAAATCCTTATTGCTTTGCTTATAAAAACAAAATTATATTTCAATAAAAATGGACGTTTGACAAAACTCTTATAAATTATAAAACAAATATAATGTAAATTAATTTATTTATTATTGGTCTAATTGTTATCGTAAAGTTTAAAGAAATCCCATTATCGCAATCTGAATTCCAATGACTTAATTATGTGCTTCAAATATTGCAATATTAGCAATATTAGTTCCCGGAACGTATTTCGAGGTGTTCTGCCAACCGTAACTAGTAATGTCAATAAGCTACTCCGCGGCGCCCAGTTATATCTAGCGAATAATTACAGCGTACATTTTAGATTAAATAATAGTGTATTAGACGGTCTGGTATTTTTTTTGTGATTAAAAAGAAATTAAACAAATTTACTTAATTTTACAAAATATTCAATATATTAATAATTAAAAACTTTTAAAATAGTTATTTTTAATAAAGTTAGCCAAAGAAATTAAATCATTTTTGATTCAGATACTTATTAAAAGAATTTTCATTTTAAGGTACGAAATTAAGTAATATTAAGTACAACGTTCCCGGAGCATGATATTCAGAGCACAAATCCGTCTAAAACTTTATATTAGTAATCGTATTTGAAATTTAAACAGTACTTTACGTAGACTACCTCGGTCTTAGTATACGAGAATATTTGAGATATGATTTAAACTAATATTTATTGAGTTGTAGAAACTAAATAAAAATTAGGTATTAAGATTAGAGATCTCTTCTCTTAACATTTTAATTAATGTAATATGTATAACATGCAGGGTAATATTTGGATATATAACCAATTTGATAGACCAGTGACTGTCTCACCATTAATATTTAATTTGTTATATGAGCAAAGTAACATTATTTAAAAAAAAAATTGTTATAATATTTTTCTTTTTTTACCATCAAATAAATCAACTTATATTTGGATTTATAGAGACCGAGTTCGGTTTAAGAAAACGTAGATGAGATCCTCGAATTAGTGAACGTCATCTCAAAGGAGTCCTTAGAAGAGTCTGGACGCACACAACACAGAACTACCATAATATTATCAAGTCAACTTGACCTGTAGTTAGTAGTTTGTAGTAGTCCGTTTAACAACAAAGAACACGTATAGCTAAGTATTTGAAATAGGATAGAATTATATATCAGATATAAAAGAATTGTAATAAATGTAAACATTCAATAGATTTACCTTAAGAATTCAACTTAATTCTTTTAATTGGTTGGTATATAGACAAAAGCCGATTAAAAATTTAATTATACCCTCATGCAAATACTTTAAAATAAAGTTATAATATTTTCTATGACAACAAAAACTAAATTAAAAGAAAATACAATCTATTAACATTATATTAATTATATTTTCAAATGATTTCTCTAGAAAGCCTTTTTTTTAATTAGGTTAACATTACAGACAACAACAAATAAAAGATACATTGGTAATGGTTAGCGATAGGGCTATTATTAATTAATTACACTTTCATATACATTTTCAAATAAATAATAATTTATTATTCGCAAAACAAAATTATTTTATCTTCCAACTAGCTTTTGCACTCAGTTTCGCTCGCACTTATTTCGACATTAGTTGATTCCAAGTTCCAACTGTACCAGCGATTTTATTGACGTCTTTACTCGTATCTTTCTTTTCTCATTACCAATGCGCTGATCGCCCTGCACACAACATTTACCAAACAATCATAAGAAACTTTACATATGTATCTATTATTTACACTAAGATTTAAATGCAGATTTTATAATTTATTTTTTCAGCGACTAATCCAATAAATTACCTTTCCTTGTGATCCTCGAGACTCGTAAATTCCAAAGAATTTTTATATCAACTTTAATATATTCCGCAGCTTTACAACATTTTTAAAAAAATAGCACCAAAAATAAATTCCAACAAGAAACTACTTGATCCAATTCATTACAATTATACTGTACTCACAACCTACTTCAAACAAATTAACATACAAAGTAAACAACTGACAAATGAGATGGAATCTCTCTTTAGAGTTTTTTAAATAAGCCGTAAGTATCTCTCGGACCGTTTTCCTTTCAAAATGTTTCCTTTAATTAAGCAACAATTTCAATTATTGGAAACCTTTCAGCAACTGAACTGTCGGGAAGAATAGCGTTTTTTATTTCAAGTCTTAAATTTCAAAGGCAGTTTTTAACTTTCAATTTCTTGTCCTTTATATTTAAGTTCTGTTTAGGATAACAAAAAAAACTTGTTTTTTAATATTTAAAAAATTTACTACGATATCTTATGGCACAGTTCAACTTATACAATATAATGGGAGAAGTTCTTAGTTAGCTCGCTTAGAGTAAGACCAGCTATATTTATAAGTACTTCGGAAAGGTAGGATGTATAGAAGAAAATTATTTGGTGTTAACCTGTAATTTTATGTTGAATAGATAACAGTACATTTATCAACAACTCTTATTACGAAGGTATATTTTCCTATTTATGAAGTCAAATTAATAGCTACATTTCTATAAAAAAAAATATTGAATTGAAATGTCACTTCGTATTCGCTGTGACCGTCATTATGTTAATAGTTCGATATTCTATAGTACATAATACTGTAAATTCAGGAGTACGATCGTGAGATTATATAGAATTGTACTGCAGTTTTATGTTTAGTTCATAACTGAATTTTGCATTCAATGTTAATAAAAAAATTCTATATTAACCGTTAGTTACTAGAATGGTTTTATTCCAAATAAAGACAGAAGGTAACACGACATAAAAATATGTTATATTATTTTGAATTAACCTTATAAAAAGAAATTTACTTTTCTTATTACTTCAGCTGTTTTAAAGCTGTTTTTGTAATGAAAATATTGCAGTAGAGAATTGTTATTCACTGCACACTTTGTCCTTTCTGTGAAGCTAATTACTTTTTAGAGGTTTAGAAGAGATTGCGTTTGCAATATTAAATAACAAAGTGACATTATTATCTGTTATACAACAACTCAATTCTTGCTTTAATCCCTTGCTTCTATTGAAGTAATATAGTTATCATTTACTTCGACTTTACTTTCCAAGATCTTTTATTTCCATTTATTTTAATTCTTTGATAATTTACAGCAATTCTGTGAATAATTATTGGAATAACATGTTATACGTTATATTATGACTAGCAGGTTACACGTGCTTCGCAACGGACGGCGAAAGTGATCCAACATTTTGTTTGAATTTCCACACCACCGTGGAGGTATCAAACAAGCGCGTTATATTTTAGATGTTTCTCCAGTAGACCTATATCCTCGTAAAAAAGACCCAATATCAATTTCTGAAATTAACTCAAGTTAAAACACAGCAATCCAGGGAAACGCCAAAACGTTTCTCCAGTAAACCTACGTAATATCCTTCTTAAAAAAATATATGACACTCACTGGCACAGTAAACCAGGCAATAGATAGGTACCCTTGTTTAAAGACACGACAAACCGGGTAAGTAAGTCAAAATCGGTATCATTACAACGTATGATGTAAGAGACTCAGTTAAAAGTCACGACAAATCGGGTAAGTCGAAATCGGTATCATTACAATGTATGCTGTAAGGGACTCAGTTTAAAGACACGACAAATCGGGTAATTAAGTCAAAATTGGTATCATTACAATGTATGCTGTAAGGGACTTAGTTTAAAGACACGACAAATCGGGTAAGTAGATCAAAATTGGTATCATTACAACGTATGATGTAAGGGACTCAGTTTAAAGACACGACAAATCGGGTAAGTCAAAATCGGTATCATTACAACGTATGGTGTAAGGGACTTAGTTTAAAGACACGACAAATCGGGTAAGTAAGTCGAAATCGGTATCATTACAACGTATGATGTAAGAGACTCAGCAGGATCAGATTAGTTACCTACACTTCTCTCACACGACCAGTTTACGCAGAACAAAAAGTCTAGCCTAAAGCTTCTTGGTACACAACATTTTTTGTTTTACCAGTTGGAGCAAGGATAAACAAACTGTCTCTTCGAGTAACTCTAGAAAATTCAACGTATAACGTGTGAGAAGCAAGGCGCAGTAACATCAACACCGGCCACTTTGAATGTCTGCCCTTGAGCCTTGTTGATAGTCATGGCCAGACAGCACTTCACCGGGAACTGAAGTCTCTTAAAATCAAAAGGGTAATCACTGGGCATTAGGGGAATGCGAGGAATGAGAACATGCTGACCCGACGCAGACCCAGTAAGAACTGTGGCACCAATGACATTGCGCTCTAAGGAACACACTCTCATTCGAGTGCCATTGCACAATGTGGGAGCGTTCAGGTTCCTGTGCAGCATGATAGGAATGCCTACTTTGAGCTTCAACTTGTGATGAAGTAGTCCGGGTGGATTCAAAGAGTTGAGGAACTCGACTGGATAATGAGTCGCTTCCTCCTCAGCAAGGACACTATCCACTGACTTGTAGACTATATCCTCACCCGGAACCTTGGCCAACATCATATCGTTGATTAGCAAAGCACTTTCGTTTTTAGACGTCAAAATAGCGCGTTCACAAAGCCACTCAGAAGACATGTTCTTTTTATTGGTAATATCGGGGAATACACGCTCCACCAAATGATCCAAACTATGAACCAAAATTCCCATTCTACCTGTAGATTCAATTTCACTGTCCTTTTTAACTACCTTGCCTTCTCCGATATCCAGGAGTAGCTTTGCAAACCTTCCACTCGACTTGTCTCCCAAAAGGTGTACTCGCATGTTGACGCTCAAAGTAAGCTTCGTCACTTTACTCCACAGCGGCGAGCTTTTGATTGAGGCGTGAACCTCGTCCGCTCTAGTCCCTCTCTGAACCACCGATAATGTTTGTCGGAAGTCAGCCGACTGTACCAATGTCATACCACCCATTAGCTATTCCACGCCTCTAAGATCACGGGGAGTTCTATTCAATGCTTCAATACCACCTTTGTGACACATGGTGCATTCGTCCCAGATAATGATGGACGCATTGATCCAGACTTTTGCCACAGTAGAGCCTTTTTTAACATTGCATGTAGGACTATCCTTTGAACCAAGATTTAGGGGTAGTTTAAAAGCTGCATGGGCAGTACGACCTCCCTGAAGAAGAGTGGCAACAATACCGGACGACGCAACGGCAAAAACGATATTTCGAATGGACGATCCATCTTTGCCAAAATCAAGTTTATAAGGAAAGTTTTCCCTGTTCCCCCAGGTGCATCTAAGAAAAACAGCTTCCTTCCTGATTATTGACGCTCTGCATAATGGCCAAGTAAGCAATTTTCTGTTCGCTAGTAAGTCTTTCTTCATTTTCCTTGACAAATTTTAGGGACTCTTCAACGTTGTACGAAGTTTCTGGCATGGACTCACTGGAGAAAAGTACAGAACTATCTTTTTGAAGAGGAGGAAATCCAAAATCTTCAAGCGTTTTAGATGTTAACGAATACAATTTGTCCTCAATATATACCAAGCCTTTGTTATTCGCTCGGTCATCATGCTGAACTGAATCGTCAGGAAAACTTTTCTTCAGTTCGAAGCAAAAGCAGCTTGGTCGCTACCATTGTTGACGTACTTGTACAGGTATTTAATGGACTTGACGGAATTACAAAATTCAACGTTAATGTGTGCTTCAAATATGCGCGAAAGCAAGGGACAATATGGTACCACCATTGAATATTCACAGTTAAGATATTCCCATATGATTTTATTAGCGCAGAATCACCTCCCTGTTTAGGGGTCCGCCGCATGTACGTAGAGTACCCGTCTTCTCCTGTTTTTGTGTCTTGATTAAAAGACCGAGTATAACGTTTGGTACATTTGCCATCTTTCATACACGGCGAAGATCGATTATATAACCCACACGGACCGAGAATCACATTTTTCACGATAACATCATGAAGAACGGGGTCTGATGATGAATCCGGTATTTCTGCACTAATAAAACTATCAATCTCATTTGGCGAAATTTTCCTTCCCAACCACACCAAAATATGAACATGAGGGAGTCCTCTCTTCTGCCATTCGATGGAATACATGTGACAGATTACTTCGCCAAAAACTTTGCCCTTGATGATCATACTCATGAGAACTCCTACTTTCAGACGAAACACTTTACTAGATCATGTCTGTCATAGGACTGCTGACCTGCAGAGAGGTTGGCGCATATTTCGGGCCACTTTGGGTTGCACGTGAATGTTATGAAGAGATCAGGGCGGCCATATTTTCTCACATATGTCATGGCATCTTGCATCCGCTCATGCATGTAGCGTGGACTACCAGTGAAAGAAGAAGGCAAAATGACAATTTGACCAACCCCCTGAATATATCCATCTCTTTCCAGCACATCATTCAAGTGAAAATAGTTCTCCGCCCTGTTTAATTCCGACACTCTCTGTAAATTATTTGTCCTACTTTCCAATATAATGTTCCTCTTTTCGCATTCTTGCCCAACAATCAAGATAGCCACTTCATTAGATGAAGGCGAATTAAAGCGGCCAGAATGTGCATCAGCTGGCTTCTTGTCCGCATTAATAATCACTTTGACTTTGATCATTTGACTGTTTCACCATAGCCGACTTGAAACTTTGAAGATAACTATTGTGCTCATGTAACATACGCTGAAGATCAGAAACAATATCTGCCCGAATTACAGGAAAGTTAGCACACGAACAAAGTGGTTCAATCACACTTTTTCCATAATTATTTTCTCGGTGTCTCTTCACACTTTCTCTGTTCACTTCCGAATTTTTCTCTGTATACCTCTTCACACTCTCTGTATGTACTTCCAGATTTTTCTCTGTATACCTCTTCACACTTTCTCACATATATTTAATTATAATAATATTTTCTCACAGCCTCTTTATTTTTTTCTTTCTTTATTCGATCTCTCTAAATCAGCCTCAAATAAGTCTCTAAATCAGCCGAAAGCTACGAAGAATGACGAAAAATGAAGTGGCCGATCACAGCAGAAGATTTGCTAATTGTTTGTTTTGATTGACAAATTGCAAGTATAAACACGCAATACCTCCCTCTTCAGTAACAGAGCCCCGTACGCTCAAAATTATAAACAAAGTAGAGTTCAACTGCGCAGGACGCGAAAGTTGGTAGTGCTCAGTAAGGAGAACGTTACACTGAAGAGGTAGAAAGATTCATTTCTCCTCTTACCTCTACATCTTAATTTCCTAGCCACTGCAAATAGTGAGTGATTTACATACCAAGTAGGTATATACATAGGTAAGTCCATCTCCGTGTCGCCGGAGTATGGAGCGTTGAACTGACGACCCAAGGGTACCAGGTTCGATTCTACATAATCATTACACGCTCGACCCTATCAAATTAATTGATTTTTTAAAGAAAGTTGGTTTATTATTATAAGTTTTGGCGTAAATATTTGAAAGAAAATCCCTTTACCAGACTTAATTCCATGCTATCGTCTTCATATAACAAACACTACCTACGATATGAGTATGAGTTTAAAATTCCAAAAGTTCCTGAAAAAAGTCACCTAATGTGTGTGTCGTAGAGAGGACTAAGTGATCAACACTGCATGGATAAAAACATGAATCGAAAATATGTTAACAACACGACCTGCTTAAAATATAGGTATATAGTTCTTTCTTTGGGATACAACAACAAAAAAATTGACTTTCGTGAGTATTAAACCCATGACCCTACCCTTCACACATACACGCTCTATCCTCCAATCCATCATGACTCGCTATCAGTGCGAGAAAGCCTTGAGTTTGATAACTACAGAGTTTCATTCCTATCGGGTTGTAGATACACTCTTGTTTCTCACATCGCAGCGTTTTGAGAATAAACATAGTGAATGGCCAAATTTTTATTTCTACTGCATTGCAATGGGAGAAGAGACGGAGCGGAGGGTAAACTATTGCAGTTTTTAGTTGTAACTTTAGAACGGTTTGGACCTTTGCAAAATCCTTTCCTATTGCACCTATTCAATATGTCAGGAGTCTTGTGTCCAAATTTCAGCTTTCTAGGTATTACGGTTTGGGCTGTAGAGCGATGAATGAGTCAGTGAGTGAGTGTCTTTGTATGTTATATATTAAAAAAAAAATATTTCGCTACTTCGATTTCAAAGGTTCTATTTACCTTGAAATTCGCTGTCCTTTGTTTATGTTTTAGAAAAAAAAATGTAAATTATTTTTAAAGTATATGAATTTTAAATATAATTTACAGAGATATCATAAATTTAAACCACGAATTTAACATATAAAAATATTCTTAATTATAATTATTGTGTTTATTATAGTTCTTTTATTGTAGTTTATAATACCTATTACTCGTCCTAACTTTTATAACAAACTTTTAATAGGGCATGTTGATAATACAACACTACAAAGACTTCTGTTGAGTTAATAAATACAGAAGAATAATATTCAAAGACAATAATAAGCTATATACAAAATATATCATGACTCAGCACAAAATATTGTTACATGTCGAAAAAGATAAAGAAACTAAACCATCTGTTTAATTAAATAACATATGGATTAAATCATTATAATTAATAATAAAATACAAGACAGAATAAATAATTTAAATAGTTATAATATAAAGAGTTAAGAAGCAGAGAATCATGAACTTTAATAATATTTAGGACAGATTCCGCCAACGCCTTGATCCCATTTCGCCAATCTCCTTGGTTCATTTAATTATGCATAATCCCACCACATCCTCTTACACTAAGACTAGCTTTGTAGAAGAGCCAGATATAAGTACATTCTTAAAAGTTTCTGTGTTTTTTAACCTATTAATTAATTATTTATTTTATAACCATTGCAAAAAGGGTGGGTTTAACACTAAAGCATTTTCTTCCACCCAACTAACTATTAATATATAATAGCTAATTATTGTCAACTAAAAAAGAATAAGAAACCAGTTATTTTATAGTGAATTCTCTTTAACAATATATCTCTAAGGCTGGACGGCGGTTATAAGGATTCTATTTTACATTATGTTTTTAGACATCAAAACTTTTAATGAGATTAAGTAACCCACTAATGTATTAGTTGGTTACTTAATCTCATTAAAAATACTATCTGTTTTTAATATTTAATAAAAAATGAATAAAAGGATTAATAAAATTCACACAATAACGTTGTAAAGGTTGATGTGTCAGTTGTGTGACCTTCGTCCTCTGTGAGATTAAACTTTAGTTTCACAGAGGACATTTATTATCAATTCTTTAATGTCTTTAATTACCTATACTTCTGGCGGCCGGCCCGCCATCAGTTCATGATTTGCCCGAGTGGCCCCTACTCTTAATAAGTTTGCGCAACCATGGACTAAAGGCTCTGACAGGAACTTGTATCTAGGTTACAAGAAGATTGTGTTGGATATATATAATGACATTTATGGTTCATAAATGTAATGATATATATTTTATTTATTTGTAATTTAGTAAATTACATACTTAAGTCTGTATAATATTTATCTCTTTTCCACACTATTCAAACTAAAACTAACCCTTTCTTAGCTTTAATAAATAAATCTATTAAGATTTATTTAATGACAAGCAATTGAACATAAATTAATGTTTAATTAATTCAAATATTGTTACTGACTAAAGGCAGACACGGTTAATTCCTGTATTATAATTTATAAGTTTTAGATTGGTTATTATTTTAACCTGTTAATTATGATCTGCTCCACTAAGGAAGATATTATTTTAATGTAATCAAATGGTAAGGGTCTTTCATGCTTTAAATTATACTACTATCTGGTGCAAAACATCTCAAGCAATAACTGAAAGGTCACTGATATTTTGAGTAACTTAACTTTTGAGATCAGACCACCACAATTAAAACTAATAAGTTGTAGGAAACAGTACCTAACAATAAATAAACAAAATTAATCCTAAATACTTAGTATTAAGAAACAAAAAAGATAAATTCATCACAAATAAGATTGTTTGAGGCCCATATGGCGCGGTGTTAGCTAGTTGGGTAGACCTCGAAGAATTCGGTCTTCTTATGACCCCCCTGAGTTCGAAATGACCATTGGTGAAAAAGTTTATATATATATATATATATATATATATGCGTGCGTGCGTCCAGATTCGTCTTTTGTCAGCACGATAGCGGCCGCAGGTTCGCTCGGATCGCTTTCAAGCTTTGCACAAAAATCAACCATCCAAAAATGAAGGTCTAGTTCGTTAACCAGAGAAATTTGGCCACGGGGGGCGCTAGGGCCTCACTTTTTCGACCATAACTATTTCCCTATACAAAGTAGATCAATCGCGTTCATAATATATGATGTCTTTGATGAATACCTATAACTTAAATAAACCGAATAAATAAACCAAAAATTTTTGGAAAAAATTCATAACTTTTTTCTGGTAAATATTCTTACATCACAAGTATATTTAATAGAAAGGTTATTTTTTACTCTAAATTTAAGGCAACGCACTAGGTACTCCTTTGACTAAGACAAATAAAATTATCACAGTTTATTCTCGCAAGGGGTGTTATTCTTAGGTAGTGAGTTATATTTTAAACGAGTTACACACGAAGTCTACCCACGCGTGTCCCCCTGCGGGCACGGATTTTTAATATACAATATATCTACAATTACACACCTTACTGTCTTCCGATTGTCTATTTTTTATTTTTTTTTTTTTTATTTTTTTTTTTTTTATTAAAGACCATAGACATTTGTCCATGCCTTTCATTGTGATTTTAAACAATTTTATTACGATTTTAATTGCGATGGTAACTTCGCAGGAAATTGTACACAAGTTTTCGAAAGTTTTAGAAATTGATAATTATAATAAATAAAGTAAATAGTAGTAGTAGTAAGCTAGGTTATTAAGTTCACTAGCTTTTTCATAGCCTCGGAGTCACGGTGAGAAATTGCCATCTTGAGGTTGTACTCTACAAGAGTTCTATCGGAGGTATCGCCGGCCCGCCTAATGAATCTCACAATGGCGTCTTCGTCGATATCCGTGTAGTACGTAGAACTTCTTGTGTGTCTAGATAAAGCCACCACTGCGTGTGGGACACTTGTCAGGTACGATTTTGGTACCGATTGTCTATTTAAATATCATAACTTCAAAGGTAATTTATCTAAGAATTCATTTCAGAAATATTTTATTTGTTTGTTCTTAAAAAGACGGTTTAAAGTTTGTCCCATATTATAATTTCTTTGAAAATTAAGAACCGATATAGAAGTTAAGTTAGTTAAGTTAAGTTAGTTAATCCGGTTCCGGTGATCGAAAAGTCAAGACGTCTTTCTAGTGCTCTCGTAAAAAGTAATATAAAGTTCAGTATAAAAAGTGAAAAAACAAGTGATTCGTTAAGGACAACAACAACAAGAACTAAAAAAGTGCAATCACGGTTTAAACTCATTGTTTTACGTAAAAACTTATCTAATCACAGTGGAAAACTTCATCGTAAACATACCCTCAAAAGTGATTTGACAACTTTTGTTTCAACATCAAGGCTACAACCTAAGAAAACAGTAACCAGTGTTGCCATTACAAATTAATTATTTATGACAGCTCGGCAGTGGTGACACCATATAGAAAAGAAAATTAAACGTTCCATTCCACTCAGTCCAAAAACGTTTTGTTACTGCACCAATAAAATAAACGCACAACATGTCGGAAGAAATGTCAATTTCAATGTTATACAGCATGATGAAACAAGACATGGAGAAGCAATCAAACCTAATCACTGCTAATACAGAAAAGATTATGCTGTCAATTGATGAGAAACTAATACCATTATTAGAAGAAAACAAAAATCTAAAGAAGGAAATTGAAGTACTCAACCAGAAAATTAATACTTTAGAAGAAATGAATAAAAAGAACAACATCGTAATACACGGGTTGAAAGAAACAGACACTAATTACTCGCAATTATACAATAATATCAAGCAACTACTCCAGAAAATAGATGTGAACATAGAAAACTTTGATATCAACAGAATGTATAGAATTGGGAAAAAGACAACAGAAAAAGTAAGACCAGTGTTGATCTCTTTTACAACCTATAATAAGAAAATCGAAGTACTGAGAAACAAGAAAAAAACTATTGAGAACACTTATATAACTGAGGATTATTCCAAGGAAACACTACAGAAACGTAAAGAATTACTACCACAACTTAAGGAGGAAAGGGAAAAGGGAAACGAGGCATACATAAGAAATAACAAACTTATTATAAAACCCAAAGAAAACGAGAAAAGAAAAAGGGGCAACTCAACATCTCCCAGTACAGGACCACAACAACAAGAGAAGGCGAAAATTATAATAGCTCCAGCTAAACTCCACAGAACAGACCCTTTTGCATATATGCGTGCCAGATCGCACTCCTTAACGGAAAAAAATACCTCTAATCTATAGGAATCAGCAGACACCGGTAATCAAGAAAAAATAAACAAGGAAAAAAGCAAAGTTAAAAAGAACCTCCCCAACCCGGCTGGTCACCGTGGGGTCAGAGACCAAAACCCCCCGAATTTTCTAGAAAACAAAATAGTTCAAGAGAAACGTATCAAATATAAAACCAACAATATCTTTATTGCAACATTAAACACAAGGACATTAAAAACACAGGATAGACTATACGAATTAGACAATGCATTACAACAAATAAAATGGGACATCTTGGGCTTATCTGAGATTAGAAGATCAGGAGAACAAATTAAAGAATATGATGACTATATATTTTACTCTAAAAACGTAAGTCCCGGACTTTACGGAGTCGGTTTTATAATAAAAAAATATCTAAAAGATAATATCATAGAGTTCATTGGTATTTCGGACAGAATATCAATTCTAAATATAAAACTTCCCGAATTTAAGCAACCCATTTCGATAGTGCAAGTTTATGCTCCAACAGAAAACGCAGAAGAACAACAAAAGGACATATTCTACCACGAACTTAAGCTAGTCATGGAGCAAACATATAAAACAGTAATTATAATAGGAGACCCTACGCCCAAATAGGTAAACGAAACAGAAACGAAAACAACAACATAGGACCCTATTCATCAGGAAAGCGAAACGACAACAGACAGAGGCTAATAGAATTTGTCCAGGAATACAACTTAACAGTCATGAATAGCTATTTCAACAAAAAGTTTAGTAGAAAATGGACATGGATGTCACCAAATGGAAATGTACAAAATGAAATAGATTTTATAATCACAAATAGATCCAAGTTATTTACTGATATCAGTGCTATAAATCAACTAGACTTCAGCTCAGACCACAGAATGCTTCGTGGAACAATGACAATGTCTAATTCAAAAAAATCAAGAAGACCCTGGAAAAACAGTGGACAACCAATACAACTTCCCCTATCGGATACGTTCTTATCTCCTCTAAAATTAACGCTAGAAACTAAACTTCAACAAATTAATACTACACAAGGAAAATACGATCTACTAGAAAAACAATTAAAATCTATTGAAAACAATATCCAAACAACAAAGCCTACAAGAGATAAAATTGGAAAAAAAGCGAAGGAATTAATAAAATTGAGACATAGCATAAGACAACAAAGACCAACAGATAGAAAGGAATTAGCAAAAGTAAGCAAACAAATTAACTTATGTATTAGAAAACATAGAGAAGAAAATAGGTTAGATCGAATTATGTTTCACATAGAAACTACCGGCGGCGTCAAAAGAGCATTGAAAGAACTACAAGATTGTACAAACTGGATTCCAGAAATGAATAAACAAAAAGATCAAAGTAACAAAACGAAACGTACTGAAATACTAGACATAGCTACAGACTTCTATCGAAACCTCTACAATGATGAAACTTTAACACCGTCAGTAGATCTGAATAACACAAATAATGAGGAAGACATACCAATAATGACCAAAAACGAAATAGCTAAAGCCATCCTATCACAGAAAAATAGGAAAGCTTCGGGGGAAGATGGAATCTCGAACGAACTTCTGAAAGGGTCCTCAGATGCGATAATTGATACATTGTACGACATATTTAACGCCATCCTAAGACAAGAGACAATACCAACCCAATGGACTACATCAACAATAATATTGCTCCATAAAAAAGGCAGAAGAGATGACTTGAATAATTATAGACCCATAAGCCTTATGTCCAACCTGTACAAGATATTTTCGAAAATAATACTAGATCGAATCACTAAAGTGCTAGATGAGAATCAACCAAAAGAGCAGGCAGGTTTCCGTAGCGGGTTTTCCACGATAGACCACATATTCACAATCAAACAGATTACGGAAAAATATAAGGAATACAGGTTACCCTACTACCTAGCCTTTGTTGACTATCACAAAGCATTCGATTCACTGAAACACGAGAAAATCTGGGAAGCCCTGACACACCAAGGAGTACTCACAAAGTATATTCGTCTCATAACTAAAATTTACGAAAACATGACTGGTAAAATAAAAACTGAAAGACTTGGAGAAACATTCGCCATCAAGAAAGGAGTAAGGCAGGGAGATTCACTATCTCCGAAATTATTTTCAGCAACTTTGGAACACATCTTTCGAAAACTTGAATGGTCAAACTACGGCATAAGAATAAATGGCGAAATGCTAAATCACCTTCGATTCGCGGACGACCTCATACTAATCTCCAACAACCCAAACCAATTACAAACTATGCTCAACCAACTTGCAAATGAAAGCCGAGTAGTAGGCCTGAAAATGAATCTGACGAAAACCAAACTGATGACAAACCGTACAAAAATACCCATACTAGTCAACAATGATACAATCGAATACGTAGACGAATATACATATCTTGGGCAGACAATATCTCCATCAAAAGACACATCAAAAGAAATACAAAATAGAGTAAACGTAGCTTGGAAACGATATTGGGCTCTAAAGGAAATAACAAAAAACCAATCAATACCGATGAAGCTAAAATGCAAAGTATTTAACTCGTGCATACTTCCTACCATGACTTACGGCTGCCAGACATGGGCCGCAACGCTACAAAATATAAAGAAACTGCAAACATGTCAACACGGCATGGAAAGAAGTATGCTCAATATCAAGAGAAGAGACAAAATCTACTTAAAAGTTATCCGTGACAAAACTAAAACTATAGACGTATCTTACACCATCAAAAAGCTTAAATTGAAATGGGCGGGCCATTTAATCAGAGACAAAACAAACAAATGGGCAAAACAAGTGGCCGAATGGTACCCTAGAGAGGGAAAGAGAAAGAGAGGAAGACCAACAAAAAGATGGGATGAAGACTTAAGAGCGGCCGCAGGTACAATGTGGAGAAGGAAAACCTACGATCGGGACTTATGGAAAGACTTGGGGGAGGCCTATGCTAAGGCAAAACAATCATTACCGGTGTCATAATTTAAAACTCTGTATACAATATTTATGTTAGATTGTTAATAAAGGCTATTATTATTATTATTATTATTATAGAAGTTAACAATACAATTCTGTGTGACATTCCATACCATTCTTTACATTCCACGTAAAACTTCTATAAAGAACAATCCAACACAAAAATATATATATTTACAGAAACGTCATATATTGTTAGGATGTAGATACTTGCTGGTGCTTATGGATTGCAGATGTAAAACGACTCAAGCAATATTATACTCACCTCATAGGCTCCAAATCTTAGCAAGAACCGCAAGGGCAAAACAGATTTGAAATATATATTATTCTATTTGTAAAATAAATAAAAGTTAAGTTATAGGTAGCTTTTTGTTGTAATAGTTACTACATCGGCATTTTTAACGGTTAGTAAGAAAGTCGAAAGCTTAATGACCCGTCCTTCCCTCGTTTATTTAGATCGTTTCTGTTATCATTTACGAACGTCATAATATCGACTAGAATCTTATTGATTTCTTAGATTAGTTAATTGCATATTAAAATGTATTTAAAAGTAAAAAAATGTTAAAAGATTTAAAAAAACAGATAACCCGATATCCGAACTTTAAATGATATCTTTTTAACGATAATAATAATATCTACCTGAAAATTAAGTTGTTCATACATCCCTACTTGTTTAAATAATTAGTTATAATACATACGTCACCAATCTATTTATATCCTCTATATCTAATAAAATTATAGTATTATCTACTTTCGGAAACTGTTGTACCAAGTTAAAGAAGTTTTTAAAATTACTTCAGCGTTTGTGTTCAAAAAAACTCCGTTAGTGAAGTTTTTGAATAATTCACCATAAAACCACTGATTAATTATTATTAAAATTAGGTGAATTTTATTAACTTTAAAAGAATCTGCGAAGTCTGAAATTAAAGCCGAATATTAAATTTGCTTTGAATCAAATTCCAATTAAATTAAACACATTAAGATATCGGATTCCGTAATTGATATTCGAGAGTTATTGTCTTATTATACTTACTGACGCAATTAATATTTTATCCATCATTCTAATCTCTCTTTTATTAATCATTCTCTATTTAAGGCCACTACATAGCTAGAGGAAAATATAATGTCTCTGGCTACCCCGCAAGGGATATGGTGTGAAGATAAATAAATATAAATGAAAATGTTATCAATATCTTTATTAAGATTAATAATCCATTAATCACATGATGACTTATAATAATAAATATTAAAGATGAATTAAATATCAAATAATATAACTGTATTAAGATCTTGTTCAAATGTGTATATACAATAAATACATATTATTTGAAATCTGTTTCAAAGCAGATAGAGACATGCTGTAAAATAAATATGCGTAATATTTCATATACTATTCTTTTAGATTTTTACTCTTTTAAACTTTTGGACTAATTATTTTTTTTAGTAAATTATACTTGGGCAGGGGGGAGATTGGTTAATTATTGAATACTAGTAACTGAATAAATTGGCTTATAAAATATACAATATCAAAACAATTAAACATCTAAGGTTGGCTTTACTTATTGAGATAAAATAAATGTGTCAAGTATCACTTGTTGTCACATTTATTTATCAAAATGAAGATTGTAAAGACACGCTCTTTAAAAATTTAAACAAAGCTGTATTTTTAGTTTCTGTGTAAAGTTAAGTATTCAAATATTTCAAGTCAAAAATCCACTTTTTGATCGAGTCTTTACGAAATAATAATAAGCGATCGAATATCATGTCAGTTAACGACTACTTATATGATGCTATCAAGTACCCTGTTAATTGCTATACACTACATATAGAAAACCATCACATACTGACAAATACCAGGAAGTAGCTAAAGTAATATTAATTCCCAACGTGCTCACTCAAATGTGAATCGTGAAATTCTTAAAAAAATATATCTTCAAAGTAGCCCTCGAAATTAAAAGTATTGAAAGGTGTTATTGTGTGACGCACCACCAATCAACCAGGCTGCGGCTACCTTTATATGTTGTGATTTCAGTTTGTACTATACAGTAAACATTTAATTTTATCTGGTTTACAAAAAGCATACATATATTGCTTATACTATTAAATGTGTTCTTATTTAAATACTTTCAATGAAAATGCGTTTTGCATTATTAACTTGGTGTGTATATTCATTCTATATAAATGTACTTATATCCCAGGTGTTTTTTTTTATTACAGTAATAATATTAATAATAATGTTAAGTCATTTTCGTCCTCTCTAACATCGAATTAGTGGATGCTAATCCAAGCCACGAAGCCTGGAGTTTAAACAACTGACATTAACGCATACAGAATGGGCATATTTGTGTTTGACATTAAGGTTCCCAAAACTCTAATTAACGTCACAGCATTTGAATAGAGTCGTCACTGTAACCCACTCTTCGGCTAAAAATATTGAAAAATAAGACGTTTTATAGGTATATAGAAAGAGTTAAAAAGAGTTCAGTCATTTCCATTATCAGATAAGAACAAAACACTATCCGGATTGTATTTTGATATATGGATATCCATCCGTCCATCTATTGTATAACTTTACTAACTTATGATACAATGACTGGTTACAAAATTAATTCTTGTTCCATTCATTAAATCTCAAACGAGCTAATCCTGGGAAGGTTATTCCAGGATAACTAGTACAAATATATACATATTAACTTCATAATTAATTATCCAATACTATCTCTAATCACAAAAATTCATTAAAATAAAAGAAAATCTTGCAACATACAGAAAAATATTATTCATACTAGGATGCGCCCATCGTGCGTGGCGAGAATTGAGCTGAGCGCAGGAAAATCCATTAGAAAAGAATAAAAGGAAATAAATATTTAATAACAATAATAAACAATTAATTGCAAAAATTTGTCGCCATGAAAGTTAGACTACGAGCGACACAATCACATATATGTCATAGCGCACGCGAGAACAGTTAAGCTTAAGTCTATGGGAATACAGTTTTTGGACAACAACTTTTGATCAAATCAAGATTTTATTAATCAGTTATTTTCTGTAGAAGCCCGTCAACAAGAGCTACAGCAGTTTTTAAGTGATGTGGCGATACAAAATTAATTCCCTAACGGTTAAGAACTTCGCTTACGCTCAGCTTCATTATTTCATTCTTTGTTAATATTAATATTTCTGTTAATGCTTTTTCAGACATGCTGCTGTTGCTGCCTTTTGCAATTACATAATTTTAAGATAATTTCATTTTATTTTATTTATCTTTTATTATTTTCTAGATAATTTTATAATAAATTGACGTAAAATTGGGTGATGCTCTACTGTAATTGTGAAGTTTGCATAAATTGTACAAACAAATTTCATCAATAATACTTTTGTTTATTTTTCAATGTGTTTTATATTAGTAAATATCATTATTTGCAACAAAAACTGTAAATACACCACACTTATAAATTATATTATTATATAGAGCATTTCATTTGTTAATTTGCAAGTTAGTTAATTTTGTGTGAGGAAGTAATTTAACAGTAATATTTGTTGAAAGCTCCTGTCGCATGCACAATACTCCGAGTAAGGAGACGTTCAACGCGTTGTGACCACTACATAGAACTACCTGTTAGAGTTTATAAAAGACGAATCTAGCGTCAGTTAAGGATAACTATTTTAATACAATTTCAAGTGCATGTAGCATATTAATTTACTTATTTAAATACATATAAAACGATACTAAATTCTTATAATTGTGATTGTTCAGTCTTAATGACTATACGGTACTGATATTTTAAAGTTATATATATATATATATATATATATATATGTCGGAACGGTCATTAGTACGGGAGTGCAATTGACTACGAAACGGAAGCGTGACGTTATTGCGCTTTGACAGAGTCTAGACTGAAGTTCGTACAAGCAAGATGGCGTAGGTTTGGTGGTGGAGACAACACCGAACGAAGCCACATTCGATCTGAAGACACCGTGCGAACAACATCTGCCTAGAAACTGTTCTACGTTTCAGTTCTTAATCATGGACAAGAGCTAAGATTTTCCATTTGATCGGCATCCTGATCCGATATATATATATATACATATATAAGCGATTTACTACTCACTGACTCATCACAAAATCTCCGAAACTAGTTACTTCTTTTGTGACGTAGACGTCCACTAAGAACGGATTTTACGGAATTCCTTTCCTAACAGATTTCAACTTTTTGCATTTCGTGAAGTTTTAAACCTGTACAAGCCATACACTTAACGCGGGGGTAAAATACCCAATTTCAAGTCAATCGGCCTTATGATGAGTGTCAACCACAGTTACCATGACAACGGTTACCATAGCAACGGTTACAATGGTAACCATAGTTTAGATTAGCTTGGGAGAGGGGATGTAAAAAGTAGAAATTTGAAATAAAAAATGTTATAAATAAAACGATAAAAAAATATAATTGATTACGAAATTGAATTTGATATATTTGAAAAATAAATAAAAATTTTCAAAATTTGTCATTCAGCTGGTTTATATATAGATATGTTTATATGTATTGGAAATCAATGTAATTTTAAATACAACTACTCTAATTAACGTTTATCCAAGTATATTTGACACGGGAGGTTTATACTGTGCTAATAATTTAATAGAACAAAGTTTTCAACTTGTAATGGATATAACACAGGATCTTAAATTAATCTCATTATAAACTTCAATTAGGTATCTGTTGCATTAACACTTACTTTGTCTGGTTACACTTACAAATGCAATGTGCTCTAACCAAACCACTATGGATATCGTAAAATACTTTATTTTATTCGATATAAATACATACAAACGTAGTATTTTATTTCCAATACTATCTTCTGATTCGCTTAAGAAACTTTTATTTAAACTTTCATCCTCAATATATTTACAGATATCATTTACTTTCTCATAGTCATGTCTTAGAGTGGTAAAAAATCATAAAAGAAATCTTAAAAATTTTAAATCTTTAACAACAACGGTTTTAATTGATCAGTCACTGAACATTTATTGACTTAATTAAAGTATACAATGTAACATCTTAGTATCTTTTATATAATATGTCCTAGTTGTACTAACATATTGTTTACAATACTAACAATATTGACTGTATCCTTTATAACATTATTATAAGACATTACTTTTTGCCTTTTACTTGGCAATGTAATAGTGGTTTTCCACTATTGGATGGCACGACGGATATAAGAGCGTTACATTCGTTAAAAACCACAGAATTCAAAGGTGAAAAAGTATTTCATATCACACAATGTGTACGGCGCATGTAAATAAATTGAAGAACCGCCAGCTTCACATACAAGTAGCAACAATACAGACTGAAATACATTTTGTTCTGTCTATTCCATTTTACTTTTCAAGTAATTTATTATAGTAAAGAAACATTTTTATTAATACTATGTTCTACAAATATGATGTTATTATTTTATTATACAGTTGTTTAATTTTTTAAGCTGCAATTACTATTTTATAGCTTAATTTGTTGTAATTTACTACAGCCTTATTAAAACTAATAGTCCCGCGCTAAAGAAATTAGTATATTTCTGACGAGCAACGCTGAATAATGAATTAAATATGTTTTAAAAGATATAATTAAAATTTGTGTTTAAAAATTAGTTTTCTTTAGAAGAGATAAACTAACGGTAAAAAATAGCACTGTTTATTATCTTATTATAAAATTTTAATGAAGTATTGATTTCTGTTTAGTGATTTAGTAATTGATTACGTAATTTAGTTATTTTGATATTAGACTTGGACTTCTGAGCCTGATTCAGTGTTTGGGTGTTTTATATTGTTATTTCTTATTATTATTTAGCTTCACGCCATATCCCTAACAGGGTAGCCAGAGACGACGGAGCGCCAAACGCTACGGTCTCTGCATACCTCTTTCGCCTCGGCCACAGACATCAACCTCTTCATACATGCCCTCCGGGGGGTCCTCATGCTTTTTACGTGACCTTCCTCCAGTATCGTAGCTACTGTGTTTTCGAAGGTCACTCGAGGTCTCCCCCTGTCTCTCTTACCGCTCACTTTTCCCATATAAATCTTTTTTACCATTCTTTCATCACTCATTCGTTCAACGTGCCCAAACCACCTGAGCACGTTCTTCTTCATTCTCACCGTGACATCTTCGCTAGTACCTGCCATTCTGTGGATCTCTTCATTGCGGATTCGATCAGCTAGACTGGCTCCGCATATTCTGCGAAGAGATCGCATCTCCACAGCATTCATCTTTCTTACATTCTTCTTCTGTGTTACCCACGTTTGGCTGCCGTATAACAGCGTCGGTAGCAAAACTGCATTGTGTACAGCCAAACGTGCAGCTATACTGACGTTTTGCCGTCTCAACAATGCAGTCAAAGCACCATTGACTCTGTTACCGACAGCAATACGCCTTTCTACATCCATTTCGTATCTTCCGTCTCTGCTAAACATACTTCCCAAATATACCACTTCATTCACTTGTTCTATCATTCTTACCATTCACGTTGATCTTACATTCTGTTCTTTCTCCATTTCTTTCACATATCAGAACCTTCGTCTTATCTGCATTGAGGTTTAGACCATTATTTTCACACACATCTTTCAGAATAGTGACCAATACCTGCAGATCGCATTCTGATGTTGCAATGAGCACTGCATCATCTGCATATAGCAAGCAATTGACTTTAAAGTCACCTACTTTCACTCCCATGTCACTGTCTTTCACGCCTTGGAGACAACTAGCCAAATACAAGTTGAACAACCAAGCTGGCATAGCGCAACCTTGTTTAACACCCGATTGGATATCAAACCAGGTCGACATGCCAGGTCCTACTCGCACACAGGCTGAGTGAGTAAAGAGACTTTTGGTTTAGGGCCAAAAACTTTTCCGTGATCATGCGGAGGGAAAAGATCTGATCTATACACCCTCTTTCAAATCTCTCTTGTATTCGTCTGGCTAATATTTTAGCATAAACTTTACCGCCCAAGCTAATCAAACTGATAGCCCTATAGCTTGCAAAATCTATATGTGAACCTTTGCCTTTATACAAAGGTACGATGACTGCACCTCGCCAAACGTCTGGGACCTCCCCTGATTTCCAGCATACATTGCACAAAAACCAGAACAGGTCCCAGACACGTGGCTCACCATATTTGATCATCTCGGCAGTAACTTCGTCTGCTCCCGCAGCCTAACCACATTTCAGGCTACGAATCGTGCTCTCCACTTCTTCCAAACTGATTTCATCATCGGCTACATCGGGACTCAGCATTTTGCTGGTACTCGAGGCCGAGGCGTCCTCACAGTCATACGTCTCCTTGTAGAATTCCGCGCACCGCTGCAAAACGTGTGCTTGCTCTTTTAAGATTTCACCGTTCTTTGAAAGCACCCCTTTCATTCTACAGGTTACCGAACAACTCCGGGAATCACTAACTTCTCGCCAGAAAAGCTTCGTGTTTTCCCGGAAGTTGTTTGTCAACCTTTCATCCCTTACTCTCTCAGAATTTTCACGCTTCATCTTTATAAGTGCTTTCGTTTTGTGCTTTTGCATCTTGTACTCTCTTTTTCTTATCTCTATCATACTTTTATCCTTACCCGAGGCTTTATAATCCAGCCATGCTTTCTTCCTTAACTCCACAGCGTCTTTCACTTCATCATCCCACCATTCATCGCACTTTTTACTAAAAACCTCTTTTCCTTTTACCACATACCTCTATCGATACTTTCACCATACCATTCCTAAGGTTCTGCCGGCATACTTCAGCACTTTCATTTCCAGAATCACAGCATTCAATTTTTTTGGAAACCCTTTCTTGATATTCCTCTCTGATCGGTGGATCTTGATGCTTCCAGCTTCTTATGCAATAATTCGACTCCAAGCTAGGACATGTCGTGCGCCAACCTGCAAACAGACCTCTTATTCTAGCAACGACTAGATAATGGTCCGTTCCCAGATCAGCACCCCTAAACACTCGCGTGTCCATAACTTGGCGTCAAATACGCTGATTGACTAGGAATAAATCAATCATACTCCTTTCTTCCGCTCACTCCCATGTGTACATGTGAATTTGTTTGTGATCAAACATCGTGTTTGCCACAAACAAATTTTTCTCCTTACAAAATTCCAAAATAAGCTTTCCAACCTCATTTACTCTCTTATCACCGTACTTGCCTAGCACGCTATTGTAACCATTTCGCGCGGTTCCAACCCATCCATTCATATCTCCACATACTACCAATTTTTCATTGTCTCTAACACTACTTAGAACATACCTGACACTCTCCCAAAACTCCTCGAGCTCGCTCACTGGAGCGGAGGATACTGGCGCATAAACGCCTAACAAGAATACTCTTGTTATCCCCAGCTTAAAGCGAACCCAAAGAAGCCTCGAGTTGATGGCCTTGTATTCTACCAATGCACTAACCATTCGAGAGGACAACAACTCGCCTACACCTTGGCAACCTCGCTCACCTTCTGAAACCCCAGCCCAGAAACCGACCCGGTTGCCAGGCAAATCGGTCATATCATTGCCTTTTCGCTTGGTCTCAGACACACAAATAACATCCAGATCTTTGTCAGCCATCACATCTAATAATTCATTCATCTTCTGTTCCATTCCTCCTTTTACGTTCCACGTAGCTATTTGTAGCTCCGTCCTCCACCTCCCGCCGTTCGTAACATGATTGGTCGGCGATCCCCAATGCCGCATTCGTTCATTTTATTTATTTTATTTTATTTATAACAATTATATTACAATTAAAATTAATCAAAATTAATGATTATACATTTGGAACAAATTAAATATCTTTCAATAAATTAAATAAAAATTATATAAAAAAATATTTAAACAAAATAATTAAATAATGATATTTCAAAAAATTAAATAAACCACAAAAAAATAAAAATAATTAATAATTATTTGATAATAATAAAGTTGAATACACGCCGATCTAAAATTAATCCAATGAGTAAGTCTTGCTGAAAGCCTTACAAGTCGTGACTCACAACTGAATCTGAATCCGTCTTCCTTTTTCTCAAGCACCTCTTCCAACTTGCAGGACCAGGACACGTGTTGAAGTAATTTAATTTAACAGCTGCAACATTTGCCACAGATACAACGTTTATTTATTTTTTTGAGCAACTGACTTAAGTTTGTCAAAAATTGTTTAAAAGCTTCAGTCATGTGGGGATCGAACGTGCGATTACACGTTTACAATGCCAATGTGTAACCGTTTCACTAATCTCTCAGAGAGTCAGTATGGCGAATTTTAAGATAAAGTACACGATTAAACGAAGAACTGAATTAATACACTAAAGATAAGTTTCATAGTAATAACTTTTGAATCAGTCATAAAAATATGAGAGAATAAAACAAAATAGAACTCAATTTTTTGTAAATGTTACTAGGAAGGTTGTTAAGGTAAATCTAGTATAAAAGAAGGTATAAATTCAATGAAAACCTTTTTCAGAGTCAATCCATACCGTCAAAGTTATATAAATCATTTTATCGACACGTTTTATAAAATCTTAGAATTGAAAGGTACTCGTAGGTAGAAATAACAAATTTGTTAAAGTTTTTATTTGTAATATTTTTATTTTTATTATATTTATTATTTAATATTTCTAATAGTAATTAAACATCACTCACACGACCGTACCATGTATATCATTCAGCTTGTATTAGTTTATGAGTAAATGCTGAAGTTCAGTTCTTTCTAGTTTAATGTACGAGTAGACTATTGTTGTGATTAGTGCAAATAAAACTAATATTATTACTGTTAGTTTTCTGAGACCTGCACCACGGCTCCTGTACCACAAGACTCCATCTATAACAAGCAAGACTCTAATATACCGCTATCTCCGCCATATATAAGAGCACAAAGTACAAATATAATATTAAATTTAAAGATTAAAGAATAATTAAAAAAAATCCGGATAGTTCTTATTTAGAGGTGGGTAAATAAAAATATATAGATAACGTAAAAATTGTTTTTTTTTTATTTAAGTAAGTATACACTGTCATTTGCATTTAGTGAAAACTTAATTAATAATTACAAACAGACACTGTTATATATATCTACACAGATAGTTGCGGATTCAACAAATAATTTTACCCTCTCTTTTGTTAACTGTTGTTTAAACGGCCATTTTGGATTAATGTGAACAAATATAAAGTTTATAACCTGTTTACTATAGAATTAAACTTTAACAGCAAGTGTGTCATACTAACTATGCAACACTCTTTGTGTGTTTGAGTATGTTGGTGTGTGTTACTTGTTATCTTTGTCTTGTTAGTAAGTTATGCTTTGCAACTTGATTCAGTGTTTACGTTTATGCAACTTACATTTTGACTGCAATAACAATAGACAATGAAATAACAATTATATAATATAAATCTTATAAACATACATTTTTGCAAATTCATTTGAATGTAATCAATATAAGGCATCATATTAATAAAAACCTTTATTTCGCTCGTTACAAATGTAAGCATCATACTCGTATGTATATTTTCTTTATTAGAAAAGCTAAAAATAAACAAAAAATGTTGTACATTCTCCTTTAAACATTTTTTAAATACATATGTAAAAAGTACTTTTGTTATATTTTGTATAAATATATTCTTGATTCATGATAATGGCTTCATAACTATCATAATTATTTTCATATAATTTTAGGATACAATTGTACTTGCATTCGTTACATAATTTACAGTTTTTAATTCGAGTATTTAAATTAATTTTATATTAAATTGGTCATTTTAATTCAAACAATAAAATTCATTGTAAATTTGTACGAGACCAAAAGAACAAAAGATACCCACTATTGTATCGTCATTCTCTTCTGAATTATTTAATAAGTTTCAACTCTCGATAAGTATCAAATATAAAACATGGCAACCAAAAATAATTTTAATATGCTGTTGCTTTCAAAATTATTATTTTTCTCAATTTATTGTCTGTATATACAAAAAGACTTAACAACTTTACAATAAAATGTATTAATTATCTCGTTTTGTAGCAGGTTAATGTTGAATATATAATTGTTTCACAGTGTAACAAATTTTTTTTTAAATAAAATATATTATGTACAACTTCTTTAATACATAATAGTTTGACAAAATGAATTTATCTAAGTTGAGAACGTTTATATCAAATCTCCGAGCATCCACATACAAGAGAGGGTCTAAGGTATTACGTCTAAACACACATACATTACGTTTGTGACGTCACATTCAGCAAAACACAAAAATAATGTTGGTCTCAATGTAAAGTACTTTGAAAGCACGCGATGCCATCTCTAGTATGTGGATGCTCGAAATTTCCAATCGCACATCAAAAGCTACGGATTCACAACGTAATACACGTTGTCAAACTCAATGAAGTCTTCATGAACACTTTCAGTATGTGAGTGATGTCGTAACCGTATAACACAGTTTGTGTATCAATTACTATCACTAATTAGTATTTCGACACTAATATATTCAAATACGCAATGATACGAGTATAAGTGATTGTTATTTGAAAATATTTACAATGTATTATAAATGTAATAATGTTATAAAAAAGATCAGCCTGCATTTGTTATTTTATGTTTAGGTCTGCTTGTTAAAGTAAAATTCTTTTGCAATGTCACTAGTAAATCCCTTGTTTCCACTACATTGCATTTTCGTCCTTGAACTCCGATGAACTAATCTTTCTTATCAGCTGTTAGTGATAGTAAAGAGAACTGAGATGATACACTACTGCGACAAAAAGGACCTACCTGACTAAATGTCTTGTTTATGATTATACAAACAAAGATATAAAATAAATTATTGCATATAAAGTAAATTGTATATATGTATGTATATATAAAATTAAAAGTGTCAACCCTGGCGCCATCAGAATGCAATTCTATTTACGTTGTGATCAGTCGCAACGTGACTCATATTATTGAATGCGTCACTGACCATTGTATAAAGAGCTGGGTTCAACTCCTTTATAAATTATAATACACTGTATTACCATTATCCGTTTATAAGCAGCTGACAATAAGTACCATATCCTGTTCATAGTTTAAAGTTAGCGGTAATAAAATACAGGTTTGTGACTTCAAGCTATTAACAGTTTTAGACATATTTGTATACTTCATATAGAAATGTACTATCGTAGTGCTTATTTTCATAATGATATGAAATCATTATATCAAATGCCTCATCACAGGACAGCTTGTTATGATGTTATGTTAAAGCATGTCTTCAACATTATATAAGTATAATTCAAGCTCGTTCCTTATCATAATCAATTGAATTGAAGAACTTTATATAAAGAGTTGAAAATCATTGACCGGCTAGTATCACACAAGCCACGTCTGTATCTGTATTGATTCCTGTTGGTTTGTGTACAAGTATCACAACACAGAGTGTGTCAGGAATAGTTAGTGAAGAATAACAGAGGTATTTCGGCCGTTAATTTCTGGTAGCATAATGATTTTATCTCTAACACGAATTTAGTAACATATTATCTAGTTAAGAATATACTTATATAAACATATTTCACTATTCATTAGTTATTAAGCTGCTGTTAAATTATTTTTTATCAACCAAATAATATATAAAAAAAATTATAGCCGGTAACATTAAAATTACTGTTCAAAAGTCAGAATCAAATTATTTCAATATACAATAAATTTATACATAAAAATATTCATAATAGTACTAGTAGAATATTATTTACCGAGAAAGGATTTAATAAACCAACTCCCAAGTGTTCAAGATTTACCAATACAGGAATAAAGTATATCAGTCCCGAAGGAACACACAAATATCACAGTGATTTCGTATACAGTTTCTGAACGCTCCTTCCGTTTTGTATCTAATGTGCTTTCTGAACGTTCTAATGATAATAGATAATGTATTACATTTTCGTTTAGAGAAGTGTTTTGTATTATAATACATCACTTGATAAAGAGAGAGAGAGAGAGAACAAGTATAGCTTAAAATAGACTTGTTAAATTAAATTAACATAGTACATCTTTATTCATACATGTTATGTAAGTTCAATGAAATAACGAAAAGTAAGGAAATTCTTGTTACTTCAAAAAGACAAAACGATTTACATTTATTTGATGGAGTTTATTTTTAGACTAAATTAATATAACTTTCAAATTGTTTCGTAGAACCGGAGAGTTTAACAACAACAAGGCATTTGATTTTTTTTACTCAAAAAGGGAAAACCATCGTGATTTGATAATTTGACTTAAAGACTTTAAATAAGCTGTCTTGCATACACAATAAAATAATCTTAAAGATTAATATAAAAAAATATGACAAAGAATATGAATTAAAAGTAGTTATATATTTTAAAATACGGTCTACGGAACCACATGAAAATTATAGAAAATAATAACTAATAAAAATTTCATAAATATTGATTAATATTCAAAATAACTAAATACACAGTTTACTTAATTTCAATTTAAATGGCGATAAATAAGTTATCAAAATCAACTTTAACCTCTCTTTAAATGAAGTTGAAATGAAGTTCATTAAATCCATTGAGTATTCAGACGGAAACGCGTATCCTTGAAGGGCTTTCCTTTATATTAATTAGTCATACTAATATATGCCTTTCAATGTAACGGAATGGTAAATAAAGATGGTTCTCACAACGCTGAAAACAGAAAATGTGCAACCTTCATAAATTGCCAATCAAACGAGCGTGCGACATACCGTATACATGTATTTATACTCAACTTTTTAAAATAAAACATACTTACACAAATAAACTTTTTAACACAGAGAGTTAACTGTAAAATTTTAACCATCTTTACGATAGTAAGTATTATTAATCAGACGGGTTATTTCAAATCTTCCTTATTGTGTTTATCTGTTAAGGAGACTACTGCTGCGTCTATTCTCTTGAAAGGTGTTTTCATCTTTTTCTATCTGCAGAATACTATGTTCAATGTATGACGGCACAGCTGTTTTATGTAGTTGTATAAACAATATATTATATAATGTTGTAAATGACATTTTAATTTGAAACGAAACTTACAATAACATTTTAGTCATTAACTTTAACTATTATTTAATCAGATGAAACTTTAGTAAATAATATTCGATCGGTATAATGGTATTATAATTGAGAATCCCTCTGGCCACAGCTGTCTCACTGAAACCGAAGTTTAAAAGTTCTATCATATTATTTAATTGCTTTTCAACCACCCAGTACTTATAATAAAATATTAACTAGGATCTGCCAACCGTGCGCGGCGGGTGTTGAGCTGAGCCCCTCTCCTTTCATCTGAATAGCTACAGGAAATATCGACTATCGGAAATAGGACTATTGCTTGCACGCGCAGGGCAGCTCCAATGTATTGTCTATAGCAGGAGTGATCTTTTTTTGATAACTTTTGAATGGCTAAACATTTTTTAATTTGTTTTCGTTATGACATCCGCGTTCGGCTCAAACATACATGAGAAAATTTTTAGCTAATTATCTCGTCGCACTCTGAAGACAACTAAACACAAAAAAGGTCTCCCAAACGGTTAAGAGCTTCGCTTACGCTCAGCTCAATAATTATATTGAGACAGTTTTGTCACAGTGTAAAGCTGTGAAACAACTCATAAATAGTAAACAACAAATACAATCTCAATAAGCATCTTACAAGTTTGATAGTCTATAAAGGTCGAGTGCAAAAATATTTAGGTTCCTCGGCAGTGGTCTGTGTAATTAAATTCATTAGGAACAAAGTTTGCAAAGAAAGGCCTTCCTTGGAGCTCAAGGGATTTTCCTCAGAGCTAACTTTTAAGTACCCTCGCGAAAGCTTGAGTGCATTTAATAGAAGTATTCATGAATTTAATTCTTTCACAGTCAGTATTTGAGATCACAATATTCTGTACTATATATACAAAATATATTTATTGATAATAAATAAAAAACATTTAATTGATTAAAAATATTTATATAATAATACTCCTACTACTATTTATAATATGAAATTAAAATCAAATTATGTAATTTCGAAAAAGGATCCACTAACCGGAAATACCTTCGCGATTCTATAAGATATAAAAAGCGGGAAAATGTATATTATTTATATTCATTCTTTATTCGGCCATTACCAAAGGTAAACCCTAGTTTAAGAAGATTCATGACCCAACAAATAACTTGGCGAAACTTTCAACTTCGAAACAACACAAGTGATCCTGTTGTATGAAAAATTACGAAGTTCCGCTCCCATATTTTTACACTACCGTTACTAAAGGCCTCGAGAACGTTAGGTATTATCGAAGTTTCTTTGCAAAGATTTTTATGCCGTCTGTATTTTTTTAGAAGCTTTAAGATTTTTTACTCTCTTTTAAAGTATGCATGTATGTAAGAGATAACGTATAATAAGTACGTAATAATATACGATCACATTATAGAACATATATATATATTTATACAAATTAATATAATAGGTTTTTTTATTAATTTATGGTTTTCAAGTCCTGCATTTTATCTTTTTATCTAGACGTATTTGTATTTATCACCAATATTGTAAATATTATTAACCTAATGATAGCTCTTTCCATGTATTTGATGTAACTTAAGCTACAGTATCGCTTTACTGGTGTGGGAATTAAACAAACATAATACATAATGGTGTGTATTTAAACATACAAAAGATTCTAACTTGAGATTTTGCGATGAACCAAAATAAAAACTTACAAAAGAAATTATTTTCTCGTATAATAATAAAAATCAGTTTGAACGCTCTCTAACCATAGTATTTCGCAGTTGAGACTTCAGTGACTCAACGTGTAATAAAATCGTCAACTCGTACAAAATATATTACAGGAAGAAATAAGATTTTACAATATAGATAACATAATAAAGCATTAAAATGAATATTATTTATTTGTGAGATCAATATTTAAAATAGTTAAATACTTGTAGTCATTTCATATTTAATTATCAATAAATCAGTTTGATTTTTTTGCAAATCGTCTCAGAACGTGAGCGGGTTTTAATGTACTTATTTACTATTATGGATTGTTTGTTACAATGTATATACTACTTAAGAATTATAATATAATTGAAGACTACGATGTATGTTTTCAACACCTAAAGTTCTAATTTGTTAAGACAATAATTTCAAATAAAGTTTCACCCTCTCGTCAGCTCTCTCGGAGATGGGATCTAGAAATCCTGCTTCAGAAGGTGCTAAAATATATTTAACTATTGTTCTAAGTTTCAGTTTTCTAGACTATAAACAGTTTTCTAGTTTATAAATATTTATAAATTGGTCTAAGTTATAAAAAAAATATATTCAAAATAAAACATATCTCAAACTCTTTGAGACGAGAGAATTTTTATTTAAAATCAATAAAAAAAAAACATAAAAAAGATGTTATCTATTAAAATATTTTTTTTAGTAAAAAAAATTGTTAAAATTCTAATCAAATTAAAGTTGAAACTCTTTTAACTATTTGCACAGTATACTAGTATTCCAACCCGACTTCGTTACACTTTATTTAATTTATATTCTTACAAATAAAATACAGATCAAATCCAAATAGTTCTTGAAGTATTCGTGACTAAGATCTTTATAATACAAATATATAAATACTGGTATTTTATATAACAATAGTTTTACAGGAAGCTAAGTATTATACCACTGTATCTGTAGATCTGTTCGTGATTAAAATCTCTCAGTGAGTCGTGTCTTGGTTTAATTACCGTGTTGTCTGAGTGTGTGCTTCAACTGAGTGTACTTACACGGGTCTGTATGTGTGGGTGGGAGATATATTACTTATAATAACACGTACGGTATACAATAAATCCATAGTAAATATATATATCTCAATGCAATCTCATCAAAAGATGTTTTTAAAATTCCTGTAAAATAAAATCTTAATCTTTGCTGTTAAAAGGTCTCTTATGAACGAAATAGTTAGAAATAGGAAATTATATCTCAGAAGGTTGTTACTGCTTGAGTTTCATTTTGATTACTAATAAGGCGCTTTACTCGGCAATTTTAAAAATTTTGAATTAGGACATTAGCATCCCTTCCTTCCAAACGCATATTATTTTCTTTGGTTGCAATCGTAGCAGCGCTTGCAATCATTTCTTGAAATTTCTAATTCCAACCTAACAAAGATATAAATAAATGTATAAACTGACAATATCTGCAACCGCAAAAGCACAAAGTCGATGGTTTATGCATTGAATATTTAGGAACAAACGAAAACCCACACGCCAGCGAAAAGCAGTTCAAATATTTTTTGTCAGCCACACGTGCAGCCTGTGGCGGTCAGCACAGACACAGCCACATGAAAAATAGCTTGCCAGCCACCACTGATTGTATATAGGCAACCCAACGTTCTATCGAAGTCTAAAGAGGATAACAATGAATATACCGTAGCCAAATAACTTTTACACATTTTTTAACCTGAACGAAATTAGAACAAACTTTTAAAATTAAAATGTAAAAATATTATAATAGCTTATCTTAAAAAGCGTCATCTAATATATAATACAATTGAATAGCTTATCTTTAAAAAGATATCTCTAAAGGTACTGCCTAATTTTTTCATATTAGTATCTATAATTTTATTGCATACAGGTATTGTAAAAAAAGTATAAAAAATGTGGAGAATTTTTATTTTTTACTCCTTGTTTGCGTTACATATTTCAAGCCTTCACGTTCATTGTGTTTCACCAACAGACATGCTATACTGAAAAATAAACATATTTTAAATACAGCACAACATTTTTTTGAGTGAATAGCGTTTCGCTACAATTGCTACACTAGTCTTTTCCCGTGCCTATGCATCAAACATATGTATAAAGATAACTAATACTTCTGTGTTAAGTATACGAACAGTTGACATTCGCGACTACTTCGAGGTGCGGTGTGCTTAGGCCAAATATACTTTAATGATTCCGTCCACAAAATAGTTAGAATTGAAAATGCATTTACATATTACTCATTTATGTTTTGTATTCTTAGTTTGGACGAAAACACTGTGACTGTTAAAAATAAATAAAATATTACTTTTGAATTTGGAGTCTCTCATTTTTATACGGTTGTTCATTGTGTTTTATTTTCGGGCCAATATATTGATAAATATTTTGTGATATTAAAAAGAGCTGTGGTGTTAGAGTGATTGCGTTAAGTAGGTATGGAGCTGAAGAAAATTTATAAAATCCTCCATATGTCTGGTATTATTCAAATGTTTGTATACCGGGCTATTGGTTAAAAAGATCTGGCCGTCCACGAAGGGTTCGCACGAAAAAGGCGATCAAAGCAGTAAGGGAAAGAATTCGAAGAAAACCTGTCCGAAAGTATAAGATTTTATCTCAGGAAATGAAGATAGCACCTAGAAACATATCCCACATGTAAAAAGATAACTTAAAACTTGCAGCTTAGCCTACCCACTGGTTATTTCTTAACTGAAAATTAAAATAATTGATTGGTAAAATCAAAACAACTACTTAAGCGAAAATATAATAGAATAATTTTGTTTACGGATGAAACATTTTTAAAAATTGAGCAATATTTTTAGAAATAAAATATCCGTATTTATAAAAGCTTTAAAGCTGTAATGTGTGTTCAATACACATAATGTACTGAGTCATCTCTCAAACACATAGCGGTACAATAATTAATGGATTACATACAGGAAGTATAAATGTATTTGCACATTTGAAATCATAGATTCATAATTAAATTATAGTTAATTTAATACATATATGATATTCATAACAATGATGTTGTAACTTTTCCGAAACAAGTATAAGTAGATATATATACTTACGAGACCTATTTAAAATAAAATGGTTAAGTGTACACGACAGAACTAAAAAAAAAGTGTTTATTTTTTTTAAATATTCGGTGTTAAATAAGGATACTATTTACTGCGACAATTTATCCCACTTTATAATTACGATACAAGAAAACTACAAAAAGGATTTTATTTAAATTTGGTGTAGTGAAGGTTTTTCATTTAAGTTATATGTTAACTTTGCTTCACATACCCTTACATTATGACAAAAAAAAATTATAATTACAACACAACGAAACTATTTAATAGGTGATTATGTAAGTTGGTTTATTTTTGACATTTTGTTTAAGTATATACTCTCACTCTACTTATATACACTCCGGAAGATTATCAAATTTTCATGGGAATAGAAACAACGGTATGCGCTATAATTACTATAATATTAAAAATATACGTTTATAAAAACTAAACTAAAAAGATATAAATGTGAAGTGATGATAAGTTGATTTATCATTTGAGTTGCAGAAGATGGCAGACTTAAAAAGTCGCCGGCTACAACTTATTTTATAGTCAAAAAGCTTTGAATTTTTATTATTATTAATAAAATATTATTATATATATACAAACAATGTAAAATAAATTTCTCGTTTCGACGAGCAGTCAGAACTATGACATCTAAATTTTAACTCTTACATACAATTTTTAAAGTAATGCAAAAACTATAACACTGATCAAAACAAAACAATTCATATCCTAACAGAACTATGTATATATCGTTATATATCCTTATATTAAAAATACGATATAGCGATATAGAAAAATAGACCAGGCGTGATGACGAACTTGTATCACTTTAAATAACGCTATTCAATTAGATCCGTCAGTGGTCCGATCGATGAGAAGTATTGCAATAGTTATTTACATGTAACAAACAAGGTACAATGCAATTTAAAACCATCCGCTTTACGAACAGTCTCAAAGTTCCTGTTATGTCAGAATTAATACATACCTGTTTACATCTGATAAACAAGTGATTTTATAAACATATCTAACAATAATTTAATTATATATTTTAATTTCACTGCATTCCAGTATTTCTTATACACAAGTATAAAGTATTTCTTTTAAATATACTTTGGGTCTTCTCAATGTCACTAATTACAACACTAAACGATTCTTTCAAACACTTGTATTTTTAAATATTACCAAGCGTAGCTGTACTACTGTAATATTGAGTAATAGTCATTATTTATTATTATTTGAGTGATCTCAGTATGAATTCGACAAAAAAATAGCAAAAATAAATTATTTGTTGAAATATCTACAGTTCAGATATCGGGTCATTTATTTTTTACTCTTCTTCGTGACAGTAAATAATTTAAGCTATGTCTTTATATATATAATTTATACAATAGCTGTCGCGGTATGCAGCTAGTAATGACTTTCACACTGGTCATAATTTCAACTTATCTATGCAAAAACTATTAGGCTTAGAAATAGAAATAGATAACAAAAAGGTACAAACACTATTATTTATTATTTAAATAATTTACATCAATATTTATTACATAAACATATTTTAATACAAATAACACTGACCCTATTTTTAATTTAAATACTAATTAAAACGTTATCTTACATTTCGTTGAGAGGATGACGCTGTGTGTTCCAAAATGAAGCACTCGTAACTCACAACACACACTTTGATTTATCACTGAACATCGTAGTTACATCACTCGCGTCACTTCTAACGACACAACACACACGTCCAACACCAGTGGCGGATGCCGGGACACTGAAATTGTCCCTAATACCATAGACCACAATCCGGTGTATATTTATATTTTGGTTCTTCTAAGATGAACCTTTTATATCCAGATTATTCTAAAATTGTCAGTGAAATTGCGTGTTCAGTGTTAATATTATTTTAATATTTCCGCTGACATTTTAGTAAAAAAACGTTGACATTTCAAGTACAAAGGCGCTTTATAAAACATGCTGTTACAAATAGTCTCATGTCCTGTTAACTTTTAAGATGAGTCTTAAACATTGTATTCATGATTTTTTATTTCATTGATAGATGAGCTTTTGAATATATTGTAATTACTTATTGAGCTGAGCGTAAGCGAAGCTCTTAACCGTTTGGGAGACCTTTTTTGTGTTTAGTTGTCTCCAGAATGCGACGAGATGATTAGCTAAAAATTTTCTCATGTATGTTTGAGACAAACGCGGATGTTAAAGCGAAAACAGATTGAAAACATGTTTAGCCATTCAAAAGTTATCAAGAAAAGAAGAAAGGAGCTCAGCTCAACACCCGCCGCGCACGGTTGGTGGATCCTAGTATTTGATATAGTATGTATTTTTAATAGAAAATTAAAACTTCTGAATAATTAATAATCTCTATTTTTCCTTACAAGTATCTAACATTGCAACGAATCACACGATTATGTCATTAAAATCTTTTTATTATCATATGTACTTATCAAAAAGTATCTTCATTCACTCCTACGTGATTAAACATTAAAATCATAAAGCTGCTGTGAAGGTCCAAGTTTTATCAGTAAATGATATTAGAATTATCTTTTAAAGTACTTCCAGTAGATAATTATAAATATCAAAAAAGGACAAGAATACGTTGCTTAGTTTCTTTGAGTTATTGTACTAAAAGTATTCAAAGCGATCTTACAATTAATTATTTTAATATATACATAAAAAATGTATACTATTTTCTTAATCTTAAAATAAATAAAAAATATACCAAGTAAACTGAGGCGGACAAAACATTAGTGTATAAATAAAGACAACCAAGACTAAAATATTCATTTGAATCAAAACATTTTATTAAGCAACTAGCTCTTCCCGCGACTTTATCACCGTATTTATCTTTTTTTTTCTCACCACAAACTCAATACACGCGATCGTCCTCACACACTATAGAAATACAGATTTTTTAAAAGTATATTTTTACAAAATACAATATTATTTCATTATTTGCGACATCACATTTTCTTGATATAACCTTTATCAAGATCGCTCAAATGGGTCTTAAATTATAAAAATACAGACATACAAACTAACAAAAAAGGAAAAAATATATGGAATTCGAACAGTAGCAGCGTAAGATTATGTTTTATCACACAATTAAAACACAGATATACAGACAGCAATATATTTATATAAATAGTGGTATAGATATAATAAATATATAATTTCAAATACTTTTAGGTTTTTTGTTTGTTTTCTTTATTAGAAAAAAAACTGTTATTTGAATAGTATCTAATAAATTAAATACCACCGTTTAAGATAAAACAAAATTCTTTTTCGTAAAATATGATAAGTTATCCAGAGTTTAAACCCATCTTAAGTTGAGGTTTTGTATGAACTTTAACAGCAAGCCTTAGGAATGAATCATTATTATACTTTAGTACATTGTTTCACTCTGAGACGAGCTCCGTATTCATTCCATAATTGAAATAAGGTCAGGTATTTGAAACTGTTCACTAAGAGTTTTAATAAAATTTTAAGATATTACATACATTAGAAAAAAGTTACGTAGTCAAGTGGCGTGCAGTCAGAAGGACGTAGGTTCGAGGCTCCTGCTGTTCAAGTAATAGGGATATGGGGATGTTATAAGTAAATATTTAGGGTTATGTAATATATAACAATTTCTTCCACACTCTTCTACAATACGTGATCTCAGTGGAGTCCTCCGGGTTAATCATAACAACTTTCCCACCCTTTACACACACAATTATGCTTAAGAATCTTTGCGTTAGATGATTTTCATCTCGACACGTCACGTAACCATACTTGTATGAATATGATTACGAAAAAAGATCACTTCTCATCTCCTCTATCAGCTGCGTTGCTTTAAATCTGTCTCTTACATACTCATTTCTTATTTTAATTTTTTCGTCACCCCGTCATAAATATTCAATTATTCGATTTATTTTGAGTATAGCCCAGGTAAACATTTTTGTTTTTTTTTTTTTAATAAAGAGTATGTGACAATCAAAAAATCCTCCATGTAGACAGACAATAGGATATTACCAGATCAATTGCCTCTAAAATCCAAAGGGTCCCTTTTAATATATAAGTCACCCTATGCTACACTAGTTCGTTACCCGTGATTTTTTATTATTAAAATATATTAAACTAAATTACTTTAAAATATATATAACAGTTTAAACGTTATAGTGTAATGTACCTCAATCGGCACCCAACAGCACGTCACCTAACACCGCGTACATATGTAAAGCTTTTACAAAAAAAATTACCTTGGTAAAGACGTTCTTTGCTGAACTCGAAAGTGCATTTGTTTTCTCTTAAAAGTTCTAGAGTCACTTCTCATTTGCACAACTCCGAACACGAATAGATTTTTAATTATTATCTAGAATTACGACGTAAATTTTCCCCTTTTTTCATGTTTTTCTCAAGTTTAGGCTCTAGTCACTGGTCCGGCTTAATGTGGTTGTGTTTATAATGAAGACCTTTGTTTTTTAAAGTAAGAACCCTTTTACAAATTATTCTATTCAATATCTACAACCTTACCTCATTAAAAGATCTAGGTTATTTTGGGTAGACCTCGAAGAATTCGGTCTGCCCATTCAGGTGTACCCGACTTTCGAATTTTGGAAAAATTTCTTCACAGGAGGTCTTTTTATGACCCTCTGAGTCCGAAATGACCATTGGTCAAAAAGTTTTTATATATGTATATATATATATATATAAATGCGTGCGTGCGTCCAGATTCGTCTTATGGCAGCACGATAGCGGCCGCAGTATATAGGATAGCGGCAAACTGAAAAAATCGCTTTCAAACTGAGAAATCCGGCCACGGGGGGCGCTAGGGCCTCACTTTTTCTGATTTCAGTTTTTCGGCCATATTCCCTATACAAAGTAGATCAATCGCGTTCATATTATATGATGTCATTGATGAATACCTATAACTAATGTAGATAAACCGAAAACCTAACTTCAATAACTTAGGAGTGGGGGTAAAAAAAACGAAAATTTTTGGAAAAAAATTCATAACTTTCTGATAAACATTCTTACATCAAGTATTTTTAATAGAAAGGTTATTTTTTACTCAAAATTTATGTATCAAAAGTTTTTCCGTAAAAGGTACCGTTTCCGAGAAAAAAAATAAAAACCGCTTTTTTTAGCTTGAAAATTTAAGGTAGGTAAAACCACGGCAACTTTTTTCTGGTAAACATTCCCTCCTCGCAAATATTTTTAATAGAAAGGTTAATTTTGCTCTAAATTTAATGCATCGCACTAGGTACTCCTTTCACTAAGCCAAATAAAATTATCACAGTTTATTCTCGCAATGTTTGTTATTCTTAGGTAGTGAGTTATATTTTAAACGAGTTACACACGAGGTCTACCCACGCGTGTCCCCCTGCGGGCACGGATTTTTTATTTATTCTCAAACAAAATAGAAGACAGGAATTTTAAAAAGAGAACTGAATATAGGAGGTTATATTAAAAACAGTTAAGAATATTGAAAAATAAATATTTTGTATTACGTTATATGACATACGTTACAGACAAACTTGAAATATAATCGGTTATCTATATATATACGCTATTTACCACTCATTGAGTCCTCACCAAATCTGCGAAACTATGTGTCTGATTAACTTAAAATTTAACTTCGTTACGTCTTTTAGTGACGTGGACGTCCTCTAACAACGGATTTTATTGTATTTCTATCCCAACGGATTTCAACTTTTTGCATTTCGACAAGTTTTAAACCTGTAAGAGCTATACACTTCACGCGGTCACCATAACAACGATTACGATGACAACAGTTACTATAGCAACCTAAGTTCACATCCAAATTATTAGTGTGACGAGCGAAACGGGCGGAAATCAGCTAGCCTTTTTATATAAGCTGTATATTACTGGACTCTAAGGGAATGTTCACTTCCAAAGATTATTTCTAACAATGACGTTAATTATTTTAAATAAAATATTATATGATAGATATATATTTTTTTACAATATTAAACATAAAAAAACAATTTGAAAAAAACTCGAAGAGTGTTTACAAATGGATGTAATTTGTCGAACGAATCGGTACATCACACGTCATTTGTCTAATCTAGGTACTGTAATAATTGATTAGTTACTAAACTAATCCCTGAACAATAAAGACGATATAACAATTATTCGTACACAAATATTAATAACTACAATAACAACTCTATTGTTACATTACGCACACAGATACAGAAAAACTTAAATCAATAAATTTTAAATAATGTAATTTAATATATATATTATTTAATAATAAGTTTAAATAAAAGAATACAGGTAATAATCTTTAAGACTCTTATTTTACCTAAATCTTTCGAGTCGTGTATACCACGTGTAGATAATATCTGTTAATCAAAGTTATGAACAAGAATTTTACAACTAAATAAGATAGTATTAATAGGAATCAATTCAATACCTACACTGCCATGAGGCAATTAAGAGTTTAAAATTAATAAACCGTTTAAGAACCGCATGGTGTTTCGAAGTCACCTCTATTGCGGTTTGGTTTAATTACTCCTTTACTAACTATTGCTTTTGTGTTTTAGCTCTTTGATATAAAACTGCTAGTATCTCTTGTTCTCAAAGGATGCCATAAGTTGTTTGATATCGACTAATATACGTACAATACATACTGATGCCATAGACTTCATTACGATTATGTCCAAAATATATTTGAAAAGGAGAAGATGCTATGAATACCTTACTTTACTCCTAAATTTTATATTTCTTTTGTGGAAAATGATATTATTGCAAAAAAGCGTTCATTTCTTGTTTTAGCTTTTTAGTTAAAAGTTAAATAGTTAAAAAACTCAGCTGATATTTTATCAGCTCATTTCTAAATACTAAGTACTAAGAGGAGTTAGCATTTTGGGTAGACCTCGAAGAATTCGGTCTGCCCATTCATTTGTCCCCTACTTTCGAATTTTGGAAAAATTTCTTCACAGGAGGTCTTCTTATGACCGCCTGAGTCTGAAATGACCATTGGTCAAAAAGTTTATATATATATATATATATATATATATATATATATATATATATATATATATATATATATATATATGCGTGCGTGCGTCCAGATTCGACTTTTGTCAGCACGATAGCGGCCGCAGTTTCGCTCGGATCGCTTTCAAACTTTGCACAAAAATCAAACATCCAAAAATGAAGGTCAAGTTCGTTAACCAGAGAAATCCGGTCACAGGGGGCGCTAGGGCTTCACTTTTTCTGATTTCAGTTTTTCGACCATAACTTTGTCCCTATACAAAGGAGATCAATCGCGTTCATATTATATGATGTCTTTGATAAATACCTATAACTAATGTAGATAAACCGAAAACCTAACTTCAATAACTTAGAGGTGGGGGTGAAAAAACCGAAAATTTTTGGAAAAAAAATCATAACTTTTTTCTGGTAAACATTCTTGCATCACAAGTATTTTTAATAGAAAGGTTATTTTTTACTCTAAATTTAGGTACCAAAAGTTTTTCCGTAAAAGGTACCGTTTCCGAGAAAAAAAATAAAAACCACTTTTAGCTTGTAAATTTAAGGGAGGTAAAACCACGGCAACTTTTTTCTGGTAAACATTTCCTCCTCGCAAATATTTTTAATAGAAAGGTTATTTCTTACTCTAAATTTAAGTACCAAAAGTATTTCCAAAAAAAGATACCTTTTCCGAGAAAAAAAAAAAAATCTGCTTTTTTCTTGAAAATTTTTAATGTAAACAACGGCATCTCTTCCCCTCGGACCGCCACTAGGTGTAGACGTGCAGAAGACACTTAGATTTTGTTTTTTCTAATATTTTAATTTATTATTTAAATTCAAAATTAGTAAGTTAAATCTGCAATAGTACTAGGAGTGCAAAAGTATTGAAGAGGTTTATACTCAAGCACCGCAAACGTCACGACACTGCGAACTTACGAGCCTTCACCGTTTGCACAACCGTGTTGTCCTGGTACCTGCTGCGCGCGCATTGGCCTAAAAACACCCCGCCCAGTAGCGTGTGCGCACCGACTCCACCCGCCAGCGACGCCCACAAGCTCCACCCACATGTTTGCCACCGCTTCAGGTGTCTACGTTCCTGGTACATTATAAGACATCATGACGGCTGCGGTGAGCGTTTTTAAATATTTTTATTAACAAGGTTAGTGTCCTGTTCTCCAACATCTGTATTTAAGGCACTGTACCTGTCATAGTCCCCTAGTACTTTTTATAAAATGGGTGAAAAAAATAACATGGATAAAATGAATAAGTCGCTATCAGAATCCAACATCATTGACCAATGTATGGATACAAACACAACTCCTCCAAACTACGGTTCCCTACGAACTACACATGCAAAAAGAAGAAGAGAGGACGAACTAGAGTTATTGCGAGAAGATTTGATAACCATGGTTAAATCTATGTTATTGGCTCAAGAGAACGAGCTCAAGAAAATTGCCCCAACTCTCTTAGAGATCAAAAGGACTAACTCGAATATAGAAACTTCTGTAACTGCCCTTACAATTCAAAACGAAGAGTTTAAGAAGAAAATAGAAGAGATGGAGGTGCAAGCTAAGAAGGATAAAGAGTACATTACTATCTTGGAAGATAAGATAGAGGACTTGCAACGGGGCTCACGAAAGTCTAATATTGAAATTAAGAATGTTCCTAAGCAAAATAAAGAAACAAAAGAAGATCTTATAGACATGGTTCTCTGTTTAGGCAAGAATATTAACAACGAAATCTTGAAAGAGGACATAAGGGACATTTATAGAATTAAAGGTAAAAAAAATATTTCGGTCAATACGCCCATTATAGTGGAATTCTCCTCTACATTACGTAAAACCGACGTATTAAAGATGTGCAAGGCTCATAATATAAAGAGGAAGGAAAAACTCTGCGCCAAACACCTAGGCCTGAGAAACAACGTGGACGCTCCTATATTTGTCTCCGAGCAACTTACTGCGAAAGGGTCACGTTTACACTTCCTGGCACGTGATCTAGTGAAATCTAAGGGGTACAAGTACTGCTGGACCGCTTATGGTAAGGTTTATGTAAAAAAACAAGATGATTCGCCTACACATATTATTAGAAATGAAGCTCAAGTACAAGCTTTGATGCAAGAAGAGATTTGACTAGAACAGTTATATCGATTATATTGCATGATAAAAATATTTCTTAAGTTGTATCTATTTAAGTGTTTAATCAAAATTGTCATATGTTTAGCTACTACACACACTTCACACATTTTACAACATAAATTATCTAAGTTTACACGTAAAAATTACTCATCATATAATTACTACACACTCGCTTACTTTATTTCATCTATAACTCATCTAACCAAAATCAACTTATTTAATCACAAACAAATTAAATCTTGTCAAATATTATCTCTAATTAATGTGTTTCCTGTACGTAAAACATTGGATTGTTGTTGCTTGTTACTGACCTACGATTTTCTAAATTTTTTCAATGGATAATACATCTAAAGTAATGCACGCAATAGATGGAGTAGTAACAGCTCAGTCGAACAAATATGAAATTGAAGCTTTTCTCCAGCAGTTCAATACGCAAAATTCAGATTTGACAATTATCTCACAAAACATCAGAAGTGTTTATAAAAATTTGGATGACTTGGGCATAACTTTGTCTCAATTTAATTTTAGTACAGACATAATTATATTAAGTGAATCCCGTATAGACATAAATAAACCTGTTCCCAAAATTCAGAACTACGTAGCATATGCTACTACTAATCATCTTAACCGCTGTGATGGGGTCGTAGCCTACATAAAAAATGCTCATAAATTCAAAATAGCAGAGATTTTCCTCGATCAGGCATCATGTTTACAAATAAGTACACCCAACCTTGTCATTTTAGGTATTTATCGTTCCCCTTCAAACAGCAAAGCTGAAACCTTTATAAATTCACTCGATAAACATCTTGAATCGATTAAGTCATACTCAAACATAGTAGTAACAGGTGACATAAATATAAACATTATATGCAATCATAAAGAACAAAGTCATGAGCGAACAAATAGGAACAATTATCTAAACATGATGGCTACACACGGCCTGTTTCCAGGTCACTCTCTCCCAACTAGAGAGGAAAGTTGTCTGGATCACTTTATATTAAAATTAAGTAAAAATAAAAAGTCTGCCTCTATCGCTGTTTTAAATACGACAATAACGGACCACTGTTTGGTATTGCTAAAATTATCTAACATAATTAAAAAAATTAAACCTACCAAAATTAAAATAAATATTGACTTTGAAAAAGCACTAGAGTCCTTAAAAAACAATAATATCTCAGATCTAAACTTAATTAACGATCCTGTTTTGCTGACAGAACGTCTAATAAACCAACTTCAAAATTGTCTTACACAAAATACCTATACTACTTTAATTCCACGAAATAACCGCATAATTAAACCTTGGATAACTTTAGGAATCATTCGCTGTATTCACAACAGAAATAATATGCAGAAAAAGCTATATATATATACGCACACAGCTACAGAAAAACTTAAATCAATAAATTTTAAATAATGTAATTTAATATATATATTATTTAATAATAAGTTTAAATAAAAGAATACAGGTAATAATCTTTAAGACTCTTATTTTACCTAAATCTTTCGAGTCGTGTATACCACGTGTAGATAATATCTGTTAATCAAAGTTATGAACAAGAATTTTACAACTAAATAAGATAGTATTAATAGGAATCAATTCAATACCTACACTGCCATGAGGCAATTAAGAGTTTAAAATTAATAAACCGTTTAAGAACCGCATGGTGTTTCGAAGTCACCTCTATTGCGGTTTGGTTTAATTACTCCATTACTAACTATTGCTTTTGTGTTTTAGCTCTTTGATATAAAACTGCTAGTATCTCTTGTTCTCAAAGGATGCCATAAGTTGTTTGATATCGACTAATATACGTACAATACATACTGATGCCATAGACTTCATTACGATTATGTCCAAAATATATTTGAAAAGGAGAAGATGCTATGAATACCTTACTTTACTCCTAAATTTTATATTTCTTTTGTGGAAAATGATATTATTGCAAAAAAGCGTTCATTTCTTGTTTTAGCTTTTTAGTTAAAAGTTAAATAGTTAAAAAACTCAGCTGATATTTTATCAGCTCATTTCTAAATACTAAGTACTAAGAGGAGTTAGCATTTTGGGTAGACCTCGAAGAATTCGGTCTGCCCATTCATTTGTCCCCTACTTTCGAATTTTGGAAAAATTTCTTCACAGGAGGTCTTCTTATGACCGCCTGAGTCTGAAATGACCATTGGTCAAAAAGTTTATATATATATATATATGCGTGCGTGCGTCCAGATTCGACTTTTGTCAGCACGATAGCGGCCGCAGTTTCGCTCGGATCGCTTTCAAACTTTGCACAAAAATCAAACATCCAAAAATGAAGGTCAAGTTCGTTAACCAGAGAAATCCGGTCACAGGGGGCGCTAGGGCTTCACTTTTTCTGATTTCAGTTTTTCGACCATAACTTTGTCCCTATACAAAGGAGATCAATCGCGTTCATATTATATGATGTCTTTGATAAATACCTATAACTAATGTAGATAAACCGAAAACCTAACTTCAATAACTTAGAGGTGGGGGTGAAAAAACCGAAAATTTTTGGAAAAAAAATCATAACTTTTTTCTGGTAAACATTCTTGCATCACAAGTATTTTTAATAGAAAGGTTATTTTTTACTCTAAATTTAGGTACCAAAAGTTTTTCCGTAAAAGGTACCGTTTCCGAGAAAAAAAATAAAAACCACTTTTAGCTTGTAAATTTAAGGGAGGTAAAACCACGGCAACTTTTTTCTGGTAAACATTTCCTCCTCGCAAATATTTTTAATAGAAAGGTTATTTCTTACTCTAAATTTAAGTACCAAAAGTATTTCCAAAAAAGATACCTTTTCCGAGAAAAAAAATAAAAACTGCTTTTTTCTTGAAAATTTTTAATGTAAACAACGGCATCATGTATTATTCTTAGGTAGTGAGTTATATTTTAAATGAGTTACACACGAGGTCTACCCACGCGTGTCCCCCTGCGGGCACGGATTTTTTTGTATTAAGTCGATATCATCTGATCTGTCCATATCATAATCGTATTAGCACGGTTCATTATTATTATATTATTATACTAGCAGACCCGGTCACGCGTTGCTGTGACTATTATTTTTGATATATTACATTGTACTAAACTATTTAAGGGGTAACGTTCAGAGTACATCTGTCATGAAAACCATAATGTTTTCTTATAGTCGATGTTAAGCAAAAATCAAAACAAAATAATTATAATTATTTTTTTAATTTTATCCAAGTTTATAACACTATTTGTATATTACAAAGTTTTTAGTAAATAACTTGGAACACTAAACTTACGAATGAGGTAGGTAGGGTAGATATCTCATTCGTAATTACTCAATCCAGTCAATAGATACCGCCATCTTTTAGAATTGTTAAGAGCTAACTGCAAAATGATAAACTAATAATTTGCAATAAAATAATACTGCGACTATGAATTGAGTTGAAAATTATTATATCTTTTAAGTTAGGTCAAACTGTACGTGGTGTGTAAATTTATTTAAATCAGTTAAGTAGTTTAGGAGTCCATCGCGGACAAATAACGCGACACGTGATTTATATATATTAAGAATTCTGGTGGATTTTTTTTATCATTTAATATTTTAAATAATATAATAAATAAATCGTAAAATTTTCCTTTTTTTTAATATGTTACTTTATCATTTTATTAAGACGTTCATAATTAAAAGTATTTGGTGGTTTTTACTAATACATACAATGAAAGTTAAACTCAAAACATTTAAATTTTAAAAGATTTTTTTTTTTTAATAAATACAATTTTTATACAACTCGGCAGAATTCGTTCTGTCAAATAGATTTGGAATGTGGCAGTTTATATTTCGACCTTTAGACGTTTTTACTCTGCTGATCCTCACACATCGCCCTATCATCATGGTGACGGTTCTGTTCAGGAGAATTAAAGAAAAAGGTCAGCTCGGGTGACTTAAGTATCTTAGCTTCCACGAACTTTGGTCACCCTTTTGAGACCCACTAAAAACCCCGATTGGGATGTCTGCCAGAGGGCTTCAAACCAAGAGGGGAACTTAAGGTTCAAACCTGATTGAAAAATAATCTAAAGGGATAGTGGGAACCTAAAGGTGACAAATATTTATAAAGTGGGTGCTTCAATTACAAAGTATAGAGATAATTAATTATTTATTACTATTATTATTAACATAGGGTTCATAACCGATGAAATAAAAAATAATGAAATAAAACGTACATAAGTATTTTCAGTAATCGCGTTATTGTAAATCCAGTGAATCATAATTATTAACAAAAATCTGTTTTATTTTTATTTTAGTGCTTTATGATACACAATGTTTTTTGTTTGATTACCTGGTGAATATATAAATAAATCTGATGGTTTTCCAACACGGGAACAGGCAACATACAATTGACCATGTGAGAAACATGGGTTTTCTAGATTAATACCACAAACACCTAATGATTGCCCCTGGGACTTATTTATGGTCATAGCAAAAGCAAGCCGCACTGGAAATTGTAGTCGTTTAAATTCAAATGGTACATCAGTCGGAATCATTGGGATGCGTGGTATCAAAACGTCTTCTCCTTTATACTTTCCTTTCAGTATACTTGCTTCTATCACGTTGTTCAATAATTTTTTTATCGCTAACCGTGTGCCGTTGCAAAGACGCGGTTGGTTGATATTTCTCAACATTATTACTACCGAACCAACCTTTAATTGAAGATTGTGAGGTGGCAATCCTGGTAAATCCAGCGAGTTTAAAAATTCAGGCGGATAGTTAACGACATCATCTTGATTAGTAGCCGAATCAACTGATTTATATATCCTCAATTCGCCTGTAATTTGTTCTTGAATTTTGAAATTTAATTCACTTACATCTATGTTTTTTGCAGCCAATATAGCCCGTTCGCTCAACCAATCATGGTTTCTATAATTTTGAGCAACATCTGGAAACACCTTTGGAATAAGTTCATCTTTTGATCTAGTTAACTGACAAAAACCTTGAGGAAAGTTAATGCAACCAGTCAAGGTGTCTATAGGAAATTTGCCATTACCAATGTCAATGAGTTGTTTAGAGAATATGTCTCCAGATTTGTCATTTTGCAACTTGATACGCATATTCTTGCTTAAGTGTAATACCTTCACATGTTTCCACAAACAGGCATTAAGTTCATCAGCTGGCGTTGATCGTGGAATCACTGGCAATGTTTGACGAAAATCTCCTGCTAATAAAATCATTGCACCACCAAATGGGTTATTATTGCTCCGGAGATCTTGTAAGGTTCTATCTAAAGCCTCCAAAGATTTTTTATGTGCCATCGTGCATTCATCCCAAACAATCAATCCACATTGTTGCAAAACCTTTGCCATTGCAGAGTTCTTCGAAATGTTGCAGGTTGGAGTTTCGTTGCTTTGCATGTTTAATGGTAATTTTAGTGCTGAATGAGCTGTTCTACCACCTTCAAGCAAAGTTGCTGCGATTCCCGACGAAGCGAGTGCAAGTGCAATTTTATTTTGTGAGCGAATTGTTGCTAATATCAATGAAATCAAAAAAGTTTTTCCTGTACCACCAGGTGCATCTAAGAAGTAAATCCCTCCTCTTTTATCATTTATTACTTTCAAAAGTGTATCAAATACATACTTCTGTTGTTCATTCAATAGTGGAAGATTCGTTTGAATTAATTCTTTCAAAGTGTTGAGATCATACAGTTTTTCTCGGTGCAACTCTTGGTTAAAAGCATCATGCATTGGACGATTGGGTGCGGCCAGGCCTAATTGAAATAATAGTTTGTTTGACATCATCAAGCACATGTCCTCAATTGAAATCAATACTTCATTGTAAATTTCTTCGCTTATTTGTATATTTGGATTTCCCCTTCTAATCCGAATTTGATACAAAATATCATCACACATATTATCTTTGTACTTGATCCACAAATCCTTTGGGTTTGATGGGAAGCAGGTAGATATGATTATAGAAAACAATGTTCGTATTTGATGAGCTTGTGATGATATTACAGCATCATTGGGAGTTTGATCCCAATGAGCATTATTGTCTAGCAATCGCAAACGTTGGCAAGCTTCTCTATATGATCCACACAAATCACCATTAACAGTTCGTACATGTTGGAACGATGTTGGGCCACGTACATTGACTAATAGCAGTCGTAAATAAAAACATTCATCATTGCTTGGATGTACTGAATAAATTCGACCAATCGCATCGGTAGAAAATATATCTGGGTATCCTGTAACTGGTTTTCCTTGTTTCCGTCGTATAAATCTTCTTGAGGATTGATTCCAAGTATAATATTTTGGCATTTCAGAATATAACAATGTTTGAGCAAAATCATCGTTTTGACATATCTCAAAAAATCTGGTTAATGTAGTAGATGGTGGCTGTAAAGCTCTTTCTACTACGTTCTGTGCTGTAAAATATACTCTTTGTCCATTTTCTAAATGCACAGCTAAATGAACAACAATAGGGTGTCTTTCATGAATAGGAAAAGAAAATATTCGCCAAACTGCTTCATTACTACTAACATAGCGACCCATTTGGTATTGGGTAACTTCATCATTGGAATTCTCTGCATTAATACCAATCACAGCCATATCACTCCCTTTGGTTACATATTTGCAAATGTATTTAATAGATTTTACTGAATGGCAAGATTCAACGTTGATGTGCGCTTTGAAGGTCTTTGATAAAATGGGTGAATATGGAACAATCCAGCGATTATCTATTTCAATATCTTGTTGATTTAATTTGACAATTGTTGATCTTCCATTGTCTGCTGTCGATCGGCGACGATACAAAGGATAACCGTCATTACCAGTGATTGTTTCAGATATTAATGTCCGTGGATATCGCTTTGAACATTTACCATCCACTATATACGGTGAATTTTGATTATGAGTTCCGCAGGGACCATGTATCATGTTTTTGATAACTACCTCATGCAATCCAGGATCTACTTCTACATTAGGAATTTCAGCTGATATTACTGCATCAACTTCATTTGGCCTTATCTTTTCAACTAACCAAATCAAAATGTGTGCATGTGGCAATCCCCGTTTCTGCCACTCCACAGAATACATCCAGCAGCGTGTCTCTCCAAACACATAATGTTTCACAATGAAATCCATCAAAGATTTCAACTTTTGTCTAAAGACTCTGGCTGTAATATCATGACGATCAATAGGTGATTGCCCAGGGAATAACTCCTGCTTGATTTCTATCCAGTGTGGATTGCATGTAAATGTGATGAACAAATCTGCTGTACCATAATGACGAACATATGACATGGCATCTTGAGCATATTCATGCATATGTCGAGGGCTTCCTATGTATGTTGCTGGAAGAATAGTCATCCGACCAACATTCTGTGAATTTCCATCAGTATTAATCGCATCTCGAAGGTGAATATACTCTTCAGATCTGAGTTTGGTCTGATTCAACCTGATGAATGTTAATCTCTCCGTTTCAATTTTAACATACATGTCTACAACATACTTGTGATATAATCGCCGACATTTGAGTATGTGATTGTCTTCATTTTCACGAATCATTAGGCGGTAGGAATAATAGTTCATTGAACTGACTTTTTTGTTGGTTTCGGAACCTGAAAATAGATTTTTGTTTTCATAATATTGAAAATTAAAAAAATAATAATATAGTGACTGATAATATAGCTCCATAGCTAAACTAATATTTTTTATTACCTGTAATGGGATTTATCATCTTGTTTGAAAAATCATAGCCATCTTCACCTTGCCAAAATATAATGGGATATTGCAGTGCGTCATATGAGCGGTGTGTTTCCTTTATACGTTGTAATTGATCATTCCGACGATGTAAAACAATATCACGGGATTCCAAGTTTTCTCCAACTACAACGATGGCAACTTCATCAATAGTTGGTGCATTAAAACGTCTTGCATGTTGGCCAACAGGTGTTTTATCAGCTCTGATTACAATTTTGTGATTATCAGATGGCATCCGATCCAGTGCAGTTTTAAACAACATAACCAATTGATTGTACTCATGAAATAAAGTTTGTAATTGTTCTACAATAGACCTCTTTAGTGAATTGTTATGTGAACAACGCATATCAATTTCTCGTGGTGAATTGCCCATGAAATAAATTTGCAGAAATTTGTAATTGCTATCTGACATTGGTAACAGTGAACCTGCTCTATGATATATTTGGCCTTGTTGCTGTAAATAAAAAAAAATGATTTTTGCCAAATAGAAATAATATTTGTTCCTAAAAAGTATATCTGTCTCTTAATTTGAATCACCAAATAATAATTGATATGCTTAGGTATGTCAATATGTAATAATTAGTTGTAACTAATATCCATCGTCAAATAATTATATTGTGTTTCAAAATAATAAAAGTGTTGCTAATACTGAATCACCAAATAATATAATGACTAAGTAATATATGTTTTGGGGTTTAGGAAACTGAAGGTTAATGACACATATTTACTTAGTTAACAGGAAATTTTGTTCATTAAAATAATAATGATTAACTGCTATAATACATACCTTAAAAGTTGGCATGAAATTTTCCCGAACTACGTTTGTTGCCCCAAATGATGTCATTTGAAAGCAATTGTTATATTGTTGAATATTTGACAAAAAGTGTATGGAATCTGGTTCTATTCCTGAAACCAATGAGTACAATGGCTCTGGTGGTGGATCCAATGGTATCAATTTCACTTTCCCATTTGCGCAACACAATCCATTTGCTTCATTTTTGTATTTCAATGCCTTACAATAAGAGCAAACCAAGTTCATGGATCCAATAGCAACACATTGGTGGTTACTGTAGTCAATTGACAAATCGTAATTGAAAGCAGCTCGATTCAAACTTTCGCGATTATTAGTTGAATCTCTCGCTCTCGCTTCCCGCGTTCGTGATATACGAATTCTTTCGCGTTCATTTCGGTCGTCACGTTCATGTGCAGTATGATAAGATCGGTAATTCATTTGGTTTGTAGCATTTCGGGTTCTTCTACTTAAATTACTTCGTCTTATAGGAGGCATATCGTATATAATTACCTAAATTTATTCACATGAAATAATTATTAATCACAGGTATTTATACAATCAAAATTAATTATTAAATATTATAAACGCTTTTTAACGCAGTTTGTTTGACAGATGAAATGACGTGAAAACTGATGACAATTTATGTCGCATTCCGAAACTAAAACAAAAGAAAGAATATTCCAAGGCCAATCAAATCTTACATTTACTTTTTTTGACTTTTCAATTTGGTCGGGTGTACACATTCATTTGATTAAATTTGAACGTTGTGCAGCGACAATAAAGCGCGAACTGACTCTTTGACGTTAGCAAGACACCTACATTGTTTAGACAACAATGAGTGCTTGTAATTTAATATCAACTTTATTGAATAGCAATACAGTTCAAATTGACTCTACATTTAGTTATTTATTCTACATTTAAAATATTTGTATAGGAAAAAGAAAAGGGCTTTTTTAGGGTTTCCCTGGAAATTATTCAAATTTTTCTCGCCGTTAGAGCCATCCTTGGACTTCAAGGAACATTTAAAAAAAAGAATTGTTAAGATTGGTCCATGCGTTGTTGAGTTATGCGCTTACCAACACATTTTGCGATTCATTTTTATATAATAGAAGATAGAAGATAACACTATTATTATATAACACTATAGACAAGTACTTTTCAACCAATTTTCCCGTGAGTATGGCTGGTGCGAACATCAGCCATACTCACGGGCAAATATTTCGTTATTGGTAGAAATACGGAAAATATATCATAGATATTAAGACTAAAGTGATATATTAATTTAGCAAGTACTTTAATTGTTGCCAACTTTATTCAGTAAAGTTCATGTTCAAGTTATTAGATTTGTTTTCATCATCTTATTAGAAATAAATGAATCGACTGTGGCATCGCTATTAATACTGAAGTATCAAATTGGTAAATTATCTGATTTCCTGTCACGCGGTGTCGCAGTCTCGGGAGGAGATAATGTGATGTAATTACGACCTCACGATATATATTCCTCAGTACTGAAGAAAGCCACGCTCCCGCTCTTAGCACTCTCATTATCTACTCTCAAGTCTTAAACTTTTCAATTGTGTTTAAAAAGGAATGGAAACTATTTATTAAAATTAATTTTTCAGTGTTTTGTAAAACAAATCTCATTACGAGTTTGATTTTGATAAAAAATCTCAATAACATTATTTCTTATAATTTTGCTATCTTATTTGATCTTTTTATTGATTTGGCAAATTTTCTGTTTGCATTAGCGTAAAGCAATAGAAAGAGGAATTTCAATTTAAAAATGTATAAAAGATATTGAACTCTTGCTGACCTTCTTCTTCGACATTGAGATTGTGAAGAGAAAACAATATATTTAATAATTTGAACAAACTAATTGTTTTCACAAAATAAATTGATGTGTAACTGTGTTTTAGAGTTTTTCATAAATATACATCCATATTAAAGTGAACAGAAGCTCCAATCATTAATTTATGACTCATCGGTCTTTCTTTTTAAAACTTCACGTTTCAAGGTAATTATTTTATAAAATAAAAAATCTACATATAAAACGTAGTTTACGTGGTGAAACGAATTTCTGTTACGTCGAATTTGTCAGATTTTCTAATGTGAACAGGTTCCCTGTTTGAAGGGTGGCATCTGAAACACATCACGTCCAGAACGCGTTCAAGTTCCGTTCTAAGTTCCAAGAACCAACCTTATTACGAACTAACCAAAACCCCTAATAATTTTACTGGTTTACTGGTTGGTGGATATAATTTAATAAATTATAGAAATTACATTAAGGAGTAACATGTATTAATAATAAACCCATTTAAAGAAGAATTATGAAGAATCCAATCTAATATTTCCCAGGAAAAAGATTCATCCCAATCGCTTGCAGTATATTTAAAAGTGTTAGTTATTGAAGTACTGGTTATTGAGAGGATGTCACCAACCATCCGGTCACGTTAGACAGCACGTGAGACAATTATAACAACATTACACACTCACCTTAAAGCTGTCGGAATTTTAATTCAACTTATTAATTATACGCATAACACGTGTACACCCAGGTTAGAGGTGCTTATAATAATTTAATGGGATTTGGGATGAGATAATATAATGGATTTCTGAGAATAAAATATGTATCAAGTAAGAGGAAAATTTAAAAGATCAAATAAGAAGAAACATCTAAAATTATTAAAGAATATTATATTTCTACACTATTGCAAGTGACTTTTTTCCTTACACAATAATGAGGTAATAATTGTAATAGATATCACCATGGGGTCCTTGCTATATAAAGATCTCCTTGAGAAAATGTAAATGTGTTTTGTGGAGATAACCGATGAGTCCTGAGCGAATATTACCATTCATCAATCATCCCTCAATTCTAAATCGAGGAACCGTTACGGAAGTCAAGTCGTCTATTTCAATAAAAGAGGATACTCGTACATGTTGAGTAAATAAACTTTAGAAACTGGATAAAAGAGACAAAATAATAATGTTGTTTCTCGAGCCTTGTGAAACGTGTTTACATTGAATTATATAATATAATTTGGTGATCGCAAATATTACCAGCTTCTTTATTTTAGAACCCCAACCCTATTAATTCGATATTACAATTACAATTTCATTACTTGTACATCATATATTACATTTTTTTACATAAAAAATCATTAGCATTGTATTTTTAATTTTCTCTTTACAACCTAAAATTTTAAAAGGAAAATAGCTACAATAAGTCACAGTATAGAACTGTCATCTCAAAAAAAATCTTATATATTTAAACCCTTATCGTATTTAACATTTATTTAAGTATAAATATACACTGCAACAAAAACATCATGAAAATTTTTATAAATGTGTATCTTTATATTTCTGTCTTTGTCGTATTGATCATTTATTAAGAAATACTGCTTCAATGTATTCTCGATATTTTTTATCAATCATAACCATCTAGCAAGTTCCTGCGTTCATGAAAAACTAATTGAAGCTCACATCTGATAAAAAAAACAATCATGTTCCAATAATATTCTCTAAAAAGGTATTAGATATATTTTTAAAGAATAATATTGTCGAATCTGAATGTCGTAAACTATTTAACTTCATTAGGTTTTATTAATAATGTCAAACCACTAGAGTATTCCATGTCATATTTAGTATTGCCACTGCTTTTAATAGTTATCTAGGTATTAAAATGTGTAAACATTTATAAATAATAATAACATTATGAATGAGACGCTTAAGTAAGATTAATCTCACGCTGTTAGTTATTGAAGTAAAAAATGATCGTGGTGGATATTTGCATCTGTTATATATAAAGAGTGTTCACTCAACCAGGCCTTAATAATAACATCTCATGGGAGTTTATCATCATTCTAAGCTGTCAGGTATCGTTTTAATTTATAACATAATAAGTGTGATGACGTTGCAATATCATAGTACTTAATTAATCACTACCATTGTTATATTTAATATATGGTAATATTATAAAATAATTATGTGTATAAAATTTATGTATGGTAAAAAACTGTTCTACGTTGTTTGGTTGTTCTTTGTGTTTTAATTTTAAAGATTTTATACATAGTACCATCTTTTCTGTAAAAGGTAATAAGATTTATTTATATCGCTAATTATGATTATGATGCCTTCGTCCATCGTTTTGGTGTTTATCAATTTTATTATCATAAAATGAAAGATTCATCAAAACTTGCAAAATTCGAGCGGCGACTTCTCTGAAACTGTCCCTCGCTGTGCTAATTGAGTTATCAGATGCTAGCCGCTTTGATGAAGAAAGCAAATTATATAGTATTATGTATTAAATAACATGCATCTTAATTAGTTAAATCTTTCACAACCTCGTCTCGACTAACCTACTAAACTCACGACGGGAGGTAGTTTACACTCTTTAAGCTTGTGTCCCAATTATACTGACTCCAAGACACAGTACCCTAGATGGTATAAGACATCTGCCTCAAGCCTGTACACACGTCTAACCATCAATGGCCCCCACTCGACCCAGCATTTCATTTATACTTGCTGCTGCTTCAAAAGCATTTTCTATAGAAACTTCATGACACGTCCGGCTGGTATACACTAGACCTTTTTAAAGTAAGCGCAATGTTGCTGTCTGTTCTTCTAGTTCCGGGAAGCAACAAATGCATATCTATATTATACAAATGTAGATTCTAAGTTATATTATTTAAGTTCAAAATCCAGTGGGCGAGTTTTCCGATTAATAGGGTTTAAGATGACTGTATCAGAATGAGAGCGCGGACATTCATCGTTCTTTTGAAGGAAATCATGATGCAGTCATTTCCAGTGCGATAATTGCGGATGTGTTTGGTCTTCAGTATTTGCGGAAATCTTCAAACATAATTATAAAGGTGTTTCATTTACTGAAGCACTTTCCGTGAATACTTAGTTGCATCTTTAAATAAATATGCTTTAATCAAAACTCAATGCGTAGTTATTTTCCACGTTTTTACAATTACCATGCTTATATTTATAAAAAATTTAAAGAGTTACATTTATATTTTATATTATATTTTAATTAGTTTGGAAGGAAAAAATCATTTGACAAATAGATTAAAGAAATAAAATAAAAGTTGCTTGAAGAAAAAAAATACGTTGAACTGAACGAAGAAAGAATATATAAATTCGTCATATGATGAAGTTTAAAGTCTAAAAATACGTAACTAACAAGCTCATATTATATATATGTGTGTGTTTGTTGTTACTCTTGTGGCTCATAAAACATAATTGTATTAGTTTTAAGATTGATGTTAAATAAATAATTCATAAACGCATTACAAATTTTTAACAATACTTTAAATAGAGTATATATTATATATTAGATAATAATGCCTAAGTTAAGCTGGTACTGAAGTACTAATAATGTGTCTTCGTTATAAAAACCGATCCTTCTTTTAAGGCTATATAAATACTGTTTGGGTACAAGTACAGTGGTTGCCCACAGGTTCCTTCTTGATGTAAATGACTTCTAAAGACAAGAGGGATGGCAACGGCCAGAAATATTGTTACGGACCCATTAAACTGAAGATGGGGCGACGTGGCTTTTCACAATATTGCTAGGAGCCTGAGTTAATTGAGCGTCTGTTTGTAAACTTTGTGTACATAGCAGATAAAAGTGAATAACAGAAGTGTAAATTAAACTCTATACACCTAAAGATGACTAACTGTCTTTTTACAAATATGTTGTTAAAATATCTAACAAATTCAATAATAATCAACAAAACCAGCTTTTTTTCATAAAGTTCAAAACAAATTACTATGTTTTATGAGTGACAAGATAGTATAAGTAATTGTTTAGTGAAAAATAAGTTTTATTTCATTGTAAGTAAATTTAAATACACTCTAACAAAGATATAATTAAAGTAATTTTTATTATTACCGGTATTTTTAGTGCAAGACTCTAATAAATAATATATTCAAACTATAAGACCGGATAAAAGGAATAATAATTAAAAAAAAAGTGTGTTTTTTATTAAATATAAATGTATCTACTGTTGATTCATGAACACTTAATGATACACCGAGCAATGAAACACTACTACCATTCGAATACTATCAGAGACATTGCGAGTCTATTTCCTCTCGTGTATCATCTGTCTGTACGTGATTGTGTAGAATTTGAAATGTGAAACTCAATTTAGGATTCAGAAATGCATTCCAGAATGTAATATTAAATGAATTAATATTAAACACAAGTGGTCCTTCAGTTACGATGGACCTATATGGGAATAATTATTTATTTTGTTGAACAAAATTATTACATTTATATTATACTTACAGTTAATATATTTTGGTTTTTCTAATTATGGATTAAACCAACATAATTCTATATAAGCCACGTGCAGGAATGTAATCATTACTACTTTCATTCTCTTACATTTTACGTCTAACATATTAAGATTGGTATAATTATTTTTTAGTTAATAATATTTTTTCCTAAATGATAATGACAAAACGTAATATTTTATTTTAAAGTTACCGAGTGCTTCAATCTGATCTTCACACAGATCTCCAGTGAAGTCCGGCGCGCAGATACAGCTCACAGCTGCTGGACCCATTTGGCTGTAAGAAATATACAATTGAATATATTATATAAAAAGTTTTAAAGAGTTTTACTTTGAGTTTTTACTGTAGTCTAGATACATATAATATTTAAAGACAGAGAGGCTGATTTTTTATTATTTTGGATCAATATTAATAAATAAATATATTGTCATACCTCTTCGTTACATAAAAACAAATATTTGCTAAACAAACAAATATCTAGATATTATCAGTAGCTACAGCAATATAATATGCAAACTAAACTCGAAAACCGGATGTGTAAACATTTATCAGATGTGTCATATTTAGACCATAATTCCTATGTAACGAGATTGTATGGAAATTGATGCAATTATCACAGTGCTGAGAGCAGTACATACACGCAACCAAATATATAACGTCAAACACAAAGTTTAACAGCGTTACATATTTTGCGACCCGCTCTGCTGCGATGCTTTCCTCTTTTTACTCTTTATTATTTGCTCAAATATACGAATGTAGGTATAGTTCAACAGAATTGAAAATGGACTCATAACTATATACTTTATCGTTTGCTTACGTATTCATTTATTCAATCACTCATTTATTCATTCATTAATTCAAAATCTCTTTAATATAATTAAACTATCTATAAATTTATTAAAAAATACAACTTGCTTACATATTTATATCAATAAAAATGAAAAATAAAAACAGGACTGACTCACTACGACGTCTTTGAAAGGACGAGTCAAAAACAAATCATCGGTTTTCTTTTTAACACTTGGTTAGTCGTCAAAATGGAACATTGGTAATACATGTTTTTATATAGATTGGGGGAGCCAATGGCGGATTCATGGAAAAAATGTTCCGGGGTTACTGATCAATCAATATAAGGGGTTTGACATTTTCCACTCTTGAGGATTTAAATAGGCGGTGAAAGTAATAAGTCCATCAATCTTGAAGATTCAGTCACCAAGAAAGGTGACTCTATGGGCCAAATGAAAAACCTTTTATCAGATAACTGTGTGAACCAAAAGTTATTTATAAAGTTTTCGAAACTGATAAAATCATCAAAGAAAAAACGCCTTGAATAATGCCAATCTAATTTGTAACGAGCGAAACATTCTCAATAAATAAAGAGAACAATTGCATCGCGGGTTAACGTTATTCATATCATAAGAATGAAAGTTTTACCGATTGATGTTATATTTTTTCGTGAACAAAAGTAAAATTTCTTAAAGAATATTTATTAAACAATTGCAGACAATGGAGATATCAAAGTAATATTACTTTTATAATATTATAATTATAGTGTTTAAGCTCGTGATGGCATCTCTCCTTTCCTATACCCTAGTGAAAGAGAGTCATTAAAAACACGTGCTTTAGTTGATATTTATTTTTGAAATAAACCTACAAATACATATAATACAGATGTCATTTACTTCATTTTATCAAAGTAAATTAACATATCTGTTGGTAACTCCGATCATAACCAATAATTAAAAAAGGTAAAAGTGTTTTATACTTCTAAAAAGATTTATCATAAATATATAAGTAATGAATTTATTTATTTATAATTTCAGCAACAAAATGAAATGCCGCTTTTTAGATACCTTTTACTTAAAAGGGTTGTCACGGGTAATGCTTACCCACAGGTGCCTCCATTATTGCACATGTTAGGGGTAAATTTAAAAATTTCAATTTGTGCCCCAATCAAGGCTTAATTGTTAGATAAATTCCTGTATATTGCTTATTCATGCCTAACACTAAGTCTTTTATGTCAGTACATTTTTAAGCAAATTAAAGCAATGGAAGAAAAAAATATTAATATTATAAAACCTAAAATGTTTTATAAACAACATGAGAATTTATCAAAGAAATTACCTTTTATTCAGCAAAAAATTTAAAAAGAAATTACAATATTCTGAAAACTTTAATTGTACCGTACTTTTATTTACATAATATACCTACTTTCATTTAATATTATATTGGGCTCTACCTACTATTTTAAAATGTATTTAATATTTTAAAATAGTAGGTAGAGCCCAAGTAGTTAATTTAATTTGTTAAACTATTATTTAATGTGTCTTGTAAGTTATCCAACTACCGCCTCGTGACGTCATGTGTATTCATAAACGTAACGAGATGCACTAACAATGAACATTGTGCATCACTTAGAGGAAACTCTGTCTGTTAGTTGAGACATCGCCAGAATTAATTCTGAATACCAAAGAAGGAGGAATTAATTTGAGTATTTGAAAATAAATCTGGAATTTTAAATGACCATATTATGTTGTTTGGACCACTTTTATATAACTGTTATATAAAATATAACTGTCACTAAATTACCGACCTTTATTTAACTTATATTTAGAAACGGGTCATTACTAACATCGACTAAATTTAAGAATTTTCTTTAAATCCGTCACTGTGGTCGTAAATTCAGTGTTAATTTCCGATTATACTGATTGTATTCGTTCAAATGTTTTGTAATTGAAACCGAAATAACAAATTATATTTAAATTAAAGCTGAGAAAAATCATGAACATTTTATGAATTAATTCATATTGTAACGTGGTTATGAAGTTATTAATACTTTTATTTATAATTACGGATGCATTTTAGACAAAAAATATTTTTTATAGCCACTCTTTAACTCTTACTTGTAATCATGTTTAGAATAACAATGTACAAAAAGTTTACATTCAATGATACTACAGGACTTTGGACCGCTTTCATCATAATATGTCACATTGATTCCAAAAACCGAGAGTAGTCCTAGGACTTGGAGAGTTTGGAGTTGGAGGATTTAACTGTTGTGGATTGTGGTGGATGAGGGGAAATGCATAATGCTGTTTTATTGTAAAAGAAATGAACAGAAAAACAGCAACAATTAGTAAATTACTAAAAATATTTATGTTTATTGCTTACAATTATGTATGTGATTAAATTAGATTTTTAATGTACGTAAATAAATTTGTTGTAAATTTATAATGTAAAAAAGATCAAGTTACTTTTCCTACTTTATTTTTAATTTCATTCAGATAATTTTTTTACATTGTTAATATTCATATATGTCTAATATTTATACTAACCCATAAACTATAATTATATTCATGTTGTATAAAAGCAGTGAGAGTATCAATGGATTATATTATATTATTTATTAATTATCCAATATGTCAAATAAAATAAAGAAATAGAAACAAAAGACAAAGAGAGCTCAACGTTAAGGTCACACTGCATATTTAATTATACAGTTTATAATTTGTAAAGTACCTGCGACTAGACACGCGTCCTCCGATCAATGTCATGTGATAAATCATTTACAAATCCATCTTCTTGTTTCCTTTAATAATCGAATAATCGGTTGTGCAGCTGAGGTTCCATTGATATTTAAATATTCAAGATTCTTATAAATATTCAGTGTTCATTACTAATTAATATTTGCCAATTCATACTGTTATGCTTAGAAAAAACATTTTACATAAAGTTCTATTGTTGTATTTGAAATCCCGTTACATAATATCTAAAGCTGTAATTATTAACGTTATTAAGATTGACTTTAGGTAAAAAATCTGAGCTGGATTATTTTCATTTGTAGGAAATGTTTTTTTTTTTTATTTTTAAAGCAATTTATTTAAGACTAATTATATATTTAGCATTTACGTCCTTAGCCTTATCCACGATCAAAAATGATTTGTTTTTTAACATTTCTATAGAAAATTTTATATTACTTATCTGCTATATACAAATGACATTGAGAATATATTACTGACTTAATGTAATGTAGGTATTGATAAAAGTACAGGCACAAAATTATTTCTATAATACCTAAAGGCTAAGACTTATTTGATAAATAAATTACCCATTATCGGTTTCGTAATTAAATAATAATTTATCAAATGAAGAGTTCTGTTGTATCTGTCTTGAATCTGAATAATTAAATTTCATCTCGCCCGTCCAAAAATTTATGAGAGTTTTATACAATATAATTTACATATAAAAAGGTAACGTTACAATCTTACCAATTATAGTTAATATTTTGCTTATAAATTAAAATAAATATTTATTTTATTATGATTATTTCTCAATTGTTAAACTTTAATCAAAAAAATCTTAAAATAAATAGCAATTTTGCCCTTTACCGGTATGTGTTTTACATGTAATATATAAAGGTATTTTCAATGGCAACAATGGCCTAGTCTTCAAAATATATACTAAAAGTATGAATATTATAAAATTAAAAGATTTATATAAGTTTATATATATTAACATGAAACTTATGAGCATGTTTTTTAAACAGTAATAATTTTATATTTGTCTTGCAATACAAGCTTTAACAGATTTATCTTGACTGAATACTACTCGTATGATGAAATAAATTCCTACCGTAACCCTTTTTTTTTTGTGTGTCTGTGCTGTTAGCCCTACTGGCAATGACAGCGTCACCGGTGGAATGGACGGGTGCAGAGACCCACCCTTGAAAAAGGGGGGCCTGAAGGGCCCCAGGGGAACGCGCCTCCTGTGAGGCTCGGACCACGGCTCAGGACCCCGTTAGGTGGGAAGCGAGGGTTGGATGTGGGTTAGGATTTGACACTAACGTCCTCCAACGGCAAAACGCCGGAGCAACATGCTTGGGTGGGAGCCTCGTCTTCGCCGGCGAAGACGCTGTGTGTGTGTGTATGTGTAGTATTTATGTACGCTTTGCCGCTTTTACGTAGCGTTCTCTAACATAATCGCGTCGTCCGGATCAAAAAGTACCGATTTGGGTCTTCTTTTTCTGACTTTAAGAGTCTTACGGGCCGTGTATCCTGTGGCCTTAACCACCAGCTGGTTTGGGTGTCCCACAGCATTGTCAAAGTAGCTTTTGGAGAGCCTAAGTCTCTAAGTCTCTGTGCAAGTCGATATTACGCATAAACCACAGTGCCCCAGTGGCGAGCCGCATGAATCTGTTCTGAAGCACCTGAAGGGGCTTCAGGTTCGCGTGAGCGAAAATATTCAGAATTAGTTGTTTGTACACTAAATATATTGACGTTTGTAAAACAATGTTCAAATAGAGAGAATCCCGTCTAACTCTGTTGTATAGTTCTTCTCAGACCAGGGCACGAATAGAAACGTCATAGCCTTATTTTAAGTTGGAGAGTCATTACAAAAGGGCTTATTTCGATAAATATGGTAGCGAAATAGCCCTACGGGGAGTGGTCCCATTTGACATACACAAGTGATCACTGGTATTGATTCCAAGTGGAAAAAATATAAATAAAAAAAAAAAAAGATTTAATGTATATATTAGGGATTGTTTTAATATCGAGTATAAATTTTCTCAAAAAGCTATGGAAAATAAACTGTTTAACAATGAAAGATCTGGTATCTTATATATTTAGAATGATGTAGTAGACATTTTGTGTGAGCTATATTTTCTATTCCTTGCTGATATTAATATATTTTAACGTTGTATGTACACGTTTTACACAACATTTCTCAAATATATATTTTTTTTATATTTTTGTTTATTTGAAATAAAATTTCAGTTGTAAAAAGTGTCATTCTAATGATTATTTTGGTATTTATGAAATACAGTGACTTCCCAAATATTAATATAAAATATATAATATTCATTGGTTTAACATACATTTAAATGTCAGTTTCATTTTATCGAACTACTGATGAAAATTGATTTCAATCGGTTATTATTCACCGACAAATTCAAATTAAATTGTTTATGAGACGACCATTATTTAAAACGTAAGTAATCTTATTTAAAACTTACATTCTAACTTTCAAAGCACTTTTGGCAAATGCATTAATACTGATGATTCAGTCCCAAATTCCTTGAAACTCCATTTAATCTTGAATTTCCCGCACTGATTGTAGTAAATTTTAGTGACAACCGAGACTGTTATTATAGCAAAAGCGATTTAAAAATGACAAAATGCAGAGGAACTGAATGCGTAGCTTTTAGTTTACTTTGACAAATGGTAAACATTAAACAACAACGTTTGTCAGTTACAGTTTAAGGTGTATTGCTTTTATTGTTAGCGTGTTGTTTGTTAAGCTCATTTGTAGAAAATAATTATAATGCAATTGCAATATACTAATTTGTTTAAATACCTACTATTAAAGATTGCCAACAAAATGCAAATGACTCAGGCTGGCTCAGTTATCAGAGCAACTGGGACGAACTTACGGATGTCGCTGGTTCGATTACTGCTAGTTTTGATTATACTTTAACTTCATATTTAATAAATTAAGTAGTTTTGTAGTGCTTTTACAAAATGTAATTTATTTCACGGGTATTTTATATTTATAAGCATAGCAACCTTAATGAATACTATAAAAAATAATAAGTCCAAATTTTTTTTTGTTGTTACTTTTACATAGACACATCTTTTGGAATCGTGCAACTAGTGCGACGTTTCCTAAGTGTATGTAATAATGTATAACATAAAAAACTTTGATGTTGAATTTGATCATTGCAAAATAAACAAAGAGATTCTTAATATTCATATATAATATTTTTTTTTCAGACATAACATTTTTATTTAAATATTGCACGAATATTTTTTTTGTTAAAAAAACAACGTCTGAATTACTTTTATTACAAGTGAGTAAGACTGAAGGGTCTTCTATAGCATTGAGAAGAGCAATGAGCCTTTTTATGGTTCTTGACTTTTTCAGTGCAATCCTTTGTGTCAGGTTTAACAATTTGGTCGTTCCAGAAATTTCTTGGAATAACGTTTGTGCAAAAAATACGCTTTATTTGAGTTGTTCTGATTATATAAATAATGTATAGTGAAAAAACTATCTGCTAGATTGTTTTGGCTAATAATAATAACAGATACGAACTCAAATGTAACTAACTCATGTTAAACAGTAAAGACAAAGTTTTAAATTAATATTATATTTCTTAATAATAATTATTTAGTGGATAATTTCCCTAAGTTTCTTGTTTAAGATTTCAAAAAATGGTTTAAAACAACTTAAACTGCTTCTTTACATAAACGAATTATTATAACAATAAAAAAAACATAATACTTTCATATATTTTCTGTGTTTAAAACTAGATAGGAAATAAGTTCTATTTCTCTATACCGTCAATTGAATATTGACTTTGGAGATTCAATTGACGGTTTAATAGTCTAACATAATTTTCTTAATTTAATAATACATAAAACGATAATTTTGCAAAAAAATTTAAAACTTAAATTTAATTTAGTTTAAAACGTTGGTAAGTGTCGTGACTAAACTGTATGTACTGCTGTATAGTAATAAGAAAGGACAAAGTAAGATTTATAACTTTAACAATACTTTTCTTATCTACAACTACAATAACGATTACTTTAGAAAACATTTTTATGAGAACATTTGAGACCCAAAATGTTGCATTCGAATTATTTATTAATTCATCTCCTTGTGAGGTACTTTGTGAAATGCTTTGGTACATCTTGTTACATCAAATATTCCGAGTTAGACGAACAACGTGTACATAAATATAAAAATTTGTTATTTCTACGCGAGTGTTATAAGACTCGCTTGAAATAGGCGGTTATGCCGATTATTTAGAAATCAGTTACGGGTTATTTTAATTTTACCAATATCGTAATTAGATTATAAAATTAATATAATTGTTGTTTTGAGAATATATCTTGAATACCTTTGAAGTATTTTGAACACAGGAAATAATATAATAATAAGATAATTTTAAATTTACAAGTAAAAATTCCGTGAAGAAGTGAAATATCTTTGCAAAGAAATAAAGTTATTATAAATACTTCTTGATGAGCCTGTTCGTAATAATTTAGGATGTTTTAATTAAGTTAAGTTAAGGATAGGTGCTATATAATATTTTAATTTCACATACTTGAATGCCTTGGGACTTACTTTATATGGATTTTAGAATGGCCGACACGAGCTTGGAATTAGTAAACAGCAATAAGTGTGTTACATTTTGACTCATGTTCTGTTCATAAATATACCGACTTCCAAACGACAGTATTGTACTTTGTATTTTTTTTTAATTTCATACTAAAAGTAAGTCATGATTACGAGCTTTAATTACTCTAATATGCTTTAAGTGTATGGAAACCTTAATATGGTGTACATATTAGAAAAATATAACGCCTCTGAGCTCTGTTTGCTTTGAAGTAGTCTAAGCTTTATGATGTCGAATTGATTTGTAACAAATATATATGTCTTTAGGATTAAAACTATGTTTCTTACGGACTAAACAAAAAATGTGTATTCGGCAGAAGAATTAACTAAAAGTTTCTCAATTCCTTCAAGTAGAAGTTACAGACAAAAAATATGACTTTGTACATAGGGTTGATATTAGAATGACATTGTATACAGGGTTGCATTAGAATTGAAACACGATCTGGAAAATTGATTTGTATGACGGATGATTAGAATTCTTATTAATATTTGATAAGCGACCAAAATTATTCCACAACTTTAATGTAAATAACTGTTAATAATTAAACTCTGCGGATGATTTATAACCAATAATATACAATAAGCACTGGTGAGGGAGATAATATAATTAGAATGTTTTTAAAATACCATTCATTTCATTAAAAATAATAATAATTAGTTTAAAACACTATATTTACAAGTCTACACAATTACATAATAATCATTATATTAATTGACTTGGTGTTGGTACAATGTTAAAATTATTTTATTTTGACAAACCGATTTCATGATTTACTCAACGAGGCTATGAAAAGAAATAATGCAGATAAGATAAAGTATGTATGTCAGTGACACTCTTCGCTGAAAACATTAAAGTCAACTGTAGTCCCACCTGTATTCGAGACACACATTTCAATAATGGAGATGACAAAGGACGCCATCTTTCAAACCCTTGGAGACGAGATGCGAATCTGTCGCTAACATAACACTCTATTGTTACAGATGTTATCTTTTGGTAATTAATTAATAACACACTGATATTAATTTTAAATATATTAATATTAGTTTTTAAATGTTCTGATATTCCGCTCTATATTATATAAACAAAATCGATAATTGTTCTGATTGAAGTAGATTCTTTCTTATTAATTACTTAAATCTTTATTTGATCTAATTGATTATTCAAAGAACACGGGTTTGATTCTCATATAGCCCAATTTTTTGTATGATCTACCAATTGGTGTTCCTTGTATGCATGCTTTCCTTGATCTTTAGTGAAATTTGAATTGAATTTTAACCCCTATTATTAATATGTTTATTATTTAAGATTATCACTTAGGATTTTGAATATTTTTTAATAATACTATTCTTAGAAATATTCTATTTTTATTACAATGTATTGTGCATACTTATTTATTTTCATTTCATTAAACATATACGTTTTATTGAATATAATAATTTTTAAAATTATATTAATACCTAAGTAATAAAACAGTAATACAAGTAGGAAAGTTTAGTTTCAAGTTTTTGAAATCAGAACGGTATGAAGAAGACAACATTCATAAACTGACTCACTTCATATCTTTTGGGCAATGTGTTAATTTTTCGAATGTAACTATAAAGAATTGGGTTTCAAAAGTAATTTGTCGAAAATGTCCTCATATTTTTTTTATTACAAAGCTGTTATAAAAGGGTGGTATAATACACAATTTGTATAAATACGTTTGTTAAACGAACATACGAGCAACTATTTACAGAACTAAATAGCAAATATCCATTCGCTCATTTTTTATTCATTCTTCTTGATTAGTTGGTTGCTTGATTATTTAAGATACAAACGATAAGCTAAATTAATTGTCGTAATACAAAAATGAATATTACAAGTGTGTTTAAGTATGAAATAAATATGATAATCCATATGAGAGGCAGAGGACTAAGAGTCATAATTAATCTTAACCTAACAATAAGATTGTCTAGTGCTTATTGTCATGCTACACACACACACACACACGCACAGTCTATTGTCTACCTTATCACACTGCTTTGTTGGTAATGTTACCTTTATATGTGCAAATATTATCAGGAACGCAAGATGATAGAACAATTCCCTCACTTCCGACATTTTAAAATATATATCCAGCAGAGATGTGTGATGTATCTTTGAAATATCTCGCATATTGTTCATGATCTATTCACTATTCCTCCTCATAAAGTTTTGATCTTATCTCTGAATATATTTGCAGCTGACATTGGACTGTGAAATTTCTATTTTGCTTGTCTTAATACCAAACATATTTCGTTATAACATTTATAAGTTAAAAGAATTTATTAATAAAAATTGAACTTGACTGGGTTATTCAAGCAATCATTATTTGTATTATTAATTTTGTACTCTAGTTTTAATCGCTAGTCTAAAAAAAACTAAATCGCATTGAGTAAAAGTTACTTAGTCTATAGATATGTTATACTACTTTCAGCGTAGTTTGTAACCGATACCTTAAATGCACCATTACCTGACGACAAGCGATAAATTTACGATGGCAATTCATGGACTTTTGGGCTTAAAATTATGATATGAACTACGACCGTTTTAAATCTAGTTTACAAGCTAACCAAAATTTTAAGTAGTTATTAAATTATTAAGTAAAGATGAGGTAAAGGTACTGCCTTTTATTTATTATGTAATTATATTGAATTAATTATTTACGATATTTAGTAATTACAAAAGTAAAAACAAACAAAATGTAAACAAAATCTTGATAACGACATATACTCGTATCATATGGTCAACGAACATGAACGAACAAATGAAAAGTAAAAATCCAATATAAATCATTCTTTGAATACCAGCATCAGTTTATAGTTATTGAATCGTTCTCCGACAAGCTATTTGTATCAATTTCGAGAGGCGCCAACATAAACCGACCGTTTGTATCTTAAATGGGTCTTTGTAGCAGAAGGCTTTAATATTACAGGCTATTTTCGGACAATTGCCCTAACATCCGTATGTAATGGAATTTATTAAAAATTACAGAAACAACATTTAGAGCAGGTTTTAATATATATTATATTTATATTCACAAAGCGGATGTGAAGTAATTGTGAAAAATATGAAAAATAAAAAGATTATACTAGACCGTTTATGTACGATACATAGAGCGATTGATACCTACTCGTACCTACTGGTAACTACATAAGTAAGTTGTTCACGAACGTTTTAGCCAATTTGGAAAGTTCTTCCTTTATACTAAAATCTCCAAGTTTTTCGTATCTTTATTAAAGTGTGTCCAACTTAATATATATTTAGATGAAGAAATTAAGAAGAAAGAAATTAAAAGTATTCAAGGTTTCTAAAAAAAAATTATAACCAAAGAAGTTCCAGTAAAATATAGTATATTAAATTAATTCGAAAAAAAAAAGTATTTAACCAAAACAGAACCGGTAACAAATTACTTCGTATATCTAAATAATAATTCGTTTTTATGTACAAAAAAGGAAAAGGATTCCTTTTGTGTCCAAAATATAATAAAAATAACGGAGTTCATAAATTGACCCAGACCACATCTTTAGGATAATGTGGTAACCGCTGATTACGCATTTTATAAAAGCATTCTTCCGAAAGGTCTTTATCCAAAATGTTTCTCGTAAATCTTTTATCTTGAGAATCGTAAAGTACAATATTGTAAGTATTCATTTATTTAAGAAGCAGTATTATGGCTGGGAGACTTTTTTCTTTATAAATTAAATTTTTTCTTTATTTTTACTATAAATTATAAAGCTAATTAGAATACACCTAAAGCTATATTAGTTTGATTTGAGAAGTTCTGTTTACATTATTTAAGGTACGATACTTATTTACTTATTATATCTTGATACATAAAGGTTGAGATTGTGTTTACCGAATCCTGAATTCGAGTATTAGATTATAAAATCTTCATTAATCCATACAGACGACGTCACGAATAATGTAGTAATCTATGTAAGTAGATGAGTCTTTTTTTATAAATCTCTTTTATCTGATAAAATAGTTAAATGAAATTATAATTTATTTCATATAAAAAAAATCCAATGAATTATTTACTTTATTAGCACAATTAATACTTCAAATGTTAAATTTAGGTTTTAATTTGTAACTGTATTGTGTATATTATATGAATATTTGTTACGTGTGGGTGATTTACAAATTAATGAATAATGAAACATGAAATAATGCAACGCAAAATTGTTTTATTTCGTATAATTATTTATATAATCCTAGACTATAAGTATAAAATTATTTAAAAGTAGTATAAGCGAATGAAAATTATTGATACAAATTTTTTATCACTGATTTTGGTAACAAAAATTAGTTTACAAAGTACAATTTATATTATTTAAAAAAATCATATTTATTGAAGTTATTGCAAGTACATTAAAATTGTGTGCATTATTTCATTTGAATCCATTTCTATTATATTTGTAAATGTACCAAGTACTCGTAAGTTCCAATCCTTACGTCAGCGTAGCGCCGTAGCGCGTGTCGTAGTTCTACGAAATGTATCACGAATAAAGTGATAGTCTAGAGAATTCACTTCATTCGCTTATTTGTTATTGTTCATATTCCACTTTTGGCACACGCTACTCTGTTGGAAGACGAAACAAGAAATATGCACTTTAGAAACTAGTTTACAACAATATGCTTAATATAAAATAAAATTATTTTACCTCTAAATTCATTGTAACTTCTAAAATAAAATAATTATCTTAATACTAGCATTAACTATTAGATGACAATTAATTCACTGTAACATATTAAATAGCACACAATAAAGGTAATATATATCGCGTTATAGTTGAACTTGTGCATGGGATACCAAGCTCGCAAAACAGTGATACGCAAACTATATATTTGAACATCTACCGACCGGGGAAAGACACCGCCTATCATCCCGCGGTGTCAGAGCTCAATGCCGGAAATAGTTTTTCGTCAGAAAACTATTAGGCAGTCTCTATTTTCCTTGGACGTTCATAAGTCGAGTGGGCCGGATGGCATTTCTCCATTGGTGCTACGAACGTGTGCCCCTGAGTTGACTCCAGTGCTAACGCGTCTATTTCGGTACTCCTACCTTAAAGGCGTAGTCCCGATCTCATGGAAGCATGCCCTTGTCTATCCGATCCCTAAAAAAAGGTAATAGCTCGGACCCAGCTAACTACAGACCTATCGCCATTACCTCTCTGCTCTCCAAAGTAATGGAGAGCATTATCAATAAACAGCTCCTGACCTACCTCGAGGATCACCAGTTGGTCAATGACCGGCCTTGTATGGCACAAGGGGCTTTTTTCGAAGCTACCTTCCTATGGGCTTCCCGAGAGTTTGTGCTCGGTTTTTGCTCGGATCCCAAGCCCGTGAACGCTGGTGTACCCCAAGGCTGCGTGCTATCCCCAACTCTGTTGCTCCTGCATATCAATGATATGTTGGATATCTCCAACATACATTGTTATACGGATGACAGCACTGGGGATGCGGTATATTCCGGCCGTGCAGGTCTCACTCGGGAAAACGTCGACGAGTGCCGAAAGAAACTTGTGTCTTCTATAGAGACTTTCTTGGGGATGGTCTCTGAGTGGGGTGAACTGAACCACGTTCAATTCAATCCCGAGAAGACGCAAGTTTGCGCGTTTACCACTAAGAAAACCCCATTTGTCGTATCACCGCTCTTCGAGAGCACTCCTCTTATTGCCTCGCCAAATATCAGGTCTCGACATTTCGAGTGATTGTCAGTTTCGTGGTCATCTGGAGAGCAAGGCCAAGTTGGCCTCGATGAAATTGGGAGTGATCAATAGAGCGAGACAGTATTTCAAACCTGGCCAAAGACTTGCGCTCTATAAGGCGTAGGTTCGGCCACACATGGAGTACTGTTCTCATCTCTGGTCCGGATCACCCCAATATCAGCTTCTACCATTTGACCGCGTACAACGGAGAGCCATTCGGATTGTCGGGGACCCGGTGCTCTGTGAACGGCTGAACTGTTTGGCATTGCGTAGAGACGTGGCTTCTTTGTGCGTCTTCTACCGCATTTACAAGGGGAAGTATTCCGAAGAACTATTCGATCTGATGCCTACCGCCGAATTTTACCACCGCACAGCTCGCCGTCACCTCCTTTACCATCCATACCACCTGAATGCGTGGCAATCTTCCACTGTGCGGTTCTCAAGGACTTTTTTCCCTCGTTCCACTCGAATGAGGAATGAACTTCCTTCGGCGGTATTTCCAGATCGATACGACATGGGTACCTTAAAAAAAGGCATATATTCCTATTTCCAAGGCCGGCAACACTCTTGTGAATCCTCAGATGTTGTCAGAGTGCATGGGCGGCGGTGATCACATTTCAACAGTGACCCGCAAGCTTGTTTGCCCTCCTCTAACATAAAAAAAAGAAAAAATATATATATTACATTTAAAGTTCTAATAGTTCGTCTCATCGGTTTTTATTTTTTAATAAAAATATATAGTGGTGTGCCAGTCCCTTTAAATTAATTGAAATCGATATGTATATAATAATATTCTTTTCACAACCTATTTTATTAAGACAGACATTCATTTAGCATTTTCTATGTAGTGTTAGTGAATCACTCAGTATATTTTATAATTTGAATCAAAGGTATTGTTCTGAATAAATTTGTATACATATATTAAATTTGTATATATATAAGTCAGCGTATGCAAAACCAATTAAACCACATACGTGAGGTATTTGTACACTGTTATATATCTGAGCAAAACAACGGTTTACATATTATCTTACGGGTTTATATTTTCGACTATAAACCAAATTCTGACTATGTTATACGTACTTTAAAAATTCCTTTATTCATGAAACATGAAGAAACAAAATGTAAGTCAACACTATTTTCATTCATATCCTTCATTCGACAGTGAAAGAAAGCTTTCTCTATGTTCGATTATTATTAGTAATTAACTCTTCATCCACCTCCAAACTATATTACCTGAAACAGAAAGTAAGTAATTATTTATCTTAAAGTTAAAAAATATAGTTGTAAAAGTAATAAGTACATAGGTTAAATCTAGTAATTGTATAATTTTGGGAAAAAACATTTATAAGAATCTTATCATTCAGAACGACCTTCATATTCAATCAATGACATTCGAAATTAAATATAACCTACAAGAATATGTATATGTAATAAAATACCAAATGATATAATATATTACAAATGAATTCATTACCAGAGATTTTGATTGTCATTAATATATAATTACTAAAATTATCACAATTTTAATTGTATCAATTAAAACTCCCTTTCCTTCTTATTTTGTTTAACTTTAAATACGAATCACAAAAACAACAACTGTAGTTATTATAGCGTTATGATAAGTGCCACCTTTATCTTATAAGAACCAAGTTGATATAAAACTATAATATTAGTTATAAAAATATATTGCATAAAAATATAAATCCTTTGCCATCAAGGCTAAGAGGAATAGAAAACTGAGAGAAACATTTCTTGACCCTCAATAATTCCATTCCGTATAATATAAATGATTTCCATGTTTTGCATTTTTTTTATATTTTTATTTGACTAATAAAATAAATATAATTTATTAACAATAAAAAAAGTATATCAAACGCAAAAATAACAATTTAAATTCTTTAATTAAACGTAAGTCAAATATTATTGAAGCAATGACATGGTGTAAAATATATATATTATACAAAAAGTTAGCACAACAAAAGACACAAATAAAAAAGTACAAAATGCGGCCAAAGAATATTTTTTTCAGACAACCTTTTATTAGAGGACATGGATAGAGGCAATATTATTATTAATATAGCTTAAAAAATAATCACTTCACTAAGAACTGACACATTTTTCGTTTATAAAAAACTAATGCAGATATTGATGGTTTAGTTTTACATTTCATTCCATTTGCTTGATTACCCAACGATTTGCCCACGTGGTGTCCGGTGAAACATTTAATAACGATGTCGATCCGATATATATAATGTTAATTGTTCAAATTGAAACCCACGCTTTAAAATTTAAATTACTGATTATCAAATAAAATCACTGTGACTCTAAAATAAACATAATTAGTGTAAATACCAAAACTTCCCGGATGATTTATTACTCGTTATGATGTATATACATATAGCATTTGAGTTGAAATTATTATGAATATAATTAATAAACATGTAATTTCTCATATTCGGCCTACTCCTAACCACACAATATTTTTAGTTGTGTATAAACTAAAGCCCAAAGTTTTGGTTATCAGATAGTAACAATAAAATGTAACATTTTTCAACTAAAAATGGTTTATTTACAAGTGTTTGCTGTCTGTTTTGAATTAAATTTGAATTACACAAGTCTCTTATATGTTTTTAGATAGTTATGTTAAATACGTGAAGAGTCATCTGAAGCTGGACATAACAAAAATATTTATTTTTTTCATAATGTGTACCATTTGCTGCCGAATCTCGTTTTCGAAGTTGAATTGAAATTAATATTGGGTTTTTCGGCACTTTTGAAGTTTGATCGTTATTATAAAATTAACTTTTGTAATAATTTCGAAAACTTTTTGTTAGACAGCTTTTTCTTATTTTAGTTAAATATTAATGAATATCAATATATTTAAAGATAGTTACTTATAGAAGCTCGTTACTTTTACGTTTGGAGCTTTAGTTAACAACCACGAACGGAACCCGGGCTTCGTTAACACATACTCGTACATATGCTTCATCCAGTATCATGTCTGAATATATTATGCCTAATAATAAAAAAAATATAAAGATGCGGTAAGGTCTAAATCTACGAAGATAATACGATGAAACATGTTATGTAACCTTAAATGTATAATATAACTGTTATTTTTTCTGGTTGCAGGTTAATAAATATTTATTATTGACAAGTTTTCATTTAATGTTAATTATAGGCATTTAATTGAGTCTTTTTGATTATTGGGATTAGTATCATAAATATAAAGAACAAAAATGCTTTTGATGATATTATGTGCAGTGGATCGCAGTGGATCGTGATCCTGGCCAAGGCCGTGGGTTTGATTCCCACAGGTGACAGTTAATTGTGTGATTCACGAATTGCTCTTCCGAATCTGGTCTTAAAACTCAACACAAGGCTTATTACAAAATTTAATTTGATTGCAACATAATTTTCAGCGCTATCAATAACTAATAACTAGCTATAGTAATATTTGAGTTCTTGTGGCGTACACAAACAAACAGAACCTTTTTATTAATAGCATAGTCTAGAAATATATAAATATCTAGTAATAATGATTAAACTTATTTTTGAAATAAGATGTAGTTATGTATAAAGCAAAGTTGCATTAACGATAGTACACAACCAGAATAAAAAAGTATTATTCATTTATTTATAAAAAAAATTACAGCTTGTAAGACCAGTTTTGAAATCAAGATACTAGTGTGATAGAATTTTGTAATAATTAAACTAAAACTTAAGTTATAATCAAAATTTATTTTAAATTGTCTATAGTGTCCAGAAATTTCAGAATTTTAGTTTATCAAAAGTGATCAATAAAATCTCAATGCACCTTCATAAGAGGAATGATAGAAACCTGTGGAAGTTCAATAATAAAACAATTCAGTCCTCGAACAAACAATTATCTTTTTATGTATAAAGTTGAGTATTAAAATGTTTATTCAGAGCAAAGGTCACTGAAAGTTTCTTAGAATAGGATGAAGTCTGATGAAAATGATAACTTTAGATAAGACTTCTATTTCCAACCAGACTCCGACTAGAATTATGAAACTTGTTACATGAACTAACGCAATTCATCAAAACTCTTAACATAAAAGAGATGCAAGATAGTAATAAAAATTGGTCATTGGTCATTTCTACAAAAATATAATTTAGCACACAATTAAACGAATTTTTCCACAGTGGGTATTACAAATTTGAGAAACATACTAACTAAAACATATATTATACATACTGTATTTCAACATCCTTCTGCTCGTATATAACACAAGAGATGTTATTGCGATTATTGCACCTGTTGATATTCACAATAATGAGACAAGAAGATTATAATTTATACTTTGTTTCATAATAATAATAAAAATTCTAATCAATATTTAACATATTACAAAATACTAACGTGACTTTAGAGGATTTTGAGACAAGTATTAGTTATTATTTCCTATGTATGTATTATTGTGTTGTATTATTTTTCATGAAGCAGGTTTTTGAAGTTAATAAATATGACGTCTTAGAGAATTTAGTGGTTAGAGGTATATTTCTTATGTCAATACTTCAACTTCAACTTTCTAACCCCAGCGGCTTAGGCTGTGTATTAATAAATGAGTCCACTGATTTCTCATTGACTGACAAGAAATCTTTGTATGTATATACATACGTAGAAGTTTCTGCATATTAATAGGTGGCAACCCAAAATGCCACAACTAAATTTTATTTATAACTATATACAATGTATTAAAAAATAATAAATCTATGTTATATAACAATATGTTCAGCATTTTCAAGGACAACTATCATTATTAGACCGAGCATGAAGTTGCTGATAAACTTAGTTTTATAAAATATTTTTTCCGTACAAAGAAATATACAACAAAATACGATTAAAGTTTAATTGAATTGCGGATATTATTTAATTCAGCGATCCCAGTTATCGAAATATAATATAACTCAAATAACAATTTTCATACTATATTTATTGGTTTAGAAACAAAAAATAAAAAACATAATTTTAAATTTATATGATGTGCTTCAGTTATGTTATTCGATTAGTAATTAGTTTTGATTGTGTTGATGAAAGCTCAATTTTATTTAAATTATTACAACCCATTTGAATTTCATTAAACTTATTTCCTAGCTACTCGTATGTGGTGAAGTCTCGACTTTGTGGAGAGGAAGATAAGATTGTGTACCACTTTGTTGTTGATGTTTTAGTTACGAAGACAACTATGACGTGTTGTTAAAGCATAAATCTTTTATGTTATTATGTTATTTTTCTTCTCGTTTAATATAAATTTAATGAAGATCACCGAGCACCATACAATTAAAAAATAGTATTTTATAAAAATAATATGTAAATTTCTTAATTTAATTAATTATAAGATGAGAATATTGACACTGTTATTTAAACTCAGACCCGCTGTGTATTCGCTGATTGAAATAGTGTTTGATCAAGATTACAACTTCAGTAAAGTCGCCGGGTTTCTTCAAAACTTCGTCGTCAAACTTGTTACGAATGAGTTGATAAATGTAAGATGGAAGGTCCAAATGCGGTAAAAGTATTTTGTTTCACACATTTATTTTATTTAGATTAATTAATTTATTGTTAGTTATTCATTTTATTCAACAATTTTTTTATGATTTTTTTAATGTGTAATATTTCAAGTTCGTGGACTAGTGGGAGGAAGAGATGTACGTATCAATTAATTATATTTATTTGATAACGATTATTATAGTTATTAAATTATATTTAAAAATACAAATTTGAATAGTCATATATTCAAAGCAATACATCTTTGAGACCAAATAAATATTTTTATGAACAATAAATTATTAATTAATTAATTAATCTCCGGGTATTACTATTATCTATAATATAACAAAATAATAAACCGCTGCATATTTTTATAATCGTGTTTTACAATAATTATAATAAATGATTCATTAAATATCTTCTAAATATTCCAATAAATAATTCAGTCGCTCTCCATAATTGTCATCGTGTTGTTTGAATTTTAAATATCTAACATTTATAGAGGGCCATAAACCGAAAATTGTTTGAAATCAAAGGGAAGCAATCGCTTTTTACTAATAAGACCTTGGACAGACCACACGGAGTTTTAATTTTGTCCTCAATGGGTCCTCCCCGCAGAGGTCCGACGGAAGGAAGTAAATTGCCAAGTTGGTTACAATTTTCTTGAATAAATTTTACATTTATTCACAATATTTCCGCAACCCGCTGGTAATTAAACTGAAACAACATTTTAATTGTCGTTGTGTATCTTTGTGTTAAACAAAACTGTTCATTGGTTGGGTTGTTTTATGTTTCTGTGGTCTTAAATATTAAAAATAGATATATGTTCATTTAGTTTTAATTAACATCATACCTGAAAATATGAAATATTTAACAAAGGTGAAATTTAGTTTAGGTCTATGTTGTGTCATGTGAGGATGTAAAAGTTAATATTTTAGTAAAAAATTGGTATTGTGTAATATGTTAATTAAGGCAACAGCAAGTTGATAGTAGTTGTTGTTGTTATCTGTTTCATATATTTAGTACACACACTAAGTAGTATTTTCTAAAAATATTTAATGTGTAGTTTAACTACGAATGTGGGAAATATGATACTATTATATTAGAAATATGGTAATTTTGAAAAAATATATCAATATATTACCGAATGAAACCGCTAGCACTAGATCATGTAATACTTTAATAATGTATTTACCAATAACCACATTTTATAATATTCTACGGAATTAAAACTCTTCAAAGCCATTTAGTTTTCCTTTATATAAGAGTAGCTGCCTTGCCCACCCCGCCACACTTGGGAGTATCACATTCTCGTTCATTGGTAAGAAATAGTTGTCGTTAGCTCGCGTTGCGTCTGTTCTAAAAATTGCAAAAATAAAACAAAACGAATTCAAAACGTCTGAATTTCAAAAATGTTTGATTTTCATTAGGGTGCTAAATAAAGGAAGTAATGACGAGTACATAAGGAAAGTATAAAGATGAAATACATAAGGTTAGTACATGATGCAGTTATATAAATAAATATAAAGAATTTGAAAATTTTAACCTATTTAACAATTAATTTCAGAACAATAATGAAAATAAGTACAATCAAATAATCAGCAACAAATCAATTAATTATTTATTAATTTATATTTTTTTAATATAGATGCATGTACTAAATTATATTTAACTAAATACATCAAAATGAACGATGAAAAGTTGATCAAATTTACTTTTATTGAAATAAATGAATTTATTTTGAATTATATTTATTTTTAACATTGTATTGCCAATCAGTTTAATGCTAAATTCTTATTTATTGTTAGTTGTGTAAAATATGTACGAGTATGCTAAACAAGCGAATTTGTAAATTTATTCTGTAATTCCCGTAATGAGTTAGTTGCTAATCGGTGGTTATTATAAGTTTACTCTCTATGTAATAAAAAGATAAAATATAATATAACATTGCAACTAATAAATATTATTTTCATTGCTATTTTCATTTAAAATCATGGAAGTTCCACGTATGGAGATACGATTATAAAAAAAATCCAATAAAAAAAATAAAAGAAAACGGAACTTTTTTAACCTTAAAATTTTATTACTCTCTCTGAATCGTTAGTCACTGGGTGGAAGGACGACAATTTAGCCCAAATAGACCTTCGACGAAACGATTGAGGAATAAAATTGTTGGCTTATCGGTAATATCGGCACCCACTGAATACTAATACAAAAATTATCTTCACATCTTTAACATTATGAAAATTTGAATTACTGTTTTAACTTTTCTTTAATATTTAAAACGAACGTATTTGATTTTAAGGAAGTTCACTGAAAGCGATGTTCTTAAGCTGCCTGTTCTGGATTAACTTTATATTTTGTTATTCATATATTTTACTTAAAATATTTTATATAAGTATTAAAATTAAATTAAAGTAAAATTCTGTGCTATATTATACTCCCTGGTAACAAAGTTGTTCAATCCTAGTTTAAGGAATAAGTGTAACTTTACAAAAAAATGCTTTCAGCGATCTCGGAGACATGATCTGTATAAAATAAGTTGCAAATTTCATTAACATTGTTCATCTCTGTTAATACTGTAACATAATACTCAATATCTCAAAATAGGTATTATGAAAGCGTCACTCGATTCCGCAGACGGTAAAATCGATTTACAAAACAAATGAACTCGCAATCAACCGAGTCAAAGTGAATAATAATCAACTTGCAGTCGACTCGTCGACTCCAATCGAGAGCACTTGACATAATCGAATAGAGACGACGTCTATAACTTCTTAGTCAATTTTGAATTTGCTTCAGTAATATTTACTATTGTTGTAGACACAACGTAATATAATTTAATTGATAATAATGTTACTTATGGTGAGAAGATTAAAATTATAAGTTATAATATAAAATTAAGAAATGAAAAATGTTATATTACTTCAAAGTGTTAAACTAAATACCCAAAAATATTTTAAACATAAAATACAAGTACTTGCTTATTTGTAAGAATTAATGAATAAATAAGACTTTTATGTCACATTAGAACAATAAATAGATGAGGGATTAAGTTTTAATCGAGACAAATGGAGGTGATATAAATGATTAAGTGTACTCTGAATTTACTGCAAAAATACTAATCAATTAATAAAGACAATATAACTCACATAGTAATAGGTTTTAATTAATTTAAATTAATTTAAATTAAATTAATTAAATTTTATTAAGCGAACAGTGTATGTAAAAAATGTAGATAAAATCGAAATTAATATTTATAAAATAATATAGTGCAACAAAATTTAAAAATGCTATTCTTGGAAAGTTTTCTAATAAAATATAGTCTCAAACTATATAAACTATATAGACTTATATATAATATAAATTTTGTGTGAGGCTATATTTTATGACTATATTTTAGAACGTTAAAATGCAAACAAAATATGGTTCTATTGTGGTATGATAAAGCACTCAGCGCTACAGAAAATCACACTTTGAAATATAAATGTCGGATCTTACTGAAATATATTATGATATAAAAGCAATAATACATCGCACATGTTACATGGGCATTTATGATTTTCCAATGTGTTTAACCCAAGCACAACCAAAACAGTAGACGAGCGTCGTATAAGATAATCATAGACCGTCATAGAGTAAGCAGACGTAGTGATGAAAATACCCAGCATACCCTGTGGGGATTCATGTCTTGTAATTAAACTTGCTTAATGTGAGCTTTGATTACTCCACACCAGATTTCACTTGTGTTAGATATGTCAAACCCTTTTTGTGTCTTGGTTATATTGTGTGCTATTGTTTGTTTGTTTGTTTGTTGTTGACAGACAGAGACACCGATATTTGAGTTTATTATAATTTCGTACAAAATTTCATACGAGTACAAATATAATTTTTATCAATTTACGTAATATTTTAATAAATAAGTTTATATTTTGGTTGATATTATGACGATGTAAATTAAATTTATGTCTTAAAAATCATGATGAAACTTTAGATAAGTTATGAAAAAAGTAATAATGCCACTTTTCATAAGAATATGATTGTGATTGTGTGTACATCGATTGAAGCCTTAAAATAATTTTAACTTTTAAGGTTCATACGACGTTAATCTATTTCCATCCATGTCACTAAATTGCAATTGTAAACTATATGAAGTTACCTATCTTATCGTCTCACCATATATGTACTCGTATATGTATAGAGTAACTCAGTGAGAGTTAAGTTATAATATCTCAAACTTCTCCGCTATAAGCCGGCTTTTCAACTATTCCATTACACCTTTACAACGTTTTACAATGTTGAAGATGTAAAAATTACAAGTGGTATAAAGAAAGAGGAAGGATTATGTTAGAAGCCAATTCTTTGGTTGTGGAAGCCATTTCTCAATGACTATTTGGAATGTTGCCAAAAGTCGTGGTTAGTAGTTTGTGGTTCCTTTATAAAATGACAAAGATAAATAAACGTTTAAAGAAACATGTTTTAATCTTTTTTTACGGAGTCAAAAAATTAAATATATTTTAAGATCGGACAACCGTTAGAAAATTAAAAATATGTATATAATAATAGATTTAAATAAAACTAAATTAATCAATGACAAAGAATACCGAGTGTTGTTGAAGCAATATTTGAAATAACTCTTTAGTGTAACTTATAAAAAACTTTTCGGGCGGACGGGCGGTTTGTTTCATATAACACCGAAAATTGCACGTTATATTATTTTATTAATTATAATATTTTTTTTAATAAATATTTAATTTATTTCAATAAAAAAAAGTTTTTATTCCAATATCGGGTTTATATTTTGTTAGTAAAATATTTAGTAAATTGATAAAAAATATTTATTTATTTCAAATTTTAATATTAATTTTAAAACATAATTTATTTCAAAAATCTACATAAGGTTGTTATATCATAATATGTAAATACATATGCAGGGTGAGGTAAAGTAATCATAAAAATGTAAAATGTATTGAGGAAGTCATAGATGTGACCATCTAATTATTAAAATAATATGAAAGAAATAAAAAACACGTAACACAATTGAACAGGGAGGTCTTATATTTAAGGAAAACACGACTAAGATATTAACTTAATCTTTGAATCCAGGCTAATTTGTGACTAGTCCGTAACTCACTGAGAACTCGTTAGATAGAGCTCAGATAAGAGAAAACAGCGACGCGAAATAATTTACTTTACTCAAATTAAACCTGTTTTAGTCCACTTTGAAGTCAGTTTAATCATTTTAGATAATTTAAAAAAATAACATAAAACACGGATGAGTGAGATTTATACATCTTTTTGTATTACCATAATATTTTATATAAAACATACTCGTCTTATAAATAGTTGTAACATGAACTAGAGCATCACGTAATCTTAGTATGTGCAGGGAGTATAATGTTTTAAGATTAGACAAGTAAGCTGTAAAAGTTAATGTATAAATTATCTCATCTCAAGGAACACAAACGTGTTATGATATTATTTTTTTATCCTTTCAGAAAGTAATTTTAAACACCACGTTTTAAAATTACTTTTTGATTTTTGTTAAAATGAATTCAGAGTTAATAAAATTTGTTTTATGTTGTACTATATTATTTGTACTGTTTCGTTTTTTTATGTCCCTGTATGACTTGTAGAGAATCTTTTAAGTGCCAGGTCTGCCTATTGTTCTTTTTTATGCAATGAATACTAATTAATTAATTTTATTAATTAACAAATATTCAAGCTCTCTTTTATGATAACATATTTCTACAAGGGCATGTTATGTAATTATATGTATATAACATACACTAGCGTCGCCGAAAATATAAGTTAATTTTTATAAAATACTACATATTTATTTGGGATTTTAGAAATATTCAACGTAAATATTGGTACATTTATTCAGTGGATTTGACTAGTTTAGGGGAGTATGCTGTTGATTATGAGACTTTTTAATATTTTACGTAGAGATGTAAACACTTTTGGTTTACTATCGTGTCACCGATCAATTGTATAATCAAATGATCTTCATACTTCCTTTTAATACACATGTATTATCTACGTACAGAAATAAAAAAAATTGGATTCTTACTAATAAAATAAGATAGAATTGTTATTCCATTTAGTATTTTACAAATTATTAAATGTTATATACAATACATTGATAAAAAATTTGGTATATCTGAAGTAGTTCCAAAACTTCTTTGATTACAAATTACATATACAACAGTTTATTTTCGAAATACAACTAAAATTAATTGTTGTATTCAATATTACTTCAAGATTAACTACAAATATTTATAAAAGTGGGCAAATAGAACATCAATATATTTTGTTCATTAAAAAAACAGTTCATTTGTAAATGAGATTTCAGAACCTAATTTAATTGACCTTGAATTGGAGCTGAGCAGCTAATTTACTGTTCCCAAACCTTTTAAGTAACAATTTTAAGTGTATCTAAAAGCTTCCTTTAGCATGTGGCCTCTTGTAAGTTCGGCAAAATATGATAAATTTAAATAACCGATACAGTTAAAAAGGTCTCCTCTTAGAATTAAATTATACATCGCCTTCACAAAAGATACTTAACACTTCATGTGCTGCGTGAATATATTTACGATATCATGCTTGATAATCGACATTTGATTGGGATTGGGAAAGAATTAGGGAAGTTTGGGGTCTAGAAAATGCCTACGGGTCCTTTAACCTTCTTCCACATATTTGAGGTCCCTTATGTTCTCTTATGCCTTCCTCTTGCGGATAACCGATGTCAGCTATGCTACTTATTGATGTAATGCTAAGTAGATGCTGCTATATAGACGTTTCAGCCATTAATACTTTAGAGAAGTTATCATTAAAGGAATATTTTTATTAAAAAGGCATTTGTAAAGTACAAGAACATACCATGTTATTTTTAATTAAATGATCGAGAGAAATAAATTTAAATTATTAATGTGCTCATAAATGTATTAATAGAATCTGAACTAGGATAATATTATTTTTAATTTAAAACTTATTAAGCTGTTAATAACGCTCGCGGGACTTAAACCTGCAACTGCCGAAAAACCTTCCCACCACTTGAACTATGTAATAAATGACATACGAGCTTTATGACAAAAAATATTATCAAAAGAACTCTAAGTAGAAAATATATTGCCTTAGACACTTAAACAGATTGATATATTTGACGCCTTATATTAGGTACATCCAGGTCACACATCGTATTGTTAAATGTGTTCTCTGTCGATACTCTTGCTATTTATTTCATACATTTATCACGTGAGTCAGGCTACTTTACCAACTAATTATTCGACGTCAAATGTTAAGTAAAACAATTCATTAACTTTGTGTATTAAAATATATAAGACGAATTTGACAAAGTAAACTAAGGACAATTTTTGAAAACTTTTGTTTTAGTTTACTAAATTTAATAAACTTCGTCCATAATACTTAAAGTTTTAAATGTTAAATAATTTAAGACTTATTGAAATGTGATACATGAGATTGGAAATTTCAGTTCGATATCTATCACATTACAAATATGTGGAACGTAGCGATATCTGAACGTTGGAGGAATGATTTGGCAGATTTAAGCGATCGATCATGTATGCGTACATCATTTCAATATTTGATATTAAGGTTGTCTGTATATTAAAAGAATTTAATGTTAATATACGTAAAAGTACAGATAACTAATAAAAATTTTACATGATTAAGTGCGCCGTGATTATCGCTATTCATAAACCCGGCATATACAGGTAATGCTCTTCTCCTCAAGTAAATGTAACTAAATTATCCGGCACGTGTTCTAAGCATGTGGTTTAATTCTATTACAAGGCACTGTTCAGCGGAAAAACTCTCAAAATACTAAAAGCTTCAAGTGCTAGTCTCAAATGTATTTTATATTGATATTAATATAATCAAGTTCCACTCATGTTGTGTCGCAGGTGTTTTTTAAACGGTTTTTGACATTAAAATTACGGAATTGTAAAATAATTGTTAGTTTGTATGTTTAGAGTTGGAAACATTTAATTTATTTGATTTATTTTATTATTTGTATACTTTTTATTAAAACATGATAGACATTTTGAAAAAGATTACTTTACATCACTTATATAACATTCAAATCTTAGATTTATGTAATTATCTACATATTTTCCAATAAAATGTCTACAATATGTATCGCTGGTGAGAAAATAATATATAGTTCTTAGAAACTAATTTGATTGCTTTGCATTTATTGCAAATTGCATTGCTATTATAAATGTTTACCTAATTTAATGGAGTGCTTAGAACTTTCCGACCCTTTAATATAACACGACTCGTGATGAAAACATAATTGAATATAAAGCTATTATCATGTAACTGTAATTTCTAAGTTTATTACAATGATACATTTCAAACCACAAATTAACTACTAATAACATTTTAATAATACACATTGTACGGTCCAATTGTATTAGTTCTGACTGTTGGTATTTAAGTAATGACATCTGATATTAGTATAATCATTGTATTCGTATGTTAAAATGTTAATAGTTTCTTTTCTTTCCCCGTTCATATTGTCTTTAGTAAAAAGAAATACTTTTTAGTGTTCTATATACTCTTTATAGCTTTTAAAAAACCAGAACCAAATAAGTTTTAATAAGACTTAAATCAAATTTTTAATCAATATTTAATCCTAAACCGCACAAAAACTCATCAAAAATGTGATGAAAAAGTGCTTTTTGTAAGTAATCTTAGTAAAGAATCAAAATATAAATCTAACACCGCAGGGAAGTCAAATTCAGAGAATCTTAAAATGTGGTAGGTTCACCTCCGAGTACGGTACGGTACGGCACTCGTATGTTCCATTGTCATTGAATGAATTGAATGTTGACGATCTTTGAGTAGAATTTTACATCGGTCTGGAAATACACTTAAGTGCTATTTCGATAATTCTTGGCAGAAAGTTTTCTAAGGAAGAATGGGTTTCTTCGAAGTAGAGATTGTATTGCGAGCGGGAAAGTGCATTGTGGTAATATGAATTACGACAAGAATCAGATTAAATAGCTCCAGAACAACATTCATATAAATGCAGTACAAAGTGCAGAAAGTTGCGACGCTTTAATCTAAGAAGAAAATGGGAAAATAAAAATATATATCATAGAGAATGGGAACTCAAATGTCCGATAAAGATAATATTTTATGTTTTACAAAACTTGTATCCAATTTCAATTAATCTTAAAAAAGGATTTTTTTTATCTCTATACGTCGAAACAATGTACGAGAGAAATAGATCGGTTTTTAATGCCTATTTGTATTACCAGAGGCATAAAATATTCAGGAAGCGTAGTAATTTATTCAACAACAGAAACCGCTGCTTGGCTTTTAGAACCTGTTTCAAATCCGCAAAAATGAAAAATATATATGACTGAATATCTGTCGTTATGAAAGTAAAATAAAAAATGTAAATGTAAAACTTAAATTAACAATATTGTATGTGATTGATGAAGTGATTCTTTATTGAGTATATACTCGTACGTAGAACATTTATCCTATTCGAATATAGTATTATTATTACATTATCATTAATTAATATGATACAAGTATGTCGAACGGTAATCTAAACGACTCTAAGTCAAATTATTTGACATTGACAGTATTAATGTAAACAATTAATCTTTAAATTAATTATGTTTTCAAAACGCATGGTTTGGGTAATATGTTTTTCATAAATTTAATATTTTTCCTAAATTAAATTGACAAAAAAAAATCCGTGCCCGCAGGGGGACACGCGTGGGTAGACCTCGTGTGTAACTCGTTTCAAATATATAACTCACTACCTAAGAATAACACATGATTCCGTTGTTTACATCAAAAATTTTCAAGCAAAAAGCGGTTTTTATTTTTTTCTCGGAAAAAGGTATCTTTTTTGGAAATACTTTTGGTTCTTAAATTTAGAGTAAAAATTAACCTTTCTATTAAAAATATTTGCGAGGAGGGAATATTTACCAGAAAAAAGTTGCCGTGGTTTTACCTACCTTAAATTTTCAAGCTAAAAGTGGTTTTAATTTTTTTTCTCGGAAACGGTACCTTTTACGGAAAAACTTTTGATACCTAAATTTAGAGTAAAAAATAACCTTTCTATTAAATATACTTGTAATGTAAGAATGTTGACCAGAAAAAAGTTATGAATTTTTTTCCAGAAATTATCGGTTTTTTTACCCCCACCCCTAAGTTATTGAAGTTAGGTTTTCGGTTTATTTACATTAGTTATAGGTATTCATCAAAGACATCATATAATATGAACGCGATTGATATACTTTGTACAGGGAAAAAGTTATGGTCGAAAAACTGAAATCAGAAAAAGTGAGGCCCTAGAGCCCCCTGTAGCCGGATTTCTCTGGTTAACGAACTTGACCTTCGTTTTTGGATGGTTGATTTTTGTGCAAAGTTTGAAAGCGATCCCTGCTGACAAAAGTCGAATCTGGACGCACGCACGCATTTATATACATATATATATATATATATATATATATATATATATATATATAAACTTTTTTGACCAATGGTCATTTCGGACTCATTTGGAAAAATTTCTTCACAGGGGGTCATAAGAAGACCTCCTGTGAAGAAATTTTTCCAAAATTCGAAAGTCGGGTACAAATGAATGGGCAGACCGAATTCTTCGAGGTCTACCCAATATTAGCTTTCTGCAGTCATTCAGTCATGCCAAATTTAAAATTTAATACTTGTCCATCCGCGCGATTATCGTCTAAATGATAAAAAGATATTAAATTTTTACTTAGGTATTTTGTACCCGAAAAGAAACAGAAATTGTATTTAACATATCTTTATGTACTAATATGTATATGTAATTATCGATTTCTGGAAGATTTGTATGGATATATTTTCACAGTACAGTCAAGAGTAGTAATTGAGTATCATGTAAATATTTATATATTATTTAAATGAAAATACTTATATCACTAATAGTCCCACTAAATTGCACAAATGGGTTTATTAATACTCGTCAATATAAATATTTTTTAATTATTTATATTTTGACGACAATATTTGTGGGCCTATTTTAATTTAGAGATTATCACTATTTGAAGCTATTAGAATAAATAGAATTATTAATAAATATTGAGAAGCCAATAGTCCCACTCTCCCGTAGTAATACCTCAAATTCATATATTTCTTCAATAATCTATGAAACATTCATATTACAAAGTTTGGCAACCTTGAGATTTGTGAATGTCTGTGACACCTGTCACTATGACATGGTTTTGTTTGAACTCAAAGGGTTCCAAACCCTATTCGTAGAACGCTGGCCTTCTGCCAGAAACTTCAAGCATTCAAACTAAATTATCAAACTTACCAAACTACTTCTTTACCTTCCTACCAAAATAGAGTAGTATTTTGGGAAATAAAAACTTTTAAAATATTTTAGTCAGTGATCAAAATTATCATTATTTTAAAGTGAATGCATAATTAGTTTTTTTTTTACTCAATCTAATGTAATATATTCAAAATGTTTACTGATATTAACAATAACTATATAACTGCTATTAATAATAATATATGCTGCTGTTAATAATAACTAAATATTTATTTATTTAGTTATTTCAACACATACAATAATTTAAACGAGTGATTGGAAAAACTAATATCATTTAATAAATAAAATGGTGTTTATTTTGAATATAAAATCAATTGGAATGAAATAATCAATTACTGTTATTAGCATATGGTTAGAAATTAATTAAAACGATGAATTTTAAAATGAAATTACGCTACACCGACTTAGCCGTTAAGTGAATGAACCAAGAGACTTATTATACTGCAGCAAAATTGAGTACAGCTGCATACAAAGTTTCTCAGTAAGGCAAACAATGTGCTTATATTCGCTTCGAGCTTGAAAATTACAAACAGAAAATTTTAATTGATAAATGTCGTTAGTCTCTCACAAGCAATTTAAGTTTGCTTCGTTTCTTCAAGTTTTTTTTAGTTTTTATTATAATCATTTGTTTGGGTAATTTTATTTCTTTTATAAGATAATGACAGTTTTTATGTATAATTTCTTTTTTTTAAGTTATTTCAATTGAAATATTAGAGTTTTTAAATGTATTTAAAAATATATATATATACATTTAATGGATCCAACTATTATTGAAATATTTATTATTATTCCTTTTTTTTCGGTGCAAAACACACAAACAAACATACCTCGATGTGATTACAACACGCATTACACTGTTTTGATTCTGATTTTTTATAATCAAACATATTAAAGAATCTTATTTAGTTTTTAATGTTTTTTACAACAACAAAAAAACAGAATTTATTAAATGACAGATCAAAACTCTGGATGAAATAACTTTTTACTAAAATAAGTTATTCAAATCCGGTTCGTCCATTTACATAGATAGATAATTATATTAGATTATAAGAAATGTATTTATTAGATTAAATTAGACATTTAAAAGCAGTGACATAGTCGCTACATCTAACACCTCAAGTCGTATGACATGGTTAAAGATCAGTGGATCTTAATGTTATACATTTTGAGTTTAATTAATTCAATCCTGATCCTCGCCTTATTCGAAATCGTACTTTCAAAATCAATTTGTTGTTTCTTATAAAATTTTATAAAGAATATTAATATTTAAATACGAACATATAGTTGGCTCCTAAATACCATTTTTTTTCTTAACGAAAAAATTAACATAACTTTTTTAAAAAAATATGTTTAAGCGGATTACTTTAATAAAATAAAACACAAAAATAAATCAATAAACTAAAACTATTTTTATCTGGAACCGTATTTTTATCGTAGTATAAAAACACTATAAAATTCTATACCATACATATATTTCATTTATTTGACAAGCAAACTGACAACAAAAGCGTTAAATTTGTATTGATAAATAATGGATCCTATACCATTAACTATATAGGCGGATATTATAAAAGGCCTATCCTGTATAACTGATTGTTGTTCATAATGATGTTTGTACAAAAATCAAGGTCTGATTTATTGCTAACATAAGAATATAAATATTTTTCAATGCTTACTTAATAAAGTAAATTAATCATCGGTATTAATAAGAATTATTGCAATGACGCTTTGCTGTATTAAAAATAGTAAGTCAAATGAAACAAATAAGATTGCAACGAAGTCTCCGTAACAAGATAGTGTTGTCGAAAACTTTAATTCATTAATGAACAAATATATGTTATATGTGGAAGGTGAAATCGCCTTATATATTCTTAGTATTTATTTACATCTTTAAGATTGCATTGCATTGCTATTGCATTTTCTAATGAATGGCATTATACACATTTGCATTTTGTTGAATCGAACTGATTATGTAAACAATTTTATATATGAGAGTAGGAAGACAAAATCTTTAAAGTAAACATCCGAGTTATTTGTTTTTATATAAAAGTGCAGGCGTACGAACTCAATAAATATATTAGATGAATAGTGTTATTCATTTTCCATGTAAGGTGGATGGTTCTCACTTGATATGCAGGTGAGGTCCTGAGGGAACTATCTGGTATTTCCTGAGCCGGAATATTCTGTTATTACCATTCCCAATAAGTTAAATTGCTAGCACACATTAGACTGATTAATATTGAGTAATAGCTTCAATATTACACATGATTGTCTTTTATAAATCATAGCTTGAGAAACCGACGGGCAAAAAATATAGAATAATCAAATATCACAATCAATTATTAAAATATAAAACCAAATTTTTCAAGCGAAATTTTTTTACATTGAGGTACATAGGACTGTTATTTTTTGGTGATTATTGCACAACGACATGAGTTTTTATTTCACTTTTTTTATAAACCATCGCAATAACCATCGCTATAAATATGCAAAATTTCATGAAGATCGGTAAAGCCGTTTTCATGTCAAACCCGGTCACGGGATGCGAAAAGTCTCACATAGACCGCTCCGCTCGCTTCGCTCAATGATATAAAGTAATTATGTACTTTTTATTGATAAAAGATTCTTATCCATTTTATAGTTTAAAGTTATGAAATGAAATCTGAAGCCCTTTATTATTAAAACGAAATAAACCATATAATACGATACGTGTAAGATATTCAATATATATAAAAAAAGATTTCACTCGTTGATAAAATGCTGCTATTAGAATATAGGAACATAAAACCGCGTTTGTTTTGGGCTTGAACTACAAGTAAGCTCCGGCCATAAGTTGATACACACATTGTCATGTCACTGTTTGATCAACTATGATTGTAGTTAATCTATGTAATGTAAATGTATTAAAGTGTATTATTATTGTATTAATAGGTTTAAGAATTTACAATTACTTAGAACAATTGTTATTACTAAATTTATCTTATTAACAATCTAAAAGATAATGATGTGACATATTGGTAGAAGCCATCTTTATGATATTAAATTATTATGTCGATGTAGTGTTAAGTGTGTTATACAAATATGTTAATTATGGCACAAACATATTTAGAAATTTAGTGTCGTTCAGAATAATGATTTTGTTAGTATTAAAATTATTGATATGTCTAAGGTTATGATTAAGTCTGTAGCTGTTGAATTAGTATATGTACGGCTCCGAAGCCGACTCCGAAGGGGGTACGAGATAGTGCGGTACACTTATACTAAATACAAATAAAAGAGAACAAAGAAATGATATTCAAAATAGATTCATTTATTTACTAAATGTTGTAAAAAAGAAGTAGCAAATTTAAAATTTCTAAAGGAATTTTCGTATATTTTTTATATTGAGACCACTCGAGTCATTAAAAATTAGTGGCTCTTTTAGTTTGCGAGAATAGAAATATAAATTCAGATTGAATCAGAACCAAAGAGCACAAAGCTATTGAATGCTCCGTAAATAATTCGTAGGCACTGCCGGTGGCGCAGAAAATTCATTAACTCTATGGATTTCCATTACGAATCTTCTTCTCGCAGACAGAAGACTCAATTTCATTGTAATTCAATTTCAAAAAGTACTTTATACTTTTCCATTTGGGACTAAAATCTTAATATAAGAAATGAATAATAAAGTATATAATAATAAATGTTTTACTATAATTTCTCAAGTTTTTAAGCGCCTGAAATTTTATATTGATAATAGTGATATGGAATTTAGTTTGTTCATCTTAATAACATATAAATATGTAATGGAAAAAGAACATTTGCTAATTTTGCCTTGACCTTTTTACTTTTTTTATTACTTCTTACTTATAATTCTTCTTCGTCAATTAGCAAACAACTAATTACAAACTTCTTAAATCATCTTGGAGAATTCACAAGATTATTTACTTAGCAAACATTTAGCTACTAAAATTAAAACTGTAGGTAACAGCTAAAGTTTAATGTTTATTTAATATACATAATGTAAACATGTATTAAATATATATAATGTAAATATATATTAAATATATGTAAATATATATCAAAAATAAAAGTTTTGGGGAATCATAATGAGGAAAATATATAACCTTTTTGAATCTATAGAAAAATAAGCAAAAACCTATTCTTCTGAATATTATCCAATCTTTGCAAAAGTAATTTTGGGAAGATTATAAAATAACTAAACTGATTTAAAATAGTTTTCTTCCTAAGAAGTGTTATTCAGAAGCTAGTAAAAATATTCTAATATCTGGAAAGAATTATTCACTTCTAAACCTTAGGTTTACCACAGTTAATTCAGAAATGCAAAGAGTCTGTTGATAAAGGTTACGTTGAATAATCCGGATAATAACTCGAATTTAATCAAATAATTCGAATTTCAATAGTAACGAATATAAAATACTAAACTTTTGCCAGCGACTTCTTATACCATCTCTCCTTCAGAACAATATAGTTTAAAACCTGAGATCTAAATAAATCGTGGTATTTTTACGTAAAAATAAGATGTAATCTACATAATGAGCTAACATCATACTCAATCTCATAAGAAAATCTTTTTCAAGCTTAAAGGAGTTTATAATAAATTCCTGAGATGCTCCACTTTAACAACTTATGGTTTGACTAGGAAAAATATGGTATAATTCTTAGTTCAATACTAATTTGTCAATGCGATGTTTGTTTAATCGAGACTAGTTGCTTCTATTTTTTTTTTATTTTGAACTCAAAAATGAAATATTTTCAAGTTACAGTGTGGAATCCAACTTCGCTATATGTGTAAGGAATATAATAAACTCTCCTGCTTCATATAATATTCATAAGCATAATAATGTCGAGGGATAAAATCAGGGAAATAACTTTTGTGATACTCCACATCCTGGGAGGCGACTTTTGTGTCTAATAAATTTAAACAATAACCATTATCATATTGCTATAGTTGTAGTAACCTAACAGCTGTGGGGAAAAGACTTTCTTATGAGGATTCAACTGATCATTGTAAGAGTTCAATTAAAATTAAACGTCCATATTGTAATTTAGGAATGATCATCATTTATCTTGAAATAACAAAAAATATTCTTATAAAATACACAGTCACATTTGTTGAACATCATTTCCTTCAGCATAGTTTAGATCTCTATTAATGACTCTGAGTTACTTTGTTCCTGAGACGTGTCATATAAAATTTATTTAATACCGGCCGTAAGAATCGTAGTGTAATGGTATATAGAGTATAACTTTATTTATTAAATAAGACATCGTCAATCTGTTTTTTTAACAACGACTTGTAATACAGGAGACTAGCACTATTAATCAAACAAAAAAACACAATCTTCAGCATTATTATACTTACTTAGATAAAACTTTAGAAGTCTAAAAGATCTGAAATTGATAATAATTGAAATTGAAAAGATCTGATATCGAGATTGATTGTAATTTTTATGAAGAGTAAGTACCTTTTTAATATTTACACTATTTCATAAAATAATAATTTAAGATAATTATTTCTACGATCTACTATTTTATATTTAATAATTATAATGCTAAGGTTTTTGTTTTTTTTCCCCTATTATATATTTCCAATTGAAAACTATATATAATCTTGAATTTTAATTTTTCACAAAATTATACTGCCTTAGAAAAAGCATTACTTACTACATATTATTGCATATTATAAATAATAAAATTATATTAATTTCAAGCATTATATTTTCTTTTCGTTAAAAAACCGCGTAAACGTTTAACTGTAATTTGTTTTTATATTATATTTATGGTTATTTAAAAGTTGCTTTTAAAATCTGCTTGAAAATCTTGGCAACAAAACTCTTTGCCGAATATATAAGTCAGTATTTATGGGCCAAGAAATTCCGGATGGAATAGTGCTTGGTTTTCTTAAAATTTAGCTTATTTACCAAAATGTTATTAATATAACCATCCGAGACACATTTATGGGGCAAAAAAACGACTCTTAAGAGGATTGTTTTAATTAGAAGTGTAACTAAAACCATGTTTTTTTTTTAAAATTAAATATACCACATATTAAAAATAAAATGAGCCTTTATTTTCCTTGCAAAAGACTAGACCATTTAAGGAATTTTAGTTTTTTTTTTTGTAATGTAAGAGGAAGGCAAACGATCTGGCGGGTCACAGATGGTACTTGATCACCGCCGCCCATGAACTCCTGCAACATCCGAGGATTCACAAGAGTGTTGCCGACCTTGAAGATAGGAGTAAACGCCTTTTTTGAAGGTACCCGTGTTGTACCGATCTGGAAATACCGCCTAAGGGAATTCGTTCCACAAGCGAGTGGAATGTGGAAAAAAGGTCCTTGAGAACCGCACAGTGGAGGATCGCCATGCATCCAGGTGGTAGAGATGGTAAAGTAGTTGATAGCGCGCTGTGCGATGAAATTCGGCGGTAGGCATCAGATCCAATAACTCTTGGTTACACACCCCGTGGTAAATGCGGTAGAAGACGCACAGAGAAGCAACGTCTATACGCAATGCCAAAGAGTCTAGCCGTTTGCAGATCACTGGATTCCCAACAATCCGAACGGCTCTCCGTTGTACGCGGTCAAATGGTAGAAGCTGATATTGGGGTGTTCCGGACCAGAGTTGAGAACAGTACTCCATGTGTGGCCGGACCTGCGCTTTGTAGCGCTCTATTGATCACGCCCAATTTTATCAAGACCAACTTAGCCTTGTTCTCCAGATGACCACGAAACTGACAATCGCTCGAAATGTCGAGACCCAGTATTTTAATACTTGGCGAGGCAATGAGGGGAGTGCACTAGAAGAGCGGTGATACGACAAATGGGGTTTTCTTAGTGGTAAACGCGCAAAATTGTGTCTTCAGGGGATTGAACTGAACGTGGTTCAGTTCACGCCACTCAGAGACCATCCCCAAGGAAGTTACTATAGAAGAAACAAGTTTCTTTCGGCACTCGTCGTCGTTTTCCGGAGAGAAACCTGCACGGCCAGAATATACCGCATCCCCAGTGCTGTTATCCGCATAACAATGTATGTTGGAGATATCCAACATATCATTGATGTGCAGGAGGAACAGAATTGGGGATAGCACGCAGCCTTGGGGTACACCAGCGTTCACGGGCTTGGGGTCCGAGCAAAAACCGTCGAGAACGACCTGTATGCTCCACCCAGTGAGGAAGCTAGTGATTCACTTGCATAAACTCTCGGGAAACCTATAGTTAGGTAGCTTCGAAAGAAGCCCCTTCTGCCATACACGATCGAAGGCTTTCGCTATATCCAGACTAACTGCCAGACCCTCTCCCTTGCTTTCAATAGCAGCTACCCAACGGTGCGTAAGATATAACAGAAGATCACCAGCCGATCCACCACGGCGAAAGCCATGTTGTCGGTCATTGACTAACTGGTGATCCTCGAGGTAGGTTAGGAGCTGTTTATTGATAATGCTCGCCATTACTTTGGAGAGAAGAGACCTAATGGCGATAGGTCTGTAGTTAGCTGGGTCCGAGCTATCACCTTTTTTAGGGATCGGTTGGACAAGGGCACACTTCCATAAGACCGGGACTACGCCTTTAAGGTAGGAATACCGAAATAGGCGCGTTAGCACTGGTGTCAACTCAGGGGCACATGTTCGTAGCACAACTGAAGAGATACCATCTGGCCCACTCAACTTATGAACTTCCAAGGAAAGGAGGGCTTTTCGGATGAGTTTTTGCCGAAAAACTATTTCCGGCAGAAAGCTTGGTCACCGCGGGATGATAGGCGATGTCTTCCCCTGGTCGTCCAAAGTCGAGTTTGAGGCAAAAAGGGTGCCCAAGAGATCGGCTTTCTCTTTTGCCGTGTGGGCCAGAGAGTCGTTCCCAGTGAGCATGGCGGTAGGGTTGGTTGACAAAAGTTTCCCAGGGTGGCTTTAGACAGCGCCCAAAACTTGCGCGTGCCAGGCGGGTACTCTGCCAGCTGATCCCCAATTTTGAGGGCGTGCTTGAACTTTGCTCTAGCAATTTTCCGTTTGAAGAATCTGGAGGCACGATTATATTTCCTCTTCAGAACTCTAGAGTTCTGATCCTTAGTGACTAACGCATTAGCTCAAACTTGATAAGCCTGCCGTTTGCCAGCTGCTGCAGCCCTGCCAGACGCTTTTTCCTTAAGCTTTAAGAAGGATAAAAAGCAGCTTCTCTTAGGAGAAACAAAAAAGACTAAATGAAATTTAATACAGTATATATTGATCGACTTAATTATATGCGAAATACATTTTAAATATACATAAAATAATTTGAAAATGTAGGATAGATAATTAATTATAATGAGGCCTATTTTCTTTTTTTTTTTTACCAAAATCTAAATCTTAAATCACCATGTGGTGTTGGACGCTCCCCAAAGCAACTAAAGAGAGCTTACTAAGAAATATTTTATTTTTATAATTATATGTAAGACCAATACTAGAATTTCAATATTGTATTTATGTAGACTACAATATTACATATATATAGACTAAATGAATATTAAGGCTGTCAGACGTTGATTTTGATTTTTCTTTCAATTACTATATTTTGCACCAAAAGTTTATATTACTGCTTCCCAGCTTCTTGTTGGGAATTAAAATATTTGCACGTATTCTTAGTGACCAGGAAATGCTTGTTACCTTTCCTAAAAGTATTCTCTTAGAAAATCCTGTATTCCTATGTCTACGATTCGCACAGCGGTAAAGAGGAGACAACTAGATTATTTGAGTATTTCAGTGAGGCTGTTCATATGGCTCTGCATCAATACCCTTCAGCGCAGTTCATCTTTCTGGTGGACTTTAATGCCTGCCAACAAGACTGTATGTTCCCGTACCAGAAGATCGACCATGCTGGAAGAGAAGCGCGGAACTTTGCGTTGTCCTTCGACCTCTTTCAGCTGGTGAGGCAAGCGATAACACTACTAGATGTAGAAGGCCATACAGTCAATCGCCTGGACCTTCTGCTGACAACTGATCGGAACAGGTATCGTGTAGGGGTCACCTCCACCTTGGGAAACTCCGATCACTGTCTCGTAAAATCTATGTTTACATATTTCCAACCAGGTTTCGAACCACATTGTGTTAGGTGTGTAACTAACACTATTTAAAAAAAATTAAATGTAATTATAGTTTTTCTGATCATGAATTTCTAAATGTTTATAATAATGATTGTGTACTGTTTAAATATTCAGCACGCACTTCGAGTTTCAAAGCTATTATAACCACTGGTCAGTTGCCATTTTAGTCGCCAGTTCCGAATGTTACAAAAAAAATTGTAAAAGCGTGCATCCATGAACCGCACTTGATACTTTTGTACATTACAATGTAACTGGTACATTTATTTAACTATATGAAGTAACCAAATATCATACAAAAATAGGTCAGTTTTCAATTATAATTTCTTATATATTAACTAAAAAGGGAATCCTCCAAAAATATTTTTAATCCAAGGAGTAAACGAATCACTTATTGTGTATCACTGAAATATTATGTACCTATAACAAATGCCTATAAAATGTAAATATGCAATAATATTAATACATACAATTTACAATAACATTGTGTTGAACGCAGTTTTATAAAATAAGTATGTTGTATTTTTTTTAAAATGTTTTATGAATAATTTTAAAAAAAAGAACATTATCATAATCACGAGACATTCCGTTATCGTTATTTTGCTTGGAATAACGTAATGTGATAATTTATTATTCATGTTAATTTTCTTTGTAACGATATAGATTTTATTAAATAACCTATACTATTGACAAATTACAAAAATTCTGGACAAAAATCTTTTGATATTTTGTGCTCCAAACAAAATAAACTTTTTGTATCATTTTATCATATATTTTTTTATTTAGAGTTCTTATTTTTATTGTAATATTTTAGTAAGCAACATACATTCCACGTAGTGGTTAGTGGTTAAAAGCCAAGGACCTATTATAGGTGTATTCACAGATGTCTTTGAGTTGTTGGCATTTGAAAGATTGATTAAAGTGTATTAAATATTAAATAAAAGGAAGATCCTAAAGATCTCAAAGCTTGGTCAGCCGTGATTGTTTTTCCCGAGTTAAATTCTTCAGAGAGACATTTTAATACAAAGTGCAAATTTTATCTATCGGATTTTTTAAATATCATTTTACGTCTTTAAATATTTTTTATCGTCACCGGTCTCAGGGTTTTTGTAAAAAAATGTTTTTGTGTGTTAGTTTACCACTATTCTCGATAATTGCAGCTATTTTAATCTAAGTCTTGATACAATTATTAAAATGATAAGCAAATTTAATATGAATAATATTATTGTAATCAAAATCCATGTTGATATCTCACTCACCTGTCTTTATGTTAATTATTTTAAAAGAGTATCTCAAATGATTATCTTAATTGAAAGAAAGCTTAGCAGGTTTAATTCCAGTAAAGTGAATCATTTCTCAACACTGCTCTTCTCTTATCCGAGCTCTATCTAACTACTTCTCAGTGAGTTACGGGCTAGATCAAAATAAGGCTGCTTTCAAAGGTTAAGTTCTTTTCTTAGTCGCCTTTTCTCTAATTTTACGATGTGCTCATTTAATCGTGTTTCGTATTTATTACATGTTCTATATTTTAGACAGACACTTTACTACTTTACCTACCTCACCTTGCATATGTATGTATGTATGTACATATTATTTTATAATAATATTATAAAGGAATACAAAATAAATATTATTTTACTATTAAAATAGTCATAGAATTAAAATTTTTTCGACACAGGCAAAAATCTATATTGTAACCTTTAGAAAATATAGGTAATCACACGACTAAACCATTGTATACACAATTTTAAACGAATAAACATTTTTTCTCTTCATTTATTATTTTACTAAATAATAGACAAAAAAGTTTATACTATCATAAGACATCTGTCATGTATTTAAAAAAAATATACCCTTTTTATATCGAAACCTATTTCATAGTTAATCAAAAAGTAACACAGATTTAGGAAAAAAAAATATTGGAAATTATCGCTTTATATTCAAACAAACATTCCGTCTATTTTTTGTATCCAAAATTATAACACAACTAAAAGATAATTAATCTAACCGTTTTAATTACTTTGCCCTAATGCCTGTTGTAGTTTATAACTATAGAAACATTTAAAAAAGAAATCTTTTTATCAAACTAATTTATATTTCCTCAATCTTCTGTTAAATCATTTACAACAACACAAATGACTTCCAGTGAAGTGAAGTTGTCAGCTGGATATTATTAAATGAACGAGTGCGGACGAGAAGTTATTAAATATAAATGTTAGACCAGCTCGAGAGATCCGATGCATCAATGCCGCGAGACGGGAAAATTTATTTCTCACATTCATTTAATTAAAGCTTTTAGAAAAGTACCCTTATACACATACTGTTCTTTAAGCTATTTTCTTCTTTATTTGAAAATATTTTTATAACATTAAAATTTGTAAATGATCTGGTCATTTGAAAGCTCCTCACATCACCTGCCTAACTAATTGTCCTCACAAAATACCTAATTTTTAATAAACTATTAAGTTTTACTTCCTCAACACTGTATGAAGCTGAACAAAATATTACCTTTAACATTTTATATTTTCAAGCATGCGGTTATTTAAAGTAAAAAAAAATAGAAATAGTTAATGATTCTGTATGCGACAAAAATATACAACAGTATTTAAAATTTAATTTCTATGTAATTAGCAACGGGTTACGGAAGCATTGTGAATAAATGTAAATTTTATTTCAAGGAAGGTGTGAGTACTTTGGCAATTTATTTGGTTCCGTCGGACATTTGCGGGGAGAACCCATTACCGATAATATTGAACCTCCGTGTGGTCTGCGGAAGGTCTAATTAATAACGTACGAGTAAGTAACCACCTCCCGCTGACTTCAACCAATTTGCTGTTTATGGCCCTCTATAAATGTTAAATATTAAGAACTCAATTAACATTACAACTAACAATTATGGATAGAGACTGAATTATTTATTGGAATATTTTGAAGATTTTTGGTGTATCATTTATTCAAATTTATGTATCAAAAACGAGGTAAAAATATGTTGTTATTTATTTTTTGTATTTTAAGAAATCTATACATTATATGTTATATAAGGCGTTCTTAAATAATAACCTTCAATATTTATTTAGTCTCTAAATTAAAGTTAAAAGATGTCAAAGCGTCCTTTTCAAATTATTGGCTTTAAATTTATTGTCTCAAATATAATGCTATTAAAAAATTTTATTTTTAAATATAATTTAATAATTATAATTAATCCTTATCCTAATAAATATAATTAATTGATACTTACATCTCATCCCGAAATCGCGAACTTTACGCATCTTGAATTAATAAAATCCATGAATAAAATAATAATAAAAGAAATAACTAACATTATATTATTTAATCTAAATAAAATAAATGTATTAAAATAAAATACTTTTACAGCATTTGGACCTTCCATCTTCATTTATGAAATCAAATCATTCGTAACAAGTTCGACGACGAACTTTTGAAGAAACGCGGTGACTTTAGAGAAGTTGGAAGCTTTATCAAACACTATCTCAAACCACGAATCGTTTTGTTTTTGAATAACACTGTTATTTATTTAATTAAATCAAGTTATAAGGGCAGTTAAAGTTTAAATCTATCTTGTACGTCTGACATAGGCTTCAATAGACAAAACCTCTCGTAGCAGAAACTATAAATCCAACCAACGACTAGTTCGAGTCACACTCCACTCACACTCGGCTCACATTATCCGACTGTGTTGTACCAGTCTCATTTATTATCCGTCACCGAGCAATTCTTAGCTTGGCTTTGGTAACTTAAAAACAAAAAAAAACTATTATTTACAATTACACTTATTTCTAGTAAAAAACTGTTAAACTTAAATGTGGTATAAAGGTATGATAAAAAAATACATATATAAAAATAAAATAAGTTACACTTAATAATTTTTAAGTTTAGATAATTTGCTAGTCGTAATTTTGTTTAAAGATAATGTTAAAATACCATTTACTAGAACATTAATCTTATTAAATCTTAAGACCGTAGAACTATTCATATGGAAAAAAATTAAGTTATAAAAAATAAATAACGTAACAGAGTCAATATTTTGTCCTGAAGAAATGTGATTACACAATGCGCCAACTTTTATGTTTATTTTGTATAATTAGTTATATAATTCACTCATAAATGGTATAAAGATGGATGAAACTAAAAAGATTGTGCTAATAACTGTTTTCAATAATTGTTACTACATTAGTGGACGTAATACCTATCTATGCTTATTCAAAAATATAGAATTGTAGACTATGCTAGGATATGTTTACATACGAGATAGATAGATAAAATATTTCGTAGGTTTAAATTGCGTTAAAATCGATTTAGTTCGAAAGACGAAAATCACTTTGTAATTAACAACAATTAAGTTGATAGCACGCGAAAATATAAAAGGACAGACAAAATTTAAAGATTCTTAGGTATTTTTTGCAATTTAATATTACAAGAGTTCATGGTTGGCGGTGATCATGTATCATTTTTGACCCGCACGCTCTTTTGACCTCCTCTGACATAAAAAAAAATAATCTAAAAACCAATTGTTTAAAAAATACTACTGTGGTGTAAAAAAAGATGTGGCCAACTGTTTTAATATTTTTGATGGAATCGTGTATGTATAATGTTTGTATCGTGTAGTGGTTTAACATGATCTAATTACTATCGTAAATGGCTGCCAAACTGAACACAGTTGGACCGAGCTTAGCCCGGTTGGGAATTAATCGTTACACGATATAATCAACTGCTATTTCCCGTATATTCAGAGTAAAACGACGATATAATGAGAAAATTTAAAGTCTACATAATATGTACTATATCCAATTACTTTCATAGTTTTTTACTATTTCATTATTTTTACAATAGTTCAACGTATAACTTATATTTGTTATTTATGAAATATTGAACAAATTGACTGTTTATATTTTAGAACTTTCGGTTTTGTCATTTAGATGTCAATGAATTAATATTTATGTTTTCTCAACACAATTAAGTTTTTAGATTTTTTTTTTTTTTAATCCTTTATCAGAAAATGCGAAAATGTTGTACATGTTATTTAAAAAAGCAATTTTGTGTAGATAGTGTTGTGTGTGTGCCAATGAGGGTGGCATGATCATGTCTGATTAAACCCTCTTTTTTCTCAAATAAAGATATAAAAAAAAAAAAAAAACTTTTTATCAAACAATTAACTTTTTTATTTACTACGGTTATATTATCCGAACGATTAATAATTATTTTCAATTTTAAAATACTTTATAAAAAAGACTACATTTTAGGATCAATATCATACAAATGTCACTTCACAAGTACAGCACAAACATTAGATAAACATTAAATTGACTACCACCAGATAACGATGATGTGTATAATTGTAAGTAAGCGGTTCGTCTATCAAATAGCTGATAGCGATCTCTGTTATAATACTTACATTGATATCTATTTGGACATGCCGTTGTTTATTGTGTGAAAGCCCTGAAAATGTTTTATATAAAAAAAAAATCATTATCACCGGGTTCCGAACAAATCTCTTTATTTATTTTAGACTTGATTTTTTTTGTATTATTTAAAAGGGTATAAATAAGGGTGGGGTTTGTTTAATGTCCTTGTTATCACTTTTTTAATTTTAAAAGTACATACATTGTTTTTAGAAACTTATTATAACAAAGTGAAAATGTATTTGGTAATTCCTTGTGATGTTTTTACGTTATGCTTTAATATTTAAAATTCTTAGACATATAAGCGACTTTCAGTAATCTTAACATTTTGATAAATAATTATTCTCTGCTATAAACTTTTCTTTACTAAATATAGCACTATAAAGCATATTATGTGAAGGCCGTTTACTTAACATTTAATGAGTACCACGTTGTAAAAGGAAGGCTGCGATTAAGTTCACTGAGTTGTGACATCGTAAATTCATTTCAAGTCTCGTCCGCAAAAGCTGTTATGAAGTACCCGCAAAATGTTTACTTAAGTTTACATGGAGTGCTCTGTCAGTAAATAGTAATAATTCAGCATCACACTTTGTTCTAATTTTATTTTCTAAAAATAATTTAAATTGTAAAAACTTAGATTTTGAATTGGTCAATAATAATATTGACTCGCAAAGGATATTATTAAAATAAATACAACATACTGAGTAATCGGTTCACAGTCATAAATACAAGTCAGTAAGATGTTACGCATACCGTTGTTTGGCTCAGATATATCAGCTTTGCGCAAATACCTCACGTATGTTATGTTCCTAATGCTGACTTAGTTAGTGTACAAATTTTAGCACAGTGATTCACTAAAACATACATGACATGACATGACATATAAATGCTGCACGATGGTTCGACGGCAGTGTATCTTAATATTATAGGTAGTGAAGAAAGTTGTAAGTCTATCAATTTCTTTCTTTAAGACGCATCTATTTTATCCAAAGAGCTGTTTCATCCGATAAATTTCAAGAGAACATACTTGTAGTTGTAACATGGTGAAAAATAATTTAAAAAAATGCAAGTTTCTAAGATCTACAGCACTCTAAAATAATATGTATATATAAAATTATTCTGGTTAATATCTTGTTATTACGGATTAATGTTCATAGTTTGTGTTATAAACTCAGCTTTTATTGAAAGTCCCAATATTGGATACAGTAAGGGATCCTAATAGATGTAGATTGCAAGTTTCAGAGAATTTTATTGTTGTTTTAAAATAAATAAATTATAATTTCCATTTGTTTCTTTTATTAAATAAAATTGTTTGTCCCCAATTACGGATTTATTTCCATAGAATACTGCTGACCACTCTCAGCTCCATCTGTATGGCGTAATAAAGATATTACAAGTACTAGTCGAGGTCGGGAGTCGACACACACATACTCGTATATCACCCTTTATTTATCAACCCGTGGTTGTACATAAATAACGCATCTGTAGTATGTAAACAGATTTTCTTAAAACACTGTTATATCTGCAGGGGTTTCTTTTAAACTGACCAAGAAATTTCTTCAGTATAGTAATATATACTTATTTAATAATTAAACTTTTTGTCAAAGTTTTCTCGTTCTATAAAGAGAGGTAAAGACAGTTTTCTTACTCAGATGTTATATTTCTTAATATGTGAAAGTTCTATCAGTAATATATAATATACATATAATAATTACTTTATAATGATATAATACTCATTATAATATAATAAACATTTGTTATAAATTAGCTGCGTATGTTTATTTACAGTACAATATGTTTCAAAGTATATATATATATGTCGCCACGTTGAATATTATTGAGAAATCAAATTTATTGATTTACATACTTATAATTATTTTAACAATCATTGTAAATGCAACTCATCGATATCTTTTATAATAATCGATTCCACATTTGTTGTTTACACATCCGGAATTGTTTATTAAGATGGCCGACGTAGGATTTCAGAAGTTGTGATTTTGACTATGTTTAATTGATGTATTGATAAATTTAATGTTGTTTGTAAACAACTTCTTAAATAATTATTCCTTCTTTATAACAGCATTTTATGAATTGTAATACTTAAAGCCGTCCGCATAAGAGTTACTTAAATAGAGTGTTTGATAGTATTAGGTAAAAAAGTATTGTGATTGACTTGCAATGATTCACTTGAAGAGAGGAGAATCTTTGAACAAAAAGGGTGTTTTATGAGCAGAGCTCAGTTTACTGCTGATTTTCGAGGAATACACATTGTCAGTTTGTCTAATTTAATTTAAATGTTATTCATTTAAAATAATAAATAATAATTAACTTGTTTCATTTTGTTAATATTCTCCTACCTGTAATTATTTCACTGTGATAATTGTGACTCACTTAACTAATATAAAATCATAGAACTATAGTTGGTATATCTTATTATAGTTATAGTTACAATAGAATCGATGACTACTATACAGTCAGCGATACTACCTTTTTTAAAAAAAGAATAATAATTCAATAAATTTCCGATGTATATATACTTTCATATTTATAATTTAACTAGGATCTTTATTATTCCTTGAGGACCACAGTTATTTTAACCGAATTAGTTAGTTACTGGTTGTGTAAAGGTTAAACTCTTTTTTAACCGAATTAAATTATGAATGTTGACAGATTTCACTGGTTGTGTTTTGCTTATAAAACTTTTAGATATCTTGCTTCCTAATTTATCCATCAAAATATATATTGAGTTAAGAATACTTTAATTTAATATCAGAACACCAACAATCACAGTAAAAACACCAAACACTTAGAGATTATATTATCAAGAAAGAACTTTACAAATAGGCTACAAAGTTCTAGAATACCTTACTTATTTATGAATGTAGCACGCGACAATGATCACTCCATATATCTTACATAAGCAATCAAGTAAGCTACAAAACATTCTCAAAGACTGTATTTTTTATAATTGCATAAAGGCCACTTAGTGAATTTAAATATAATTCTTACTATCACGTACTAAAAATGTTCAATTCTACATTAAGAAATTAAATTCTTGAACAGCAGGGTTGATCTTTAGTGCGTTTTTATCAAATACAATTATAGATAATTATTAGGTAATTTTGTGACAACTTTGTCGTTTTTAGTGGAAATTTTACCCACGACTGTACCATAATAAATAAAAATTTATCGAGAAATCAAATGTGGCAATGACCAAGTCATGTTCAATCTTTAATCGCTTAAGAGATCAAACTTCTTTATTATCTTTATTACTTAAATATACAAACAGTTAAAAATTTAAATATTAATCAAAAGCCTATGCACTGTAGTTACATTCCTAACATCGAAGTCTGAAGTTGTTTGAGTGACATATCTCTCAAATTTGTAAAACTTTGCCTTATGTACAAATTGTAGCATATCATCGTATATTATATTAGAAGGGGAAAAGGTTTCAAGATCTGATGAAAATCCATAGTTTTTAAAGATTCATGAAGAAGTCTTTTGAGTGTTTTTAAAAATTGAATCTTTAAGGAGTAGAAGAAATTAATGTTAATGTATGTATGAAAAATCTTGTTTGGAATATGTTTTCTGTATAAATTTGGTACGTAATATTGTCTTAAATTAAAATAATACATTTATAATTTGTCTTGACGGAAAAATCTCCTCCCTTCGAGAAAACACAAATGTAATATGTGCTTTATATAATCAAAGTGTGGTTACAGAGTACACAGAGTACATATACGTGGCAACAGATAGTTATAATTGACTAATAAATGTGGACATCATCATACTACCGCATGTACGTTAACATAGAATTCACTTTACTACAAGGTGCTGTGGTTCAATTATCAAGATCGATTCAGGTTCATCAAACATTACACACACGCTATTAATGTAAATTTTAGTGTACATTATATTGAAGGTTCCATCACATTAATTATAATTAAGCGCATTCTCCTGAAAATATGAGTCGATACATACAAAATGATTTCATATCTCCTAACGACTATATCCAATATTAAAAATAATCTTTGCGAATGTCATTTTATTCATAGTTTGTTTTTTTTATAGAAACTACAAAAAAAAACCATTAAACACAACAATAATCCCGTATAATTCAATAATCCCGTATAATTCAATAATCCAATAATCTATTTCATTTTAAAATAACCATAAGAAAAAGCCTTTGTGTTTTATTTATAAACGCACACCTCAGGGCAAGATTCAATTAGTTTTAAAAAATTTATTCAAATAATCACCTACTGTATAAATGCTAATATCGGATTTCTCATATTAATAATTTTTCAATAGACTCTTTCACATCAGAATGTTAGGGCGATTGTCGGAAAATAGCAGCGTTCTTAAGCTGTCTACTACAAAGACCCTAACATAAGGTACAAACGGTCCATTTTCGGCCGCGCTCATTGGAATTGAAACAAATAGCTTTTGGAAAAATGATTCAATAACTGTAAATTGAAGCTGGTATTGGTACAATGATTTATATTAAATTTCTACTTTCTGTTTGTTCGTTATGTTCATAAACCATACAATACAATACAACTTATACGAAATTTTGTTAATATTTAATTGCATATATTAATCTGTCTTTAGTTTTGCAATAATAATGTCGTTAACAGGAAAAAAACAACATAAAATAACATAATATGAACACTTCCGTATCTTACTTTTACTAAATAATTTAGTTATTACTTAGAATCTTGACTTGTTTGTAAAAAAGACTTTAAAAAGTTTTGTCCATGACATAATATGTAAAATAAAGTGCCATCAGTGTATTAGACTCTCAAAGCTTTCTGAATGAGTTATGTCATCGTTAATTCATCGCTTGTCGCAAGGTAACAAAAAAATGAAATCACATATTTATACAAACTACTGTAACTATAACTATGACTATTGCTCAATGCGATATAATTTTTTAAAATAATTTCTCCTAAAAGTATAAGATGAAAAACATAATACATAATACTACTGACTTTTTTCTTTTTTTACAAATTACACCTAGGTTACAAAATTTAAGAACCAAATCAAAGTAATATATCACGTAATACACCAACACAAAGAAATATTGAGAATGGCGACGATAATAAATGTTTTAATAACTCAGCTATAACCGATTTTTAATATGTTCATAATATATGATATAAATTATAATATTTACTTATAATTCCTTTTAAAGTATAAATATTTAAACTAAATATGATTTACTTTAAGACAACTAGAATAAATGAACTAGAAATTACAAGGCTAAGGTAACGCGAACTGCAATATATATTCAGAGATAAGATCAAAACTGTATGAGGAGAAATAGTGAATGGATCTTGAAAAATATGAGGGCTATTTTATAAATATATCACACAACGATGCCTGATTCTAAAATGTCGAAAGTGTTTGAAATCTTCTCTTCGGTCACGTTCCAAGTAATATGTTATTTCGTCATATATAGTAACGGTATTTGAAAACTTTTCAAACTCAAAAACGTTCAGAGAGTTCTTTTATTATTTTCCGATACTTCAAAGTTTTATTAACGATTTAAGATTATACTGATTTCTGGTCTATTGTGTGTTTACTTCACTAACAAAGCGGTAAGACAAAATAGATAATGGACTACGGTGGGATAGCATAATAATAAGTAACAGCCAAGTTCATTTTCTGCATTACAAGATTTTCTAAGACTCCTTGTCCTCTGTCTCTATTTGGCTTATCGTTTTTAAATCTTGAATATTTTATGTGCTTTCTATGGTCTGTTTATTTTAACCAACCAGCATCCATAATAACAAAAATAAATAAAAAATGTATGAATAGATTATTGCTATTTAATTCTATAAATTGTCTATTTTACGATACTTGTAATAAAATATTTTTTGAGGACATTTTGGACAAAAAAAAATTATAACCCATTCGCGATAGAGTTACGTTAGCAAAAGTCATTACAAAAAAGATATGAGGTCAGTCAATTTACGAATATTGTTATCTTCCTACAAATTTCGTTACAAAAGTAATTAATCTATTTCTATTGATATAATTTTGATGTTTTATTTTATGTAAATTAATTTTTAAACACAATACATTATATTATATTTATAAGTGGCCTATGCGAGAGTCCAAATCGCGTTCTATGGATCATCAGTTAAACTTACTAAGTAGACCAAAAAACTTTCAAAATATCATCATATTTTACTTAAACCAGAATATTCGTCGATTTATTTATATGTTATAGATATTTAGTTTTTCTGTGTTATTGATTAATTACCTAAAGAGCACATCTCTAACAATAAAGTCTTTTACGAACAACAGATTCGCGTCATATCTCAAGTGGTTTGAAAGATGGCGTCCTTTGCAATCTCCATTGTTGAAATATGCGTCGCGAATACAGTTGGGACTACGGTTGATTTCAACACAGACTTCTTTCAGATTTTCGGATCCAATGTGTTTATGCGCCGATCAAAAGAAGAAAGAGCTAGCTTCCGCAGCGTGTACAGTGCCAACAGTGAAACTTAGTGGTGATAGTGTGATGGTTTGGGGATGTTTCAGGAACAATAAAGCTGGAAATCTTGGGAGGTTAAGTGGAAACTAACTAAACTAAACTAAACTAAAAATGTTATTTATAAATTTATCGGGATACGGCCGTACCCTGTGGACTAAATCTGATTGGTTCAATTTCAGCAAGACAATGATCCTAATGATTTGTTCAAAACATATATACGTATAACATTATGCTTATATTAATATTTTATGATTAGAATCTTTGTACTTTTAAGTATATATTTGGAAAAGTGACCGGGGTGCATAGAATGTCCTCTAGTCATTGTTCAGTCTAGTATGTACACAGTAATTATTAAATATTGACTGACTTCTCTAATAAACCGATAAGAACCAGAAAACAACTTTTTGATTAAAATGTAATTTAGAAATAATCATAATAAAATATCGATATATTTAAAGTTATAACCAAAACATTAAAGTTAGATGACCCTTTTATATGTAAATAATATTGTATAAGACTATTTAAATATTTCAATTAGAGACAGGTATAATAGAACTCTATTGCCTTCGTTTGTTAATTATTATTTAATTACGAAACCGATAAGGGCAAGATTTATTGAATAAGTCATAGCTATTATGGAAATTTTAGTAATGTAATTCTTATCTATATCTGTATTCAATTATGTCAGTAAAAAAAGTTCAATATCATTTGTAACCAATTTTTGAAGAACGTAATAATTGAAAATGGTTAGCACTGTGTTAAAACAAAGATCTTAATTTGAAGCAAAAAAGAAACAAAAGCAAATATGGATAAAGATAAAATATAAATTTGATGATTGAACCTAGATAATCTGCTTTAGAAAAACAAAATAAATCTAAATAAAATTAAATTAACAATTATGATAACAAAGAAGGAGAGAACTGCAAAGACTTCCTGCGCAGTACTAGATAGTTCATGATGAAAATTATATTTGAAATATGTGATCTTCGGGCACAATAATAAATTCTTACCTCAGAATGTTTTTTTAAACATAATACTCTATGAATTATCAAATATTAATTAGTAATAAATATGGAATATTTAACCAAATTTTAGATATTTAAAAATCAATCGAACCTCAGCTGTACTACCCATTGTTCTGTTACGAAACGAGGGAAGAAGATGGTAACTAAAGATATATAGAAGATTTATTGCATAAGATTGATTGCGTCCTGTTGCAGGGGGTATAGAAATTATAAACGGTATAATTAAACATAAACTATAATCTTAATATTGAACACTTCTTCAGATTTGTGTGTATTTTTATTATTTTATTTGACATATTGTTTAGGTAATAAATAATAAAAATAAAAATGAAAAAAATAAATAAATAAATAACAAATTCCGTTAATACTGTCACTGTTTCTATAGACTACATGAAGATTAGAAAAAATATGATTATTAGTTAGTTGTTAAAAATTTTATGTAACTATTAATAAAACATACATTAGAAAAACTATGAAGGTTATTAATTTGTCTTTGTCAGAAGTGTGAAATTGTGTGTGTTATTGTTTAAAACCACTAATAGCTTATACTTTATTACAATATACTACAAGTATTCTAATATACTATATGTTCTCTGCGATTATATTTTTAGTCACTTTCTTATACTGGTTCTGTTCGTGATGTTACGTTATAAAATACCTTCCAAGAGAATTGAGTTATCAAATGTAATAATATTTTAATAATTACCTCTCTTAAATAAACCACAAAACTCTTCATAAGTATAATATTGGTTAGAGCAGATGGTCGTGTCAAACTAAGTGATCTATATATCTAGTTTGTCATTTGCCAATAGAACAGCCATATGAAATAATGTATGTCAGATTTCTGCATGTAAAGTTTCTGTCTATTCGGTAATACAAAAAGACTTGTTCGATGTAATGAAACTTTAAAGTTAAGAACGTTATTTCATTTAAATAAATATATACTATGTTTTAGTAACATCAAATTTTTGTTTATATTAATTATTGTATTAGTAAATAACATGTGTGGGTGGATATGTCTGTGTTGTGTACACACCACACACCATACACTTGACATGAAGCATTATCCTTTTCGGCTTTCATTAGTTCCTCAAAGAAATAAACCATCACAGCAAATGTCTAGTTGAGGGTCTGATTTCACGACATAAGCTTAGTGTATTTGGGTTTTTATTTTAGACAGCAGTCAATAATAGTGGACGTGACTTAAATTAATTTTATTATATATATTTTAAATACATTGATAATTAAAAAAACTAAAAAATGGTGAATCTGAATTAATATTATCTTTTTTTGCCACGAAAATATTTTAAGATAAAAGATAATTATTAGCATAAAAACAGAAATAAACAAAAAACAAAAGTTGACATTGACATTACAATATAAGTAATACTATATATATAGGAAGTTCTTTGAGATTAAATAATAAACACTCTTACATATATGTCCATTGTCCACTAAGCAAGCGCAAAAGTTCATCCCGTCCGAAATTGAGATGCTGGAGGTATTATTCACTTGACACCTCCGAAGAACACTTCTTAAGCCGCTTTTATAAACTACTCGTAACATGTTCTATTTGACTCCAAGTCAGCTCTCTCTACTCTGCCGGCTTTAAGTTCTCGTCGTCTCAAATCTCTGTAGACATAAGATAACTCAAAGAAGTCTTATAAATATACATTCTGTGAAGTAAAGCGCATACATTTGAATATTCATAAGAGACTTTATCAAGATACCACTTAAGCCTTGTAAGTTATGAATATGGAAAAAAGTTATATTGAAGAATTTAAGGAAATATCTTTTTGGAAGTGGGTAAGGATTTCTAAACGCGGTTTGGGATAGGAGCATTCGTTACATAATAGAGAAGTTTCTAATTGTCTAAGGATTAATTACTAACTGTTATGATCAGCTGTCTGACGAAGTTACTATGACTAAGATTAATATTTCATGACAAATTGAATATGATAAGGAGTAATAAATCTTAATATTAAATAAATCCAATTGTATTTTTTGTAATGTGAACGCTCTAATCCTTATTAAATCATTTGGAAATTACTAAAATATTATTAATTTAGTTAATAGTTAATTTATTAGGATGTGACATCACACTGTAAAACATCATATTGTAAGACCTGTACAACGAGTATTAGAAAACTACTAAAAAAATATTAAATATGCGAATAATACTATTTGGTGCCCGGGATTTGTCTGTAACACTAAACGTGTAGTACTAAACCTAGTATTTAAGTTAAATAAGATATCGTACTTAAACATTTCCTTAACAAAGTCTTACAAAGTATTCTGTCTAAAATTGTGTGATTATTTCAGAATCTTATCTAGGATATATTAATAACTTATATAAAAAATAGTCCTCTTATTGTTGTTAAATACAGAGTGTATTATATTAAGAACAATCAAAATATAATTGACATTTAAAATCTTTAGCCATTTCAATATTTTAAAGACTCTGTAATATATATTCTTTACAGATAGTTATTTTAGAGTTTTTTATTATAACTAACAGAAAACTTTACGTTGCTATCTATGTGGTAGGAATTTAACTGCATCATACTAAATTGTGAAATAACTATCCACCATCACCATTTCCTACTCTCATTAATTCTGAGCCATTTTTCTAGAATGGTATCGCATTTGCAATCTGTATTTGTAAATGATCATGAACAAAAACATCACTTACTACCAGAAAGTCTTTCTCCTCATTCGCACACAGTACTGTAAAAAACAATTATACAGGACGCATTTATTTATGATACGCCTTAAATAATTGATTTAGATCATTATTTAGATCAAGAGAGAGGGATCTATTACACTATAGAGAGTAATATGGTGATGATAATTTTAACATATATAAAAATTATATATATTAATATTATATATTATTATGACTGAGATTAATACTCCATGAACAATTTGAATATGATACTAAATATTAATGATAGAATTTTCTCTAAATTATGCACAATGTTGCTGCATTGTATCTTGTTACGTACGAGTCTATGAGTCCACGTGATGTGTAGAGGCGGTGGTATGATAATGTACAAGTCACTTTATTAAGGAGTACTTTAACCAAATAACTACTGCGTTTCGAAAATTTAAAGCACATTACGTACATAGAAGTACGTTGAGATTACAGATTACTTTGTATTACTTGAACTTATTATTAACTCTTTTGTTAAATAAAATTTGATTTCATAAATTTTCACGTTCTATAAACGTTCTATAAATATTTCTTTTTTAAGTATATTCATTTTCCATTCTTCCATTTCTTCACATTGCTTCCAGATGTATTGAGGAAACAAAAGTAACAGTAGACAAGAATAAGCAATACACAGGTATCTATCTAATGATTAAGCCTCGGGACACAGATTGATGATTCAATCGCGATAGCAATCTGTTAAAATACAGACACATTTTAATAATTTATTATAAGCAAATAATAATAGTATTAATAAATAATAGTAATACTATAATAAGCAAATTTAATATACGTAAAAAGATATTATTACTATTTTCGTGTCACATAATATATATGGAGGTGACATTTTATAATCCCCTAACACCCCTAATATCACTAACACGTCCATATTTTTAAGTCATTATATTTTAGTGCGATTGTTTTGGAGGATACTCGGGTGCTGATTGTGGAGTGGGACCTGTAGGTCCGAAGACCCCTAACATATGCAAGAGTGGAGGCACCTGACCTGCGGGTGAGCATTAACCGTGCCAAACCAACTTTTATATATTTTGAAAACACAATTCGGAGCTATAAAACGCTTTCACTTTTTAATTACGTTTCATGGTCGGAGTGATTAATAATATTTATTTATTAATAAAATAAAATAAATGATATCAGCATTACGTAATATGCGTAGGTATTTCATAATATCTATTTGTTTGTTAACTCCTGAAACAAGTAACAATTAAAGCATGTGATGGTAATGGCTTTCACTATCAAGATATATATATAAGAAGAGATGCATTCTTAAACAATATTATTGTAATATTATGTTTCTATTGTCTATGTTAAAAAAAAAATATAACATCAACTGGAGAGACATTCCATTCTCATACTCCAACGCTTCCCCATTTCCAGTCGTTATAATTGTTATATTGTTTGCTTTATTTTTAAATCTTTTCACAATCGTTTATAGTTTTCACATTCCATCTAAAAAGAGATCATATCGTAAGTTCGCGCGATTTCCTCAGAATAACGACTTAGCCCGTGATGCAATTACTCTCCACATTAGTTGAAAATGTTTGTCTAGTTACAAGTTAAATTGGCATTATTCATAGCGTTCCTTCATTATGATTTTACCAGTTTAGGCAGCTTTTAAACAATAAATTTCACAATTTGACAAAGTCGTTTTATAAAAGGTCATGTTTCTTGCTTCAAAATATAGACTGACTCATTACTTTTACCGCCTATTTAAACTCTCAAGGGTAGAAATTTCAGAATTCTCTTTTATTGAGTATTTAGACTCTGAAAGGGCATCGAACAATATGTAAATTTCAAAGCCCTTGTATTATTTGATCAATAATCCCGGAACATTTTTTCCATGAATCCGCCATTTGCGCCTCCAATCTATTTAAAAACTCTTTATGGTAATTACTGCTTTATTGTTACAAAATTTTATCCAAATATTTAAATATAAATTTTTATTTTTATTTCAGAATTGCCACATATATATTACCAATAACCCATTCTGGCGAGTAACTGAGTCTTTAAAAGAAAATCCTTGACTTGTTTTATACTCGTAGCCCTTTCACATAACTCGTAGTTAGTCAGTCCTATTTTGGGTAGACCTCGAAGAATTCGGTCTGCCCATTCATTTGTCCCCTACTTTCGAATTTTGGAAAAATGAAGGTCAAGTTCGTTAACCAGAGAAATCCGGTCACAGGGGGCGCTAGGGCCTCACTTTCTCTGATTTCAGTTTTTCGACCATAACTTTGTCCCTTTACAAAGGAGATCAATCGCGTTCATATTATATGATGTCTTTGATAAATACCTATAACTAATGTAGATAAACCGAAAACCTAACTTCAATAACTTAGGGGTGGGAGTAAAAAAACCGAAAATTTTTGGAAAAAAAATCATAACTTTTTTCTGGTAAACATTCTTGCATCACAAGAATTTTTAAAAGAAAGGTTATTTTTTACTCTAAATTTAGGTACCAAAAGTTTTTCCGTAAAAGGTACCGTTTCTGAGAAAAAAATTTAGAACCACTTTTAGCTTGTAAATTTTAGGTAGGTAAAACCACGACAACTTTTTTCTGGTAAACATTCCCTCCTCGCAAATATTTTTAATAGAAAGGTTATTTTTTACTCTAAATTTAAGTACCAAAAGTATTTCCAAAAAAGATACCTTTTCCGAGAAAAAAAATTAAAACCGCTTTTTGCTTGAAAATTTTTGATGTAAACAACGGCATCATGTATTATTCTTAGGTAGTGAGTTATATTTTAAATGAGTTACACACGAGGTCTAGCCACGCGTGTCCCCCTGCGGGCACGGATTTTTTTTCTATTTATTTATATTCATAGTGATATAGAGATGTTAAATATGTTACCAAGTTGTATTTTTACATAAATGTAAAGTTAAATTTACTATTAAAGAAATTTTAAATGAATGAATGAATATACATAATAAAGAACATACTTAAATATATATTGTCACGACTCGCCATTTTCAATTTCAATCCATTCGTGTAATTGAAAAAATAAAAGAGAGTAAAAAGAGAAACGCATCGTTACAGAGTGGGTCACATAATTTGAAACGCTTTCAAACTCTTTGCCTGACATAATATATTTGCCTGCGTGTATGTACGAGTACTACTCTCAGCACTTTGATAATAGCGTCAATTTCCATACAAATTTGTTACACTGGAGTTATGTTTTAAATATGACAAACCTGATAAATGTTTCATACATCCGATGTTTGAGCTCAGATGCATATATTATTGCTGCTGCTTACAATGTTCTGATATTTGTTTATTCCGCAAACATTTGTCTTTACATAACGAAGAGGTATTATAAAATATTTAATTATTCATATTGGTGTAAAGTAATTCAAAATCAGCCTCCCTATTTTTAATTATATTTGTCTAAACTACTTCAATACACCACATAAATGTGTGTAATTAGTTAATTTAGTGTTTGCATGATTTATTTTGTGAAGGAATGTAGAGACATTTCGTATAAAGTTTTAAAGAGTTTAAATAAATCTTTATACGTAACAAGTTTTTCTTGCGACAACCCGAGGAGAAGTAACTAGGTAAATCAATAAATATTGAAGATAAAATTGAAAATGTTACTACTTTTTTTAAACATGCTTTCATACAAGTTTAAACAAAGTTTCATACCTTTGAACTGATGTTCATAGACATTTTTCTTACTACAGAATAATACAAGTGGTACTCTCACCACGTCTTGCTCTTAAACAGTAAGCTGGTTGTTAGTCTCAGCCAACAGCGAACACAAATAAGTCAAGCGGTGCCATATCAAGGTAATCCAAGCCAAGGGTATCCAGCGCGAAACAAGCCTTCCTTAAAGGTAGATATTATAAAAACTTACCGATCACATCTGCTGGTTTAGCTGAAACTCTTCATATGTCAGTCGTCGGTTTAAATTTATTAAATCATGTTTTTTCTTATTAGTAAGTTTTTTTTTCAATAATACCAGTCAAAGGACGACTTTTTCTTTTCTCATCCTTCAAATTTAAGCGATTGGACTTAAATTTATTTTATTAGCGGTCAATAGTTGCATTAGAAGACGTTTTCTCCATAAAAGCCAATTGAAGTCAATTGTACGATTAGAACGATTAGGTTTTAAGTTGCACTTAATGTCGTAAAAAGCCTACATAGGGAAAATGATCTTTTTTCTTTAATATTTCTCCCAGAGAACCTCAGGGTTAGAAAATTTTTAACTAATAGAAACAGGTAGATGTAAAGTTGTAACAATGGACTTATATGAAAAGAACTACGCACTGTATATTTAACGAATACATGTGACAGAAGGGTAAAGAAAACGTCAAAACATCAAAACAATAATGACACAATTTTTTTACCAACATTACATCATTTAATTTAAGGTATTAATCTTATAATAATTCCCACTAAATAACAACGCAATTACACGAGTATAAAATTATTCCAGCAAGGAAACCTCAATACAATTCAAATACATATTACATTTACAACATACCTTCGTAATATAATTAAATATATTTTAGTAACACAATTATCACATACCTGACCCGCAGAGATAGTTCAGAGCACTAGGTCGTGTCGTGTCCGAGTTCTGACAACGTCTGATCTATCAAAAAGGCACTTCACCTATTTATAGGCCACTGACGTCAGAGGCACGTGCGAAGCGAGTGACTGTTTCATAAAACTACCCTCATAATTTCATTTAAATAAAGTTGTTTCAAAGTTACCTAATTAACCTTAAAAAATAATAAAATCTCCCACATACATGTATATCGATATAGAATAAAAATGACGCAATAAACTAAACAATATATATACACTATTTTTATGTTAATATATTACATAATATAAAATCAGAGTATTTGAAGTCTCAGTAGTCATTAATATAAAAGTATTATTTGTACTTAAAATACCCCATTTATAATACAAATTAATATTCATTGTATACAGGTGAAGCTCTAAAGTATAATGTAATTGAGAGTTACTTTGTATTTATTAATGTAAAGTAGGTGTTCAGACACGTGACAATCTGAATTAGCTTATAATGAAATAGTCTTTTCAACTTGCTTTTTTATTGTAATTCATCGATCATATTATGTATATATTTTTATATAATGTAAACGATACAAATATGTTACATTTAAATTAAATAGAAAATAAGTTATTAAATGTATTTATAATTATGATTAATAAGTATATGTATTTATTTGTTTATCTTTGTTTACATTTCAAGTGAAAATTATTTGTTATTAAAGTTTTGTTATCCACATAAGTTATAAATTAATCAGATATCACGATAAAGTTCTCAATGGACCTTAAGATAATAAAAAACTCTTTTTTTTAAATAGGCCTTATTAGTACATTTTAAAAATATAATAATGTGTTGAAATACATTGAAACAGGCCAACTTATAAATAATAAGTAGTGAATGCATTATTCACCAAATATACGTATTATTTAAATAATTGTATCCCCGACTCCCTCCGCACGGAATTTGTTTTTTCGACAGGCTACAGAATACATAGATATTGAGGTAAATAAACAAAACATTTTCTTAATGACATTTTTTGAATCGTTAAACAGGTCATACGGTGCACTTTTTTTGTGACCGAATTAAATTAAATAAACACTAAGATGTAAGTGAAGGTTACAATCTATAATTGAGAATATTTTTGGGTGGACCTCGAAGAATTCGGTCTGCCCATTCAGGTGTACCCGACTTTCGAATGACCCCCTGAGTCCGAAATGACCATTGGTAAAAAATTGGGTGCGTCCAGATTCAACTTTTGTCAGCACGATAGCGGCCGCAATTTCGCTCGGATCGCCTTCAAACTTTGCACAAAAAACAACCATCCAAAAATTAAGGTCAAGTTCGTTAACCATAGAAATCCGGACCCCGGGGGACGCTAGGTCCTCACTTTTTCTGATTTCAGTTTTTCGACCATAACTTTTTCCCTATACAAAGTAGATCACTCTTGTTCATATTATATGATGTCTTTGATGAATACCTATAACTATTTTTTCATGTCAAAGAAACACAAAAATATAAAGTTGGAAACAGTATGAGACAAGTGCAGGTTAACTTAAGAGAAAAATATATTAATAAAAAGGGTGACATATGTTATGCTTCACATATATCAAAACTAAATACTTTGTGGGCATAATAATCCTAATTATATTATATTCAAGTACACTTGATGAATTAGTATAGAATTTCGCAAATAAACCATATGGAAAAGAACGAATTCCTTTTTATCCTGACAAAGTATAAAGTCGCTGTAGAAAAATGCTCCGGCAATGCGCAAATAAATTGACGCTGTCTACTTTAATTAAATATTTATAGTTTAGCATTAACTTTCTTTGATTTTATTGATTTTATTTAGGAATATTATAAATGCCCTACACAAATTATAAAATTAAAATTGTGGCCAAAATAAATCAAAATAAAGAACTGTTCTATTGCAAGAAAGGTTTCTTTATTTTATTTAATAACATAAAGCAGTCAGTCAATTCCTCGTCAGCATAGCCACATGTCAACAGATACCTAATTACTCAAATTCTGAATAGTTACAAATGTTTTCAACTTCCTGGCCTTAAGGTAACTTTATTTCTAATATGTCGTTACTAAATATTTTCGTTGTATTGTATTTGTTGAATCTTTAAAATAATTCAGATGCATTTTCAAGCCCTTAGCATTATATTTTTTGAAATAAATAACTACACTACAACAGAACAGTATTTTATTACATATACCGGATGTCGGACGAATCTCATGAGTAATTATTATTTTTATTTTTTTTATGTAAGTAAACGCCTTTCTTGAAGGTACCGATCTGAAAATACCGTTGAAGGGAGTTCGTGCCACATTCGAGTGGTACGTGGAAGACAGGTACTGTAGGATCACACAATGGAAGATCGTCACGTCATCGTACCAGGTGGTACGAATGGTATAGGAGGCGATGACGTGCTGTGCGGTGACAAAATTCGGGAAAGGCAACAAATCAAATACTTACACTTAAAATCCAGTAGGTGTTGTGGAGGATATGATGCTAGCAGTTCCACGATACGAATGAGCCCTACTGATCGGTGAATGACTTATATACCGTCTTGAGGCAAGTTTCGTAATAGCGGTGCTACCCTCTTTAACAATTAATCATGGCAAACTTCACGCACCAAATATTGAGAATGTTAAAAAACCCTCCAAAAGTACTGGCGATGACACGATGATCCGTAAAATAAGTTATTGAGCTTCCAAGGGGGATGTACTCGTACTTGCAATTTACCCACCACTTCTCTCGATTTTCTTGATCCTCAATATTATAGGCACGAACCCTATCCATTGCAAAACAAAACATTTATAAGAAGCGTGATAATTCTTAAATACGTTGTAACAGCGGTGCTCAATATTTTATATTCTGATAATACATAGAGAATCAATAAAACAACAGACGACCATATCAAAAAAGGTTCAAATTATTTTGTTTAAAATAAAAGTAGGATTTTACTGCATATCGAATCGATAAAAGAACGCCGTTTGTTGGTGGCATAAATGTCTTTACAGAATTACAGAAAAATGTTTTCTCGATAAAAATAAATGTTACCTCTTTTGTAGACAAAACATCATTTTGTACATCAAAACAAAAGCCGATAGATAATCATGCATGATTATCCGTCTGTTTTCAGCATTCAATCCTAGCAGCATCGCATGCGTCACCGTAGAACCTGAAACCAACATTTTATACACACAATATAACAACTTACTTATTTAATTTGAAGGTAATTATTAAATTTAAAAAAAACTAGATATATAATTTAGAATAATTAATTAAAAAATATCAATTTAATACAATTCACAATGGAATAGTCAATGTAAAAATATTTAATGTATTAACCCTTTGCACCCGAAACCTTTTTCGCTTGCGCTAACCAGTAACTCGAAACGGTTTCGGCCAAATTCGGGGAACACTTTATAAATATTCTAAAGACATTTATAAATAAATAAATGTATACAAATAATAAAATTTCACCAGTTTATATATTTATGTGTTGAAGACAAAAAATTTTATTACATATTATACTTTGTAATTAGTTTTAGTATGATATTTTATAAAGCTATGTCCGAGATGCATCCTTGGTTTGTCAGGACACGTATCGCAATAATACGTGATTTCTCTCCTACCTCTCATCTCGATCTGAACAAATATTGCAGTCCCTCTTTGTTCCTTTTAGCATTATATTTAGCTTCCCGTTAAGTGGAATTTCATCCGAATATGACGTAGATGCTTGCTGGCGATACCATCCCCTCAACTGTTCCACGAGTGTTTTGATATACCGCAGATGGCTCAGCGGCTTTTTCCCTTTCGCGATTTTTTCTTGTTTATACAAAATGTACGAATTGATGAGGCAAATTTAAATGCTCCAAAAAAAAAGTTGAATTACCACTTTAAATCGGCCGGGCGCCGTATCGGCGCCTCTCGAGTTGCCATTTCAAATAGGCCGGGCGCAATCGGCGCCGCTCGAGTGCAAAGGGTTAATATATGAAGCTTTTAAATAATAGAAATAATAAAATCCAATGTAATAATATAAGTGCAAAAGTACAAACAAAATGTATTAAGATTTTTTTAATATTAAAACGAAATAATATTAAATGTATAAAGACTGGTCAGAATAGAAATTTAAACCTAATAATATCAAATGTAAAGTATAAGTGTCAAAAAATGATGTGTAAAGTAAATTTAAGTATTAAATGTAAAATACGACTGTTATAAAATAAAGAAACCAAATAATGACTCTGGACGTATTCCTGAGGAAGTATGCAACACCCTGTGATTACGGGTGCCATTTAAAAAAAATGTATGACGATGTAAGCAAGGCTCTCTCGAGAATAGTGTATTGGTTTAGTGTTAACAACCTGTGGCTTAATAGTAAGAAGACTAAACTTCTTAGATTTTCTACTTCTAATATTAAACAGGTGCAAACTAATGTAGTTATAAATGAGAAAGCGATGGAAGTGGTGGAATCCACAGTTTTTCTAGGAATCACTGTTAATGCTAAGCTACAATGGGGCCCTCATATAGCTGGATTGGCTAGTAAACTTAGCTCTGCCGTGTACGCTGTTAAAAAAATTAGATCCCTAACTGACGAGATTACTGCTAAGTTAGTGTATTATAGTTATTTTCATAGTATAATGTCTTATGGTATCCTACTGTGGGATAGTGCTCCCGATATAAATATCATTTTCGTTTTACAAAAAAAGTGCTGTCCGTGCAATTTACAACCTGGGCCCTAGAGATTCTTTAAGAGATAAGTTTAAGCAAATTAATGTATTTACGATGGCCAGTCAGTATATTTTTGAGAATCTTAATTTAGTATTTTTATGTACATAAAAATACTGACAATTTTATTAAGCACAGTGATATACACACACAGATACACACTACAAATACCAGGAACAAACACAAGCTCGCGCTACCTGTTACTCGACTTAAAAAAGTGAGTAAATCTTTCATGGGGCAATGTATACAGTTTTACAACAAAGTCCCAGCAAACGTTCAAGTATTACCATTTAACAAATTTAAGAGAATAACCAAGGAACGTTTTGTGCAAAAGGATACTACAACGTATCTTAATACCTAGAGGATAATGCACCGTGGGTATGAAGCGATCGCTGCCAGGCTATTTCAAGATTATTTACTTAGTATTGTGTAATGTATTTATGTAATGAATTTAAGTTCTACATAAAAAAAAATATAAAAAACCATGACAATACCGCTGAGTTTTTGTCGCCAGCTCTTCTCAGGTCTGTGGGAATTATTTTTCCGAGCTGGTTGTAGCTTTGACAATAAAAAATGTTTTGTATGAAACTTATTTTTAATAAAGATTTTTGATTTGATTTGATTTGATATAGACACTTTTTTTCAGATCTAGAGTACCGTATATGATCCTACAGTATTTTTTATTAGAAATAATATGCAATATAATTATTACTATCATTTTTGGACATAGTTCATTGACATATGAATATAATTATAAAAGTCGTCATTTGATTACACAGGCACACAAAAAAAAAAAACGTCATGAACCAGAGGGGAGACCCCATTATTCCTAGGTTTTTGGGATCGCTGAAACCGAATATGACAATAAAAACTAATTTTAAATGCCAGTTTTCCCGCTAGCACCCCCTTACTACCTCTTAAGGGGTGAAAATTGAAATTGTTGTAAAAAATCAAGATAGATGTGTCTTTCTACGTTTTTTGGGATGCTGAAACCGAAAATGATAACTAAAAATAAATTCATGACCACTATCACACCCTACCATCCCTTACAGGGGGTGAAAATTTCATTTTTTTCTATAAAATCAAGACAGATGTGTATTTCTACGTTTTTTGGTATAATGAAACCGAAAATGACAACCAAAAGTGAATTTGATACCTCTTTTACTCAATACCACCCCCTAACTACCCCTAACGGGGGGAGGGGGTGGGGGTAGTTTCAATTTTGTATAAAATCAAGATGTATGAAGAAATTTTGACGATTTACAGTAAATGACATGTTTATCAAACTAGTTTGAAGTTACTCTTAGCTCTTATATTAGAAATTCAAATGCTTTATCGATCAGAAAGAAGTATCTGATATATATTCATGATTTAATTCTATTCTTAGCGTAACCCAGGAACAACGGCGTGGACGTAGTAGATTTCTGTTCCCTTTTGGAGTGCTGGATTAAAGTGAGTCCCCTTGCCTCTACCTATCCGGGGTGCTGAATTAAAGTGAGTCCCCTTGCCTCTCACTATTCAGCGTCTACCTGTTTCTACGATAACGAACTCTCTTGTTGTCAAAAGTTCTTCTAAGTGGTTGCCTTTTATTGGTTCTTTTCTGTTCTGGCAAATCTCTTTTTAAATTCCAACAGTAGTCTGCTAACATATTGACATCCCATTTACCCTGATACCGCTGTTCCATTGTCTTAAGATCCTGTCTGATGGAACCTTTCACCTTGCTCCTCACTATAGTCTCCTAAATTGGCCGAAAAAGTAACCTTTCTATTTCGGAGAGATAGAATTAGGTTCAGCATCTTTTAAGCGTTTTACAAGACTGCCGGATGGATAACAGTATAAACAGAATTAAATAGAAAGCAAAAAAAAAACAAAAAATGAAACAACTTGTTAAGAATAGGACAAAAATCATGATTCAGTCTTAGTATCATAATAACAAATATATGCATACAATAAGGTTACCATATACTTTATAATCATTTTTTCTCTCAGCATCTTGAAAAACATAGAAATTCACATATTTTCGGTTCCAGCATCCTAAAAAACGTAGAAATACACATCTATCTTGATTTTATAGAAAAATTGAAATTTTCACCCCCTTTAAGGGGTAGTAAGGGGGTGATAGAGGTCATGAATTTATTTTTAGTTATCATTTTCGGTTCCAGCATCCCAAAAAACGTAGAAATATACATCTATCTTGATTTTATAGAAAAATTGAAATTTTCACCCCCTGTAAGGGGTATTAGGGGGTGATAGTGGTCATAAATTTGTTTTTAGTTATCATTTTCGGTTTCAGCATCCCAAGAAACGTAGAAATACACATCTGTCTTGATTTTATAGAAAAAAATGAAATTTTCACCCCCTGTAAGGGATGGTAGGGGGTGATAGTGGTCATGAATTTATTTTTAGTTATCATTTTCGGTTTCAGCATCCCAAAAAACATAGAAAGACACATCTATCTTGATTTTTTACAACAATTTCAATTTTCACCCCTTAAGAGGTAGTAAGGGGGTGCTAGCGGGAAAACTGGCATTTAAAATTAGTTTTTATTGTCATATTCGGTTTCAGCGATCCCAAAAACCTAGGAATAATGGGGTCTCCCCTCTGGTTCATGACGTTTTTTTTTTTTTGTGTGCCTGTGTTATTAATCGGTGGTGGGAGCAATAATTACAATTATAATATTTATTTTTAATATTATTAGTTTAGAAATACTCTTGAAACATATTTCATAACTTTGACGTTCTTTATTATTATGTCTGTCACATAACATTGTTATGAAAGCAGAAGTAACAATTAAATGATTAAATGTTTTTAGGAAGTCCGTAACCTTTTTTATAAAAACAATATATCGTAGACTACTTTTCATTAGATATCGATCAATGGAACAGTAAAACTTCGTGTTCGTCTCAAAGTGTAATTTTTTTTAATGGAAATTAAAATTATAATTAACTTTAATGACGTAAGTAATTAAGATGATCGTGCATCCGACTGTAATGTAACATAAGGAAATCTCACAATATGACATAACGTTCCATTTGGCAACTAAAATTTAATCCCGACGACCTTATTCCTTATAAATCACCGAAGAATATCACGACGATCAGTTCAATAAAACTAAAATTAAATAAATAGGTCTAAATTGTATTTCCGTTCTTTCTTTTCCCTCTCAAATCAAATAATAACTTAATAACAATGTCAATAAAAATTTCACAGTCAATTTGATTCTTTTATTTCGATTCTTAAGTTTTATTTCAGATTTACAGTTTTTTTTTATAAGTATCAATAAATATAATAAGTACCTACAACGTCATGACAACATAGTGTACCTACTATCATTTTAGTAATATGTATTGTTTTATTCTATGTGACGGGACAAACTAGCAGAAGACATACATGTTGGTTAGAGTTCATGAATATATATATAAGAAAAATAAATGCCTTATCACTCTCAGTGGGAGATATATAAGGTTTTCAGTTCAATACCATCGTTAAGAGTGGTTTCATGTGGCTATCTCACACTTTACCCTGGATTCTGTGACACTGCTCCGGTAGAATCATCGAACCAGCCAGTATGAGGTGCAGTCAAATTATTGCAGCTAGGCTCTACCACCTATAAAAGTACCACCACAATCGAGTCAGTCGCATACGGATAAGCCAAATTTAATTAAATAGAAATATTGGTTAGTATTGTGTACTTATATACTCATTTTCCCTCAGAAAAATAATACAAGAAGTATTATTTTTCTGAGGGAAAATGGAAAAAATAAGAAATAAGGCAAAAAATCAACAACACGTGAGGTCTGAGTATTTTACAAATACATGCTGTGAATGTCAAGTAATAATAATGTAAGAAAAATAATAAATCATCGGACGCAGTCGCGGGATATGACTAGTTCTGATAACTAACCTATAATATAATATTAATTAAAATTTTGCAAATAAATGACCTACTTTAGTGTTACTTCGAATTGTAAGATAAAATAAATGAATGTCTAAAGATAATAAAAGTAATTTTCTGTCTAAGCGTTTAGCCCATTGTCGTAACCGTTCCTACATAAGAAAAGTTCTTTGTTTACCTTAATAAAAGAGTAAATAAATGAATAAAGTTACATTTATTCGAGAATCCTAATAATTAGGATAAACCCAAACGAAAATGTTTTTGTATTTGTAAAGTTTGTATTAGCGTGAAACCTTTGTGAAACGCAAACTTACCAAATATATATTAAAGTATTGAACAAGGATCCTGTTATGAATGCTCAGTAGTAAAAACTTTGAATGTGCGAGAGTTTTACACAAGGAAATTGTTTACTGTTGCGAATTACAGACTAAGTATAAAAATATAATACATGTTTGAAGCGGACTTTTGGAAATATGTAGAATAATAATTAATTGATGTAAACGTTTTCTCGCGCCAGAGGCGTGCTGATCAAAAAGAACAACAGTTTGGTCGTTAAATATTGTAACCTCTTCGTCGATGGTTTCTAAATCTTCTATTGCTGCCCAGGTAATTATAGAAGCGTTTGAAATAATAGTGTTTGTCAATTTTGGTAGAAGAAGGAATGTGTCTACGAAGATAAATGCATACACCACCACCGGCTTTACCAATGTGATAAGTTTATCAAGATTAAGTCGAGGAGAGAGAATGAAGAAGCAAGAGAAAGTTTTGGCTAAGACTTGGAGACAGAAACAGGGTTTACAGAATTGAGATTGAACATATTACGGAAATCGAGATTATGTGCAGGAATGCTTTGAGTGTTGATGTGACAGATATTGAAGTTATTGGCGAATGGTTGCAACTCATCATCCAGACTTTCAAAGAAATTATTCTCATCAGTCGTGTGATATGAATCTAAACCAGAATCCAAATAACTGAAGTATATAGATAATAAATATATAAAATGTAAAGTAATAAAATAAATAAATACTGTATAGTTGCAAATAAAATGTTTTGAAAATGTTACATATAAAAATAAGAACTTGCTTCCTTGGCCATCCAGCCAACGGGTATTACGTAGAGGATAGCAATTAAGTAAAACAGAAACTTCGATAATCACAGCAAAAATAAAAGACCAAAATAAAATATTAAAAAAAAATCAACACAAAAATAAAAATACGCACATTACGATCCCGAATACGAAATACGAAAAAAAAAATTATAATACAGAAATCAAGGATTAATTCATAATACGTATCGTTTACTGTAAAGTTCCGATGACACATGTGCAGAGTCGACTTTACGGCTGTTTGATTTTATAATGACAATGGAGAGCTTTAGCAATAACAATATGTCGTAAAAAAGGAAGTATCCATGAACATTTAATTGTGATAATTTTTCCAAGTCCATCGGCTACATCGACAACCCGTCATGTCACACATTTACATCCACATGGCTGATCTATCGCCTTCAACAAGTCACTCCTGTTAAACATCATGCTTTTGTGAATATAACTATATTCAGTTTTTTTAATTATGTTTCTTACTAGTATGTATAAAATTATTTGATCTCCAATATATATACTCAAATAACCTCAACAAGGGCTAAGGTTTTATATATATCTATAATTAGTAAATTTATCTACAACAATGGAAATAGACACCTCTGCAATTTATAAAAAAGCTAATTTGGAGCTCCCGGCATCTGCTTCATTGACAGAAAAAAATGCATTTTTATCTCGACTGGCTTTAAATAAAGGAACGAATAATCATTCTCTCGTTTCGAGTTCATTGCGATTTACGTTTTGAAAAAACTACGTAAATTAATATTTTTAATATTTACGAATATTACATAGAGTTTAAAAAACATAATAATTAATAAATGGTCCTTCTTTTCTCACCGTTTCCTTACATACCACTAATATGTGGAACGAACTCCTTTCGGTGGTGTTTCTGGATTGATACAACATGGGTACCTTCAAAATTACTCCCATACTCCCATCTCCAAAGCCGGCAATGCTAATGCGAATCCTCAGATGTTGCAAGAGTGTCATCTGCGACACGCACGCTTGTTGGTCCTCCTGTAACAAAAAAAATAGAATAGTTAAGACGCTATTTAAAAGAATTCCAGATGCTTGCTAAAATTAGCATTATATAGTATAAAACATAGGCTGATACAATTTTAAAAATATATATAAATGTATATAAAATCATTCATTAGAAAAGGCAATAGCAATTTTACTTTTATGAATTTCTTGTTCGGAATGAATGTATTGTTATCTTGAAATTATTTATTATAACACTAAGAGTAATATAAAATGAGTTATGAGCAATTTTTTTTAAGTTCTGGGTGAGAGTAAAGACAAAATATCATAATTTAACCCCATATCATTATTTTATGACATTATTTTGTGTACGAGTACGTAACATGCAATCCATGTGTATTTTAAATACTATTTCATATAAATATACGAGGTATAGAATTAATGAATTAGTTTAAAGAAACTAGTTACTACCTTTGTCTTGAGGCATATTTTTTATAAGCTCGACGACGGCTGTAGATGGAGAGGGATAGTAAAAAGACATATTACGATGTCTTAAAGATATAAATAAATAAATACTAAGAATATATAAGGCAATTTCACCTTCCACACATCCCACATATTTTTTTCATTAATGAAGCAAAGTTTACGACGAATGAAGTTATTTGAAAATTTTTTTTTTGTTTACTTACTAAGATTGCATTTTCGATGAAAATAATGTTCTATATATTTCTAAAAGATAGCTTAGAAGTAGAATCGGTATCGGTACAGGAGAACATCCTATTATTAGTACGAGTCTGAATAAAACTGAAACTTAAAATATTAATAATAAACTGCCGAGTTATTCGGATATAAAATAGAGTACTAACGAAAAACTTATATCAGCAATACAACCAATATAAGGGATATATAATACATATTAGTCTCATAATTTTATTCCATTCGACATATTTATTTTAATACAGCAAAGCGTCACCGCGATGATTCTTTAATGCTGATGATTAATTTACTTTACTAAGTAAGCATTGACAAATATTTATATTCTTAGGTTGCTTTGATTCATGATTTACTGCTGCTGCACTCAACTGTACTATTGACTTCAATCATGACAAAAACAGCAGTGCCTACTGCACTAAGAAACTAAGGAACGTCATTTAGAAATGATTAGAAGATTCAGTCTTCTGTGCTTACAATGAAAGTTCTAAATAAATAGATTTAATTAATTTCATGCGCTCCTTAAGGTTCCCTTATGATTACTTACTGTGCCTTTCTACTTTCACCGAAACAAACGATTATAATAGAAATACAAAAACAAAGCTTGAAGAAACGAAGCAAACTTATTGCTTGTGAGAAACTAACGACATTTATCAATTAAATTTTTCTGTTTGTAATTTTCAAGCTCGAAGAGGAAATAAGGACATTGTTTGCCTTACTGAGAAACTTTGTATGCAGCTGTTCTCAATATTGTCACAGTATATTATCAATTTTGTCGCAGTATAAATGGTTCATTCACTCAACGGCTTAGTCGATTTAGCATAATTTCATTTTAAAATTCATCGTTTTAATTAATTTGTTACCATATGGTAACAACAGTAATTGGAATATTGAGCGAAACGAGCGGAGCGCTCTACTGGAGACTTTTTCGCATTCTTTGTCACGAATAGGGTCGAAAACTATTTGATGGAAAATTATGAAATTTTGCAATCAAAAAGACACATATTAGGCGATGGTAAAAATAATTTTTGCAAAATGTCATGTCGTTGAGGAATAATCGTCAAAAAACTGATATACCATTAAAGTCAATGGGAAAAAAGTTCCCGCGAAAAATTTGCTTTACAATGAAATCTAAATTACCGACATTATCCACAACGATGAGTCATTCACTGGGCTCGTTTCGCTCAATATGCAAACGGCACCCGAAATTTCGCAAGCGCAGCGAGACGAAATTGAGGGTTTGTCGGCGTCCCTAATATATTACATTCTTAATATAACCAATTAATCTTTAATTTTTTTTGTGTACATATTTTCACAGTACAGTCCAATTACTTTTTAATTTTAATTTTATTTATTAAAGATTCTCTTAGTAGGTACTACAGAATTTAGCTGAATTCATAATAGTCATTCTACGTTCACAGTAACGTAAAAGTTTAGCAAAATTTTACTTCGCAGTGTTACCGGGTTAGATTGATGTTTTGATTCTTTATTAAGATTACCATACAAATAGTACATTTTCATCAAATTTTTTTATGAGTCTTTGTGCGGCTTAGGATTAAATATTGATTAAAAATTTGATTTATATATTATTAAAACGTCATGTTGCGATTTTTAAAAAGCTATAAAAGGAGAACCCTAAAAAGTGTTTCTTTTTAATGAAGACAATATGAACAGTGAAAGAAAAACGTTGGTCTTTATATGTATCTTAAATAAATATTAATATTTTAAGTACAATTGGACCGTACAATGTGTATTATTAAAATGTAATTAGTGGTTTGAAATGTATCATTGTAATAAACTTTGACATAGCAGTTACATGGATGTAACTTTATATTCAATTTGTGGTTTTCATCATGAGCATTGTCATATTGTAGGGTTGATAAGTTCTACATACAGTATGAAATTAAGTAAACATTTATATTAAATAATAAAAATAAGCACAAGCAAGATACGTTATATTCTTAATCTTATCATTTATTTTATTTTTGTCACAATATTATTCTAATCTAAATATATATAAAAATAAAATTGAGCTTGCAAAAATTAAAATTAAGTATAAAACAATTATAAAAAAGTATATTTTATTTTCATAGTAACATATAGTATGCAGACGCACCTTTATTTAGCGTTAACTATATGTGAACATCCGCGGTTGTATTCTGTTTTTAAGGGTGAAGTTGTGTAGTGATGTTATGGTTCGTGGCGCTTTATTTCGTGTGTATCATTTCATAACAAAAAATAACTTTTATATTATAAATACAAATATCTATAGCAGACCTTAAAAAATATTTTATATGCATTTTTATGACTAGTATTTTATCACAGTAGTGTGTATTTTTATTTTGTCTTTGTCTGCTGCTTCGTATATAATTTTATATAAATTATTTGTTATTGTCACTGCCACTGGAAAGCTTAGAAGTGAATGAAACCCTTTAGACACATAAAACCTTAACTTCGCTAAGATACTTATAAAATTTTATTGGAATCGGTTCAGTGGTTTTACAGATTAGAGCAAACGAACGTCGTGACACGGGATAATTATATTTACAGAGATTATTCATTATGATGATGTAAATATAACTAAGGGGTGTCCCAAAATTTCCGCAAGATTTTAATTTTGCGCCATTTGTGCGGTAAAGTGTTGCCAACCAAAAAAATAAATACAGCGTGACAGCTGACTGTTCCGTGTTATTTAAAATGGAGCGCTACACGAAATAACAACGCATTTTTATTGTTGAGCAATATTTTGTAAATAATGAAAGTTTGGCAGCAGCAGTTAGCAATTTTCTTACAAAATATGGTCGGAATAGTGATTTTACTTCATCATCTGAGACTAACAAGACTGGATCAATAAGTGATCTTACACAGTCTGGCCGTCCTTCAACAATTCGTTCAACACAAATCATTGAAGCAGTAGCTGTGACCAAGAATTGGACATTTCGAGAAGCTTTCTACAACTTATTCTCACGAAAGATTTGCATCTTTATACTTCCAAAGTTCAATTGACTCAAAAACTGAAGGCACTGACCGCTGACCGGATTATGGAACAACAAAAAGTGGATGATGATTTTTTTGAACAAAATCATCTTCAGCGATGAGGCTATTTCAACTTGATGGCTTTGTTGAGCGACAAAATTGTCGTATATTGGGTTTAGAAAATCCACAAGTGATTGTTGAGAAACAAATGCATCAACACTGATTACAAAATTATTACTAATTTTGGGTTTGAGGCATCATCGGATCATCTTCTTCGAAAATGCAGCTAGTCAGATAATAAAGGTTAATGGTGCTCGCTATCGTGACATGGTAATCCAGTTTTTTATGCCAAAATTGCAAGATATCGATGTGGACGGCATGTGGTTTGAACAAAGCAGTACCACATGCCATACAACCCGAGAAAAAAAATCAATTACTGCACGAGTCATTTCCTGGTTGTGTAATTTCCCGTTTTGGTCATCAAAATTGGCCGCCTGGATCATGCGATTTAACGCCGTTGGATTTTTTTCTTTGAGGTATTTTGAAGTCTAAGGTTTATGTCAACATGCCCACGACTTCCCACGCCTTGAAGGAGGAAATTGATCGCTGTATCAATGAAATTCAGCCACATTTACGCAAAACAGTCATGGAAACTTTCAACAAAAGAGTGCGTATGTGCCAGCATAGTCGTGAAGGCCATTTACCCGATATGTTATTCCATACATAACCCTATACTGTATAGTATATAAATCAATAAAAAATTACAATTATTTATTATAAACCTGAGTTTTCTATCAAAATTACTTCTTTCGTGAATTTTAAGACACCCTTATAAAGAAAGCGACTTAGAAATTCTGTTCTTAGCTTCTAAGACAAAAATATTCCAAACACATCAACATCTCGTTTTAAAAATGTTTGTGAATTTTGTTCATAATTCTTATTCATTATTTTAAAGTAACTGTATTTTTTACTATCTTTAAATTGAAAAATAAACAAACTTGAAAGTATTCATATCTTATACCATACGAGCTTTCTCGACTCGTATCTGACATATGAAGCTGAAAACGGACAGCGACATGAAAAAAACAAACAATATGAAATATGAACACAGATATATACAGACTAATACGAAGAATCTGAAAATATATATTTGTATAATTTTGTCCTATCAGTGAGCTATTAGTTATCTGTTCAGATTACGGCGGTTAAACATCTACGACATAAGTCGCCTGATGAGTGACTCACTGATGTTGCAAATAAAAGCTGCTTATTTACACAGTTAGGCTTTATATAAATATAATATTAAATATTATACTTAGATTTTTCAGTAAATAAAATCTTACCCAAATTAATCATTAACTTTAAGGTTTAGGGGCGAAGGCCATAAAGGAGTTTGGTTAGTTTAATAAGACCTAGCTCATACAAGGATGTTAGGAAGTGGATAATAATATAGAACCTCTTTGTTTCTTGACCAAAAACATTTTTGTTTTTAAATAACAAGAGAATTATTTCAGGTAATGTTAAGTTGATCATAACTTTCTACTAGGCTTGTATTATCAGACCTTATAAAAATTATTAAAAAATAATAATTTATAAAATATTTATTCAATGCAGCGATTTAATACAATATCATTTAAAATAGTAAATTATCGTTATAAAATTCACTAGTTCTTAACATAAATCTATTAGTTTGGTGGAAAAATTTACGTTTACACTCCACTAAACTGAATTCAGTGCCTAGGTCAGGTTCTGTAGAAACACAAAAGTCAATGAAAAAGAAATCGAGCCAACGATTGCAATTGACTGTACACAGTTATCGCCTTAGTGACTTTAATTTGAAGATATTATCCAATGTATGTAATTAAATAAAAGTTCTTTGATATTCCATGAACCGTTATTGTTGATTGTTGACTTTGATTTGGGAGATATCAAAGATTGTGAGAGTCACAGATAGACTTATGTTCTATCAAAATATAAGAACCCGTTTGATCGACATAAATATTTTTACTAACAGGATATTTTCTTATATAACTTCTATTTTAAAGTAAATAATATAACAGTTACTATTAATATATAAACTTTAACCAACAGCGATATATTGTATACTAAATAGTAACAATATAATAAAACATGCCAAATATATAACAACTTCACAAATTAAATTGTTTAAACACATATATTTATTATTAAATTGTGAGATAATGAATTTAATTCTGTCGTGTTTAAGTTAATAAAGCTGAGAGGTGATCTTCACCTCAGCTTCATCTCACATGTCAGTGACATGAACAAACATGGCATTACAGACGTGAATAAGGAAGGATCAAATACGCCAAGCGCTGAGCAAAGTTTTGAGTTGGTAATATATTATTTATATAAAACAAAAAATCAAGATAAGTTTAGAAATAAGGCAACAGAAATATTTACAGTCACAACTACTTTTAGTCAAAGAAATAGAAAATAAAAATACACTTTAATAATAACAGTAATGACAGTAAAATATTTATTTTATGTTAGATATTATAACTACTGAATCCATATTAATCGTTGTAAGCATTATTCCACTTTTAAATAAAAAGGAAAGGTAATTTATCAATTTATTTAAAGTAAAATAAATACACTTGCTTGATTATCTTAACATTTATTATGTTTTATTAAAGTAATTGGAAATAACAGATATATTGATTTTTGTAAAGTTAATTATTTTTGTTAAGTAATTTGCGTTTTTTTGAAAATTCTTTATTCTTTGTTATTTAGCGGGTACCATGTATAATGTTATGTATACATAATTAATATCCTGTACCGGAAACAGCTATTTTGCTCTATAAGGTAAATGCGATACATAATAAAATAATATTAATAATGAACTACTTACAGCCCGGGAGTACCCAATTACAAAGGTTCTTACAGAAATTGAACTGAATTCCTGGAATCTGATACATACATGATATACCACATTAACTTTGAAATTATTTTCAACACTAAAATGAATAGTTATCTAACGTTCGGACCAAAGTCAAACATAATTACGTAATTTCAATTTAGTGTAAATCTACAGACAGACATCAAGAAGATACTATGTTTTGGTTTCTCAAAGTAGATGAGTAATTATCCGTCCAGTATTATTTAAAAATTACTATTAAATAAAAAGGCATTTTTAATAAATGTATGTATAATTTTTTAACCAATTAATATGTACTTGAATCGTAAATAGTCCTAGAACCTTTAAAGAAAAAATATAGATTGTGTATATAGAGTATTAATATAGAGTATTACTGTAAATCTGTTTCACAAAATAAATCTTCCAGTTTTGAGCATGTCACACCGACCCTTGTCCCGCAAACGAATTGTGTCTTAACTTAATTTTGCTTTAATATCTTCATGATTTAGTTGTTTGGCTTAAAAGAAAAATAGATAAGTGATCATTATTATTATTATATTATTTTACATTTCTAATACCTTGTCTATTACAACGTTATTACTTCTAATACATTAGTTAAAATTATTAATTAGCATAAAGACATATAATAAGTTACATACAGTTTACAAGACACGGAAATGTTCTTTAAACGATCTATTTATAACAAGCCTAAAAATATCGCAATCTAGACTTTAAAAACTAATATAAATAAAAATTAAAAAGGTAGATAAGTGAAATAAAAAAAATATCGTCATAAAATATTTTATTTTCAATAATAACAAACCACTGCGCCGCACCTGACGACGACGCCTTGTTCAATGTCCTTTGATTTATGATATATGTATTCGCAGATAATGGAGCTTAACAAGGGTATTGAAATCGATAGATCAATAAGCCTTGCTGTTATTATTTCAGGTACCGAAAATCACAGAAATTTAACCTTGAATACATTACATTACACGAGGCAAAAGTAACTAGTCTTAATTTACTCATAAAATGTTATATCTAAACCTACTCAACTACTACCTACCTATCAACGTTACCGAAGTCATAAGTTATGGTTATGAAAAAATAATCTTTCTTGAAAAAAAATTACAGGTTAATATAAAGTTTATTTATAATATAATATTTTAGTTAAAGTTTGAAACTTCAGTTAGTTTTTGTAGAACCATAAATGACAAAACTATGATTATAGTTTCAACGGAACTCGGAGTAGAGTAAGGCATGCTGATTTTTGCACTAAATAGACTTCCAAGTAGAAGTGCTCTAATGAGACTAGACTAGACTTAAGATGTTAGTCGTAATATTTTGTAAAATTAATTTGTCTTGTTAATTCATTCCTTTACTGTGACAAATACTTAGAATATAACATTAGCAAGAAAACTATTATACCAAAGTAGCACTTGCAATTTAATTACTGAGCAATTTGCACAGCTGCAGATCCACTTATTAGACTGCAGTTTCTTAAACAATTACTTCAAAGTTCTAATGCTACTACATACAGACCTCACGAGAATATCATATATTATCTATTCATATCTTATAGTCTAAAAATGCTATTTTAATGCATTAATATTTAGATAAAAAGTTCATTTCAATTTTATATACATTCATAATTATAATAATACATTAGACCTCAGTAACGACAAGCTACAGACGAGCCGAGAACAATCGTCAGCATCATCACATAGAGCTGTAAGATAGATTCTTTAATAATATTAATTATAATGAAAATATTTCATAAGTATTATTAAATATATTGTTATTAATAACATCAAATTACGAGAGGTGTCAGTGACCTCTTATTATTTGTTAATGTGTTGTACGTCTTCGTTTACTTCAACAGACAATAACAACTTATTTCTTGCAATCGACATTTTATTAGTTCAGTTTAATTTGATAGACAGTTTCGCGTTTGAACATACAGCTTAATTATAACTATAGAGCATAATATCTATTGTATACATTTAAATTATATATAAACGTGTTAGCGACGCTGACTCAATATAATCAATCAATGAATCTAAGCTATCCAGACAGAAATACATACAAAAACGTTAACAGTTTAAAAGCAATATTATGACAAAATAAGCGTATAAATGAATTATTTTTTAAAACTGTTCATGTAATACAAATGTTATGGTAAAAGCATAACGTTTTCCCATAGCATTTACAATTAATATTCAAATTACATTCGCCCCATACAAGAACATCACGTAAGTCATTCATTGTTTTATTTGGTATTGTAAGTAATATTATATTTACAATTTCTACTTCATCTACTTGCACATAAGTTTATATGGATGTTACATATTTTACTGTATTTTAATCAAATGTGTATTGTTTTTTTTCTAATCAAAATATTCTCTTAATATAACAAAGTGACAATTTCAATTCAATTACTATTCTATAGAATATAATCATTGAATCCATAATTGTAATAACACAGGCTATACAAATCAATTAAGAGTACATATTCTTATATGATACTTGTTAAATCACATCGTACTATAACTGCCATTATATTATATTATTGTTATTTAAGAATTGCTGTGCAACATGCATAAATGTCTTGGCACCGAAACGCTTTGCCAGATACGTAGGTTCAGAAATCAAGCAACATGAAAGTTAGGATGTAGAAATGTTCGGTTTCTTTTTAATTTAGTTTATTGTCCCACAGTTTGTCAGTAAGAATATTCGAGTAATTTATTTAGTAGAAAAATAACTTCTAATAGGATTATAATAATTTTAAATGTAAGGCAAAATAATTGTTGTGTTAAATACATATTTTGTATTAACTTGTAGTCAAACAAAAATAATTCATACTTTCATTGGTAAAACCACATCTTGACAAAGTGGTTCATCTGTTTAATTTATTTTATACTCCTAAAAAACTAAAGAAAGTTTACATGTTACATTAGATTAATCTGAAGGTGAGGTAGTATACAAAGTTACTAGAAAAAGTGTAGTATATATGTTACTATTGAAATTCGAAGTTTAAATTCGAGTTATAGTTATATATATATATATATAACTATAACTGGACCGCTAACCGCTTTCCACTGACTCTTGGCATTTCAAGACCAATCGTGAGCCAAGTTTCTATAATTGTTTAATTCTCTCCAGACATTTCAATATTTTTACTTAACAGCTTCTGCATTACATTCTTTAGGAAAACAATTATTTTAAAGGTCCAAGGTTATCAGTTTAGTTATTTTTAATCTTCCTAAACTTCCACCGGTAAAGGTTGAATCCAGTATTATTCGGAAGAATAGGTTTTTACTTGTAAGAATAATTTTTTCTATAAAATGAAAAAATTATATAGTATAATTTTCCTCGCTGTGATTCACCAAAACTTTTGTTTTTTCAGTTTTGTAAGATTGTACTCTTTATGTCGTACTATTTTTGTAATAACGCTAACAAAGAGTGTTGTTTTATTGCAGCGGCCTAATTTATTTATTTACCATAAAAGTGTTAAATCCTACTCGTGATCTGAGATTGTAAGAGCACTACACATAGGTGTACAAATACGATCATTTGGATTTGGTTCAACATTTTTGATATTCGTTTGTAAATTATGCAAATCTTCAAAGTGGATTAACAGTCGTAGGCTTATTAAATGAACAAATATAAATCCTTTACATGCGGAATTAATTAACAACAATATTAGTTTTGGCTTGAAAATATTGATCGGCTTTATTATAGAAGATAGATTACGTAATTCTAGATTAAATAATTTTATGTAAATTGTGTGTTAAAATATTTGGCAGTAGTCAATACTGTTTTAACTTTTTGGTAAAAATCGTCCTTGCCATTTTTTATACGATTTTGAATGCTCCATGCCCAAAGCAATCGAATTAGTCACTAAGAACTACTCGTATAAATTACTTTCCTAGCAACAATACGTACTGGAATTTTACTGGAAAATATATAGTAAATTACATAAACCTAAGATTTGAATATTATATAAGTTATGTAAAGTAATCTTTTTCGAGATGTCTACTTATGTTTTAATAAAAAGTATACAAATAATAAAAGAAATTAAATATATTAAAGGTATCTAACTCGAAACATACAAACTAACAATTACTTTACAATTCTTTAATTTTAAAATCATCAACCTATCAGAAAACACTTGCGAAGTGGCTTAAGTGAAACAACACGATCAGAACTGGTAGCAAGTTGATTGTATCAATATTAATATAAAATATGTTCAACACAAACGCTTGAAGCTATTAGTATTCTGAAAGTTTTTCCGCTTTTCCGGTTTATGAATAGCGATAATCACGGCATACTTAATCCTACTATTAAATTTATTAAGTTATTGGTATTTTTACGTGTATTAACATTAAAGTCCATTAATATAACCTTGATTGAATATATTGAATAGATGTACAAGACCGCCTGTTTAAGCCTGCCGAGTCATTCTTCCTATGTTCAGACATCGTTCCACATATTTGTAATGTGATAGATATCGAACTGAAGTTTTAAATTCCATATATAATACTATTAATAGCTCTTAAATTATTTAATGCATAAAACTATTTGAGTGTTATTGACGAAGTTTATTAAAATTAGTAAACTAAAACAAGAGTTTACGAGAATTGCCCTTAGTTTACTTTTCCGAATTCCTCTGATATATTTAAAAAAAAAAGTTTATGTTTATGAGTTGTTTTACTTAACATTTACGTCGAATAAATAGTTGGAAAAATACGTGATAAATCTATGAAATAAATAACAAGAGTATCGACGGAGAACACATTTAACAATACGATATATGAACTGGATGTAATATAAGGCGTCAAATATATCAATCAATTTAAGTGTCTGGGGCAATATATTTCGTACGTCGAGCTCTTTTGATAATAAGTGTTAATTGAAGTATTGATGTAACAACATAGTTCAAGTGGTGGGAAGGTTTTCGGCAGTTGCAGGTTCGATTCCCGCGGGCGTTATTAACATCTGAATAAGTTTTCAATTAAAATTAAAATTATCCCAGTTCAGATGCTACTACAACATTTTTAAGCACATTAATATTTTAAATTTATTTTACTTGGTAATTTAATTAAAAATAACATGACATTTACAATGCCTTTTTAATATAAATATTAATTTAATGATAACTTCTCTAAAGTGTTTATGGATTTAATGTCTATATAATATAGAAGCAATATAAAAAACATATTGATTATAAATTATTTTTTTTTTTTGTTAATTTTTGTTTTGTTTAGAGGACTGCAAACGAGCTTGCGGGTCACCGTTGATATGTGATCACCGCCGCCCATGAACTCTTGCAACGTCCGAGAATTCACAAGAGCGTTTTTTTTTGTTACAGTTTTGTTCTGACGATGCAGAGTCTACTTAGCATCACATTAATAAGTATCACAGCATCACAGCTGTCATCGTCTACACTCAAGACGGAGACATAAGAAAACACCAAGGCCCTCAAATATGTGGAGTTAGGTTACAAGGACCCGTAGACATCATCCAGACCACAAACATCCCTAATCCTTTCCCAGTCCCTATCAAATGTCGATGGATTATAGAGCATGATATCGTAAATGGGACCATATCGATATATTTCACGCAGCAGTACACCACTGGCGGATTAACGTCCACCGAATACATGTATTACGATGAATCATATAAGTTGGGTGAAGGGAAAGCGCTTTCAGTCACAGAAGAGAACATCACTAAGAATAATTGGTTACAGGTAAGTTACTTTCTTTCTTTAAATAATAATATCTTTTTTATAAAAATTCTGAAGAAAGCAACTTATTTATTACTTAGAGATACTCAAAATGGCGCACGCATTATAACCGGATTATGTTACTTTTAAGAACTCTAATTAAGCTGTTAACAGGGATTTTAATATCAGGCATTAGAGAAACGTAAAAAGATTTCTTCCTTGGAATACCTACTAATATACATTTGAGTAAGGCCTCACTCCATCTTGCTAAAATCGGTCTTAACTAAATCTCTGTAAGAATACCATACAATAATTAAAAACGACTTTATTTTAAACACAAGATCTCACTTATTAGTAATATAGTAAAGAATATAATATAATAAAGACGGCAACTCATAAAATTCTATATTCATAAAGGAACCTCGCGTAAGTTGCTAACTGATCAGTTCATATAACGATGCTCGGACTATGAGAGATCCCCGCTTTGTGCCTTGCCCGTTGTGATTAATTTTTCAAACTATATCTATTTAAACATTTCCATAATCAAAGTTAATTGAAAATTGCAACTTTTCATTTTTTAATAAAAAAATCAATGAAACATCTTATTACACATATTTGCATAACCATAAATTTATACAGTTTTGCATACATTTACTATTTATATACAAACTTAAATTATACTTCGAAATAAAATGTCATTTAAAAATGCTTTTATTTATTACTAGCAGGTTGCCCGTGCTTCGCGATGGACGGCGAAAGTAATCAAATATTTGCAGTTTTTTAGCTGTAACTTTGGAACGGTTTGGACCTTTGTAAAATCCTTTCTTAATGCACCTGTTCAATATTAGCAAGTTACCCATGCTTCGCGATGGACGGCGAAAGTGATCAAACATTTTGTTTGAATTTTCACACCATCTAGGAGGTATCAAACAGGCGCGTTATATTATTTGCAGTTTTTTAGCTGTAACTTTGGAACGGTTTGGACCTTTGCAAAATCTTTTGTTATTGCACCTATTCAATACTAGCAGGTTACCCGTGCTTCGCGATGGACAGCGAAAGTGATCAAATATTTTGTTTGAATTTCCACACCACCTAGGAGATATCAAACAGGCGCTTTATATTTTTTGCAGTTTTTTCGCTATAACTTTGGAACAGTTTGGATCTTTGCAAAATCCTTTCTTATTGCACCTATTCAATATGTCAGGAGTCTTGAGTCCAAATTTCAGCTTTCCAGGTATTACGGTTTGGGATGTAGAGCGATGAATGAGTCAGTGTCTTTGTGTTTTATATATTAAAATTACATTTACAATACAATGATTTCTGTTAAATGCTTTTTGTTGTTACGTTTACTAAACAGGGTTTATAAAAACCAAAAACAGTGCATTAACAGTTGAAAGGTAAAGAGTGTTAAAGCACATTTAATTATATCAAAATCGTTTTAAACAAACAAAACTAACAATAAGATGAACTTAGCAGAAAAATGTGTGTTCTGGAAAATAAATTAAATTTTCGTCTAACAAATAGAAGACTTAAATAAATATAACTTTGTTTTTTTTTTTGTATCATGTGATACATTTCAAAATGTTTTCAGGTTTTAAATGTTCAACGTTTAAAGTTTTGTTTATACTTTGTTATTCAAATAATATACATTGTAAGTAAAGAAGTATATTCAAATAGGCTTCTTTTTAACTCGTTTTCTTTATAATTAATTTGTTAAAAAATAAAGAAATCCTTATATTTCCTGAAGGCCAGAACTTTAATCTGTAATCCTTTCAATAGTACTGGTATTCATTATTGTAAACTATCACGTACTGAATTTACTTTTCATTACAATTTCAACTTTAGATCAGTTTGATAGAGTTTGTTTTGTTTTGTTTCTTTATTTTCTAATGTATAGCGGATAGGGCGTAAGATTTTTTCCATCCGATTGTTTGCATATCAGTAATGATAGGCTTGTTACACTAAATAGTTTCAAATTTTCGACGTCAACTTAAGTGGCTCCCTATTCGCCTTCGCCGGAATATGCATATTTTAACCACGCTGTATAATGTTTATAGAAATTCATCTCCCACTTATTTATATGAACTGTTCCACCTGTCCCCTCCGAGTAGCCGTCCCAAACGCTCTTGTGTTCCTGTTAAATCTTTTAATGTCCCTCCTTACAATTCAACATCTTTCTCCAAATCCTTCTCCATTCATGCAGCGCGGTTATGGAATACCCTTCCCAGACATATTATAAGTAGCCCAAATGTTGTATTGTTTAAACGTAGATTAAAGCTCTACTATCTCTCCCAGTTATAATTATATGTATTATATCTGTATTTGTATTATTATATATTTATATATTCATATATGTATTTGTATATATTTTCGATTTATTATATTGATAAGTATTTGAATTTATATATGTATCGGTATAATTTAGTTTATTATATAAGTAATGTTTAGTTAGTTTTTTACTATTAAGAATATTTACTATATGTAGTGTGTACCTATTTCTGCCCTTTTAATTGAATTTTGTCACTCCCATGGGTAGCTGGTAGAGATCTCTCTTTAGAGATAAGCTCATCCAATGTTCTTCATGTCTCTGAATATTTTGTTTTTTACTAAATCTGGTACATGAATAAATAAATAAATAAATAAATAAATATATTTTAATTTAAACTGCAAAAGTGTATTACAGTTAAAATACACTATGGTTTAAGTTATTGAACTCTGCCAGTTCATGATATTATTATTGTTAAGCTCAACACGTAACCTTGATAATAGAAACGATAACTTCTCTCCATCTAAGGACTTCCTTACTTTTGAAGAAAAATAAGAAATTAATTATTGAGAATATCCACTTAACAATAAAATTTCCAATACATAACTTAAGCCCATAATTTATTTTTTTTACTGTTAATATAATAATTAACTCCTTATATATATATATATATATATATATATGTACGTACGTAGAGTATGTGAGAAGTGAGACAACTAATCCTTCTAAAGTTAAAAAAAAATCCTTTAAAAGCTAAACTAAGCATTAGTAAAGTGTAATTATCTTTATATTGTTTTTTAAGAAACTTTCCTCAAAGTACACGTTTGATCTTACTTTAAACTTTTATATAATCATTACTGCTTAAAAAGAAGAGTTTACTTTTAAGGTATTTACTTGGTTTTTATTATATACTCCACATGAAGATAATAATGACCTCGTGATCAATGATATGATCCTTCACTTGTGATTCGTATTTGAATTCTGAATTATAAGTGAATGCAAAATAATATTAAATTTTTGAAACAACCAAGACATGTTCCAAATTGTTTTAAAAATATATTTTTAATATTGGGATATTAGTTAAAGTTTTCACAAAAATAAATAAATAAAGTAATTGATAACCCTTACTGTTCATTGTATTACAATCACTTGACGTGAGATGACGAGCACGCAAGGGGGTAATATTTGGAATGAAGTTCCTTGACGCGGCGTCTGGGAGGAAGGTTTGATCTAAACCATCACCGCACGGCACGCTGTGTGTGTGTGTGTGCGTGCGAGTGTCTCTACTTTATTTTATATTTGCTACAACAGTAATATAATTTACCATCTAATAGCTTGAGGTTCGATAGTGTGTGGGTGAAACACGTATATGCAATATTATTGTATAATTTGTTGTAAAAAGAAGGTTGAAAGTTTGGTTTATTGAGAAACACACACACGCGCAGCACACAAACACATTATATTTTTATATTATTATTTAATCTGTTTTAATTTGTGTTCTGTTAGCTTTTAAGTTTGTTATTTTAAAGAGAAAATACCGATATCGATATCTTGAATTGGAATGAGATGTCATTGAGTTTATTAAGAACTTTATTTTAATTAGTCACTATCTTTATATTGAAATGAGAACTGTATGTATGTTAACAACAAAAGAAACAAAACAAAAAAAAATGTGTTTTATTATCAAAACAACACTAAAACAATAATAAAATGTAAAAACCAATCTATTGCAAATCCTTCATGATACACAAAGAACAATATGAAGCGATATATATCTTATTATAACCTCCTTACAAACTGAACTCTTCGATCAAAATATAATACATGAATGATATTGATTTTGTAAAGAGAATTTGTTTCGTGAGAAATCTATTCCAAATATTCGACTCCAGGAAATACGATCTTTCTTTACACAAATGGTGAATTTGCATCTCCTTTAGGTCTTGTCAGTTATAGAAGATTTATTTGCAGTGATGTGTTTATATGTTCTTGTAAAATTGAAACGGCTTATTTATCACGTGGTTTAAATCACTGTATACAGAGTTGTTCGTGGGATTAAAACACCGTTTATAATATTCTTTGTTTGTTAACTATTAACTACCTAAGTTTTAAATATTATTTATAAATGTCTACAAAATATGTTTTACTATTGGTTGGTATTAAAAGTTCTCTTATAAGCAAATATTATAAAATAAACAGCGTAAAACATTTTGTTACTAAAATCGTCTCGCAGTTCAAAGTCCAGGAGGATAAGATTTTTGGGACAACAAAGCGTTCTTTGATGTGTAATATATTTCTCTAAAAATAAAATGCGGTTAATACATTTTCCTGAAAATATTACCGTGGAATTTCTCTAAGAAGACTTTTCTATTTTTATATAAGATTAAATAAAAAGTTGTTGTATGTTGCTTTTTCAGGATATTCGTCTATCTGACAGTTCTGAGGGTGAATACTTGATTGAAAGGATAAGTATTAATGGAGTACTAACAACTATTCTATTCACTATCACCATAAAGTAGTGTGAATGACCTCTAGAAGTTTATTTAGGAAAGATTAAAATTGATATCGTTAATTAATACTCAACAATAATAGGTTATTATGGAATTTTATTAGCTTGGTTTACAAATATTTTATCTACACACAATTCCAGTGATAAGTAAGCAAACGAGGTTACTTGACGCTTTCTCGACCTGGCGCTTAAAACTTAGCATTTCCCATTAGACAATCTGCCGTCTAAAAGGAAATGCTGTTATTATTTATAGATTTAGTAGTCAAAAGATTATTTTTGTTTTAGTAATATTACAAAAAATATATTAAAATTACAATCTCTAAGCTGTAGATTTGGTAGTTAATAATCCCTAGGTAACATAAAGATATATCCACACTCCGCCACTGAGATCACACCGGAAATTCATTATTAACAAGAGGTAAAAGTGAAACCACTTTAGTAGAAACGTATGCTGTCCCCAGAGTTAATAAAACAAATAGTAAATAAATCATGAAATAATCATGTGCGATTATTTAAATTAGTTTTTTGAACAAAACTCAAAAAAAATTTTTTTGGATGCAGGTAAAAGTATACTAATAAAATAATCCGTAGATATATGCCGTCTCATTATATAGTCCTAATATTCCTAGTAATATTTACACCAGAAAATATACGAACTACAAAACGCCATCGCAGACACAGCAGTTATGAGAGATAATTTCGATAACTTATACCAGGAGTTCATAATAAAGACTAAGCAAGTAACAGAAGACGGTAAAGCACATTTCACTTTCACAATCCAGGATCCGAAGTAAGTATCATTTACTGTTTGGTTAATTTAAAGTATATAGTATATATCTGAGTTTTAATATATTTTTGCATATGTTTATTACACAAAAAAAGTTAAAAACTTAATTAATTATTTAGACAAACCTCTGACTTGTAAGATTAATATTTTTGCAAATTATTATATGTATGTCGGCGCTGAGCCTTAAAGGCCTCATTATTATATTAACTATTTGTTAAATATTTACAATTATTTATAAAATATTATTAGGTAGATTTAAGACTACCCCGCCATCCTTTTATTTTTATAAATGCATAGTGTTTTGATAAATATTGTGAGTAAATAAAAAATTATTGCGTAATTAGCATTTGTTAATAACGTTGCAAATATAAGATAAATTAAATTAAAACAGACAGACAGATGGTGAAAATAAACAATCACATTTAAGAATCATTCTAATGTTAGTTAGGATTCATTACTTTCTAATGCTTTGATTTGACTAAAGTTATTGGTCAAGTCAAAGCTGTCACGTGGTCGTGCGATATTCACAGTTTTCCGGAATCGAGTCAAACCATCAACTTATTTGAGAACTGTATAAATAGACAACTCGCTTCGACACCTCTCTTTTTCCTGGTACTGGAGTTGGAGTTGGAGTAATTATAAATATTTATTTATTCTTTTAGAAACTTTTAGTTATTAATTTTTTGTGTTATATAAATAAATATTAAAATTATTAAGTTTTCATTTATATTAAGTGATTATAAAAAATTAATGTATTAGAGAACTTTGATCACTTTAATCATTTTAATTATTCCTTATGAAATATTTAGGTTAGGTAACATTAGTTTTTAATTAATCATTTTTTTTATTTTTCCAGTGTGCTGCGTTGTCTTAGTCCGTAGAATTTATAATTGAGTTTCTATTTGATAAGTATGAGTAATACTAATAAGAGAATCGATGAATCTGATGAAGTCATCGACGTGCTTTGTAAAAATTCAAATTTAGGTTTGAGTCTGCAATTTATTTTATATCTACTAATTCCATACTTAACACATAGCACGCGTGTAGCTCGTCGGGTTCCAGGACGGGTCGAGATGGAGTACCGACTGACATCTCCGCAGACGCAAGTGACGTCACCGCCTTCACCCCGCCCTGTACACTCGCAGAACTACTCCGCCACGAGTAAGAATAGAGTATAGACTCGACAGCGGCAGCAGGCTAGAAATGTTAATTCTATTTACTTTTATTTTGATGGAGGATGCTATGACGTTATATTTAATTATGACCCTTTTAAAAATCAAACGTGCTTTTATTGTTTAATAAAAATGTAGGAGTAATCTTCCGACACTATTAAATGTCAGTGTAAGAAAATGTCCATCACAGATAGAGTAGCTTTTAAAAAAATGCGAGTTTAGATTCGATCGTATAAATAAATGTTTATTATATTAGTACACTAGTAGCTATACAAGAAGCTTGCTACAATTTGCTTTTTACATAAAAATATTCTTATAGCTCAGAATTCAAATAAACAATTTTGCATCATTAAACGTTATACTGTATTTTTGTTGCGTAAGAAATTGTTCTTCTTAATATTATTTTCAGCTTCGAAACTAGCTTGTGCACTGCGAACAGCATCTGAACCGAGGCGTGTGAGGTCCGCATTCCAGAACAGACGACCCTGCTGTGTTTAAGGTGGCGACGGTCACACTTGTGAGTTTTTCATTTTTTATAATGGCTGTTGGGAACGCGGTTTAAATATATCTTGATAATAGGGAGCTGCATTTTCTTTCTTCTTTTTATCTTTTCCTTTGAGAAAACCTTAAAATGTAACTACCGTAGTAGTATAAAATGGATTAAAAGACATATATTACTAATGTAGACACTGAACCATTCTCTATTATAGAACACACACGTACTTCTCTAACCATAACGAACATCTTGTCTCCAGACAGACGCAGAAGACCTCCGCGGTATAGTGAAGATAACGGTGAGTGTGGGTGGTGCGCTGGGTCTGGTGGCTGCGGTGCTTCAGTTGCTAAGTTTGGTGCCGGGACGACGTGCCAGACTGCGTGCTACTGAAAGCCACCACCGGGGGGACGCACTGCGCCGCTGTGTTTACCCTGCTGACGTGTGACCACCAGACAGGCACAGGGTATTATCATTATGATAACATTTTAGACTTTTTTCCTTAAGTTAAGGTACTTGACGAGTCCCCTACGTATGTTTATTAATGTTATGGAACTATCTTATCCTCGACACCCTATACACTATTGGACTGTGTAACCGGGAGCGCATACAGAAGTATTACAAATAGTTTGGGCCATAAAATAAATATAAGTAAGACTAAAAAATTACAACAATTCCATTTTTAAAACACCAGGTCATAATTTTCGTAAAGCACCTTATTGAAGAGGAATTATTGTATGTATATTCATTTACAATGTGTGATACTAGGAGGCGTGTTCGGGTGCGTTGGCAGCAAGCGCCTTCAGTCGTGTTACTTGCAGGTACCGATATGAGGTTCCATAAACCATTATTTATCTTTAAAAAGCGGTTTCAATACAGAGGAAGGTGGAATCAAGCAGTGCGATACCGATCATTACTATGTCTACCCGTTTTTTAATTAGTATTTTTTCATAAAATTATTATTTTGGGGATGTTTTTCTTTGACTTTATATTTAACTGTTTTTTCTTTGTACTTGTTTTTCCTTTTTCATCCAATGCAGGACATTGTGTTCATTATTTAAATTCAATTTAGAAAATCATAAAAGATAACTGTAATCTAGTTGTATGTAGGGGAGACCGGGGCTGGTTGACTATAGGGGCAGGTAGACTAATTGTCAAAAACGCGAGTTAGGCAAACTTTTTGCAAAGATCGACTAGGTGAGCGTATCCATTATTCCCCCGCGCACAATCATCAGAAAAACCGCGGAGCAGACGCACACGGTTTGTCAGCTAGAGCCTATTGTTCAAAAACAAGACACTTAAGTAACTATTTTTGCCTTAATTCTATTTGTTATAACTCTTTTCATTTTGTTTTGATTGCTTGTCAAACTGTTTAATACGAATGTTTGATTTCCGAACTTTGTATGCTTCCTTATTATTTTTAATTACGATACCATTTTAAGGTTTTGGCACGTAGTTAAAAATTACTAGGTCGTTTGGGGCTGGTTGACTCATTTATAAAGGGGTTGGTTGACTATCTAGTCAACCTGCCATACAATTTTGGATATACTAAATATAAATTGGTATAAAAATTATTGTTCTTAACCTAAGATTTCCAGTTTAGAACGATGCGAATCTATAAACGAAAGTCAAATCGACGTAAAGACATACTCGAGAGAGTATGTCGACAAGTTATTTTCGCCGAAGTATCAATTCCAGCAAAAGAATTTGCTATACCATATAAAATATCGCCATGTGGTAAATATGAAAAAAAAAAGAACGCAATCCCGGACTGTCTAGATCTCAATTGACCTTGGCTACATAAAAAACAGACAAATATTCAGTGACGAGAAAGAGCATGCATCAGAAAATTGCCCATAAGGGAGCTGATGATGTTTATTATGGATTAACGCCTTACGAGTCCCGAAAATTTGCATATGAATTTGCAAAAAAAAAAAATCTATTCCTGAATCATGGGATAAAAAACAGATTGCTGATGAAGATTGGGTAGGGAGTTTACTTAAACGTCATCCTATTCTCTCTATTCGATCTCCTCAAGCTACTATTTCGAGCCACTTCTTTCAACAAAAGCAACGTGCAGTTGTTCTTTGATTACCTAAGAACCGTTTACCTACATTTAAATGTAAGCCCTAGGTATATTTAGAATGTAGATGAAACAGGACTGACAACGGTTTACATTCCTGATAGAGTAATAGCTCATCTTGGCACCAAAAAAATGGGAAAAATGACGTCTGCTGACCGAGGTTCCGCTGGTGAGAGTCGCAGTTACTATCTCGGCCTCGGCAATATGGTCCTTCCGTTCTTCGTTTTCCCACGTGTTCACTATAAATACTATTTTGACTATTTTAGACTAAAGGACTATCAAAGACTATTTTAGACTGGAGGTGGACCGATAGATTCTTAACGGTGTTTAATGTTGTTGAAGATGTTCTTAAAAATGATGATTGCATTTACTTTAGTATTTAAATCTTGTTCTTTCGTAGTCTTGGTACTCATTACTTAGGTCAACTTACCCCTAGTGACAAGTCAACCTGTCCCAGGCACGGGGTAGGTTGACTCGTTTTTCCCGTTCTATAAAATCGAGCCTATATACTATGCTTTAATAGGTATCGAGCTTATTGTTATTTCTTTCTAGAGCTGAATAGTGTCACTATCAATGGAATTACTTTTCACAAAAATAATCATTAAAGCAATAAAAATATTAACTTTTAAACTGAAAATTGGTCAACTAGCCCCGGTCTCCCCTACTCTCGCGTGGCTAACGGCTCGCCTGTGGGGCGGAGCACCGCTGCAAATGGGAACGGTGGCGCAGGTGCTTTGCGCTGCGGGCTGCGCCATGCTGGCCCTGCTGTGTTCAGCGCTGGCCGTCTGCGCCACATTACGCAATATCACTCGCAAGGTTCCATCCGAACGGCAAACATTTTTAAAAGACTAAGTTTACTTTCGAATGTCAACATGGCACTCGCAGACGAGCAGCATATATTATATTAAATTTTGCTCGTCTGCTGCTTATCGTAATCGTCTATATTAAGTTCCGGAATAGTAAAGTGTTTGTCCCAGTGCTGCGATACTTTTAAAGCAGAACTTTGAATACACATATAATATCTGTGTCAGAGGTCGCGTGGTGCTTCACACGCTGGCGGTGCTGGCATCCGCGAGCTGGGCGCAGGCGACGGGTGTGTGCTGGGCTCAGTCCGGACGTAAGTAAACCTTTACCATATATAGTCTTCAATAATTATTGAATTAATTAAATAGCCAGAATAAATTAGAGCCGAATTATTTTTCCTTTTTTCAAAGGTGGCAAATGCATCCGTCACTTACCATATTATTAGTTTATTAATATCTTGTGATGGACGATAATTCTTACCTTTAATTAAAACTTCTGAGTATTTCAAAGATCTTATTTAAAAACAGTACTAAGGTCAGCAAGGAATATATCGGTTAGATTTTGTGAAGCGTTTAAAATTAACAAGATTTTTTAAAACTACTTCCATGTTTTAAAATTATTTTATTATTATTTTAGGGTGTATCTGTTAGTCTGCTACGTCATACTCGATGAAGAGTGTTTGCAATCAGACAAACGAGTGACTCCTTGACCTCGCATCGTGATGTGCAGGAATTCCCAGTCGGAGACACATCTCTTAGTTGTATGTAACGATAATTAATAAGTATAATATATTCTTAACACTGACTCGGGCGCATAACATGTTAAAACTCATCGGTGTAGTTTAAGGTTTTGTAGGTTCCAACACGCAGTAGGTGTGGAGCCGCAACCGAATAGAGAAATCTAACGCGGATGCGGTTCAATACGCAGAATTTGTGGAGGATAATGTAACTGTGATAATGATAATGTAAATGTAACTGTGTGTAAGTGGTTTTGACTTGGATGTATTAGTTTTCCTCATATTTTAATTTGATCTTTAAGAAAAATCTTGCAATTATTATAATATTTGCCCAAAATATATATAAAAATAAAAACAATTTAAAATACCTTGTAAGCTCGATCACGGTAAACTAATTTATATTTTTTTATGGACCTAATTTAGTAAATTTAACAACAAAACATTTCAAATTACAGTATACACAAAACAAGGTGGCGAGGTGTGGAGAGTAGAAGAGGTGTGGGCATGTTGGAACTCGCCTCGTCCCCGGAGTCCCCTGTCATGTCTTCTTGGCAAGCTCCAGGGTTCGAGAGTTCTGCCAGAATACACAGGTAACGTATTAAAATTTCAATCACTATCCCAAATTAAACGATATTTATTGCAATACGACCTGAGGATAACCTTTATTTAATTGTTATTTATTAAAATAAATAAATGAAATAACGTGTTGAGAGCTGGGCACTTCGATTCTGACTGATCAATTTTTAGGATCTGACGAACTCGCGGGGAGTACCGTAGCTGATGGGTAGACTGGCAGCACAATAGATGGTCAGCCGGTAGACTGATGTGCGCCCGCGTCCAGTGGAAACAATAGACGTGAGCTGGTTCAAAATCCAAAAATAGGAATTCTGAAAAACAGTCGTCAACGAAGCGACCTGAAACAAAATTGCCTTATCTGTAAACTCGAGAAACTTTAAGCCGGCGGTAAATTATTCACCACTATATAATTAACACTAATAATTTCTTTTTTGTCATGTTTAAATTACCTTGTTTCTAGTTTTATCAAGAAAAACCACAATAATAGCTGTTTAAGATTTATGTATTAACTTACATGTATTTCGAATAATATTAATAAAGAGATTTATAATTCAGTGTTTTTAATTTTCGTCCATAATTGTCGCTCCTTGGTGGGTCAAGTTCAGAAATATTTTTAAGAAATTTTATTTACACGGTTTTGCTTTGATGAGCCTCAAACGATTTTACTTATTATTTATATTTCAATTATTTTATTTGTTTTTATACCGTGGAAACATTGGGCTAAAAGCAGTCTATATTAATCGCTGATACTGATACTTCAATGTTTAATTATCTTATATAAAGAACGAATTTTTTTTATTTTAGACTTTCAGGAACCATACCACCAATTGGCACTTTAAAGTTCTTTGTATATAATATGTATATATATAATTTAATAAATTTGAAGCTTTGTAAAAGCGATATCGTATTTCTTTTGTACCACATCATAGTGTTTTATAGAACCTACAGTCAATGAAAATTATTTAATAACTAACTAAACGAATTTACCTAATAATAACAAAAGTGTATCAAATGCTGAAATCGTAGGTTCTTGCCATGTGTTTTCAAGAAATAGACGCGAACGAACTATTTAAAACTAAAAAACGACAGACGTTACATTTCAAAAGTCAAATTAAACATAAGTATAATCATGACTTGGCGTTATTTAAGGATACAATGTTGACGTTAGTGCATTTATAGTGACATTGCAACGCTTAAACCACAAATGAATATAAATGTAAACTATCAGGAGGTAGTGAGGTGTTGTTGTTTGCAGCGACTAAAGATAACCTGACATTTTGCAACGATAAATCACTCGAAACTACCGGAATTAAAACAAATCATATAGAAAAGCAACAACTTTAAATTTGTATAATAAATATATAGTTTAATTAATTTTCTATAAAAAATGTATTAAATGAATTGCAATAAAATAAAAAAATACTTTTGAAACATTATTCATTTTGTGATAATTACAGATTTTGATAATAAGTTTAATAATATTCTTGAAAGCTTTTAAGCGACTCTCTCATTACGCATTAAATCTCACTTTAAAATTATAAATTACAATTACAATTAGGGATAAAAGATTTAGAATGCTTTCATCTCGATACTAGTATTTTTCAGCGACTTTGTTACACAATCAAAAATGAAAAACTATGTTAGACTATAATATTTAAGATAGTTTTATTCGAGTGTATTCATTAGTCATAACTAAACTAATGGATTCATTGATTTGTTGAAGAGTTTATAAAAAGTATGAACATGTTCGACTCGATTGAGTGACTTACTCTTATTACTCTTGTCCTATATTATTTTTAATAATTATTAAATGCAATATAATCTTTGTTGCCGACTAAAAGTTCTATAGTTTTTTAATATTTAATACTAGCTGATTCCCGCCCGCTTTGCTGTGCAAATAATAACGAAGAATCACAAATTGTATGCGGGTAAAATGAAAATAATCACATACCGTATGTAGGTAAATTGAAAATAATCACAAATAATCACATACTGTATGTAGGTAAATAGAAAATAATCACAAACTGAGTTACGGAACCCTAATCCTACGAATAAACATAGTGAGAGGCCAAATAATTTTAATTTCTATTGCAATGCAATGGGAGAAAAGAGGGAGCGGGGGGTAAACTTTGCAGTTTTTTAGCTGTAACTTTGCAACGGTTTGGACCTTTGCAAAATCTTTTCTTATTGCATCTATTCAATATGTCAGGGGTCTTGTGTCCAAATTTCAGCTTTCTAGGTATTACGGTTTGGGCTGTAGAGCGATGAATGAGTTAGTGAGTCAGTGAGTGAGTGTCTTTGTGTTTTATATATTAAGATAGATGTCTCATACAACTATTGTATAACTTGAATTGTTTTATTAAAATTTAATTAATATGGTGCGTTATTTTATTGACACAGTAGTTTAGCATTAAATCCGCCATTTCTATGCTTATTTTGTACACTAAATATTCTTTTGAAGTAAAATTTATTATTTTCTCTCTAGTTACTAGTTGTACGTTTAAAGAAATAACTAAACGACGATTTGCGTTTGGTTGGACCGTAGCGTTTGGCGCTCCGTCGTCTCTAGCTACCCCGCAAGGAATATGGCGTGAAGATAAATAAATAAATAATAATAATATATTATTAATTTAGCAACCTCAAATACCAATTAAAGAGGCTTTATTGAACAAATAAAGAATCTAAATATAAAAAATATTTTTACTATACTATCTATACTAAACAGTTTGGGTCACATGACTTTGCCTTTACACTGACTGTAATTTGACTTTGTCCTTAATCTGACGTTGACTTTATTCTGATTTTAATTTGGCTTTGTTTTGAATGGACGAGTGTTATTAATAACATACTAACATGTAAGCTAAGTGCAGGCTGCATATTAAAGTGTAGCGTGGTGGGGAGCAGGCGTAGGCGGTCAGTGCGGGTCCTCGCGGCTGCGAGGTGCGCGAGCGCAGTCCTCAGCGCGCCCGCGTCACGTCTCTCCGCCCACACTCTCAGACACACTGTACGTACTGCGGTTGTTTCAGCGGCGCTGAATATAACATTCATTTGTGTTTTTTATAACTACCTGAATAAAGTTTCTTCTTTCTTTGACCTGCATTAATGTTATTATATAATATATTTAGAATCTATATTTTAGTTATCTTTCTATTGAGTTTCAGAATATTTTAAATGTAAATTTCATAAAATGGTTTGTGTAAAATGCTCAGAAAATAGTAGTTAAGAATTATTCAAATAAAAAATTACAGTTTAAGTATAATTTATTTGTTTTATTGTTTTATTAAATTAATTTAGGAGGAAATTATTTTTGTATTTAAATTAAACAAATACCTAGTATCTTAATGTATAACTATGAAGGAGTGTTAAGACAATAAAACATAATTAAGAGTATATTACGCGGGTACAACCGGAGGATCCAGAAGAATACAAATTTATTGACTTAAAATTTAATATTAATATTTAAATTACAATCTACGTGATCCTCGCTCAAAGTTGGAGACAAACATAATACACAAACAACGCACCTGCTATCATCAAGTAATAAATAAGAATATAAGAAATATTAAATTGATAGTCAATTACAGGATAACATACCTCTTGTAAAATATACTAATAATAAATATCAGTAGAATAGCAACTTGACAACTCTTCCCCACTGGTTGTAAACAGCGTTCAATATTTAATGTGATTCTAAAACTTCATTACGGTCATAACAAATAAATGAAACGATTAAGGAAACTACGGATACTAAAAAATGGTTATCTATTAGCTTATCTTAAAATATCTCAAGTTGTACATCACATCTTCAGAAGTTTTTTTGAAAAATAAGTCAAAACAGATTTATATTTCAATTAGACAATCATTGCACTTAATATATTATTATCATCAATATTAATAAATTATGTACAGTTGATATTTCCTGTGTGATTGAGATGAGGTAATATTGTGTGAATGTAACGTGGTTGTTGAATAATATTCAGTGCTGAGCAGTAAGCATGTTGTCACTGGACTTCATTTACGTTGAATTGTTATTATAGAATTGTACACCAATAATGTATATGTCGGCGTTAAATTATTTTAGCCTTAAAGTTAATTATTTTAAGTTAGACTTTTAACGATTACTTTGTTTACGGAAATCATGTGGTAGGAAATATTGTGTTGTTGTAGAGTTTTTGATTGTTGATGAGTCTATCCGATACAATTAATCGGTTCTTTTAATCCGTTTTATGTTGTTGTAAATTCCTGTTACAATTTATTATGAATATTACTTTTATAAACAGAATTTTTGGACAATTGATTTAAAATGGAACATTCGCGTTACTACGCGAATCTTAACACCGCCACAGAACAACTAAAATGTTTTGTGGCAAATAAATCAAATTATTATGAAATCGTTGTCCAGAAATTATAAATAGAATTTACAAATAGTTATTGCTGATTTTTAATAACGACTAAGTGTGTTTTTTTAATAAATGTAAGTGTTTTCATTGAATGACGATTGTCTTTAAAAGCGCTAACAAAGATGGCCGACGCCATTATTGTTGGAGCTTGGGTTGAAACAAAAAGTGTGAGTGTTAAAACCAAAATCAATTATATCTTGTGAGTTCTGAATTTGTTATTTTAATTTTAGTTTAACTAATTACAATTAAGTTTAATTTTTAATTTAATTTAGTGATTGTTATATTAGTGTTAAAATCAAAATCAATTATATCGGTGTTAAAATCAAAATCAATTGTATCTTGTGAGTTCTGAATTTGTTATTTTAATTTTTAGTTTAACCAATTACAATTAGGTTTAATTTTTAATTTAATTAAGTGATAGTTAATTGAAATATATTTTTGTGTAACAATTATTTCATTATTTGTGATGACTGAGCCGGGTATTGAAAATTTTGACGTCAGCGGCGCTGACGTCACTGTTTCTAGAAACTTCGATGGTGGGCCCGCGTTATCAGAAGTGGGATTACGACCTACTTCTGCTCGATCATCAATGCTAATTCAAATCAATCAAATCAATCTGTTACCGGGGTACCAACGGAGTTTTTTTCACAAATGATACAAATGATGAAATACATGACGGATCGTATTACGGCGCAACCTGAGTCGAGGGTTAAAATTAACGATGTTTTCTTGCCGTCATACGATCCTGATGCTGATGTAGGAGTTAGAGAGTGGTGCCAGCACGTGACTAAGGCAATGGAAACCTACAACTTGAGCGATTACGAAGTTCGGATGAAAGCTGGTAGTTTACTTAAAGGCCGTGCTAGGTTGTGGGTGGACAGTTGGCTGGTCACCACCACTACGTGGCAGGAATTGCGTGATGTTTTAATAACTACCTTTGAACCTGAGAACCGATATTCACGTGATGTTGCACGTTTTCGAGAACATACCTATGATAACACAAAGGATATCGCGCAGTTTTTGTCACAAGCCTGGGTATTATGGCGTCGTATAACTAAGGATAAATTATCGAATGATGATGCGGTTGAGGCTGTTATTGGATGTGTTGGAGACGAGCGCTTGCGAATTGAACTGCTGAACGCTAGGGCAAAATCGGTGCCAGAATTGATTTCGGTAGCTTCTTCCATACGCAGTGTTAAACGTTCTGTTCCGAGCACATCAAGTGGACAGCAGGGCCTTTCCAAGCGACCTCGTTTCTCTGAAAGAACCTCTCTCTTTTGTCAAATTTGTAAAAAGCCTGGTCACGAGACACGCGACTGTCGTTATCGTGATAAAGCCAATGCAGTTCAATCGCAACATCAGGTAACTATTGCCGCTAAACCGAATGTGAATAAGCCAACGTGTACGTTCTGCTCAAAGGTCGGTCACACTTACGAGACATGTTACAAACGAGAACGCGCTGTTGTTTCAAACATAAATTGCGTAGGTTTACCAAAACTGAATTCAATGCCAGTCACTATCGGTAATTTAAAGCTGAGTGCGACGTTTGATAGCGGGGCGGAATGCTCTGTTATTCGCGAGTCTCTAGCGGTAAAGCTACCGGGTAAGCGAATTGACGTTGTCAACTATTTAAAAGGAATCGGACAGTTTACCGTGGTTTCGTTGTCTACGCTGACAGCGGTATGTGTGGTCGATAACTTACGAGTGGAACTTACATTTCACGTAGTACCGGATTACGAATTGTCTTCAGACATCCTTATCGGAATGAATCTTATTGAGAACACTAATTTGAGCGTGGTAGTAAATTCTCAGGGAGCACGTTTGGTTCATCAGCCCGCTGTCTACCACATGCGATCTCAAAACGAAAAATTTGATATTATCGATTGCGACTTAACTAATCAAGATCAAATAAAGGAACTTAAAATCTTACTTAATAAATACGAGCACCTTTTTATTCGCGGCTATCCCCACACGCGTGTCAATACGGGTGAACTCGAAATACGTCTCAAAGATCAAAATAAGTGTGTCGAGCGTAGACCATACCGATTGAGTCCAGTGGAGCGAGAAAAGGTGCGCGTAATTGTTAACGAGTTGCTTGAGCAAAACATTATTCGCGAAAGCAAATCTCCTTTTTCTAGCCCAATTATATTGGTTAAAAAGAAGAACGGACAGGATCGCATGTGCGTGGATTACCGCGAGTTAAACAGAAATACTTTGAGAGATCACTATCCGTTGCCGATCATATCCGATCAGATAGATCAACTGTCTGAAGGTATTTTCTTCTCAACATTTGATATGGCGGCAGGGTTCCATCAAATCCCCATTGCGGAGAGCTCGATAGAGAAGACGGCGTTTGTCACACCAGATGGCTTATTTGAGTATTTGACCATGCCGTTTGGTTTAAGTAATGCTTGCTCGGTATACCAAAGATGTATAAACAAGGCTCTGGCAAACCTGCTGTCTTCAACAGATCAGGTCTGTCAAGTTTATGTTGATGATGTCCTATCAAAATGTAGGGATTTCACTGAGGGAATGTCTCACATTGAACGAATCTTGATGGCTTTACAAAGAGCAGGTTTCTCAATCAACATTGAAAAAACCGCCTTCTTTAAACGTTCTATCGAGTATTTGGGCAACATTATATCAGACGGACATGTCAGTCCAAGCCCAAGGAAAGTGGAAGCTTTCACGAAGGCTCCGGTGCCAAAGACCCCCAAACAGGTTAGGCAATTTAATGGACTCGCTGGATTTTTCCGACATTTCATTCCCAGTTTTTCCACCGCTATGGTACCACTTTTTGAACTAACTAAGAAAGACGCGAAATGGGAATGGAACGAGAGACATGATGAAGCACGCAATTATATTGTTAAACATTTGTCTACTGCGCCTACGCTTATTCTATTCCAGGAAAATGCACCCATCGAGCTGTACACGGATGCGAGCAGCCTCGGCTACGGAGCGGTGCTGATCCAGATCATCGGGAATCGCCAGCATCCAGTCGCGTACATGAGCCAGCGCACCACTGACGCCGAGAGCCGTTACCACTCTTACGAGCTCGAGACCTTGGCAGTGGTGAGAGCTATCAAACACTTCCGGCACTACCTCTACGGGCGAAAATTCAAGGTGATTACAGATTGTAATGCCTTAAAAGCATCCAAACATAAGAAGGATCTACTCCCTCGGATCCATAGATGGTGGGCCTTTTTACAAAACTACGATTTCGAGGTCGAGTACAGAAAAGGCGAAAGGCTGCAACACGCAGACTACTTCAGCAGAAATCCGTCCAACGAAATGTCAGTCAACTTTACGACCAGAAACTACGAATGGCTAAAAATAGAACAACGCCGCGACGACGTGTTACGCCCTCTGATCGACAGGATCTCGAGTGACGGGCCATCTGAACGATATCTGTTGGAGGAAGGCGTACTCAAGAAAGAGAGTACAGACCCTACAATTGGTACACACAAACTGATAGTAGCCCCGAGGTCATTTCAGTGGAGTCTGATAAACTCCTATCACACAGCACTTCAACGTCCGGCTGGGAGAAGACTCTTCAAAAACTGCGAGAGACCTACTGGTTCGACAAGATGACCACGACCGTAAGAAACTTCGTCGATAACTGTGTAGTATGCAGAACATCCAAAGGACACTCTGGTGCGGTGCAGGCACAACTTCATCCGATTCAAAAACCGACTATACCCTTTCAAATTATCCATATGGATTAAATTAATAACGGCAAGTTAGGCACTAGAAACTCTGCAGCCGAAAACGAATATGTCATCGTGACTGTTGACGCATTTACAAAATACGTGCTGCTTAGCTACGCCAATGATAAGAGCCAGAGCAGCAGTCTCTCAGCACTGAAGCGTGTCGTGCATCTCTTCGGTACTCCAGTTCAAGTTGTCGTAGATGGTGGCAAAGAGTTTTTAGGCGAGTTTGAAGCATTCTGCGACCCTTTTGCTATCAACCTACACGTAATAGCGCCAGGAGCTAGCGGAGCGAATGGTCAAGTAGAAAGAATTATGGGTACTTTGAAAAATGCACTGACTATGATCAATAACTACGAAACCGAAAATTGGCAAACGGCCTTGGAAGCTCTGCAACTCGCGTTCAATTGCACGCCACACCGAGTAACTGGAGTAGCACCACTCGCACTCCTCACGCGGCGTCAACACGCTGTACCACCTGAACTCTTAAGGCTGGTGAATATCGATGACGAGTCTATGGACTTCGAATTGCTCGAACAACATGTCCACAGAAAAATGGCAGCGGCAGCTGAGTACGAAAAAAAGCGATTCGACAAGAACAAGGCGAAAACTCGTCCTTTCCAAAGAGGTGACTACGTACTTATAAAAAATAATCCTCGCAATCAAACCTCATTGGATCTCAAATATAGCGAACCGTACGAAATCTGTCGTGTCCTTGATAATAATCGCTATATGGTAAAACGAGTGACAGGCAGAGGACGACCACGTAAAGTGGCCCACGATCAACTACGCCGAGCACCACAACCAGGTAGTCAAGTCACCGTGTCGGCGGTATCTGAAACTAAAGATCAGCAGGTCAACGCTACATCTCGCGACAAGTCGGCGCAACAACAGCTGGCCCAACCGCAAGAGCAGCCCGACGTAGCAACGTTCGAGCCGATGCCGTCTACTTCCCGTGCCGGTGAATTGCTGGACATATAAACAAGTGAGTTCTTTTCATTATAACTTTCAAACCGTGAAACTATATAGAGTTCGAGTAGACTAATACCGGTCTAGACTTAGATCCATTAAATCTACTGAAATACTGAATATAATGCAAGGCACTCCAATATTATTCTAAAAGCTGTACAAATCATTTTCTACCCTATTCCCACCAATTTCTAGATTATTTTCAGAGCCTCTCCATGGTCATAAAAATAAGGCCTAGACCCCAGCGTCGTCCAGCTCTGTGGACCACGGCGTTCAAGACCGGTCATGACCACAGCATCAATTTCCTAAGAGCTATAACAAAAATCAATACATATGTAACTAGATAGTTTTTCAGAGCCCTGGGGACAACGGCCAAAATAAGACCTAGACCCCACCATCGACCTAGTTCCTTATTCCTTTAGAGCCTCTGTGGACCACGGCGTTCGAGACCGCTCATGACCACAGCATCGATTCCCAATATTGTTTTCAGATCCTCTGGGGACCACGGCCAAAATAAGGCCTAGACCCCAGCATCGATCCAGTTCCTTATTCCTTTAGAGCCTCTGTGGACCACGGCGTTCGAGAACGCTTATGACCACAGCATCATCCTTGTATACGAGAACATAAATAATATCATGCAATAATGCGTGGAGCATTTGCATTGACCATTTAACAAAATCAAGTATGTGCTAGTACGCGGGGAGCGTTAGTACAACAGATAATATCACAATCACTTGCTCTTATCCCATTCTACAATCTCTGTTTATTTTTAATTTTATTAATCTATCAGGTGCCTAAGCTTTGTTGCCTGGTTACTTCTAATTTATTACAATACGAGTATACAGTTGATAAGAACTATAATTATTTATTTTCAATTACTGTACCAAAGTAATTATTTTTATTTTACATAAGTTATCAGCTAGTATCCCGTATGAGCGGATGCCTAGTTCAGAATATTTTATTTTCTTTTTCAGAAACGCGACTCGTGCAGAGCACGCACCGTCTCGCAGAATGGCCGTGTCGGCGTTAAATTATTTTAGCCTTAAAGTTAATTATTTTAAGTTAGACTTTTAACGATTACTTTGTTTACGGAAATCACGTGGTAGGAAATATTGTGTTGTTGTAGAGTTTTTGATTGTTGATGAGTCTATCCGATACAATTAATCGGTTCTTTTAATCCGTTTTATGTTGTTGTAAATTCCTGTTACAATTTATTATGAATATTACTTTTATAAACAGAATTTTTGGACAATTGATTTAAAATGGAACATTCGCGTTACTACGCGAATCTTAACACCGCCACAGAACAACTAAAATGTTTTGTGGCAAATAAATCAAATTATTATGAAATCGTTGTCCAGAAATTATAAATAGAATTTACAAATAGTTATTGCTGATTTTTAATAACGATTAAGTGTGTTTTTTTAATAAATGTATGTGTTTTCATTGAATGACGATTGTCTTTAAAAGCGCCAACAAAGATGGCCGACGCCATTATTGTTGGAGCTTGGGTTGAAACAAAAAGTGTGAGTGTTAAAACCAAAATCAATTATATCTTGTGAGTTCTGAATTTGTTATTTTAATTTTAGTTTAACTAATTACAATTAAGTTTAATTTTTAATTTAATTTAGTGATTGTTATATTAGTGTTAAAATCAAAATCAATTATATCGGTGTTAAAATCAAAATCAATTGTATCTTGTGAGTTCTGAATTTGTTATTTTAATTTTTAGTTTAACCAATTAATTACAATTAGGTTTAATTTTTAATTTAATTAAGTGTTAGTTAATTGAAATATATTTTTGTGTAACAATTATTTCATTATTTGTGATGACTGAGCCGGGTATTGAAAATTGTGACGTCAGCGGCACTGACGTCACTGTTTCTAGAAACTTCGATGGTGGGCCCGCGTTATATATATTTACACTATGACTACATCATCACTCTCCATCAGGTGGAATGTACTCCAGCATTAACCTAGACGGTGCAAGAAAAGTAATTAAATAATAATAGCAACCATCTTTAACTTTATAGTGAGTTACTTTTACTCACAACATAAGACTATTTTCACAATCACTGTCGCAAAAGGTATAATTAAGTTGTTAAACTATTCATGAATATCAATATCCATTACAAGTCTCATTCAGTGTGACTAGTTTCTCTGTGAGGATATTTTATTAAATAAATACAAATATCTTGGTGTGGTAAGTTAACCAGGTGAGCTGTACTTATTCCGTCCTGAGAGAATGTTACTATTATTAAATATATTTAATAAGTAATGAACTATTCTACGAGATCTAATAATGAAGCTAGAGCAGTGCTTGGATCCTTCAACATAATTAATTACAGTCTTTCCTCCTTCCTTTGACGTCTTCATCGCTATCTCATTGTCGGCTCTCACAGATTGTTCCTTTGAGTTTAATTTAGTATATATAGTATTTAAAACAATACTCCATAAAAATTATTTTCAAATTGCTGATAACGTTCTGAGTACACTTGCAAAATAAAAAAAGGATCCAGTAGTTCGGCCGCAATTAATTATTTTCTTTTAATAAAATTAATAAATAGTATTTCAGTAATCCATCGTCGATAGTAGGTAGTAGTAGTAGGTCAATGACCTTGAGTAACTTTACAGCTATTACACATTATTGTATTAAAGGAGATAATGAAAAAAAGTCCTCAAAGTGTTATAATACCTGACACACATACTCGTATATGATATTGAACAGTTGTGTGGTACAAAGACACTGTGAGGTGACGTACTGCCGCGTACTTTTATATCGTGTTTAATATGTTATGTATCAATACAATGCATTGCATCGGGCCTTTAAGCAGACCTCCGCCGAATACTCCTAATATCGATGTTCCTCACTTAGCGGCGAGTCACTGATTGTAGTTTCTTAATAATTAAAAATATAAAGAAAAAATACAGACCTTCAATGGCGCGAGCCGTCAAGACTAATAATATAATAGACAAAGTATAATTGTCAATGAGTAGTTAAAAAGTATTAAGCCAAGGTCAAATATGAGCCTAAACAAACTATTTTTCTTTTGTAATAAATAAAACAGGCACACAAAAAAAAAACATGAACCAGAAGGGAGACCCCATTATCCTTAGGTTTTTGGGATCGCTGAAAACGAATATGACAATAAAAACTAATTTTTATTGCCCGTTTTCCCGCTAGCACCCCCTTAATAACTTAAGGGGTGAAAATTGAAATTTTTGTATAAAATCAAGATAGATGTGTATTTCTATGTTTTTTGGGATGCTAAAACCGAAAATGATAACTAAAAATAAATTCATGACCACTATCACCCCCTACCATCCCTTACAGGGGGTGAAAATTTAAATTTTTCTATAAAATCAAGACAGATGTGTATTTCTATGTTTTTTGGGATGCTGAAACCCAAAATTAAATTTTCACCCTTTAAGAGATAGTAAGGGGGTGCTAACGGGAAAAATGGCAATTAAAATTAGTTTTTATTGTCATATTCGGTTTCAACGATTCCAAAAACCTAAGCATAATGGGGTCTCCCCTCTGGTTTATGATTTTTTTTTTGTGTGCCTGTGTTATTGATTATGCATTTATGTAAAAAATGCGTTTATGAGATCAAAGTATAATAACACGTTATTTTAAACAAGTACTCTTTACTAATGAGATAAGAGTACTCTGTAAAACACTTTTAATTAATTAATAAGATGCTACAATCAGTGACTCACCGCGAAGTGAAAAAGTACTTTAAAAACAATAATGTGTACGATCCCTTAGTTTTAACATCCGCTTATTGTCTTTGACCCTTCGGTTTATTTTGGTGTACTCAGAAGATTATAAGCAACTTAATTATTTTTTTTTGTATATATTTTAATAAATTACTGTTATGTAAATATAATTTTCTTAAAACTTACTCAATATTAACTTATTACTTGTTTATTTGACATGGTTAGGAGTCGTTGAAACGCATCTTGAGACACCCACTCGTCTACATCAGATTATATCTTAGGGTGCAAAATAAGGATTTTTAATTAGAGTTAGCATTCTTAGATGTTTATTTCGCCAGAATCTACATTTCCTTTCACTTCTGTATTGTGAGTTATTCAATCCAACTTTTCCGTGTTATTTGAAAGAAAAATTAAATTTCTAGACACTCATAGTATAGTTCTTCGTCTTCTGATAACCTTACTCTTTATTTACCTTCTTACGTTAATAATAATATAAATTTTAAAATCTTTGGAGGAGCCCTTGTCCTGAGAGGGGTCCTTGGAAAAACATAAACATAACAACAGTATCAATGAAAATCTAAAAAAAATAACAGTGTAACAATAATTATATATATTTTAATTTATATTATTACAATATTAAATTAATAATTTAGTTCAGAAGAGAAATGTAATAATATTAATAATTATAACTATATTTAATATATTAATGTCGTTAATAAGCAGGTCAATTAAATTATTGTAAAACATTATTAAATGCATGGAATAAAAGGTTTGTTTTATTTTGTTAATTATACATCTGCCGTCTCGCTTCCGCAGCGAACTTAACGAATCGAATCAAATTAAAGGTAGACAGAGAAAACCTTAATTTTTTGTGGCGCCTATATCTTGTTATTGTAAGCAAATAAGTACTTTCGGTAATTTGATCCACCAAATGTTGATAAAGGAATTGGTTTTAAATAATTAACACAGCAATACAATTGTATATGAATTAGTGCTATAACAAACTATCTCATCACATCAGCTCTCCCTTCTGCCATTTGCAGATATATTCGGCTTTTCGCATCTCTCGCGTCTTAAAGTACTCCGGGTACTGCGCCTTCTCCAGGGGGTGCCAGTAGTCCAGCACCCAGTCCGGCGGCTCCACCACGCGCTGCGCGGCCACGCCGCCGGCCAGCCCGATGCTCCTGGGTACTGCAAATGTTATTGTTATTGTGAACATTGCGTTGTTAAATGTTATTTATTCATTTTTTTTCATTGTTGAAATATCGGCTTACTTCCTACACAAAAATACTGCTTTATAAACAGGGAATTGGCATATTCTACATTTAAATTAATTTCAAATATCTTAAGTTTTTGAAGTATTTACAGATGTTAGTATGAAATCAAATATCAGGTTGTTATAGCCAATTTAAAGCAAGTAATAACAAATAGGCAATGTGCGAATGTACATTGTCCTAGTGGAGGGGAGAGGGTTGAATTTATATTTAATTAAATTTACTAGAACATCTTTACAGGCATTAATTGAAGCTGTGCTAACGTTTAGCGCACGGTATTGGATGTCTGGTCGCGAAGAGTTCATTCTCCCCGACCCAGTACAGGCGGCGCTGGTCCTTGGGGTCGGTCACACACTTGTTCTGGTCGAAACGAGCTCGGAGGATCACTTGCTGGTAACGCACTAGGGTCCTACATAATAATATATACCTTAATAACTTGTAACGGATAAACGAGTACACACTCCACTTCATGGAAAATTGAGAAAGAAATAAATAAAAATTAATATAAGAGTGGAGTGAATAGTGGGCTTCTCTTACTCCTGGCACCTTTTAAAAGTAGTATTCTGAAGTAACGGATCTAATCGTCACTGGTTTCCTGGTCTAATTCTATAAAAACAGAGACACCTTTGTCCGTAATATGCTTCCACCTGCCTCATCGCTTGTTTGTAAAGACTACAGACTTTCTGAGCGTGTGTTCTCAATTCGGGAGCAAAAGCCATATTACTATTTGATATGCACAATGTATGGACTCGGAACTCTTGCACGGAGTAAGCTTCTACAAAATGTATGATATTGGCAAATTGTAAAAGCAATTGCAATGTCAATATCATATTTCGTGTGCCAGTGTCAAAGCTTTAATTATTAGTTAGCAAAAATCTCCTTGGAATATACACAATAAAAAGAAAGACCTATAAAATATTAAAATAAACTATCACTGTAATTAATATGTTGGTATTTCCTGTTTATAAATTGATCCTTTGTTTGTTTAAATCATACTACACAGTTCAAATTTATTAAATTAATCTAATGTATGCACTTCGAAGAGTAATACTTGAAAATATATTGAGTATATTTAATATAGATTATCAAAAAAAAAATTAAATTAAAAGGAGGCGAGTGATGCACCTGCGTCAGTACGTCTGAGCGCACGCCCTCCACCACCCTCCACCACCCTCCACCACCCTCCACCACCCTCCACCACCCGGCAGTTGTGTTGCATTGCTCCTCATGTGCTGTGTTTTCTCGACATTAAATCTGATCAGGGCTGATCAGGCCGGTCAGGGATTCCTACAGTTAAAGTGATTTAACTTATATATTAATTTAGAAAAAGAGGCTTTTGTCCACTGTCGCTTGCGCACTATTACATTTCGAAGAGGCTTTGAGTTTCCGATTCACAGTTTAAGTAATAATAGTACCTACACTTTAATATATATTACTTGTCATTATTACAATAAAATCTCTCAAGTTAAAACACGACACTATCCCGTATTCGGTTTACCAAAGGAGTTACTAGTGTTTAGAATAGCAACTTATAATGACGTTATGAAAAATTGTCTATTCATTATAAACACATTGAAGTTACAAAATAACAAAAGAGCCGATAGTTTTTGACGTATCGGACAGATTCGCGGAGTAAGTAAGTCACTGCCGACTGAGTCTTGAGAGAATAATACGACTTATTCGTCCCTACCATAACAAATATAGAAACATGAATTTACCTTATGACGGGAGAGCCCTATGCGGAATGTATTTTGACAGTGGAAAGGATAAATGCTATTCCGGCACTGTTGGATCTGAATTACAAAGATCTTAATACTAAGAATTATTGGAGTACCGAAGAAAAATATCTTCACGATACAACGACCTTTATCAGCACTGGTGTATTTTTATTTCATTACAATAACATTCAAACTGGACCTCTTAACCTATATTTTAAAGCAACATATCGTCGTCTAGAACTGACGCGTGGACCACCGCAGTACCTGTCTCACTGACCTCTCTATCAAACTCTCAGCTATTCAAAGTTTGAACAAGCCAGTTTGACGATGTTTCCCGTTGATGATCTTTGCCACCTTGACCTTACTTATATTATTATTGTTTTTATTTTCATAAGACTGTAACAGTAACAATAAATTTTTGTTTTTGGGCGGATTCTAAATCTAAAAAAATTTAGTGCTCAATTACGAGTAAGAGAATCTCAGGGAGTTGCTTTGCACGTAATAAAAACTAAATAAACTAAGGGCGTCAACAGACCCTCAATTTCGACTCGCTGCACTCGCGAAATCGCGGGTGCCGTTTGCATATTGAGCGAAGCGAGCCCAGTGTAATGACTCATCCTTGTGGACAATGTCGGTCCTAATATAGATTTCATTGTAAAGCAAATTTTTTTGCGCGATTTTTTTTTCCTATTGACATCAATGGTATATCAGTTTTTTGACGATTATTCCTCAATGACATAAAATTTTACAAAATTTTTTTTTAAACCATCGCCTAATTTGTGTCTTCGTCATTGAAAAATTTCATAATTTTCAGTGAAGTAGTTTTCGAGCCTATTAGTGACAAAGAATGTGAAAAAGTGTCAAGGACTATATAACGTTGATGTAAGGATATAAATGTAAGGATACTGGCGCGTTAAATAATGTCATAAAATTTGGGGATCGGCCCTTTAAATCCGATTCTGCACGAAAAACATGTGAATTTTAACAGCTGTAATTTAGAAATGCATTTATCGCAGCGGTGCTCTCGGAGTCGATGTGGTTTACCACACCAGTAGATACCACAGAGGTATCTTTGATATCTTCGCTCGTTATGTCCACAGGTATACGTACAGTATCGGTAGAGGTGCTTGCAGGGTCGGCGGCAAAGGAAGAAGTGTTCGCGGAATCGGCATCTTGTACTAAGCGTTCCTTTGCTGATTTGCGTCACATTTATTATTATTAAATCGCAGGATCGGAATGAATGAAATGCTTTGGCACGAGGAGGCGGCCCGAGCGCATTCGGTGTGTAGAGTTTTATAATATGCAGGTTTTGTGATATGTATTTTACTTAGATGACCCCTCTCACTATCCTATTTCCCCTACCCTACATCACCTTACCTACGTACTAGTTTCCTTATAGGCTTGATCCACTCAATCTGTCAATGGTGACTCAAATGAAAAATGTACATATATAATGTGTATGAAATTTAATTTCACATTCAATTAGTAATTCATTTTGCAATAAAAATGCAATTTCTGTAAAGATTTTTGAATTTCTTAGAATTTATAATTTATTGAAACAGTATAATGCGTCTTGCTAATTATGTTTTTTTTATTTATATCTGGTGTTGTCAACGTATGTTTTTTATTATTATTATTTAGCATTTTGAATAGACGTATACTTTGTCCACTTAATATCCCTATAAATTGTAGAATTGATTAAAACAACTACCGGAGAAGCACTGCACGAAGTTGTCGAAAACTATCCAAGTGAAGTTTTGACGCTTAAAGAACTTGAAAGAAGATCTTTTACGATTTCAATTAAAGCAATGAAAGCACTTCGGTCAGGCGTTCCCGAACCACGGAAGACGATTAACTTCAAAAATTTTCCATCGCTGGTTTAATAATGAAGTACCGACGTCCAACACACACACACACACAGACTTGTTTACTTAATACATTTTTAGATGTAACGCTCTAATCTCTAATTCGACTGGTTGTTTACGGAATCTATTATCAAAGTACTATGTATAGTAATGTATGCAGGAATGTGTTTTATTGACAAGCTATATAACAAATAATAAGGGCAACTAGGTGTTATACTTGTCGGAAATGAGACAAATGTTTGAAAAACGAAAAACGCAGGAGGCAATGTTACTATTTATAACGATATATATATATGAATTATAATTAAATACAGTACAAAATTATTTTAATTACATTGACAATGGACTGATGGTTTCTATCTGACTATTATCTAATATTAAAAGGCAAACAGATTAATTAACTTTTCAATCAGAATACGAGAGTACAGAGTACAAAGTACAGAGTACAGAGTACAGAGTACAGTCATCAACAGTGATGAAAGTTTATTAAAGTGACTTTGTCGCTATGCAGCAGGGAGTGAGTGGTAGACAATAATTGTTACAATTAAAGCCTGCAAAATATCTTTGTCACCATGTATTAGGCAGGGAACAAGGTGTCGGGTACCGTACGCGGGAGTGATCGGCGCACGGAGACGCATCCGAGGGAAATAAGTGCTGAAGGCTGTTTGCAACGTGATGTATAGTACACACCCAAATACAAGAACCCACCACCCCAACAAACAACAACTACCACGGTACCACCGTCTTGGTTATAAGGACCCAAGCCGTAGAGCACTTTCTACGCTGTTACATATTCTTTTTTATTCTGCCTCCTTCTTGCCCCTGCAGATCTCCTCATTCAGGGGCGTGCACGCCACACTTACAGCATCACTTCCGGGCTAAGGCTTTAATCCATCTTGCAAGTCTTTCCTCCGAATGTCTTTCCTGTGAGAATTCCGTCATCTGGGCAAAGTTTTCCGACTTCACGATTCGATCCAAGATGTTTTAGCGCATCCCGTCGTACAGCGCACACTCCCAGAGCACGGCCGCGATACTCTTCGCTGCATCCGCAATACATAGGTCGGTAACCGTGCCCACTGTACTTATAAGTAATATAAAATGCTATCATCAGCTGTTATATTAACCTTTTCAATATATGTGAAAGGGTATTTTTATATATATTTCAAAAGGATGCCTCAGAGCCGGCGGCAGCTCCTCCCAACTGTTACGTAAAGCCTTTATATCTCCGGCCGGAGCATTTTATTATAAAGATATTTAGGTATTTTATATTACTCTCCTCCGAGCAGTAGTCAAAGTAAGTGCTGCTGTGACTCATTTTAAAATACCTTTGTCAAGGTGCGCCGGACCTCGGGGATACGTTCTGTACATCGTGAACAAGCGTTTTGAATTCTTTTAACTAGATTTTTAGACCGAAAAAAAATCTGCTTTGGTCCGGAGTCGAGACGATTCTTCCAAGTTATAAAACTATTGACCCGGGGAAGCAATTACGAGCGACACTTCCCGTCCCGGCACAGCCGCCGGACTCGCCGCTGACGCTTGGATTGGATAAAATAAAATAAAACTCAAGATTCGATTATATCGTGTATTTCTCAATTCACCTAACAGTTACATTTGTTAAGCAAAGCGACCGGCGACGACAACGTAATACATTACGTACGAGAGGATATAAACGATGCTCCTTAAAAATTCCGGTCGTATTTTGCATAAAAAACTATTTGCGACGTCCTCTTAAACTAAACGTAACCTAACAGTAATGAGTCCGGAGCGCGCGCCGCCGCCCGCGGAGCGACCGCGAGCGAGCGGTGCGGCGACGTTTGCGTTTACCTAAACAACAAAAAATCTCATCCACAACACGTGTCGGAACTCCGAGTCACTCTTCGATTCCGTCGTAACGTATAACATCTCTCAAAATATATCTCTCAGTAACAAGGTCGAGGCGCGCGGAGTCGGCGGCGCCTACGAGTGAACAACAATCAACATAACTTAACAAATAAATTAATTTAAAATGATAATTTGGTTCAAACATCCAATCGCGGTTGGACTCCAACGTGTACAGCCGGCGGGTGGGATTTGGAATTTCGATTAAACCTTAACTAGAACGAACTGCACATCTGCACCGGCGGCTAACTGGCAGCTAACTGACAGCTAACCGGAAACCACAACGTAAAGATAGACAAGTTTCCTTAAAAGAATGCGAGTATTTAATTATTACATAAATTTTATGACAAAATTCTAGATCTTTTTTCAGATTTGTATATTTTTTAATTTGGAACTTATCTTTTTGGTATTGTTCCATAAATATAACTTACACAAATTTTACATTAGCCGTGGAAACTGAGCGGACCCCCGACGCCGAGGAGCGGCTCCGGGAGCGGCTCCTCACCGACCTCCGGGAGTCCGGCTTCTAAGCAGCTGTTTCAACGGCGGCGCCGAAACACATTTGTTCATAATTACATAATATTATATAAACCCGGCTCGTCCGCCGAGCGGAGCGGAGCCGAGCGGAGCGGACCGAGCGGCCCGAGAGCGGGTCCACGTAACAACTAAATAAATCCTATATTTTACATTAAAATACATTTTTTTCATAGATTTTATTTTTTTATCTATACTAAAATATTCTTCAGTGGAAAATGGAATCACTTATCGTATAAGAAAATAAGATCGCTTCAATCGATTTAAATACTGCCTTTAATAAACTTGGTCGAGTACTTTATTTACATTTATATAAAATTGATTTTACGATTATTATAATTTATTTTATTCTACATTTTATAATTTTATCAATTTTAATTACATCCCTCACAGTAAAGCCAATATCGTTCATTCACGCGTCGGCCATTGACCCGACGCCGATCAAACATACACGTACAACGCACTTATATACACACATATATATATCCGTCCGTACGTCATATACAATTGCTAAGACAATAAACTCTTTGGTCATAGTACATATGACAGCTGGATGACGTTACAGTGACGTTGGAGGCGTCTCAGTGACGTCACGTGTCCCTCCGCGCCGCCACGATGGTGAGGTCCGGGCGCGTCCGCATGAGCTGCGAGGGGGAGGGCGAGGGCGGCGGCGGGAGCGGAGGGGACGAGGGCGGCGGGGGGGAGGACGGCGCCGAGCGGAGCGACTCCAGACTCGCCAGCCGGATGGACGGCCACTTTCCCGCACCTGGAAACACACCAACTATCAATGATGACTTTCTTTTACTCAGGTTACACCGCGGCGGTACGGTCGAAGGTCGACGGCCATGCTGCCCTATTTTACATTCATATTAGTTTTTTTTACTCAGGTTACACCGCGGCGGTACGGTCGAAGGTCGACGGCCATGCTGCCCTGTTTTACATTCATATTAGTTTTTTACTCGGGTTACACCGCGGCGGTACGGTCGAAGGTCGACGGCCATGCTGCCCTGTTTTACATTCATATTAGTTTTTTTTACTCAGGTTACACCGCGGCGGTACGGTCGAAGGTCGACGGCCATGCTGCCCTGTTTTACATTCATATTAGTTTTTTACTCGGGTTACACCGCGGCGGTACGGTCGAAGGTCGACGGCCATGCTGCCCTGTTTTACATTCATATTAGTTTTTTACTCGGGTTACACCGCGGCGGTACGGTCGAAGGTCGACGGCCATGCTGCCCTGTTTTACATTCATATTAGTTTTTTACTCGGGTTACACCGCGGCGGTACGGACGAAGGTCGACGGCCATGCTGCCCTGTTTTACATTCATATTAGTTTTTTACTCGGGTTACACCGCGGCGGTACGGTCGAAGGTCGACGGCCATGCTGCCCTGTTTTACATTCATATTAGTTTTTTACTCGGGTTACACCGCGGCGGTACGGTCGAAGGTCGACGGCCATGCTGCCCTGTTTTACATTCATATTAGTTTTTTACTCGGGTTACACCGCGGCGGTACGGTCGAAGGTCGACGGCCATGCTGCCCTGTTTTACATTCATATTAGTTTTTTTTACTTTACTTACTGATGTCTTATATAGTACTTGTAAAAAGAAGTATTTTGATTCGTGTTTGTTTCCCGTACGAGTCATATTATCGTTGTTATTTTGGTACTCACTAGTGGAGTGCGTCGCGACGCTCTCGTGCGGGGCGGTCACGGGGATTAGATCATCATCCGCCAAGCCGCCTACTTTCTTGGTGGGAACCTGCAATTATTTAATTATTCCTGTAACGAACATCTATTATATTTTTTTGTGTTATAATAGTATGAGTAGCGTGCGAGTGTGAGGTGACCTTGTCTGTCCTGCGCGGTCTGAAGGCGGGCTGCGGCGGGCGCGGGGACGCCTTCAACGACGGCTCCAGATCCACCTCCAGCTCTACAACAAACAATTTACGTTAATCATTAGGTTAAAAGATAATAAATACTGTGTGCGTGGTGTGTGAGTGAGCATGTGTGTATGACTGAGCGTGCGCGTGCGCTTGTGTGAGCGTGCGCGTATGTGAGCATGTGTGTGTGCATGTACGCGTGCGCGATCATGTGCATGCGTGTGCGTGTGTGTGCGTGAGCGTGCACGTGCGCGTGCGCATACGCGTGTGTCTGTGTTTATGCGTATGCATTTGCATGTGTTTGCGTGTGCGCGGTACCCTTATCGGCGAGGTCGCTGACGTAAGCGGCCAGGTGCCCCGGGTTGACGCCGAGCGCGAGGGCGGCGGCCTCCAGCGTGAGGTCTCCTCGCTGCAGCCTCTCCAGGATCGCGGACGGACCCTTCGCCTGCCAGAAGTCGCGAGCCGTGCTGGAGTTTATGTTATCACATAAGACCGACCGACATTTCGTAGTTCTATTAGTGTATATATGTGTATATATATATATATCACCGGTATGGTCTGTTGATACACCCGTAGACGTCCCTGTACCTCCCGTACAACGTCCCGTAGCTCACTCCGAGGATCTCGGCGGCCTGTTTCATCTCCAGTTCCTTGAGACGCACAGACTCCATCACCTGCCAATTAAATATTTAGATAAGTAACACATATTTATTTATGTATTTATTAAATCTTTACTGCACCAAAAAATTAAAAAAACGGCGGACTAAACGCTACAGAGCATTCTCTACCAGTCACCCATGGAGACAAAACGATACAAAGAAAAAAAATCCGTGCCCGCAGAGGGACACGCGTGGGTAGACCTCGTGTGTAACTCGTTTATAATATAACTCACTACCTAAGAATAACACCCCTTGCGAGAATAAACTGTGATAATTTTATTTGTCTTAGTCAAAGGAGTACCTAGTGCGTTGCCTTAAATTTAGAGTAAAAATAACCTTTCTATTCAAAATAATGTAAGAATGTTTATCAGAAAAAAGTTATGATTTTTTTTCCAATAAATTTCGGTTTTTTTACCCCCACCCCTAACTTATTGAAGTTAGGTTTTCGGTTTATCTACATTAGTTATAGGTATTCATTAAAGACATCATATAATATGAACGCGATTGATCTACTTTGTATAGGGAAAAAGTTATGGCCAAAAACAGAAATCAGAAAAAGTTACACTGGCGAGAAACACAAAATGGTGTGAAGGAACGAAAAGTTTGAGATTAGAGGAGGAGCGAAGATGCAACTCATGATATTTCCTAGTAATTGAAATTTACACTTCAAACTGAGAAGAAAAGGGATCGTTAAGAATAGAATATCTTGAAGATCTTCGCTCGCGAATAGGTAGACAATTTAGTGTCGAACAGTGTTGAACAAAGCTAATAAAGTTATTAAGGAGACGATCAAATTTATTGAGATTATTTGAAGGCATAGATATTGGAGAAGCAGACATCGGCACAGTCGATGGGAGAAGGATCAGTGACTGCACGAGCCGAGTTTCGGTTCATCGCTCAGTGACATGAGTGTTACAACTTAAAGTAGTATTCAAACAGAGGCCGAGGTTTCTCACAACTCGAGAGGAGAGAATTGTTATATTATTAAACTGATCTGGAGGGAGATTCATATCCAGCAATTTGCGAAGTCGCTGCAAGTGTTTGTTGGTCGCGACTGTAGCGACGCCGATGTCGTGGGCGTACCGTGGGCGTCTATTGGTACTCGGTCTATTGGTCTATTGGTCGGCGGCGGAGAGATGACAAAAGAGTGTTAAGATATATGTAACTTATGAAGTTAGTAAATATATGAACAATAAATATAGAATAAATGTTTTAGTACAAGAGCCGGACTGACCTGGCGTCGGCAACGGTGACTTTCGTGACAAAAGCACGGACGAAATGGAGGAGGAACATTTGTGTAAAAACAGTTAACACATCTTAACAGTTAACACATCTTAACAGTTAACACATCTTAACAGTTTTTGATATGATTTACACAAATATTAAAAAATACTTGTCTCTGCAGGAAAAGAGCCAACAAAACCTCCTCAGATGCTAGTCGGTATAGATCTCGGAGTGTTGAAAAGTTACCCTCTTGACGTAGTTCTCCTCCCAGAACTGCGGGCGGCGGCCGTGCTGCAGGTAGTCGGTGAGCTTCACCACCTCGCTGAACCGCGGGTCCTGCGCGCCGGCCTTCGAGGCTGCGGGACAGGGACGCGTTAGCACACCTCACCGTTAGCGCGTACGTTATATAGTATAGTGGTCGTTACGTTTGACGTAGTCGATGTGCGCAGTGCTGGCCGTGGAGGACGACGAGGACGCGTGCGGCGCGCACGCACTGCCGTCGGACTCCTCGTCTGTGGACATAGCATTACATCATTACTTACGGTTACCCCGCGGGTGCTCCCTCCCCTTCTCCCCCTAGTTCCACTCACCGGCGCTGTTGTCTCCGTCCACCTTCAGTTTGGTGTGCAGGAAGGACCCGATGTCGGCGGGGGGGTCCCAGTCGTCGTCGCTGTTGTCCCGGGACCACGGCCCCCCCTCGGCCCCCTCGGCGCCCTCCGTGCCACCCCACCCCACCACGCGCTCCGCAGTTATATCCTGGGGAGTTGAATATTTTAATTTCTCAGTCGACAATTGTCAACACAACGTAGAAATAGGTATTAAGAAATATTTATTAAAGTAAGAATTTTATAAATGTACAGGGTAAGGCAGTGGAAAGGGCGATTTAATAATGGCATCTTAATGTGAATAAAAAGAATTTTCTTTCTCTACCTGACCTCCCCCGCCCTGCTTAAATCGCCCGTTTCCCGCCCGCCCTGGAGTATTGATGTAGCACTGTACTAGTATCAATAGTATATTTAGAACCGTAATAACATTTGTAGGTCTGTAAATAAAATTAAGTACGATTGTTCTAAGTTCACGGACCCTCGGGCGGCGCTCTAACACACTCACCGATTGTTCGGTTCCGGCGGTTAGAATAATCCATACATTAAAATCATTACATATTGGTATGTTGGTTAAATGCCACTGAAACTTACCAAGTTCCCGTGCCGCCATTCTTGATCTCTCTCTCTGTAAATGATAACAATGTATTAGTTACTGTATTCTTACAATTGAGTATTCTTATAATTTCAAGTGAAATCAATCGGCGCGGTGACGACGACTGTGAGGGTGTATGTTTTAGATTAGTTATTTTCACGTATATTTAGTTAAATAAGTGTGTGTGTTAGTGTGTAACTCGGTACGCACAGTTTGATCTGGTTGTTGTCCTCGTCCGTGTGCTCCGTGTGGCTCGTCACCCGCCGCCGCTTGGGACTCGGACTGTCCCTGGAACAGGTCGTGGGAGCGTTTGTGTGAACGAGCTTATCTCTGGAACTAACATATTTATACCGATTGATTTAATATGAAAAATCATCAGGTTTTCAACCTGTGACTTGTAGAGCACTTTGACCATCTCACCACTGAGCCGTCGGGTTCCAGTATATTGTGGAATTAATACATTCTCATTACTTACGGTTCAGAATTATCTCTCTTCATCGGGTTGACTTTTTCCTTGGTGGGTAGTTTTATCAGTGGTGGGGGGCCGCCTGAGAATGTAATAATGATAATAAATGTAGAGTCGTCGTCGTCAGTCGCACACACTCGTTATCGTGTTACCGTTCAAACTAAACTTCTCCTTCTCGTCGTCGCCGTCGGAGGTGTCCTTTGTATCTCTCACGTGTTTAATCTTCTTGTTGGTGCTCCTGACGTCCTGTATCTTTATGTCGTACGGGTTCTTCTCTTGCCGTATGATCTTCTCCGGCTCCGTCTGTTTGTCGTGCGTCACCGCCGTCACCGCCCCTGGAATACGGTGATGTAAGTACGGCCTGCAAATATTTAGATACATTTGTCACAACAGTCGTAGGAGCATCGCATGTACTACCGGTGGCACAGTCGGGTGGCTCGTCTTTGTTGTTCCACCGGATGTCCGTCAGTCCTTTAATGCGTAGCTCCTCGGCCGTCTTCAGGAGTCCGTCCAGTTGTGACTGGAATTTAAAACACTCCATTAAGAGGCTACTGTGGACGCATATATTGCGTGTGTGTGTGTGTGTGTACGCGTGCGTCCTCACGTGATGCACGTTCATCTCCCCGGTGTACATGTAGTCGAGCAGCGCCCTGACGTGCCCGGGGTCTGCGCCGTCCAACACGAGCACGGGCTCCCCGAGCGCCTCGTGCGCCCCCAGCAGCGCGCCCAGCAGCTCCGAGCACGCTGCCAGCACCACCCTGACACGACCATTACAACGTTCATTATCACGGGTAGAGTTCACATTTATTTTTAACATTTTTACGTATGTAACATTATATGTATGTATATACATATATATTATATATAGATATTTTAGGTTTATAATAATACTAGCTAATGATTCCAGTGAGGCTGAGCAGAACGAGATGGGAATGGTCATACAAATATTCTCTCTTTCTCTCTCTCTCCATCTTCTTCCTACTACTTAGCAGTGACATATTGTTTGTAGAAATAAATGAAATGACTCTTGGATAACAATTTAATTTATTTGTGTATCATTTATACATTACAACAACAACTCGACGCAATATCATTGTATAGTAATTTCTTTGTAATAATCGCGAGCGTCGCATTGACAACACTCAATAACCTCCTCCCGGAAATATTAAAGCACCGGACCAGAGAGAGTGGGACTGGAACACTGCGGGTTCGGCACAATATTGTACTTTAAATATACTTCTGGAATCTCCAGTCTCCAGCCGTTCCTGACACACAGATACATAAATTGTAAACGGTATCATTTTATGATTTTACTAGGTGTGCCCGCGACTTCGTCCGCACGAGATGATGTTTGAAATAAAAGTATCTTAAGGTAACCGTTATGACCTCCGCTGTCCGCCGCCGGTGTCTAAGATCAGCCGGAACAGACAGAGAGAAAACAATTGAAATAAGTTTTTTCGCAGACAGACTTCATTTTATTTAAATGTTTAAATTACAAATGTTTAACGATTTCTTCTTGAACTTGTACTATAAAATGTGTTAGTTGCCAAAATTTCACAGTTCTAGGTCAACGGGAAGTATCGATTCAGTTTCCGTCGAGAGTGATCAAACGTGGGTTTTTTGCCATTAACGGCCGTATTTACTTTACACACATTAATTTACAAATTTAATATTTCACGGCTTCAAAAGGTTACAAATTTTACTTTTAGTATAAGTATTTAATTTCAATTCGATATCTCCTAACGTTCCTAAAGTTAACACACAGACTGACGGACAGACACACGGACAGGACAACGCGGTGGTCGTATAGGGGTGCCATTTGTGTTTGTTTCAATACGTAGATACGTAGTAGTACGGAGCAATACAACCCTCCCTTAAATAACGATCCTACTATAACTTAGATGTGATTCCATTTTGAACGCATGTCAATGGTGTTCATCTGTTGTGATTGTTTCATGGTTGTAATATTTTATATTGATTATTTTTGATCGTATATTTCAAAAACGGCACAATACGTGTAATATTATTTTCTATCTTACCATCTGATAGACCGATTTTGATATAATTATAAGAATTTGAAAAGTAAAACAAGCTATAGTTATGACGCTTCAACGGTTCCATTCCCGGCCGAGACGAAGACACCTGCGACAGTTACAGTAATGTGTTCAGGTTTTGTAAGAAACTACACAAGAAATTATTAACATTACTTCTTCTACGCTTATTCCTCTTTAGGGAGAGGAGTCTCAACACGTCTTCCTCTCCCACTCCCTCGTGTTAACCGTCACTGTTTCTTTAACTCTTTTTATATTGATGTCATAATTTATATAATACAAACATCTCCTCTACAGACCCCTGACCTCAGAGACATCCGCGTTGATATACATGCTTAGACAGGCGGCTTTCATCACGCGTTACATTCAGAATTTTAGAAAAACTTTTTTTCAGAGATTTGACCACATTTAATTGAAATTAAATATTAAAGAAAAAGAAAAACACTATAAAGATGCTAACAAAATCACTTATTATTTTTACCACAAACAAATCATAAGAGATAAAATAAATTTAAATTTAAATAAGTTTTTTTGCAAAAAAAAAAATTATACACAATTAAATTTAAAAAGCTTATATGATTAAAATGCTAAGTCGTTTGACATTTTGCAAATACATTAAATATTTTCCCACGACCTCTTCAACAATATCAGATAATTAATTCGTAATTTATAATGTCTTATTGAATATCGTTTGCGACTCTAACTCGGCCACGTTGTTTACATGTTCAGCACATTGTTGATATTATGCTTCTTGACCGGCCTTTATGTCATCAAAGGGACCGGCGGACCTACCTCTTCCGGCCCTCACACACTCTCTAGTTGTCTCCTTATTTGTACAGTTTCTATTGTATTTTGATTGTTACAATTGTGTAATATGTTTCTGGTTTTCGTAATGATTAAACATAATTCCCATCGATTAAGAGGTGAAACCTAACGGGACCAACCTGTGCGCCCTGAGGGACTCCCCGCGTATGTTCTGCGGCTCGACCGTGTCTCTGTTGGAGACCTGCGTGGCGAAGCTCGAGGAGCAGTACAGCGTCACGTCGCAGAACCGACCTGGAACAGTGTTATCGTTTCCTTCAACGCTGAGAACTTTTAACAAAACGATGACCACGTCTCAGTGAGATTAATTAAAGCCATTAATCTTATGTGTTTTATGGCTGTAATTAAATATTAAAAACATAAAAATATTCCAAAGTTATTTGGATTCGAGCTAGTTTTGATAACAAATTAACAATAATTTAAGAGTAATCTAACGTGTCTGTGGCCGCGATTTATTGATAGCATAATAAAACCATTACAAAACTAATAAGATTCACATAAATTACAGAAAAATATGACAATACTCGTTTTACCAAAAGGTCGAGGTAACAAATACTACACCCACTTAGATAAATATTGCAGGACGAGAGGTTACTTCCACGTTATTTTTATCAAAGTGTATTAATTATAGGTGTAATTCAATCCGTCGGATACAAGGGGAGCAAGGTTAAATTACTCTACAATCTGGAAAAGTTATCGTAATGTAGAGACCCGAGAGATGGAATCGTGAATCGTGACTACTTTATACTCCTTATAGTACTAATAAAAACCTTAAACATCTCTCTGATGAATTTTGATAAATGATAACTAAATAAAAGATATATAACTTACATCAACATTTAGCAAAGTTATATACATTAAATTTTGTTTAATTCAGAATTGACGTTAAACAAACAGACACCATCGCAGGTTACAGACACAGAGGACCACGACGGCACCTTAGCTTAGCAAATAAGTGTAAGTAAGTGTACACGAAGAGACCTTTAACTTAAAGGTTATTAATAATACGGATGCGGACCCCAACATTGTAAATATTGGTGAAAGAGATTGTCAAATCGTTTGTTTACTTTTTAGGACTACCTTTATATTAAAACTGTTTACTTGTAACATAAGTGGCCACAACCCCTTAAAATTATTTAAAAAATAAGTTAAAAATAATAATATATACGTATCAAAGCGGGCGTTAGCTAGCTCCGAGTGACGAAAGCACCCATAGTGCTGAAAGTCTAACTCGGTATATATACGCGCAATATCGATTTTTTTATACAGGAGACCTTCTGGTATGAGTGTGGTATTTTTAGAAAGCCCTTGGCCCATAGACCCAGAAAATGCATTTACACTTAGCAATATACCTACCGCCTCCACCTCTACGGCCGTATGAAAAATGAGACTAAAATTTAGTTTTTGGTTCCGCACCAGTATAAAATCACTTATTTCCACCTTAAAAAAACGAAACGAAAAAGCCCAAAAACGCCAAAATCCGACCACCGGTTGATGAGATATGACATTTTGAAAATTTTGAGTGGCGCCTCCATCGATGATTACTTTGTCTGTCTGTGGGTATATTCGTAGTTTCAACTGATTTTGTTCAAATTTTCAGGGATTGAAGTACATCAAAAACTAAGACTTTTTTGTTCTACGACATTTCGATTTGGCCGCCATGTTGGCCGTGACCAGCCCTCGAAAGGCCAAAAATGGCCATTTTTCGTACAGGGACTGTGGCCAAACCAGTTGACGTACATTGACAAATTGGGCATCATTGGAAAGATCTCAAGCTCATCTTTTGAATAATGTCCATTATAATGGCAAAAACATTTGTTGGCGTGACATTTTTGGTCAAAAGGCAAAAAATGCCCAACTGGCCGGGGACAGATCGGCCATTTTCTCGAAAACGGCGATAACGATTTTTTCGAAAATTTCCTCATTCGTAGCCCCAAATTAGAGCTAAAATTTAGCATATATCTGGGAAAACTCGTTATTTCGAGATATGGCCGTGAGAAGTTCAAAAAATCATGAAAAATGACCAAAAATGGCCAAAAAATGACTTTTAAAGCCAGAATCGTACTCACAACACGGTTAAAATTCAATGCTAGTTGCACAGTGAATAAACTCACTAACGCATTGCCGTCTGTAACAATAAAACAAAATTTACAGAAAAAAATCCGAATGCTGAAGAAAATCTGTTTTGAAGCAATGAGTTAAAAAAATAAATGGAAACTGAAAAAATCAAATGAAAAAAAAATCGGGCACCTGTGGGAATCGAACTCGAGGTCTCGTCTTAGTCATTACAACGCTCATCCTCTGAGCCAAAACACTCATTTTGTCAGAGGCAACTATTCCAAATAAATGAGTATATATTTGCATGAAAAATAATCGCACAGCATTTTGTTTCCAATCCTTTTACAAAACTATTGATATCAAAACAAAAACTTCTCAACGAAGTAAATACCGAGTGACGAAAGCAAATCCACTGACAAAACTCCCGATATGAATTTTGCGACGAAAAAAACCACGAACATTTTTATTCACAAACGTAAACAAACACAAAAAATGTGAATGTGTTCGGAACGTTGCCAAACAAACAAACAAAAAACAAACAAAAAATGTGAATGTGCTCGAAACGTTGCACAAATTGCATTTTTGTTTTTATTTTATTAGATTGATCAAGGCAATTTGGTAACGTTTTTTTTTGGTAACGTTTGGTTTTTGATTTAAGATTTGGTAACGTTTGGTTTTTGATTTAAGATACGGCGATTAAGGCACGATTAAAAACATACATTAATTATGTTAATTTCATTAACCCAATAAAACTTAAGTGTTTTGATATTTCACATTTGTGAAAAACAAAAACATTTTAATCGACGAAATGGTGTTTCGATAAAGATATGTATGTTTTACTTGTAGCCTTTGATAAGATTAACGAGATGAGGAGCCGTTAAAGGCGTCAGCTCGGTCGTTCCGCTTTGAATTTAACCGCAGCGTCGCCCGCACGCCGCGACTGCACCCGCACACCCGCACTCACTCACGAGAGTGAGAAAATCAAATGAAGGTTTCATTAAATGGAGCCGATCATTGCCGATCGCTTACTGAAGTAATCTCGGGAGTCGGCCTTTGAACTTCACGAAGTCTTTGGCGGAGACGTGCAAAAGTAACGCTACAGCCTTTCCATTTATCAATATCTTCTCCCAGAATTAAGAGTTAAGCGAATGTGGAATACGTTTTAGCTAAATATATATATTTATATATTTCAAAAGCACCAAAATGGAAGTGAATACATCCATATTTAATTGACCTTCGAGATGAAACCCAGATTGTATTTTGGATAATATATCGATTATGAGATAGCGAGAGAATACAACTTTTTATGTTATGTTTTGAACGATTTGAAGGTCGCCGTAGTTCCGTGTACATTATTTTTTTTACATTTTTTTTATAAAGCACATGCCTTTTCCTGGTTTTATATTAAGAGGTGTTTAATTTAAAAATATAATAATTAACAACTTTACAGGTAATAATATTGAAGTTAAAGTAGGTATGGTACGAGTTATAACTAAAGATGTTTCAGTTTTTCGTTGGACACAAAACCAAAAAAAAAATATTTTAACAGTCTCCACCAAAGGTACCAGCAAAATGTACATGCAAATATAACAAAATAAAAAATCCAAAGCGAAAATTGAATAAGTTAGGAGTTCACTTTTTAGTGTCCATCGGCACCACTTCTTCGATAATTAATTAAAGCCACCTCAGAAGCCTCAGCGAAAGGATCCCTTGTCATTTATATATTCACACTACAGTACGCCTAACACGCCCTGACGGACGGACAGACAGCCCTCAGCACGCGGTACATTACATATATATACTAATAATATACATGTCATTGTGTGCAAAATATGAAGAATTCGTTTATGAACATTTCTCCCTCAGTCAATTTAATAATTAATCTAGCTTTTGCTTGCGACTTCGTCTGCTCCCCCCCCCCCCTCCCGTACATTCAATAACAGTCCATTAATCACTTGAAGAAAAGAGAAAATTTGTAGTGTTATTGGAGTTTATCCCATACAAATTTCTTGTTCTTCTCCGCGACCACTTTGTAATATCGGCCAGTGAGGTGCACGAAACCTACTACTAATATGCCTGTTAGTGACCATATCACTTGAAAACTTCTTAAGTTTTATCTTCTTATCCGATTATTATAAAAAAAAACCTTGTCTGAAGACAGTAGGTACAGTCATAAAGTTATTAACAAACTATTTAATTATCAACTTAATTATATTACATTTTATTTAAAAAACCAACGAGAACACAAATGGCGGGACGGTTCGCTTTCTTTTTTAATTTTGTTAGTTAATACATGCGTACAGACACACATACAACTAGATATACAGAAGTTAGATTACGTTAATATTGTGTTATATAATACGTTTAAAACTACCCCTAGCCTGTGACTTCGCTCATTCGTTGGTGGGTTCCTTCTGTACCCACGACTTTTGTTATATATAGTATATCTGTCAAAGTTACCTAATAAAATGAGATGACGTTTTTATTTGAACGTATAGGGTAAAAGAAGATAGTTGCCTCAGACGGATACCTGCCTCAGTTCCGAATGCACTATGACACGCCTGTAGAAAGTTTTATTGGTTTATCATAATCGACACAGCCCCCCGCGTACGGTGTACGTATTCTGCCCACGTGAGCATACCATCCGCGGCTACGCTTTGACGAGCCTTGAAATTATATCAGTTAGTAATCTCAGCCGAATATTTTTACTACCGATTAAGATCTTACTAAAATTTTTGTTTTTTTGCATGCATTATTGTTAAAATGACACTGTCTATTACGCTTATTTGTTAATAGTTATAATTTATTTCGCAAATAAAAAGGGCAAGCATCCGTACCAAAAAGGATAGTTGCCGCAACGACAACTATTAATGATTTTTTCTATTTTTATGACAAATATGTTATGTTTTATTAATTAGTTAACTAACTAGTACTTAACAAAGGATCTCAATAAACATTGAAGAGTGAATGTCTACTTAAATGAATAGATACTAATGCCAATGTGGATTACTTTATAGCTCTATCTTTATCGTAAAGATTTTTTTTAATTACCAATTTGTAGTCTATATTGTAATTTTATAATTTTAACTTAACGCTGACTATTACTTAATAAGAGGTTGTAGTAAATAATAAAGAATGATTACTTATACTCGTATACGTGTGATTCTGTCTGAAAAAAGCTCTCTAGATGGTCTTTTTCAGATAGACACCCAAACTTGTACTAGTATAAGGAAACATCTCTATGCATCTGTGCTCACACGCGGCAAGTGTCCTCCGAAGCATTTTTGACGTCAGGCTATTATCCGCTAAAATAGGCGAGTATCCCTCTGTTTAGAGGTCAAATAAAACAGTATTTATTCAAAACCAATATTATTTATATTAAAAAAGGGACCGATAGAAAATTAGTGACCAATGGTTCAATATTCAATTTGAATTCAAGATTGAAAAGTACACCTTTTTTTAAAAGTGGCGCAACTATCCCGCCTTTACCCTATCTTATCAAAATTAAAAATGACTCTATTCCAGTGATCACTTGTGCTGCTTTTACATTTTAAAGATTAAAAAAAAAAATCTTGGCTTTCTAATATCATATACGTAAAACACAAATAAAGACAATTTTTTTAATTTTCTTGAATATGTAATTAACAAATTTAATGATTATTAACAAAACCGTTTTCTGTTACTTCAAGCAAAGACAATAGTGAATCATGCGTCAGCGTTAAGAATCGCCAGAAATAAAGAAAATGGTCTGAAAACCTACAAATTTGTTATAAGGAAATACCGCATATTTAATAACATCAATGAAATATTTCAGTTGGGTACTAAATTGTTCTCAATGTACTAATATTATGAAGAGAAAAGATTTGATTTTATGTTTGTGTCTCAAAAAATATTAGATCCATTTAAAAAAATTCTTTCCCTGTTAAAAGCTACATTATCGGCAAAAAAACAGCCTACTTTTTATCTCGACATTACAACGACTAATCGGAACCTATGGAGTAACCTCGATCAAAGTAGGACAAAAGAACACCCAACAAAAATTAAATCCTAAAGTCTCGATACTATGAATTTTTTTTTATATTAGAGGAGGGCAAATGAGCTTGCGGGTGCACAGATGATACGTGATCACCGCCGCCTATGAACTCTTGCAACATCCGAGGATTCACAAGAGCGCTGCCGGCCTTGGAGGTAGGTAGGTAGGTAAACGCCTTTTTTGAAGGTACCCATGTCTTACAGATCTAGAAATACCGCCGAAGGGAGTTCGTTCCACATTCGATTGGTACGTGGAAAAAATGTCCCTGAGAACCGCACAGTGGAGGATCGCCAAGCATCCAGGTGGTAAGGATGGTATTGGAGGCGATGACGCGCTGTGCGGTGATGAAATTCGGCGGCAGGCATCAGATCGAATAGCTCATCGCAACACTCCCCGTGGTAAATGCAGTAGAAGACGCACAGAGAAGCAACGTCGCTACGCAATTACAAAATGTCCAGTCGTTAGCAGAGCACTGGGTTCCAGACAATCCGAACAGCTTTCCGTTGTACGCAGTCAAATGGTAGAAGCTGATATTGGGGTGATCCGGACCAGAGATGAGAACAGTACTCATTGTAATGCCTTATAGAGCACAATTCTTTGGCCAGGTTTCAAATACTGCCTCGCTCTATTGATCACTCCCAATTTTATCGAGGCCAACTTGGCCTTGCTCTCCAGATGACCACGAAACTGACAATCACTCGAAATATCGAGACCCCGTATTCTGATACTTGGTGAGGCAATGAGGGGAGTGTCACGGTGAGTGCGCAAGTGATCCCGTGGCGTCCCATTAAGGCGTTGAGGGCAACCGTTGGTTTTTTAGTGGGTAACCTTAAAAATGGCAGCGTCCTCTATGCTGCCGGGTAGTCCCACATAACCCTCCGGCCATCACCTTCTTGGTCGGCGGGTATCCGTAACGGATTTTTCCAACGAAAAAAGAAAAAAAAAAAGGCAATGAGGGGAGTGCTCTCGAAGAGCGGTGATACGACAAATGGGGTTTTCTTAGTGGTAAACACGCAAACTTATGTCTTCTGGGGATTGAACTGACGGTTCAGTTCACGCCACTCAGAGACCATCCCTAAGGAAGTCTCTATAGAAGACACAAGTTTCTTTAGGCACTCGTCGACGTTTTCCCGAGAGACACCTGCACGGCCGGAATATACCGCATCCCCAGTGCTGTCATCCGATAAAAGATAATATCAACACAAGTAATGTTTGACGACAAGTAATGAGAGGAATGGTTAACTAGTATTCAAATTCAAATTTAAAATATCTTTATTCAAGTAGGCATTTACACGCACTTTTGAATCGTCAATTATTACAATAAAAAAAAGGTCAGAGTAGTCAGTCCGTAAGTAAGCTACCACCGGCTCGGAATGCTGCTCTGTTGAGAAGAGCCATCCAGAAACTCAACAGTTACTCTTTTTAAAAGAAATATAAGAATCTGAGATACTGTACATTATAATATAAGTCCTGCAAATGAGTCAGCAACGTAAGTTCCACATATTTAGATCCACTAAAAACTCTTAAACATTATAATAAGACTTATTTAATTGAGCTGAGCGTACGCGAAGCTCTTAACCGTTTGGGAGACCTTTTTTTGTGTTTAGTTGTCTCCAGAATGCGATGAGATAATTGAAAAATACAGATACAGATTGAAAAAATATTTAGCCAATCAACAGTTATTAAGAAAAGAAGAAAGGAGATTGGCTCAGCTCAACACCCGCCGCACACGCTTGGCGGATCCTAGTAATAAACTTTTGATTTTAGATTTAAAACTAAAAAAGGAAGGTTTAAGATATCTTGTGGAACTATACTATATATGTGTATACTCAAACCTATGAAGAATTTATTACCTTTTTGAAGACCAAATTTGGCGTTACGAGTTCGTTTTTATTTCGTATTTATCGCGTGTCTGTCACTGTTTTTTTATATAACTATTTAAATTTTGGCGTATTTATAATATGTTATTAAATATGTATTGCGAAGCGACTGTAAGAATACCTATTTCTTTAAAAACATCTCTCAAAGAATATTTAGTTTTTTGAGTTATAAATAGCCCGCACAGCTCTTTTTTGTAAAATAAATATAGAATTAATTTCGACAGCACTGCCCCTTAATAAAAGAAAATAAGATAAAATGCTATGAAAATGACTAAAGTAAACAAGTCGAACCGCATTGACGTTTGTTAATTGTATAACTTTTCTAATTGCAAAGACGGCGGAGCTGAGTCTGGCTGCGAGTGTTGAGAGATGGGGGTTCCACTGGAGCTTTTTATCTAAAGTTATACCTAAGAAATTTGTTGAATCAATCAGTTCAATCACTTCATTGTTAAGGAGCAAGTTAAAAATTTCACTTTTTACATTAGGAAGTGTAAACTCTATGCATTTAGTTTTCTTAGCATTTAAAACTAAATTATTAATTTCAAACCAATGAAGGAGTCGTGACAAAGTATTGTTTACTTCGTCATAATTAATCCTATCACGCTCAACTTTAAAAATAGCTTTCGAAAACTTGTGCAGGTGTACAATTTCCTGCGAAGTTACCATCGCAATTAAAATCATAATAAAATTGTTTAAAATCACAATGAAAGGCATGGACAAATGTCTATGGCCTTTATAAAAAAAAAAAAAAAAAAAAAAAAAAAACACTTTAAAAATAAGTTAGGTGTTATTAGCAAAAAGTACTATGTCGCATAGACCTATTACGAAAAACGACAGGTCGTGAATGTAAAGTAAAAATAAAAAGAAGCCAAGAATAGATCCTTGTGGAATACCCATCTTTAGATGAGAACCAGCCATTTAGAATTATTAATATTGATGATCCACGCAAAGGCTTTGGATAAATCGCAAAACACCGGGGGATTGCATTATACGACTTCTCCCATGCGTCATAATGTGCTTAAGAAAAACGCAGCACCCGCATCAGTTGATGATTTAGAACAACTAGTGCGAGTGCCACACTATTTCTTGATGATAAGATGATGTTTCTTTTAGTTTAGGTTTCAGATTTCGTTAATTACTTTCACATATATAAATAATTGTATATAAAAATACAATTTAATGAGTGGGAAAGCCTATAGATTCTCCCTTCCTCCGCTTCCCTCCCTCTATGACCCCTTCACCCATGATATCTGTCATCGTATTATGGAAACAAATGGTACACCTTTTAAGTATTTCAAGTGTTATACCTTTAGTACAACAACCAACAAGAAGTGTATGGTAGATTTTTTATCGAGTTTTTTTTATTTGGTTTTTATTTATAAAATACATTTAATATTTTGGACACACTGTTAAGGGCACCGACAGGAATATGTCAAAGTTGTCGGTATGAAGTCAGTCAGTCAATATTAATAACTACCCGTACGTGTATGCCTCCTCCACCAGACTATTATATTATATATATATATATTATGCAACAAAAAACCAACCGACATTTATTTTAACAAAAAATAATGACCGCACCAACCATTTAAAACTTTTTAATATTACTTATACTATGTGATGACAGGGAAATGGCCTGCTTTAACGCACAGACAGAGAGACAGGCCTCCTTACAAGTTTATTGTTGGTCGGTATGTTTGTTAATGATCCTGTAACTTCTGAACGACTTGACCGTTGGAAGTGACATATATACGCATTAAACACTTGTAAGCGATTCTACGGTGTATATTTATAATTATATTAAAACTGTGGATGGACGGAGGCGTCACCTTCTCAAGGAGATCGGTATCAAGTTATTATAATTAGGTGTAATATGGACAGCCCCCCTCCCCTCATTTTAACTTAAAGCTTACTAGATATCTAAACAGAGGGCACCATTTAATAAATAAAACGGTGGTTTTATTTTTACATAATCGAACCCACGACCGTCGACTCAGCAGTGGCGGCCCGACTTACAACTAGACCAACGGCAATAATGGAATCTCTCACCTTTCTCCAGCAGCTGAGCGAACATGCTCTGCACGTTTGAGTGGTGGTGCTTCCACCGCAGGCAGTACTGTTGCGGCACCATCTTATCAATTCTAGATTACACTAGCTCTAGGAATGTTATTCGGTGGTTCACTTTACCTGAAAACAAATTTGAGTTTTAAAATATAAATAACAATCATCAGTACGGAGTTGGAAGCCGCGACTGCGTCGATACAGTAGTGGTGTACGGAATGAAACTCGAAAGGAGCAGTTCGGTATTTCGCAAGGACGATAACGAAATACTTAAAAATAATATTATTAATGTGATTAAATCATAATATGATATATAAATTACGCGCTCAGACATTTATGTATTTTTATTTTTGTTAATTTTTATTACAATAAGTACAATTAAATACAGATGTCTCTCAACACCTCCACCTGACACTCACTGACCCGTCCCTCCGCATAATGTGCGTGAGAGCTTCACTAGAGCTATACATTTGTGTAGTGACAATATTTTTTATCATTCCTTATTACTTAACACAATCCATTGAACCTTGTAATTATAATATTGTAAAATGTGACCTAATTAATACAATCTCTTAAAATATTTCAAGCAATTAATACGGAAACGTGTAAATAAATTAACAAGAGCTTGAAAACTTCATGTTTAATTTCAATTTGTTTAAGACTAGTTGTCGTCCCGGGCGCCGGCCGCGTGCACCAAATAGACAGCATTCATTAAAATTGCATGTAGAATATCAAAATGGACACTTTTAAGGACACACCCCCTCCTATCATGTGATATTATATTGTCAAAGTTACCAGCTACTGCTAACCAAAGAGTGCAGTAAGTATTTATAATATACTAATTACACCTCACCAGCTCCAGCACCGTGCAGGCGGTAATGGCCGCCGTCCTTATAATTGTACGACGGCTGCTTTAAATTGCTAATAAATTAAAGTTATTAATGAAAAATTATATTTAATTGACATCTGGTTGATTTTTTGACCATAAATACTTATTAACATACGGGTAGCTCGCTTCCTTTGCGCGGGTGGTGACCGCTATAAGTTGAGACGAAGCAACACGCGCGGCTCGGCCGCGGGGAGCTCGACGTATATTTTAAAAATTTCAACCAAAACGTCAAGCATTCACAAGATATTTATTTTCAATATTAAAAACCATATTATTTCTCTTATGATCCTTATAACGTTTTTAAATTGTATGAATCTGTCCGTGTTTAATTATTTTAATGGTGTGCACGGACTGCACGGACTGCTCACCGCGGCGCCGTGCAGTCCGTGCAGTCCGAGCGCACCAGACACCTACGTCACACGGAGCATCCGTCAGACTTTTCATTATAAATATAGTATATACATTATTATGTTACTTTATATTTCGATTTCAAATATTTCTAGCATATTCTGCACTGATACTTTTAACGATACAATAAAATTACTAGTTAGTACTAAAACTACTAAAAGTACTAAATATTGATAGTTGTGTGCGACGTCACAGGCCGTGACTAGTGCATGCATAATGTATAGAATAATGTAAGAATCATTATTATTATTATTATTATTATTATTATAATCATTATTATAATCAATGAAACCGAAGCATTTATAGACATGTCCATGAGACCTCACACGGAGCAGCTACAGCGATACACGAACAGATTATCACACTCGACACATTACATAATATCATTAAAAATAATACAGTTTCAATGAAGAACTCCAAATGTAAGACATTTTGAAAAAAAGAAACTACCGCACAGACATCCTTATACTCTAGGGGTGGCGTCTACCAAAACTGTTTCAACCAATCACCGCAAACTACAATAAAGTGAAGGGCGCCTGAGCATGGACTGAGATTAAACAACAAATCTAACAAATAGAGCCCGTCCTCCGCCTCGCGACCGACGACGTGTCCCAGCACTGGGCATTTAGTAATAATCAAATTGTAATACTAATGAAAACTGTTACATTTTACAAACCCTTCCAGCAAGAAGTCACTTGTAATAAATACCCTTCTCTTTAACACTTTATAAATTGCAAATGAAAAAAAAAAAAAAAAAAGTGTCGGTCACATACAAAACGGGGACGATTACAATGCATTATGATCTAAGATATATGTTTGTTTATCGTTTACCTTTACTCTAAGCACGTTACAAAATACATACACTTCCGTCACTTGGCTCATTTCAATGTGTCTCATACCTGCGCGCGCGCACACGTTGTGGTGTCAGTGCCGCCATTACTATAGAATTTACCTTAATTTAACTTATTGAAATACTACAATATACTGTATTAATTTAAAAAAATAAAGGTTTACCGCAATGTTGTTGTGGCGGATGTCGTGTTCAAACTTTTGAGTATATCCGTCAGTGAGTCAGTTAAGTTAATTAAGTTTAAAAAGCATACAATGTAACAACATGTTGAGATAGCTTCGTTAATTCCAGTTAAATATCCATTAAATATATGATATGATATGATATGATATGATATGATATGATATGATATGATATGATATGATATGATATGATATGATATGATATGATATGATATGATATGATATGATATGATATGATATGATATGATATGATATGATATGATATGATATGATATGATATGATATGATATGATATGATATGATATGATATGATATGATATGATATGATATGATATGATATGATATGATATGATATGATATGATATGATATGATATGATATGATATGATATGATATGATATGATATGATATGATATGATATGATATGATATGATATGATATGATATGATATGATATGATATGATATGATATGATATGATATGATATGATATGATATGATATGATATGATATGATATGATATGATATGATATGATATGATATGATATGATATGATATGATATGATATGATATGATATGATATGATATGATATGATATGATATGATATGATATGATATGATATGATATGATATGATATGATATATGATATGATATGATATGATATGATATGATATGATATATGATATGATATGATATAATATATCGAACATCACTTCTCCTAGAGTGAACTAATTAAATTGCAGAAACGAATTGAACGGCAAATGATTATGATTTTGAAGCCGCTTCTAGTGTGCATTAATCTTTAAAAAGACGGGACAATTGAGGTCACTGCATTAAGGAAGGCTTCCGTAGACAGTGGTCAAATTATTAAATATTATAATGTTTAATATTATCATTTTTTTGGTTTCTGTATATCCACAATCAAGACACACATCTACCAAATGTTGACTAGACTGTCTGGTTATAGAACGCCATAGTCCGTAGAACTAGCAGTAAGTTTTGAAAAAACTGTTTGCATACAGCAAATATAAAAAAATAGGTACTGGGAACTTCTACTATTCCCGTTTCCGTTTCATCAGTGGTTCTGAGCTTATGTATGTGTGTACATACTGTTTAAGTGTGCAACGTGTGTGTGTGTGTATCAGACGGACTCGCGGGAAACAGCTAGTTTATATTAAAAGTAATTTAAATTACTTGTAGCAGTAGTATTAAAGTCTGATGTAGCTAATCAAATTACTACCAATTTTTATTTATTTAGAAATAAAGATTGGAAAGATTTGATAATTCAATGAATGGTGTAATAATGGTGTAGAAAACACTGAAATATATATTACACAATTTTAAGAGTACGATAGTTACATTAAAAAAATGATTTGATCCCACGACCTCTACGATGACGTTAAATCTCTGTGACAACTGAGCCTTCGTGACTTCTCGATGGAATTAACATTATTGACGCAGAGATCCCTCGCTTATTACATTTTAACAAAACATTATTAATATTAAACCCCAGTAAATTAAAGTTTCAAACGCAAACCCGCGATAACCTTATCAGCTACTACAAATAAACAACTTTACACAAACAAAAAATAATTCCTTCACCTCGACATACGAGACGCCATTTTGATTTATTTTGAGATCATTATTTACCTACTTCAATGATACACAACAGATTACTAGAATAAAAACCATTTTGAAACTAAAAATTACACGTATTCGTAGTAGTCTGTGCGGTTACAAAATAATTAATACTTACCGAGAGAAGAAATTAACAAACAAAAAAAAACAATCATAAAATTAAATGATACCTTACACGTTGTGTTGCGATAATAATACAAAGTTCAAATTAAATATTATCACGAGCGCACAGGACTTAAAAATAACACGAGATAACGGAACGAACCCGCGACCCCCTTATCGCTTTTCGAAAACGGAGACTCATTTTGAACTTAACTAGCGACAGATAAAACAAAATATTTTAACGATTGAGGTCACTATCGTAACTACATAAGCGCGTTGTTTGTTCATATTGTTTATTCAATGTACTTCTAATGTTATTACAATTGATATTATAAATAGGAAAGTTTGTTTGTTTGTTTGTCCCGGCATCGGAAACTACGAAATTTGAACTATATATCATCTAATCTACGCCGAGCCGCGGCCGAGAAATATATTATTTTATTATGGTATATTGTAAGGAATGGTGGCAAGTGAATGTTTTAACCCCTGTAAAGAACTCAATAGTGTATATATTCCTTAAATATCCCGGGAATGCTTTTTGATCTATTTGAAACTCCATCCCTAATAATCATAGTATCAATCATGGGTTACATATTCAGACGGATGTCGGTCGTTCCATCGACGAGAATTTCGAGTCCCGACAGACGTCGGAAGTTCCCGGAAGAGGGGAGAGTGTTCGTAATGAAAATAGTTTAAAAATATAATATCAAACGGACAGACACATTTATTGTATCTTCAACTACCGACCGCCGGCATTAGTGTCATCAACTAAAACAGTTGCACTCTAGTTAATCGTCATTGGCGTATGAGTATGTGTAGTGCTAGAGTCTAATAGTTAAATAACCTCAGACCGTACGGACGGACGTGTCGACGTTTATTTAACCGTTACAATAGGCTGAGGCTGCGCGAGAGCAATATCTAATAAAAAGCAGTCGAGACAACACTACACAAGTATGAATTACGTATTAATTTACCAATGTATTCAACCTTTGCAGGCGTACACGTATAACTGAATGTCCACATTACACGTATCGCTCGTACCCGAGGCTCCATACTGCTCCGTGACGGGCCACGAGCGCGGCGGGGTTCGTCCGAAGAGCGATTTAAACAACCCGAGTATCACCATTTAAAAATATAATAGTAATGGATGATGAGAGTTAATTTAATAAATTACTTCAGCTTCTTAAACGCGTAAGCGCGATGGCCGCCTCGCCGCCCCGAACCCCACGGGACGCGTCGGAATTAAAATCGAAGGGGAACGAACTTGATATCTTTTACGACACCGAGACAATAAAATAACTTGAGCGTAATGTGTTAAAAGATTTATTATTATAATTAAAAATATATTAATATAATACTACTCATTTTTATTAATGTTTTTGGGAATTGCAATATTTTGAAAGCAAACGGGAAGCACTTTTCAATTAATTATAATGCAATTAGTATTTAATTATGGCGAGGAGAGAAGAATAATTAATTATACAAATCAAGTATTTATTACTCGTACTCAATACCATCAAAAGGAATAACAGGTCCGCTCGTTCCGCACCAAAGAAACACTAACGACACGTTTAAACGTAATATGTAATATTAATGGGTTGTTTTGTCCTGAAAAACGGACTCGGCGCCGAAAAGGGATCAAAGCGACGCCGACGATTATATCATTACAGGATTCCTCAGATGTTATCAGCGGAAAAAACAACAGCCTGTAAACAGGCGATTACATCAATTGAGCCGCGCCGCGTTATCGCATTGATTTTAGCGATGCTAATGATACGGCACGCCGCTATTTGTCAGCGGTGAGCTACTCGTGCTGTCGCGTATCCGAAGCACGCCATAACACGAGAACTTGGACTGTTTATTGTATGATAATGCTCTAACCGGTTAGGTCTTGGTGTGTATCCAGTTGTGATGCGGCGCAGAGCGGCTGAAGCGGTAGGTGTTCAGCACGTCTGACTGTGACGATCGCTTGCGTAAAAAAATAAACTACTTCGTGTCGATATGCAATACATTTTTTTATGATTATGTTTAAAATATGATTTTCTGACAAAGTTAACGGTACAATTTCTTTATTTTTTAAATATTATAAACCTAATGAGACCACAATAGATTTCGTTTCTTGTGAAATGCTAGCGGGCTAACTTTTTTAATCTCAAAGAAATAAAATTGTGCTAAGTTAGGTATTTTCGCGTACTTATTTTAATACTTCATCACAAAGGACGGGCGGCAACCCTACACTCACATCTAAAGACTCATTATAATTAATACATATCGAATTTAAGATTACGGACGACAGACAACCGACAACAGACACTTAACGGATCTCTCTTGATTAAGAACGGATCTCTCTTAATTACTGTCAATAATACAGTAAAAGTCTCGTACCTACATGTAAGACACACAATACTCACAACAACCACCGCAATACGCATTCGGCGCCTTCTCATCTGACACCGTTGGATTCAACACAATAAAATAATTTTAATACATATGTAAATTAGGTTGTAGTCATTATCGTGTTTATGAAATGTATAATTGATGACGGGACGCTCCGATGCGCCTGCGCAGCTTCATACGTATGTATGGACATTACTTGCATCTGCATCATACAGAATAGTATCTAAGCGATTCACAATCGATTTTGTCGCTATATACCATTGTTAATGTTTATAAATTTTCAGACAGAGTATGACAGAGTGAGCGACTCTCGTATTATTATCCCTCGAGTGGGCGATTGTTTCAGAAGGTAAACGTAGAATGAATAACGATACTGGTAGTATTCAATTAGATCATGTTGGGTGCGTGAAGGAAAGCGTCGCCGTGCGTGTGTTTTGCATCAACGACCAAGTATTCTCTCGTGTCATCCATGTACTATAAGTAACTTTTTAAATTTATTATTAAATATTTTATCAATTATTCGTCACACGTTAAGTACTGACAGATTTCTGAAGCCTTGAATTTATTTTGTCGGACGTTAAATTTCACCCAAACCGCAAAAGCTCTTATTTTTATGATTTTTTTATGGGGAGATCATTTTCTTGCGTGAGGTAACTTATACTCTTTACTCTAAAACGATTTGCCATTTTCACGGTAGAAACAAAAAAGTGGTTTGAGGTTTAATTACAATAATTATATGTAACTCGTTTACAAATTTTATAACACCATAGATGGATCGTCACTGACGCGGTCGAGCGGAGCAGTGGGAAGAATGCTAACTACATTTACTCTTTAATTATCTACGATATCGATTTTAAAATTTCACTTAATACACTTTATCCAAAGAAACCCAAATTGATTGTAAAAAGTGAACAATAATGTAAATATCCGACAAAGTGACAGTTATGTTTCAATTCTCTGCGAGACTTGATCTCTCAGACACAGGAGACAAAAACATTAAAATAATATCATTATTAATATTAGGATTATTAAATCTCGAACCGCATCGAGATATAAAAAACTGATATCCCATTGAATTCAATGAAACGATGAGTCATTACACTGGGCTCGCTTTGCTCAATATGTAAACGGCACCCGAGATTTCGCAAGCGCAGCGAGTCGAAATTGAGGGTCTGTTGGTGCCTCTAGTTTTATATTATTTAGATGGCGAGGTGCGATCGCCCGGACAGTACTGAGTCGTACTTTACGGATCCGGATCCGATTCCTCGAATTCACACAAACTTACTATATAATTTAGATAATAGATTATCTAAATATATTAAGGAAGTACCTTCCTTTCCCTGGGGTGTCCAATGTTGAACTACCCCGTAGAGTCCCATAAGGGAGTTTAGGCTCAACCTTGTATATTAATAGAACCCTAAAGGCGATGCCGGCATACTACAAATTCCTCCCGTTCCTGGTATTACCACTATAAATTAAAAATAATATGAAAAAGTAAATAACGTGAATAATGACAGCAATTCTTTAAATATTTTTTAAAAAGAATTTTTAGTTACCACCAACGACGGAGGATCAACTAAAATTCAGACAAACGCTTACCAAAAAGACAGTCTAACATTACTTGGATGGATCCGTCCATCTATTTATTAAATCCATTTAATCACTTAAACAGTTATGTTTATAATTATTTGGTCTATCATTGTATAAGCGACTCTGCAAAGCAATATTTACGACGTGAGTAGTGGGATGCTATGAGGGTAGTTTATGAAGAGGATTTAATCTAGATTCAAGATACCCGTAACAAATGTTCATTGAAAATGAATCGATAACGTCTTCTAAATAGTGATAACATCTATCGTATATTTAAAGTCCAAAAATCTAAGACGAAATATTTGTTTGCAAAAAATATAGTTATAGTTTTTTTTGAAAAATTTTTAAAACAAATAAGTTTCAATAAACGTCGCTATACTTAAGTCTGTCACATGCAGCGTTTATTTAAAAAAAAAATACTCAGTAACTTTTTCGGTGAATGAGATAAAAACCTGACTAAAATATCGATTATTATTTTCTCGAAACATCAATAGCTTAAGTTATAGTTTAGTACTAGATACAGTATAACACACCCCATATTGGCTGTTGGTTCTAATGTCATGAAACATAACACATATTTAAGTTTTAGACACACACTTGTTACAGTATTTGCTACTATATAGTGACCAAATTCCTGATCAATTGATGTCCTCACATGCAGAGCATCACCTTGACCATTGCCGATATAATTTGATTTAATAATCCTCTTTCGAAAGTTAAAATACGACAGACAACACAAATGTGGATCTTATATAAATAGTGCGCAAGTACAGTTTTATTAATATCGAAACTTGTCGCAATCAAAACAATTATTGCATGGCGTAAAATGACACCAATTATATTAACTGGAGATAATTAATTACTTTATTTACTGGTAAATATTCGCTGTTATGTAACTGCTCAATACTATATTAAGCAAAGGTAAAACCAAACAATAGCCAAGCATACAATGAAGCAAAAAAGAAAGCTCTCCTTATAATTTCGAAACAAAAACCTTGCACGATAACATCTAGAGATAACGAACGCTTAATTAAATTAATTAATTGATTCAAGCGTCGAAGACAGCGATACAACCGGAACACGGTGTATCAATGAAGTAACCACAAACAAGAAAAATAAATAATTTCAATCTTATTCTTGTGGTTTCTGTTTAAAACAATTAGTATTCGGTTTAAAGATTCTGTTCGGTATTCGGGGGTAAAGAGCTGACACGGAACCAACCCTCCTCAGCTCGAACGAGAAAAACTACCATTCGCTATCATAAACTATGTATTTCCGTGGGTGTGACCCGAGTGGTCATCGAAACATCAAATCAATTAATAAATGCGGAATCCTTGACGGCATCAGACTCCAAATCTACATATTAACGTCATCCTCGGGCTATGAAATTAGTCAGATTGGCTCTAATTGAACCATAACTAAAATATAACGACCATTTCGCACTCCATTAGATCTGATAACGAGATGGTTCTGAGAATATGAGAAGTTGACAGAAGGTTGAAATAAATATTCACAATACACACATATTACTGTAAACGCATACAGCCATCAATGAAATATTAATTTCTCTTCGTGTTAATTAAAAATATTATAGGTATTATAAGTAATATGATTAATGTCCGAACTTCTCTAAATAATTTCTTGTTTGAAACCTCAACAATACGGAACGTAGTTAGGATCCTATGGTAGGAGACGGTTGTGGCGTTGACTATTACTAAAACACATCACACTTCACCAACATGGAGTGTAACAATCCAGTAGTTTGAGTAATTAATATTAATTTCGTTATCGATATTGGTTAATATATTAATTAATAGCGAAAAGTAAGCGCGTTGAAGTTGTTGGCGACGTGCAAACACTTTTATATCGATTGTAATTAAATGTATTTATGAAGCGGCGGCGTGTGGAGACATCAAACAGATAAATTTATCTATTTGACAATCGTCACTGTATTCCACAAGCAAAGGATGAACAGTCTGTGAGAACACAAAGCATATCCCTCTCGAACAAGGGAATCGAATCCACGGCCTTCGATCAGTGAACAGTAAACTAAAAACTAGACCACCAGCCCAGGCAACTAGTTTCTGTGACACTGTAAATACAATCTCTGTTATTTCCAAATTATAGGTTAGAAACGGTCCAATATTTTATTAAATGTAAGTTTGTTGTTTTATTACGCTTTTACTCCTCAACAGCTTAGAGGATAATGATGAAATTAATCAAGCACTTGCATCTCCAACAAACAATATACAATTTAAAAGAAAATAAAATTTGTCGGTCCTATTTTCAATAAATAGTTTAGGTTGAACAAAGATATAATAAATGTAAAAAAGGTTTTTTATAAAAATCTTCAGCCACCGTAAACGGAAGTAGCGATATTTATTAAATTGGTTTTGTATTATCCTGGTATAATTGTAAGTCAACAGAGGTCCTCGATACATTTGTTTTACATCGTGCGTGGCACTCCACTCCACAACGAGTCCACTCGCATAACACGTATATATATCATTATTATTGACGTCTGTGTTGAATTTAATAAATATAATTAAATTAATGGCTTTTAATAACTATTTACTAATAAGATTTATTTAATAGGAACTTTTTTACTTTGCGATTTATGTTTAATTGCAAGTTTAATACGATTTTTTTTATGTGATATGATGACAGGCGAGGAGGCCTACACCTCGTAGTAGGGTGTCGTCCAAGGACATTTACATATATAAATGCAGATGCGTTGACGCTATTGGGGAAATAGAAACGAATGAGGAGGGAGAGCAGCAGGGATGAGGGAAGGAGGAGTGTCTGAGAGTTCCGACTGCTGCAGTTGACATACGGAACAGCTATATCCGAGGCTGGTCTGCTGTGAGACGGTATTACCAGGTCTTCTAAAGAGGGTAGATCCGTTCATCTATCTACTCGTATAATATGAAACTTTCGTTATAGGTTTCACTCCATGATTTCACATTTTTCGATCGGTATAGAGTAGGTTGGTATATATAAGTAGGTAAAGTAGTAGCTATAATTAGCTACATTTAACGGCGTATGACAACCGGGTGTCCTAGCCCCCTCCCCCTCTACCGCTGCATTGGTCCTAGCCTCCTGTATTGTGTAAAAGTAACAATAATAATGTCCCTATTCGCAGTTGTCCGTGAGCGGTGTGACGTGTCATCAGACGGACACCGGTCTATTATTATCATTGTAAATATACTCAACATAATATTATTCACAGTTTAACCTCCCGATGACATTTTTTAAGTCCTTCGTGCGTTATATTCGTAAATATACCAAAACGAGACTTCAAATCCTGTCCTTGTGAAGACCGCGATCCTAAAACCTAACACACTATATTACGTTTTGGCATAACTACAATGATAACAATCGAATATGTATATCCGAGCAAAACGGAGGCATGTGCTAGTGTTTATTATAAGTGTCATTACATGAAGGCCTCGGCACTTTCGTCACTCCTTAAGATCGAGATAAATTTTATATTCGGAGGCTTATTTTAGCAAACTTGTATTATTATATTTAGCGCGTTGCGTAATGCGGAGAAATAAAAAACAACCTTCTTAATCAATATTTAATATTAGTCTTTATGCTGCAACACATACGGGTGGGTATCGGCTGCGAGCCGCAATTAAGTCATAATTGCCGATTGAGATATTTTAATCATGAACCTTGCAACGATAACTTTAAATATAGTCTTTTTAAAAATAAAAATAGCTATTTTTAAATAACACACCGCAATTGAAAGGAACCAGTCATCTAAGAACTCGGAGCAATTATATATATATATATATATATAATATGCGCCTGCGCAGATATTGGCTGGGCCTGAGTACTTTATTACCGTGGTTTATGAATTGAACAAAGCGCCATCGGTCGTACAGTCACAGAGATGTTTTTTGAAAATCATCTCTCATTTACAGGCACACAATACATAAGTACGGTAGTAAAGTAGTAGATATCTATCGTGTCCTAAACTACCGTCAGGAACCAACGTCGCGAAAAAACTAATATTTTATATATAACAACTCAGCCTCTGTCATTTGTTATTGTCACGTCGGCGACACTAGAGTAGTTAATTAATTACATTTACATATTTACACAGCCTCGAATTGTCCGCGAGGAAAGACAATTCCGAGTACTCCAAGCGGACAGAGTCGCGGGCGACGGCTTGTTACTGACAAAGACCGGCCTCGGTCGATACAGGCTGGAAGTTAAACGATCACTAAGTCACGGAACGGTCAATATATAAAATACCTTCGTAATTGTATTTTAAAAAATCAAAAGAGACAATACGTCAATCACGGCCCTGACGCGCGAGTGACACTGGACTGACATATCCAGTTATTTGTACTTGAGAACCGAATCATTTTTAATCTAAATAAAAAAATAATAATAAGCAATTTCGGAATGGGAAAAACATTCATTTGGGGACGACGTGACTAATGACTTCAAAGATTAACAGCCGATTACTTATCAATATCTGCCTATTTCAATATTCCACCAACTAAATAGATAGGACGTTGCAGCGCGCCGCTGGGTGTCATCATTAGAACCATCGCTCGGTGTGAGAGAAAGTAAATTACGATTACAAGTTATTCTGAAATAATTAAGTGCTTCGTGTACAATAAATGTTCCATGGGTTCCAATCCAATTCCAATCAAAGGGTTCCATGCTAATATAAAAGACTACCTTTTTTATAATATTTTTATGCGTACAGCACCAATAATGAAAAACAACATGTCCCAACTTGTCCGAGGTACAAAAGTCTTCGGATGCACTGGTTATCATTCAAATGCAACAAACTGATTGAATATATACATATAACTTTAATATCACCGCTCTAAGGTCAATTCGCGGAGACCTTAAACCCAATTGCGGGTTCGGCACGGACCGGACGACTTTTCATTCTTTTTATATATTGACACAGATTTCGTCAATAACTTATTAATAGCTCACGCGACACCCGCCGCCATTACTAAAATAAAATAATTATCAATATACTTCTTATAGTACTTCAAATATCGATTCCTTTGCGTTTTAAAACTGTGTGTTAATCTTTTAAATTTCAGAGAAATATAACTGGAAATGATACCAGAATTATTATAAAGATACCACAATCAATATTAGAATCTCACAGACGGAATAATTATAGATGATAATCAAATTATTAATTAACTTGTCACGATCTCACAGACAGTGTCCCGGTTAGACTGCGGCGAGCGCGCACGCGGGTCGCCTTAATACACTGTTTGACACGTGTTAGTGCCAAAAGGTACATAATTGGTATTTCAGTAAAGATAAACCCAGCGTTATCGGTTAAGATGCACCCAATGTCGTTTATTTGAATGTAATATTTTTTTTGCCCGGAGGGCATGTATGAAGAGGTCGATGTCTGTGGCCGAGGCGAAAGAGGTATGCAGGGACCGTAGCGGTTGGCGTTTCATCGTCTCCGGCTAGGGACAAGGGACATGGCGTGAAACTAAAATAAATTAATTTTTACAAAAAAATAATATCTTTATCATTATCGTACCGAGATAAACACAGACGTAACACAGCGTACCTACTTACATACATGTGTTGCTTTGAAAGATTATATTATGTTGTAAAAATCTCCGTTATCTTAATGAACTAAGCCGAACACATATATAAAACTTTTACAATTAACAATACCAAGGAGCGTATCAAACCACTCCGGAGACTAAGTGACGGATTGTGATGACACATTAACATTACCGCGGGATAAAGAGGCGATTTTCGAAGTTGAACATTTATTTTTCTCTACTCCATTCGTTCGGTACCACCTCATACCATCGCGACTGTCTGCTCTTTTTCACAAAGTATCTCAATAAAGCCTATTGATCATCGGATCTGAACACACACGTCAGGTAAACTAGACTGTTCGTTGAGAGTATCAAAGCAAAAAAAAAAGGTCTAGAGGCTGCAGTTTCCTCGTTAGATGTAGTGACGTAAAGTATAATTTTGCACTTGTTGGTATTTTTATGAACCTCAAACGACGGCACGAACCAGTTCCACAGTGGTCAATTGGAAATATATTTTTTTTTATTTTGAAGGTTTAATAATAAACTTGTTAAGTTTATTAAACAAAACTAAGCGAGACGTATTTCTCAGATGGTTGTAAAGAATTATTATTACATAAATTGTTATTTAATAAAGAACTTTGATTTATTATGTTCGTTTGTAAGAAGTGTGAGGAATGTTGCTGGATGTTCAAAACTGTCCACCGAGCGACCTTCGGGTCTCGAACACCATTAAGTAAAAAAGTATTATCAAAATAAAACTCCGAGTTTCTGTCACATGAAATATACTAGTATTTTCTTTTGTCTAAAACCTAAATGTAAAATAAACTAAAACCCAACGATTCCATCAATATGAACGAGAGCAACGCTTGAATTATTTATCGGATTGGTATTAAAGTTTATTGGAGTTGTGGTCTCCACATCCGCAGAGATCACAATTAATTCAACCATTCCGTGATACAAGGCGCGGGTGCTCACGGCGGCGGGCGGAGCACAGTTCATTACATACGTGCGCGTGCGCGGGGGCCGCTCAATTAAAAAAACACATAGTGACAATCGCTTTGTGGGTAACATATAAGACATTTTTTTAATAAGCTTCAAAGCCTATGAACATACTAAATGATAAAAACAATAATTTCCAAGAACATGATGTCAAAATCCGTCCGTGTGATAGTTTGTCACACGTACAGCTGCAGCTCGCGGGCGGCCGGCGGATAATTTTAATTATTAATAATAAATATAAAAAAGCCTTTGTCGGTAGCCGCTAACATAATTATTATTTTTATAAAGTCCGTTAATTGTTGTCGAGTCACTTATCTCCACTTCGGGCGACTTCCAGGCTTTTTTACTTTATCGGTAATTGAAACCAGAAAAACCATTTAATTGATATTGATACACTTTAAATTAACGTCATTAATGCTAATAGCACACGTACAAGCTTTTTATTATCACGAGCAGGGAGCGCGCCCCGCGCCGTCTGCGGTGCGTCAGAAATACACCGGGACCCGCAGGCGTCATCGAGTTAAGAGCTAAAAAATAATTATACTACGGAATATTGTAAATAATGCACGGGATCAGTAGATCACTTAAAAGAGGCACCCCACGCTTTATTTATAATTTATAATTAATTTTTTTAGTTTGAATTTTTTTTATATTATTGCACTATCATCGCAAAGTTTCAAATAAATCCGATCTCAAGATGTCAAAATCGTGTTCATAGTTTCATAAACGCGTCTCAATGGTTCGCCGTCACCGCCGTGGGATCCGATGACCTCTACCGGGACACCAAAAACTGGAGAGGGACGCAAAAATATCTTAATACTACTCCAGAGTTACTATAGTGACATTAAATACTACGTTCAAGAGGAAGACCACTTGAACAGAACAGAACACTGGCACATTACATTGATTTGACTGTTAAATAAATGAAGTCATTAATACTATTTTATACAAAATTACATGTTCTTATATTTTTAACATTTTACTGAAAAATACAATAGTTTGATATTTCCATCTGGATTTAATGAGTTATGAGTGTATTTAAATCGAATTGGTGATGTCATCAGAACTGTTACATAAAATACCTATTAATTAACAACGTGGCCAAGAATTATTGTTATTATAATATCATAATATGAACCAATCTACAAATTACAATTTCAATCAGTACCCAAATTTGGTTCAGGATCCACAACACACAGGCGTGACAAAAACGACTCTGTTATCAATATCTTATCAAAAACGAGAATTGGGCTACCAAAGTAATTATCAAAGAGATATTAACATTTTCTCAAAAACATATTTTCAAGCGGCCCATCTGCCGCCGTGCGATAAGATAACGAACTATCAAAATAACAATTTAATATTAAATTATCTCGCGGGTAATATTTTTAAACAATATCAAGGTAGGATATATTCGATTATGGTGACACACAGAAACTATTTCTATCTAGAATATTAAAAAATAATTCAATTAATTACCACCACCGTGGACCACCACCAGACCGGATTCATTGGAAATAAAAATCAAACATTTATTGAATAAAGAAAATGAACAACTTAATATCGATGAACCAACTGATTCTTCAAGTTCTAAACCACGAGACGTCAGAGCACGCTCTCTGTGTCTTTCGTTTTTGCTGTTATGGTGCAACCACTCGCCACCGTTCTCCGAGTGACCCGCTGTAATCAACAGTTCAAAGTCACCGTAATAATTATCGTAACGTTCCGATATAATCAATCACTTTTATTTCAAACTCATTCATCACAGTCGCATTTATAGATATTTCTTTATCATTGCAATTTATAACCCACTTTAGGTTATTTATTAAGACGTCTTCCGTATCAAGATGGTGTACCCGGGCTTGGCGTTAACAAAAATAATAATATCCCATTAGAGCGTTCTATAACATTGTAACATATTCGAGAAAACTTGTGGATGGACGTGTGGGTATGGCTTATCATAGCAAAGTGCACGAGGCCGGGCGCGGCCGGGGAACATTGCATGAGCTTCAATTCCGAAAATTAATAGGTACAAACCAGTTCTGGAAGCAGGACCGGGGTGAAATCATAAAGTATCTCTCGATGTCAATACTCGGGACTCGATTACATTTAAATTGGACGCAGCACTTGTCAAGAGAGTCACGATCCTTTTTAAATTACATGTAATTGCTTTATATATTACTTAAATTAAAATATTATTAGCGACTCGCGTAGTTATAACAATCATTATTTTTAAATAAGGTAGCGGGTTCGATTCCCTCGCGCGACAAATTGGTTCGATCTAGAGCGTCGTTCCGCAGCTCCGTACTCCTTACGCCACTTATTTATTTAACATATTTAGTGAAAAGCAAAGATTATTTCCGAGTACGAGAATGATTTTTGTTATAAAAATATGTGAACAAAAATTTAAAGGGCAGTGAAAAGATTAAATGAATTATTCAGTAACGTACGGCCGATACGGTGAGAACAATTGTTTGATCTCTAATTGAACGCGAGGACTGCCATGTGGCTGTTCAATAGGTCTCGGAGCTCACACACACCACTTTCATCTGTTCACAATTAGACGTGTATTTGAATGTACCACTGCAATCTTTAGTTTATTACCGCGTTGGGTCAGATAGTTTGGGAAGGATTTTAATTTACGCTATTTTCCATGAGTCCGTAGAACTGCTACACTAGGGCGACCACTATAGAGCGCGTCACGTCGCCAATCAACACTGTTATCTCTACTGATAATAACGCAAAAAATTAATTAAACGCAAAACTACACAAAACTTATCCGATTTCATTCCACTAGAAAGAACAACGTTCATCTCACCGAGTGCACTCGCACCACGAGAACAGAACAGAGGGAACGGTGTGTAGCTCTGTCATTATGAGCTGTTTTCTTAATCTTGGGTCGATAACTGTTGTTGCCGATTTTAACTGTACCTTAGACAGTCTTGCAGTGATCCTTACTGTATCTTCCGACACATCACTTGGCCTTCGTCCCTCCGAAGAATATATATGTACCTGCATGTACCAATACGTAAAAAGTCAACAGAACAACTTTCCATTTAAATTAAATAAAAATCAATATAAAAACAGAAATAACCATATTTTGGTTCATTTAATATTTAAGTCGATACTATTTCTTCATTTATTTCCTGCAATGGTATAATTTTGTAATCGATAATTATATTAACTTTCAATTGAATAATCAACATTTTATCGAGCGCTCGGTTAAGGTTAACTGTATTTAAAAATAGAATGTAATTAAATATAAAATACGTGTCCGTCCGCGTGTGTCATTTACTGTAGGTTACATAACGTTACAGTGTCAAAGAACTCTTATTTAAATTTAATATTTTTGTAAACCACCAGCACTAATTTCCAACACCTTTGTCCTATACAATTAGAAGCAAGTTTTTTTATATGTAATAAAAAAAAACAATTTGCAATCAACAAAAACAAAACAACACAGACACCGAGTTAGTCGTTTCGAGGAACTTCCTCGTGAGGTGTGTAACGAGCTTAAGACAATCCTTTAACATATCCCCTTCTGTATCGAGCTCCAATCAACACACAACATTAAAATATAATTAATATTAAGTTAATTAATATTTAACTTTTACGACGCGTCGTTAAATTGAGGCGTAAACATTTTAAAAATAATAAAACACGGGAAAGCAGCATCACACTCAAGAACTCAACAAACCGACAGCTTTGTCTTTACTTTCGTACAAATGATGGACAATATATGAACCAACGACCCTTCGCTTCGCGACTAGGACTCCCAGCTGTTAGACCACTGTGCCATCGAAGCGATCCCAGATTCTTGATTAAGATTCAAATTACAGTGATTACATTAATTGAAGGTGTAACGATTGACGCCGAAGCCGCCATTTGCACACTCGCGTGGCGGCGCCTCCGATTACTTTAACACTGTCAAATCGAAAATATTTATTGAGTTTGTCACAATATTTCACTGGACTGTTATTTTTATATATTCAATGGTGACACCGACCACGTTCACACCTATTGTATATAAGCCTCGTCCATACATATTATACTTCTTTGGTTCTTGCTACTGTAAAGGTTTAATTCAAATTAACATGTGCACATATTTATATAAAATAAACACAAATTTAAAAATCCGTGCCCGCAGGGGGACACGCGTGGGTAGACCTCTTTTGGTACTTAAATTTAGAGCAAAAAATAACCTTTCTATTAAAAATATTTGCGGGGAATGTTTACCGGAAAAAAGTTGCCGTGGTTTTACCTACCTTAAATTTTCGAGCTAAAAGCGGTTTTTTTTTCTCGGAAACGTACCTAAATTTAGAGTAAAAAATAACCTTTCTGTTAAAAATACTTGTGATGTAAGACTGTTTACTGTTTTGTGTTCGGACTCAGGCGGTCATAAGATCTCCTGTGAAGAATTTTTTCCAAAATTCGAAAGTCGGATACACCTGAATGGGCAGACCAAATTCTTAGAGGTCTACCCAAAAAGTAAAAAAATTAATAATATTAGTATAGCGCGACGTGTACACGTCCTTATTTCTTTACATACCGTCAAAGAGACGATGCCACAAGACTTAATTTGTTACATTTCCGTACTCAACCCTCGGTATACGAGACAACACGACGCGTAAGAAGTGTTGCTTTATGTGTAATATATGTTATGATAATTATATAACTGACGGAGAAAATATTGCAATAACGAACAAGTTTTTACACGGAACATGCGTTTCTCCCAGTCGAAGACAAATATATTAGATTAGATTAGATCAGGTCAAGTTTCATTCACACAACATTTTTGTTAAGGGTCGTTCGTGTCGGGATCCGAAATGTACTTCTTTGGTAATAGACTAGCCGTTGCCGCGACTCTGGCTGTGTAGCTCAAATATATTATTTAAAGAGACTGATACTTAGGAGTAGCGCCTTCAAACAATATATAGAAGAAGCTAACCTTAGTTTAACGTCAAAGCCAATAGAGGTCGCTGTCCAAGTAACAATTATCTCGTTTGGTAGCACTCGTTGCAATGATACATTAAAATAACACAAGTATATGTATAAAATAAGCACACACACAATAAAAATGTTTGATTGATACCTATTTTTATCTTTAATTACCGTCTCGGTGTCAGCTCGGCCCTTTTAGGAATTACTACCAGTTATATCCCAAACTAGACGTTGCGTAAGACTTGTTAAAGTAACTCATGTCTTGTGTTAATCATTGTATATATGGACAGTTGGGAAAACAACCACAGGCGGACGGACAGACAGACAACAAGCAGCCCTCAACTGGAAAAATCAGAGAAGGGTTCCTTGAGTATGCATTGAGGAGAGATTTGAAAATCCTCAAGGGATCGAATATAGATGGTGGGTATTGTGTATAGAAACTAATATCTACATACTAGCTGATTCCCGCCCGCCAGCCAGCACACTATTCATTTGGATATTTAATTTATATTTTATATTTAGAGTAAAATTTTTAATTTTTAAATAGAGAAATATAATGCCAGTCAGTGAATACACAGATTTCCACATCACCTATGAGGCACTGTGTATTAGAATGCGTTCCCGTTATGTAATGTGGTAGTACCCAGTAGGCTTACACCAAGAAAAAATTGCCATCATAACTAAGGACAAATTTCGATTATTTTTTTTTTATAATATTTTTTTTTTCGTATAAATTAAATTCAATCTCGTAATCAATTATATTTTTACGTCCTTGATGTTTTATTTATGACAATTTTTAAATTTCAAGTTCAACTTTTTTGCACCCCGCCAAACCTTATCTAAACTCTGGTTGCCATGGTAACCGTTGTTATAGCATCCCCTGTCATCGTAACCGTTGTAATGGTAACTGCGCCTATGGTAACCGTTGCTATAGTTGACTGAAGCGAGCGCAGCGAGCTGAGGACTTTTTACTACTGAGGACTTTTTCACATTCTTTGTCACGAATAGACTCAAAAACTACTTGACAGAAAATAATGAAATTTTGTTATCAAAAAGACACGCATTAGGTGGTGGTTTAAAAAAAATAATTCTGAAAAATGTCATGTCGTTGAGGAATAATCGTCAAAAAACTGATATCCCATTGAATTCAATGAGAAAATTTATGCGAAAAATTTGCTTTACAATGACATTGTCCACAACGATGCAAACGGCACCAAATTGAGGGTTTGTTGGCGCCCCTAGTAACTCTTACTTCCATCTATATACAAACTTATCATGAAACCTCTGTATATATAAGTAAATAACTAAAAGGCCGATTGACTTGAAATTTGTTGAAATTTGTTCAGATAAGAATTCCGTAAAATCTGTTCTTAATGGACGTCTACATCACAAAAGAAGTAACTGTGTAAAATTTTAAGTTAATCGGATTGATAGCTTCGGCGATTGCGTGATGAGACAGTAAGTGGTAAATCGCTAATAGATATATAGATATAACTTTAAGATACACGTGGTATCTCGAAAGTATAATATATCAAAATGTAATGTAGCTGAGAAGTAAAAAATAAACCGGCGCAGGTTAACAGCATTCCGATAAGTGGTTTGTTATTAAAAGCGTAAAATTTTGCGCTAATTATTAAAATTTATTACCCTTTTCGGATATCGATAAACGAACTGATTTTTTGATATTTATTAACTTTATTTAACAAAAGGTATGCAAATTAAGTGCATTTATCACATTTCTCTTAATTAAAAAGTATTTACGGCCGCCTTCGAGCGTTGGGAACACTTCCGCCAAGAATATTTAAATATCACCACGCGCTTCGGACAGCAGGACTCGTACCAGTGAGGGTAGTTTACTAACTGTTCTGGTAGGTAATACTACTTCCCGTCTATCGTCTGCCCGTCTTGAGTAGAGGATGAGAGTAAGATACTGTTTACGTTACATCACTAAAAATCGTATTTCAACATTCAAAAAAAAAATTGAAAATATATATTTTACAATTTATCTAAGAGAAAAATTTCAGAAGTTCCATCCGAGTAAAGTCGAGGAAGATCTCTAGTAAAGTACAAAATTCCACTCACTGACCACAAATCATCATGAGTAACATCTAAGGTTATCAGTCAGAAGTTTTGCATCAGTGTGTCTTAGAATATAGATTTAGCGCAGATGAAACATTGCGAGATACAGGTCCGAAAGGGGTCAATTGAAGACGGTTCGTATTAAGAGTCGGTGAGGTCGAAGTTCGATAAAAATAACAAAATATGTTCAATATTTCTAAAAAAAATGCAATGACACGCGTCTAACAAACAAGAGAACAGTCAAGCGGGAATATTTTTATGCCTTTGGCTTCAATTAAATGAATATGAATAATAAATATTTAATAGATTTAATAATAGATAATATCCTTATCGATCATTCCACCACCAGGGTTAGCATCAAGTACATAGCATCAGTGCGTTGGTCGCGAGGTCAAGGCAAGAGCGACATCAACCACGCCTGTGACGGCCGTTCGGGTGTATGCGTTATTGTCAGTCGGCCGTTGTCGATATACCCGCCCTATATAACAATTATAATCAATTCAATGCTCATTTCCTCCCGCACGCGGCGTTCAGACGCAGTTTATTGCAATGCGGGACGACCACTTTGAAATTGAAACGTTTTGCTATTTGTGAAACAGACGCAGCACCACCACACAGATAGATTCAAATTAAATATATCAAACAAAAAACTGACTTATATATCTCGAGCACAGCGCAGCACGGTTAATACAGTACACCCTTCATTATTATATCACTAGATAACTAGATAGCTCTGCACCGCTGAAGACCGACTTCAACTTTCTAAAGGCCCATATAATGAAGAAGGAGTTTAGTAAACTTAACAAAATCACGCAAACATCTTCTCGCTAGTTTGGTCTGCTTAAAAACATACGTTAATAAATTAAATATTAAATATTTAATTAGTTAACTTTTAATTAATTGAAGATACGAAACATGCGCGGGTGCGGCGGTCAATAATTACTAATAATACTTATTATATACATTATACATATGTTTTTAAAAGAATCAGTTACTATACTATTAGTGTATATATAACATAGTTGTATTGGTAGTATCATCATCACCATCGCGACCGCGCACCCTCTCACCAGTACGTACCGAAGAGCTGCCTTCAAGGACCCACAGCGGGGAGAGCACGTCACCTCCGCGGTGCCGGACGACACGGGACACCGAAGGGAACCGTTTATACGGACTAACTGACCGTGCAGACCTTTATTTTTCGTTTTATTTAATTACCCTTTTTCCATATATCTATATAAACACAGAACCGGCCAAAGTGAATGTGTATTTACATTCGTTATATTAGCGTTATAAAGTATATCAATTGTTGTTTGTCGTTATCATCAAACACGCCGTGTTCACATTGTATTCAGTGACTACTTCTAGAACATCATAGCCGCAGTGTTGTCTTTTGACGAACAGACCGGACACAGTATGAATATATTATATATATATAGCTGAGCAGGGCCACTTCGATGGTCGTCAGACATTTTTACTGTACTGTATTGAGTATAGCTCTATACAGCTTTTATTGACTATCAAAAAGCCTTCGACACTCTATTTCACTCATCGATCTGGGAAGCTCTACTATCTCAAGAAGTGGCATTGGAATACATCCAAGTTCTAAAAAACATCTACGACAATAGTATCAGCAGAGTGAAACTGGAAACCACTGGGCCACCCATACAAATAAAAAGAGGTGTAAGACAAGGAGACCCAATCTCTCCAACAATCTTCATAGCCGTGCTAGAGTACATCATCCGCAAAATAAACTGGGAGAAAGTCGGCATAACCATAAACGGACGTTATCTGAGTCATCTCAGATTTGCGGATGATATAGTTCTGTTATCAGAAAGCCCAGCTCAACTACAACTGATGATAAACTCTCTACATGAAGAAAGTCGTAAAGTAGGCTTGGAAATCAACCTTGATAAAACAAATATCATGACGAATCATATTAAAACACCTATATATCTCAGAAACCAACTTCTAACGTATGTTGAAACCTACATTTATCTAGGAAAACAAATTTCATTCAACCAACACAACAATGAACTAGAAGTAGAGAGAAGGGTCAACATCACCTGGAGGAAGTTTTGGAACCTAAAAGAAATCTTAAAAAGCGACATGTCCATAAAGTTGAAAAGCAGAATCATGAACACCTGCCTACTTCCCTCACTAACCTACGCCTGTCAAACTTGGAAATTTACAAAGAATTTAAAAAATAAAATCGTAACTTGTCAAAGAAGTATGGAGAGAAGCATCCTTAAAATAAAAAAAATACAAAAAATCCGTCATACTGCCATAAGACAGAAAACTAAAGTTATCGACGCGCTCAGTTACTCACAGAAGCTAAAATGGCGATGGGCTGGACATATAGCTAGACTTACCGACGATCGCTGGACTACAATGACAACGTCATGGCTAGGACCATCGGGCCACAGAAAAAGGGGAAGGCCAAGTACGCGCTGGGTAGACGACGTTGTAAAAATAGCAGGCGCCCACTGGATGCGAGTAGCAAAAGATAGACAACAGTGGTCATCTCTGGAGGAGGCCTTTACCTTCCGCTGAGAGGGGTTCTTGCAACTATAAAATTGCAACAAAAATATATAAATATATACAATAATAAAAACACTAACTTTTAAATCGATTAATGCATGCACACTATTTTTTGTTTTAAATTGTAAAACTGTATTGTCTAGCAAGAAATAAAAGGCTTTTTATTTATTTTATTTTATTTTATTTTATTTTATTTTTTATTATTATTTATTATTGAGTATAGAGAGTTTATAATTTTATATATATATATATATATATTTTGTGTTGTGTCCCTTCTTTTCCTAGTTACTAGACCTCCCCAGGTCCGGAGGTCTTTGCAATAACAGGATAAAAGTATACTATAAAACTAACAAACGTATTTATTTAGTTGAGGAATGATGAACGCTGAACATAAGAAAACAGCCTCGGAAAAAACGTAATATTCTAATTAGAAATGATGAGTTAACTTTAAGAGACAGAGACCTGCTATCGCGGACTTGTTTGTAGTATTTCGGTAGATCCACGATGCTCTAGTACATCACTGTCGTGTATCTCACAGTGTAACAGTAATCGTTATATTTCAGTCAATTGTGGTAAGCTATTTTTAATTTTATTATTAATAATAAATTGAATTAAATAATTTAAAATCGTGATGTATTATTTACCTTCACATGCCTCAATAATTTCCCTATCTTTTCCAAAAAACCCGTTCAGTAGCCGTTGAGAAAAGCAATCACATACAGACAGACTGCTCATAAGGACTTTGTTTTACAATTCGACCGATTGGTAATATGAATAAATAATTACTCGAAGAATAAATTGGTTAATTTATATATGGAATCAATATTTTTACATTTTTTGCCACTTTGATTTAAATAACAACCAGTTTGTTGAGTGATCGGCGCACAACCGCCGGCTGAATTGACTTAGTATCTGCTCATCTAACATTGATTTTAATATCGATAATATTCGAGATCGATTATTAATTCCGCTCGTAAATCATCGCTAATAGACGCTTCGACATTTAAACATACATACGTCGTTATCTAATGACATATATTATTTAAGTGAACATAAATAAAATTAATTTAAATTTAAACTTATGATTAATATGATGTTTATTTATGACTAGTGATAGCCCGCGACTGGGGCCTTCTTAAAATGTGTATTCTAGAATTTTTCATAAAGTTAATCGATCTCTACGATCAGCGTTCCGATAACATTTAATTTCTAAATTGGTTACTTTCTAAATGTAGGTGAAAGATTAGTCTTAAAGTGGTACTTAGTTATTTAGTTATAAACCTCTCTAACGCTAGTGTAAACGCGGAATATAATAATAACTCCGTTAGTACATTAGTGGTACATTGATAAAATACCAAGGACGGAGGGTCAAGAACCCAGCGCGCCCTACAAAGAGTTCAAATCACTCGAGCGCCGCTTGCTTAGAACGCACAATTAAAAAATACCCATTACGATTACTTACTTCAAATGTCATAGTGTGTGTGTGTGTGTGCGTACGTGTGTGTGTCACGTACGTCATTAGATAATAAATGGAGTTCATTATAATAATACATTTTTATAGAATTACAATGTTATTTTACTACGTAAGAGTTGGGAACCGCAGACTCGGTCCTCAGTTATAAATGTTCAATGGCCGAGTTAGTTAAGACTGCCGCTGCCACGTTTAGCCCTCGCACTGAACTATACGATGACGACGAGAATTATCTCTCATCTTACGTTTTAAATGTAAATGCAAATTAAGATCTTCGCTTACGCTTTATTAATAATATAATATTAAACATAAACCCTTTTTAAATATATTTTCAAGGTAATATTTTTGTAACAACCTTAGGTTTTTATAAACTTTCATCATCAACTTCCTATCGTTTCTTAATATATTTTGTTTAAATCACAAATACCATTTTTAGGAATAACCGTCTCTTATAAATATATGACAGCTGTTTCCCGCGGCTCTGCCCGGGTGCCTCACGCGGGACACAGAGCGGTCACTGGGCTCATCGATACAACATGTCCCATGTTTAATTTGACACACAAACTTCGCTTCTGTGTTATGTCATACCACCTCCTGTTTGTTTTCCTTTATCAACTGATAAAAGGAAATTATATAATATGATACAAGTGATAGGAATACTCTTATGAGTGTATTTTAACTATTTTAACGGTTCAGTATACAAGGTTTTTTTCAATAAAAAACCAAACGCTTTCTGCTGGAGACCCGTGTTCGACTCCAGGTTTCGCTTCCGTAATTACAAAGGACACAACACGACATAAAATAAATATGAAATACCAGAGATAAATCATACTATTTTAAAATTTGATAAAAATAATTCATATTTTAAATATTTATGCTCTGGAGAGGGTAGTTAGCAAACTCTACACGCGGGTGCGTCCGCGAGGAAGACGATGCACTTAAGCGTTGTGCGTTTAACATTATTTTACATTTTATCACAGATATAAATAAAGTAGCATGTACTGATAAGAGATTTTCTAATTCGTCCCGTAAACTGATACTAGCGGCCATCTTCAGTTTAGTTTTTGTAAATTATTATTATTATTAGAACGCGCCGCCAACAACAATGACAAATAAAAATTCGTATTAGACTTTATAACCAATTGTCATCTTTGGATTCCGACAGCAGTCGACTTCCTACATAGTCTATCCGCCAGGTTGTTGCACTGCGCGGCACATATCAGGATTTCAATCTTTGATATCGACATTTTGGATCAAGATCGATTATTAATTATGTACACCGACACTTATCCTCAGTCCTGTGTGGTAATAAATGAATATTGTGCAGTCATTTTAAAATTATATACAATTTAGCTTCCGCATGTCTTCTGTCCGCAAATATCGAAAAGTAGTCAACGGATTCAACTATTCCACATATTGTATTTAGATAAAGTCGCGGAAGACAGTTAGCTAAATATAACATGTCTCAATACCTTGACTTAGCTCGACCGAGTAGACCCCGGCCATCTACACTTGTATCAAGAAAACAAATTTATTTTATTAATATATCTTCAATCGTCAAATCCTTCAGGAGTTGGATAACCAATGTATTGATACAATTATAATTAGTACAAGTTTTTAAATTTTTTACATATATATGCAATTTATTGAGCCCCAGCAGAAAACTATATAATCGTATTCAAAATCGATACGTCGGAGACGTCCGATAAATGTCCGATTAAAGATCAATAATCCATATCTGACCAAATCTGTAAAAAGTATCGATGGATACCATCGGCCGGCAGATGACACTCGTTCCATTAGTTTTTGTTTTCATCCACAGATGGCGCCTAAAAGTGCAATTGAGGAATCGCGTCGTTAACTCGATACCTCTCTGCCGCCCTTTATTATTGTAATATTATCCATTTTACATTGCTATGTAAATATATTAAATTTAAATGATTGCCCAAACAGCTCTCAGATCTGTTAATAAAAGTTTCGTCAAAATCCATTCACCTCTCTTCGATACAAACAAACGGAGTGACCTGGAAGAAGTATAGACGAGGCGCCTTCACACAAGTACACGCTCTAATTTAATACTACAGTAACCCTCTTCCCTTTCCGTGTGTACAATATCAAAACAAACAGCGCCTCGTCCCAGGTTCGAATCCGTGTCGTGATAATATCCACGTCAACGTATGTATAACACACACGTGGCCGAAGACCACAACTACATATTTATTTGTTTTTACCTCAAAATAAATAATAAATTACTACCTAAATATTTATGTTTTTAAATGTTATTGATTGTAAGAATATAATAGAAAAAAAAATAATTTAAATAAAAAAAAGATTATTTACAGAAAATCAAATATTAATAAATAGTCACACAATAATACAAAATAAATAAAATATTAAAACATAGTTGTTGTAGTGACCTGTGAGGTGACCGACACTGTTTGACACTGTTTGACGCTATCCACATATCACCAGTGAGATATCTTACAGATTGTAGACTCCCAGTAGATACTTATAATTGCTGGTGATCAATGCAGATGATTATCAAACTGACCGCACTCCAGTTCTGACCTTATATTTTTTTTAAGAGAAGCCTAAAATATCTAAAATATCTAAAATTATAATATTCATGTAATCCACACATTAATCCAGCGATATCAATACAAATATCAGATAAACACACGACCGACCTAACACACACACATGTGTGTGTATACATGTGTATATAAATATTCATTATATTAAATAAAATATAAATGTGTTAGATAAGATCTAATAATATTACAAGTCATTTAGATTTTCAAATTTGAAATATATTAACATATTATATATATAAATAACTAATTATATACATTGAGCCGCAGCGTCCAAACATGGAGGATACTGCACATTAAATATTCATTTGTTTTAGGTATTAATAAAAAAAGCTTAGATTTCACATGATAATATAAATACCAATATTTGCCGTCTCTGTCTAACACACAGCCATTTATTCCGAGTAGAAGGGATAGGGGATAGTTTGTTGTCTAATATTAAAACAACTCAGTCTTAAGTAGATTTTTGTTAGATTCATACATGTGTTAAAAATTAAGTGCGAGTCAGTTTTTAACTTTGACATGTTATCGGTATTTAAAATAATAATATAGCACCCATTAATTAAGTATTAAATAAAAAACCCAAAAAATATATTAAATAAATAGAACCAGTTATCATCCTGCTATCTCTCCTCATATCTCACCAGAATATTAATCCAACTCGATATGGATTACAAAGTTGTTAGAATTTACATACATTTGAATAATACATTCAATTTGTTGGCTGTGATAAAAATATTTATATATTTTTAGTTTTAAAATAGAATACATTAAAAATGCAAAATATATATTTTTTAATCTGAAGATGTAAGCACTGGCTGTGGTATGAACTCATTAGTCACCATATACTGATGTACCGGTGTACTGGTGCCACCAATTGATTTTAGAGATATTTTTAAAGGCATTAAAAATATCTGAAACATTTAAGCAAATTGAAGCTACATTGCATATATTTTAAATTGTGTCTAACTGAGCCACTTTTTATATTTTGTTAATGTTTTTAAGTGTTTATTGATATTGATTTGATCCATCACTGAGATATATTAAGTTTGATACATTGGTAACACTGGGTATCTAATGAATAATGAATAATGAATAGCTATGCAGTTGAAAGGCGGCTGGTTAAGGTCGTTTTAAGGAACATTCTATTTTATTCTATTGCAAAAATACTTGTCCACTTAATCTAATATAGTTAACGGGCTGCAATGTAATTGTGTGTGAGGTACTTACGGGAGTGTAGGAACATTGGTAGAAAATCCTCATCTGTTCATACAATCGGCATCCGAGATCAGAAAAAAGAAAAATCAACGGATACTTTCACAATCGGAATGCTCAATGCACTACTCACTAATAGACAAACAATGACGCACCAGTCACCACAATAAACATTTCAAAACTCAACACGGTGTCAACAGCCACACTGGCTATAGTTTGTATCCTCCCGAGTACTAACCCATATTCCACTTGTATCTTATATTACTCTGTAATGAACGAAATTACTACCAATTTACAACAACGCGCTCGACGTCCGTTCGCCGCGAGAAAATAATTGTAAAACGTTTTTCGAAAGCGCCTAGATACGGAGTCGGGGCTCTTTCGAAAATGTATGAAATATAGTGGAGCGGTAAATAGGAAAATCGATAAGACCGTTGTCGCCGGATCGAAACTAGAATAACAATTTATCAAAAAATGTAATAAAAACGACATTATTTCTTATGTCGGTTTCGAGCTGTCAGAATTTTCTATGAGACAACCGACCGATTTTAAACCGTCGCTATTAACTATTCTATTTACGTAAACCGCGTTCGTCTAAAACCAGCCGGTTAGCATCGTCTGCCGAGGGAATAGCGACCTTATCGACTTTTCCACTTACGACTTTCATATTTGGCGCTACTTGAAAAAAATGCAAACGGACACGAATTTGTTTGTAAAACTTACGAAGAGTAATAATTAATCAGTGGGTTGGAAAATTCCAAATAATGAGTAACGAACAAGCGCGCGGTATCCGTAGGCTGAAACGCGAGACACTGTTTTCGAAACATTTGGCTCGACGTCATTTTTGGCGTATTTTGAGTTGGATCGTGAACGGGAAAACTCGAAAGCATTCGGTTGCGAGAAAGGGATAGAGTCATAACTATGACAGACAAAAGTGAACTTTAAAGGCCCTCATAGTTCATACTTAACTGTTTAAATTTCCCAACGTAAAGTAAGAAGCCGTACTATTTTGAAGTTTTTTCTATACTACGTATATCGGCTAGAAGAGAGAACGGCTGTTTTTCTATGTAATTTTATACAAGTGTGAGTGAGTTCCGTACGTGTAGTTATCGTTTGGATTATATTTGTGAGGGTTTTCTATTACATAAAAATTGTATAGCGACGGCTCACGGAATCAATATTCTAAAAATTCATTTAATATTTTGAGCAAGTCATCACTAGATTGGATATAGTTTTGAACTACAATAACTTTCATATTTGGATGAAGTTTATAAATGTCCGGTATTTTGAAGTTGAAATTCTTCAAATGCATTTAATAAAGCCGTATGTAATGTATGTAATATATGCTTTATGCATTTAACGGCAGGTATGTTTAGTGTTTGCATAAAATGTGCACGACTGCAATGGCCGCCCGTTGTGAGGTTTCGAAAATCGAAAACACTTAAATATTGCACAACTAATGCCGTTATAATTGTATGGCCTATTAATTTATTAATAACTGCGATTAAAAAGAAAAATTCATTATTTCTACAGATAATTATCACTTGTTTTGTAATATTATTAATATTTTTTCTTTACTTATTAATTATTTGATAAATACCAAATAATGGTTTTTGGTATCTCGGAAAGGAGAATAAAAAAAATTAAGTACATACCTTATTTCTAAGACATTGTGTAGTTCCATACTTTTACGATTAATATTATAGATAAAGTTGCGAGAAACAAGTTAACTCTGGACTACAGTTAACAAAATAAACTGCTTCTGACCTTCCACCGGATGACGTCACGGGGTGATTGTTTACAAATATTTGAAAACATTAAATTGTTATTTGGGTGATAACAGTACTATTGGTATTGTGTGAATATTGTTTGTACCCTGAGTAACTTTCTTTTGTGTGTTTTAAAGTTGATCCTTAATAAACATGTAATATTTTTTAATTTAGGACGATCTTTTGACATTTGACAGCTGTCTGTTCAAATGGCTACCACTCAACAAATTCAATTAGTTTTAATATCAAGATTCCAGGTACACAGAAAGTCGGTATCTACGTAATTATAGTTGTTTGAATGATGTTTTCGTTTTTATTTAATTGTAGATATTAAAACCGCGCCAATCGCCATGATGGCTGTGTTTACCTGAAATCATTGTAATTACTGTTAGAGTGAACATGTCAGTAAAAATTAAGTAAACTTAAGGCTTTTGCCCGCTGCTTTGCTTACTTGGAAAAGGTTTAGAAAAGAATTTTACGTGGTCGAAAGACAAAGCTCAATATAAAACATAATAATAACATAATAATAACATTGCGTTTAGTATTAAGGCCGAAGTCAGCAGTGGAATTCCTCAAGTATTTCAATTTGAACAACATTCAATTATATATATTTTTTTTAACGCTCATTTTGTACGAAAACAGTTTATTAGATACATTGGTATTCCAATACGCCGACCAACTTAAACATAGAGGGTGGCCGGTATTGAGCCACGCCATCCATGTCCTTACCTACTCTGTTCAAGATAAGTCGCTCAGTAAACTAAATTTAATTTAAATACGTACAAATAATAAACCCTGGTTTCTCTTTCGATTTCTCATTGCATATAACAATACTAAATATGTATTCTGCTAAGTAGTAACTTTGTTAGTTATATTAAGATTTTACTAAGTGTTATGTAAACCTCTGTCTGTATGTCAGTGGCTCCGCGGACTCTACCAGGACCGTTGAATTTTAAATTACTCATTTTGATATAATAGAGTATTGTACTCCCGGCAACCGATACCATCACCGTATTGACTGATACCGTCACTGTGGCAGGGTGCATCACCCGCGTTGTCACCCCCGAGGTGATTGGGAAAGAATACCACTTCGTTATCCCGACAGACCAGGACCACAAATAATATAGTATGTAAAGTAGATTATTCTTTTTTATTTAAACTCTTAATTGTTTGAGTACAGTCTGAGTATGAAACGATCCCCGGACTCTTCAAGACCTGTGGTTTTAACAAGACAACAGAAGACGGGTGAGGGCTTATTTCATTGTCATAATACGAGTAGTCGGTAGTGGCACTAATAACTCAAGAATTTGATTATAACAATCTTTAGTATCAAAAAAGGATCAGGATCGGTTATTAATTTACATTGAACCAACAGTCGGGTTCCGGTCGGTCAAAACTATATCCCTCTCCGTCACCAGACTCCTACAGTACAGTTCTCCTTATTCCATTCATATGATTTTCTACAGACGTCAAATAATTCACATTATTTTAATAATGTCACTTAAAACGGCAATCTTTTATTTGTTTTATAAATAATTTAAAAATAAACCTCATTTTCAATCCAAGTGTGGACTGTGAAGCAGCGAGAGCCGGGTGTCTGGCTTGTAAATGTATAACAGCGCAAGACATACCCTTGTGAGTCGAGGAATCTCAAACTTAAAACAACATATTGACCACAAGTATTGAATTGATCTTATTTATCTCTACATAACACACACACACACACACATACACACACATGCACGCACACACGCACGTGTATATAAATGTTAGAATGTAACACATACTTGGTGTCTTATTATGGTCTGTTTTTTGTGAGATTGATTTCAAAGTAGACCTAGGCTGTGAACTAGGCGTCTCACACGAGCTAGTGGTAGCGAGTGGTTCTCCAGCCTTTCACCGACAAGGCGGCCTGCACACGGAGCGGCTCGAACGATTTCAACTATTATCTTATATGGCTATATTTCGATTTCAATTCTTACCATTTTACAAGTACAAGTGACCCCAATATCAGTATTACTTACTTACTGACTTACTTACTTATCTTGTATATCGCTACGGTCCCTGCATACCTCTTTCGCCTCGGCCACAGACATAACCTCTTCACACATGCCCTCCGGGGGTCCTCATGCTTTTCACGTGATATGCTTTATAAAAGTTGAAAAAATTATAGCAGATAATACGTTGTCTTCTGCCGACCCGTGAGAGATGAGATGAGAAGTTCTTTAACCTTCAAGAAACACTGATTTCAATCTTTTTGCGTCATTATTTATTATTCGTGTCTTTTGTGTGTTCGTTCGTCTGACTTTTAATAAAACCCATTAATAATATATTATATTCACTGGCGAGAGTTAATAACATTATCTGGAATAAATATATATAATAAATGTGTAATATACCTTATCGACATAGAGTCAACTTTTAAAAACGACCTTGAACAACCGACCTTATCGATTTACTTATAAGGTTGATATTTCCTTGAGAGACCCGTTTTAAATTAGTTAATACTTTGCTTTATTTACGAGTAGGACCACACTTGGACTTCCTTGACACGGCACTTATTTGGAACAATTTAATAAGAGAGAGCGATCACCCTAATGTCATTAATTATGAGTATTAAAAAATTAAATAATATTAAATTTAATAAAGGCCGTCGCGCGGACGCACGACCCGCTTTTGACCAACTATTTATAGATGTAGTTAATCAAAACAGACAGAAAATAGTATTGCTTTTATATTGACATTGATAAGTATTTATTAACTATTAAATATATTTTACTTCCTACTCTAAATACTAAACTATTTTGGAAGAAAAATTATAATATATAACCCTGAGACAGAGAACTTTCTCCTTCCTACTCTCCCTGCTTCTCCCTCTTCTCCCGCTCCAGCTTTCTCCTTCCGCATTGACATCTCCGGAAACTAATCGTATGCACTGAAAGAAAGAGAAAACAAACACCTGCTATTATTAGTTGCATAAAAAGGAATCCAAAACCAGTTATCAACTTATATAAATGAAAATCAACGGACTGAATCGAGAGCGAGACTATTTTTGGACTATGTTAATGTTAAGCCAAAAACAAACCAGTTTGGATTATTAATAGCGAGTGTGAGGTAACGGCGCTGACGGCGCGTACGCGTACGGCTAGCGACACCAGGGTCCGCCTGTCCGCGGGCTGCGGGGCTGCGGTGCGCGGTGCGGGATTTATTCAACTAATATATCTTATTTTATTAAATCTAGACCGGTTTTCTCTATCGGTTATACATTTTTACCACAGCTAGCTAGCTGCTAGCGGCTTCGCCTGCCTCTCTCCTCACACTTAAATTAATATATATGTTTGTATGTTTATTTTCTTGTTTTACGGAGTGGACCGTGAGATAGACGCTTGATGGTACGTGGTCGAGCGATTAAATCTAAAAATATGAATTATTTTGTCACCCTGAGAAGAGGGGTGCAGAAGATTTGGACGCACGGGGAGGAAGGGTGTTTAGGCTTTAGAGGGTGATACTACTTTATCAAGTCAGACCTTAAACATGCAAGTTGACGACCTCCTACATAGTTTCCGGCACAGCCTTCAACTACGAGGTCGTTCATTAATCACGTGATGTCTTTTAGCTACATTTTAACACCCCCTCTCCCCCCCGCCCCTCGTGATGTTGAGGTTTTCATTTACCCCTTCCCCCTACACCAAATCAGATATATATCAGATATATTTTTATATATGGGTATTATTTTAATAAATGCTGTTTTATTCTTGTTGCTTCTTACAGGTATCAAAGTATCACTCATGATATCCCCCCCCATGATCCAGTTAATAAGTATTACAATGTAATGAATAATCTTAACAACGGGATAGCTATGTGCAGCGAATAATATGAAACATATTCAATAATGTCTGAACACTTTAATTATTAATTAAAATACCATCGGCTGATTGATTTACAATCACATTTATGGCTGAGTTTGGAAAAAAATATATATTCCTTTCATTAATACAACATTATTACAGTTTTTTTGTTACAAATAAAAAATATTTTAAAAAATCTCTAACGAGATCGAGGACATGTCTCTTAAAATGCTAAATTATTTATTAATTATTATATATCTGTCACATTAAAAATTATACGGTAGTATTTAATGAAGCAATAAAATATATACGGGCTTAACCGATTTTGAGGACACTTTATACGATGGTGATTATTTTAAAGTTAAGTAAATTTATATTTTATACAATAATGACCAACAACAATGTAACAATGTTAAAAAATATTAAAAGAAAACATTGTCTAAATAGGTTTTATTTCCATTTTTTCGATTAAAAACTACGACATAATTTAAATAAAATTAAAACTATACTAATTAAAAAGAAATAAAAATAAATAAAAAAACCAAGCCGAGCCCGCCCGGACAGTTCACGGAGCGTAATTAAAAATATATTTATTAGAGCGCTGACCTCTAGATATGTGTTTCTAATCTGTTATCCTCCTTTTAATATCTATATATTAATGGCAGGTCTAAAAAAATGTTCTCTAATATTATAAAAACTAATTTGTATCTGCGGTAAACATGTTGATGGCAAACGTTGCGTACTAGGAGCCGGTCTGTTTTAATAAAAAAACAAATGTAAAAAAAGTCATTTTAACCTAAAAAAAACGAGATTTCGAATTTAGTGAAAAATGTATAAGCAGGGAAATTCATAAAACTCCAAAAACGCATTATTCCTTCGCTATTTCATCCAGTAAAAAGCTCATAAAAATGTAATATTCACGGGGCTTTACAATATTTTAGTACATATTTTCATCCCGCGAGCGCACACACACAGACACACACACACACACACGTACTCAAGAGGGACCGCAGCGAGATTATAACTTTATGTAAACACAATAAAGGCGAAACTCGAGTGCATTTAGTACGGAGATAACAAAGTTCGAAATTCAAAACCGTTCACACACGCGCGTAATCGATTTTCGAAATGGCGTTGCCTCCCTTCCCGGCCGTAACTTTTTTATATTTTTTATCGTAGACGAGCGTCTTACGGCCATTTTATTAGGTCGCTTTTTTAATCTATACTTCGTTCCATCTGTATATACAATATTTGTTCAAGTTAATCGACTGTGCGAGTAGGTTTATCAAATAGTTTTTATTTGGATTCGTGTGACGGAGGGCGACTATCAGTAGATAGTCGCCCTCTACTACAAATTGTTTAAATTCTACTCTAAATTGTTTAAATAGATAGTAATCTATTTAAACAATTTAGAGTAGTTTCTTGAAATTAAGTTTCAAGAACAAAGCGTAAATGCTATGTAAAAAAAATAGATATATTATTTTAATGGTCAAATGTTTGTAAATATTTAAGCTAACGTTAATATTAGTTTTTATTATACTAATAGTATAAGTCAATTCAAATGGACTCTTGACTTAATTGTGACGTTTGGAGCGCATGCAGTCCGCGGCGGGCCGGCGTCCACGGCGATAAGTCAATTAAAAAAGATTTATAAAGAATTTGACAGACATGTAAGAATAAGTGGCTTTAAATAGTAAAATCATTTTTAATACATCTTAAGTAAGTATCGAGAGATACTTTAAACCCGGTGTCGGAGTATTTCTCGGCCGAGACTGAGGGGGGGAGGTTATAAAAAATGTTATATCCCTGCGTCTGCGTATAAGACATTTTTTTTAATCAATATGAACTCCACGATGCATGTGTTTTTATCAAATGGTCGCCGAGAGGCAAAATATTTTCAAATATACATATTTCATTTATTTTTTTACGTAGGATGACATGTAAGTATGTTTGTCAGTTCGTTAATTTGTAATAGTTTTCGTTAATTGTGTTCTGGATGCACACACATGCATACATGCGCCCAAACTCAAATCACACCAACAATTATCTCTTGTGAGAATAGAACCCGCGACCGCGTCCAGCGCTCGGGGACACCAACTGCCAAAGTAACAGACCATTAAATAAACTAATAAATTATTATTAATATAGTAAAAAGCGGACTCGGAGCTACATTCTTTGAGTGGTTTTATTGTTAATAGAAACCAAAAATAAATCTGACATCGTCAATCAGCTATATTGAACATAAAAGTCAATTTAACCGTTATAGGTACATACTTGTCTGTTGAGAGTCATCTGCTAATAGACAGGTACACTTGGTGTACTTCGGGCGCTCCAATGTCAAGGTCGAGTATGTAAACGAATATATCTTAACTGTTTACTTCAAAGCGGAAGTACTGTCTTCCTTCGCGACAATTAATAGTAATTACGTTTAAAATCAAATTGACAAGCTTCTTAAATGACATTTGACAGCTATTCGACATGGAACTGTAAGTGTGTGACACAGAGTGCTTCTTATTATTCGTTGTACTCTACTTAGTATAACCGAGAATGTCTCCGGAGTCGTGCCATATAAGAACTATGACGTCAATGTCAAAGTCGGTCCTCACGCGGACGTGCCTCAATCATTACTTACGTATAAGTCCTTTAAAGTTGATATTCGCTTTGAAACAACCGCTCTGAGATATCCGGGGTTGCCATTATTTTTAATTATAATGAGATATATTCAAAATAATGAAGCCGTTAAGCTGTCCGTCAATCACGAGTCTCCAGCTCGCGGGCGGCTGTTTTGGAAAATTTCATTTTTAAAGAAAAGGAAAATATTTTTACATAATTAATTTATTTTTGTTTTCTGTTTGAATATAATGTGAAATGTTTCGCGGTCGCGCTATTCATATAATTATGTTGTTTTGATTGACATATGACATTTGTGTTGCACCAAATTATACACTTATTTGTGTATTTTTATAAAAGTACGAAATACGAATCTCCTTACCGCCGCTGCCGCCCGCGCCATGGAGGCATGCTGTGGCAGTGCAGTCAGCTCTCTGTGAGCACTTTCGTTTAAGTTTGATCTTCGATTTCTCTTAACTCTTCTTACCATTAAGTATCTAATAAATGCAGCGCGGGCGAGTCTCGGACCTGCAACCATAATTATTATTGTTTTATAGGAACCGATAATATATGTATGTATATCCGTTGCATGTATCTTCAAAAATACTTTAGAGCTGAAGAATTGAAAACTAAATCGCAATTATTACTGAAAAGGAAACAAATTTTAGTTTATACATTATAATTCCATTTGCATATTCATTTAATGATAACGAAATTGTAATAAAAAATAGTTTTTAATATCATAAAATTAATTAATTATAATTTAAAACAATTAATAATTAATTATGAATAATTCGGGGTTTTCGATTAATATATATATATATATTAATCGAAAATATATAATAAATGCTCGTAAGTATTGTTAATATGTACATTAAAGGTTATGATGTAAGGGAATCTGGTTGTCTGTTTGTGTAAGTTTGGAGGTCAGTGACCCCGTTTCCGGAGCGGAGTCAACTTCTCCAAACTGTGACTAAATTTATCCCATGTGTTTTAGATGCTTTGACGTCTGTGTGTTTGTTGAATCCGTTCTAAAACTTACAATGTTAAACGTATAACACTAGCTAGTAGCTCTCCGTCAATTAAATATATATTAATATAATGACAGTTTGATTAATTATTATTAATATGTGATGTAATGTTACTTATTTTAAAAGCAAAGACTGTCCAGAGTATTAGTGGATGGTATTAAACCGTCTCGGTGAGCACCCCTCTCCCCCGGAGCGCGTCCGCGCGTCTCGCCGCCAGCTTTATTATTTGCGTATGTCCGGTCGCGTCCGCTGGTAGCCGCATTCGGGGATGTGATATGAAAGATATATATGTCGATTTATAAGCTTTAAAGAGTTTCTTCCCAAATCAAGGAAACACTTTCCTTGATTTCAGTGTTCCGTCGTTATGTGAGATGGGAGATGAAACAAACACTCGAGTGTGAGCTGCGGAAGGCCTGTGCACTTTCCGAGCACGACTATTTGCAAAAACTGTACCGATTTCAACTCCAGGTCCCGAGCTGTTCCTAAATTTTTTTATATTTTTTTAGTTTATAAAGTTCTTATTTCATATTCTGTCTTATTTTAGGTTTATTCTGTTCGTAAAAATATACAATGTTATACTGTTAAAGGAAAAAGTTTTATAAATAATTTTGTTGTTATTGTTACATTCTTTCACCACACACACACACACACACACACACACTTTACAGGTTTAAATATAATAATATAAATCTATTAATTCTGATTATTAAGGATATTATTATAATAACAGACACGTCACTGACCGCCGTCATGTCACTTGGACACGAGTATCGAACATTTTGGAACATTACGAAAAAACAAACACTACAATGTAATATTTGAATGAGTGTTGTTTTTAAATCGTAATTAATATTCATAAATCCCTATTCCTTGTTTGTAATAGTATTTAAACTCCCCGCGCGTCACAACCAGTGCAAAGACATCGATATATCAGTGTATTTAATATTTTTAAATAAGTTTCAAAATAGGCGTTTTACGAGGACTTTGAACTCGAAAAATAACTGTCGGATATTAATTATAATGATACATTTATCATTTTTAGAATTTTTATGGTTTTTTAAATTTTTATTGGATTTGAAAAGACTCCTCAACATGATGTGAATAATATTTTTTTATAAACGGGTTTGTGTCGGACAGTTTTAAGAAGGCCTCTTTGCACTCTTATAAGGATATTATTTTGACCATTGAAGCGACGACGACTTCCAGTGGACCGCCAGTGGACCTCCGGCGGCTCCACACTAGAGTTATTGTATGTGCATAAATATATAAATGGAGAAGTGAAGCTGCGCTCCTCCACTCCTCCGTCTCTGTGCTACTGTGTATGATAATAATAATCTTCCTTCAGATAAATTTTATTTATTTCTCCTTGATCAAACATAAACATGGAATAGTTGCATCACGGTCGCTGTCAATCAAGTCGAGTGACGGGACACCCTTTGGTTTTCATGACCATTGCTGGAGAACTCAGACACAGGATTGAGGAGGAAGTCATTTGAGATATTTTAAATATCTTTTAATACCTACATAAAACTATCTACAATTATTATTATTATTAAACACTTGCAATACGAGTCGTTTTTTTTATAACGATAAAAAAATATGAATTGGTAAAATTAAGTGGTCCGGAGGAAGAGTCGGGAGGACCTTAACCCTCCCCCCACATGCAGACTCTCCAAGGGGCGTCTCGAACATCAGAGTATTGTACTCGCAGCCTGGCGGCCGTCATCATCACTCGCTGTTGTTAGATTATAATTTGATTTCCCACTTCATCACAACTTATTACTGTTGAAGGTCCGCTATGAAATCGTGATTAAGATTTTGTGCCCAAAGGTGAAAGACGACTAAAGACAGCAGAGGGGTCTAACAAGATGGCTGCCGGTGATACTTATGTTTACGTGATAACTACTTTGAGGTTGTTATTAAATGAATGAGCTGACGAGGTTTTATGCAAGCCCCCCCCCCCTCCCTTCCCCAGCTAAATGGTTGATTCTGGAGATGTGATAATATTTACGATATTAGTAAAGGAAGACTATCACAACTAAGTAGTTTTTAGAACTTTGCGAGTAATAGTTTGTTAACTTACTTATATTTTTGCAATCGCCAGCTGCTGTCTTAGAAGATAAATCTAAATAATGTACTATAGAATCATATATTTTAATAACTCCGCGAGCATGTCTGTCCGTCCATCACGGGCAGCGCGTGTGTCTGTGTGTCTGTGTGTTTGTGGGGAACGATCAGGGGCGTAGGAACCGTGTGGGCAGGGTGGGCAGATGCCCACCCAGAAATTTCCCAGGGTGGGCATTGCCCACCCATGCTTTTTGTTCAAAGGATTAAAATTTTGAAATACTGTTAACGTATAAAGAAAAACTTTATAAATAAAACTGACTCACAAACATTGATAATTCACAATATTGTTCAATACTCCCTGATGTGATATGTAAAAACGATATTAAACTTTTAAAAAAATATATTTTTTTTTTTCTGTAGAACTTTTTTTTCTTTGACATTATTAAAAACTAGGGGGGGGGGGGGTACGATTTCAAACCTGCCCACCCAGTAAAAATTTCGTTCCTACGCCCCTGGGAACGATACATTATTGGACTCGCACTGCATCGGTTACACGAGCGTAAGAATATCTAATTGACTTAATTGGTCTCCTCACTTTTAGTATGTTTTCTTTGTTATATTATCAATCCTACAAATAGTACTTATATGATAAAGTATCGCGAGGATGGATGTATGTGCGCTTGTTGCACTTTAACGCAGAACGAAGAAAAAAACGTTAATTACATGAAAATAATGTAAATAATATAAATGGATAAATCCCATACACTATAGTAACAGACTATGTTGTCTGAATGGACTGAAATGAAATAATGTGAAGTTAGAGTTAAGAGTAACGCGAATGTGACGGAAATATTTCTCTTAAACGATTGTACATAAAAGTTACGTTACGTACGTGTAAGTGCTTTTTTTATGTTATAATTTAATATCCATAGACATTGGTCCACGTCTTTCATTGTAATTTTAAGACAATTTTGCCATGATTTTCATTGTGAAATAGTACACCGAACCGTTTTCGAAAACTATTTTAGTAATTCTTAAGCAAGGTATTTAAGTTTTAGTAATTCTATTAATTATAAGTGAGTATAAGTCATAAATAAAGCTAGGTTAATAAGTTCACTAGCTTTTTCATAGCCTCGGAGTCACGGTAAGAAATTGCCATCTTGAGGTTGTACTCTGATGAGGTTAATGTCTGTGGTCGAGGTGAAAGAGGTATGCAGGGACCGTAGCGTTTGGCGCTCCGTCGTCTCCGGCTACCCCGCAAGGGATATGGCGTGAAGATAAGTAAGTAAGTAGGTTGAACTCTATAAGGTTTCTATCGGAGGTATCGCCGGCTATCTTTGCATTAATATATTGGTTCATAAAATATATTAAAGCACTCTTCATATTTGGACCACAATGTTTAGAAGTGGCTCCGTACTCACCTTCCTATTGTTTAAACTGAACTTAATAATACATTCATCGGTCCAGAGCGATGACATCACTTAAAATAACATCTCAAAAATCTTTTCAGAATCAGTTTTTTTACGTTAAAAAAAACTGCATTTATTTTCTTTTGTACCTTAAAATTATTCATATTGTAACGAGCTCCATAACCTACTTCGTGAATTAAATCGCACACCCCGGCGCCGTGAAAGGTGGAATAATTGACAAATAACAATTAATGACTATAAATATAATTATTATTATAATTATAGTTATTAATGCGGCCGCGGCGAGTGTTGACTTGATTAATGACTCGCGGAAATCATTTTAATTACTTTTTATTCAACAAGCTCCAGTATTGTTCACGTCGGGTCAAATTAATATTTATACTAAAAGACAAAGATTACTTATTTTCGTTTGAAGATACTAATGTCTACATTTTATTAATTTCATTTAATTAATCATTTTCTGTTTGAATATTTAGAAAACTGTAACAGTTATTTTGCCACAGAATGATTAGTTCTGAACGTAAAATATAATTTCGTAGTCCCCGCGGACAGAGACGTGGGACAGAACTAGTTTATATAAGACATGCATTCATTGGTCAAATGATATTAAGGAAATGTGTTGCCATCCTCTACGAATGAGGAGCGATGATGAGAGATGCTGGATAGGATGCTAGAAGAGGAAAGGAGAGGTTCGAACATCCAGTCCACGAGTCTACTACTTCAAGTCGATCTTCTGTTAGAGAGTAGTACGGTCGAGCCAGCCCGAACGCAGGGTGCAGTCGAGTGACAGCTGGACTCTACTTTATAAAATATTAGATTAACAGGGATATTATAAAGTAAATTACGTACGAAACATATCAGTCACTTCATGGCGATCTCTTATGAGACCAAACAGAGTGACTTTGAGTACATCACCAAACTCGCTGTCCTCTCTCATATTAAAGTATTAAATGTTGGAGGTATCCAAGCCGAGAAGCGGATCGTCTATAATTATTCAAATGACTGCGAAAACCAATAATATCAATTTATCGAAACCATTTAGATTATAAAAAATCCTTTCTGATTTAAAAATAGATATCCTAAAAGCTAGATCAATGATTCAGTCTAGATTAAATTATCATATTTAAATAATAATTACTTTCAATTTAAAATCAGTAACGCGAGCTTTTTAAATAGCCATTTGTCAAAAGTGAGGACCGGCCGAGTCGCCGCGAGTATTAATAGACATGATTATAATATTTTTTATATCAATATTTACGTCGTTGCGTCGTCCGTCTTACGGTTTGTTGTTAAATAATAATATAGAAATGTCTATAACATGTTGACATAGACATGTTGGACTTATTTAAGATTGAATCCCTACCCTACAATACAATACAATGCAGTCTACACGACCCGGACTCGATCCTGCACCCTCTGGGACCCCCGTCTTGTCCCTCTGACTAGGGCTCCATATCGTTAATTTAATTATATGATATTTAATATATTACCAAAAATATATAAATAAAAATCCATTTGTAGCCTATCCCCGAACCTACGATAGGTTTTTATTTGATTATAGCAGGCAGAGTCACTGTAGAAGCTAGTATTAAAACAAAAATAAACCTGTTCCGTGGTTAACATGTTTTATTTCTAATCTAGAATCTAAAATATCTTTTATTTTAGCAACTTTCTATTGGAAACGATTATTAATATCGGCCCCAGTATTTTACGACCTCCTCGGCGACGCTCCTCCAGTTTTAGACTCATCTGAGACGAGTACGTTAATTCAAACAATTATTTAAAAGCGAGAAATGTAATAATATTTTCAAAACTTCGAGTTAACATTGAAAATATCACAATAGGTTGGAATTATATACTTAATGTTTTTGTAATTAATAATGAGAGCCTCATTAATAGTATAGACCGATGTTACCTAAGAGAGAGAGAAGCCATCTTCCCGGGCTCCGATGGGGAGCTGCAGTTTGGAAAAACGTTATAAAATATAATTTTAAGCTTTACTCCATCCCGAGACTAAGTGTGCACAGACCGGGGAATATTGACCAACCACCCCAGGCTGGAAGACCTGCTGATCAGGATTTTATTCTATTTTGAGTGCTTATACAATTGGAGTGTTAATCTAATTATCTTAATCCAATTGTTTCTTCTTCAGGTGTAAATTAGTATATTCTTCTTTTTTGATAAATAATAGTCATCGTGGTATTTTCAAATCCAAAACAAATTAAAATTGAGACAAAACATAACTTTCACGTGATAAAGGAGTTATAACTTATCATTAATTAATTTTAATTAAATATTTGAATCAAATGGTTGTTTAAAACAGCTTCTAGAAAATATTTATTTTTAAACGTTATATTTTATTTCTAAATTTAAATGTATTTCTAATCTGCATCGTTTAAAACAACGCTACTCGTCTGTCTGTGCGTTTTAGGATTTGTATGCTTGTATTTATATTTAATACAAATAATACAAATCCGAACACCTTTTATATAAATTAATATATTCGTCTGTCTGTGTTTTTATAAGGTAAAGAAAAACTGAGAAATCTATTTCCCGTCGTTTATTGACTTATGCAAAATAGCAGGTTTTTTGCCATCCATGATGAAGGAGTGAAAAGTAGGACAAAACGAAGAGTAGAGAGAACAAAGAGACAAAGGGAGAGAGAGCAGCAGCAGCACTGAGGAGCAGCAGCACATTACTTATATCCTAAGGCCTTGTGATGCTCCCGCAGTAAACATTCTATACTTATTTTTAAAAGGTTGTGTGAAACTACCGGCTTTCATTATCATCCTGAAATAACTACAACAATGTACAATGTGTAATGTATGTGTCAACATACTGTGGATATATAATACATATGTATTCAAATATTAACAGACGAAATTTGTACAATGTTTTTTTTGAGCAACAAGTGTTTAACTAATTATTGATTTTAATAATTTATGAAGTAATCTATAAAAATTAAATTTATTACACATACATTTTAATAAATAATCAATCAACTTACAAGAAATAAATCCTCGTATATTATGAACTACCGATCAAACTACCACGAGAGACGGCCGTCGGGGATTCCATAAAAATAGAAATTACTCGATAATAAATATATTACTGAAACGGTAAAAGTTGTTTCATTTTGGAAAACTAGCCTTGTATTTTCTCCTCCATATTGCGATAAACCTAAATTAATTGACGGGTTGCAAATTAATACAAATATATTATTAATATTTATGATACACGGGCTCGCTCGATCCTCATTATACCAATATTAACTGTGTGCGTCGTCACGGGAGTTGTGTTTGTAGTATGTTTGAGAATCAGAGCTCCAACTCTCTCCCGTTTCCTTCCTCCCTTCTTTCTCCCCCTTTTAATCGACTGACAAACCAACCAACATCAAATCGACAAAATAATTATAATAATATAAAATAACATCAGCTGAGGTCAAAGCAAACTCTGGCCATGAGATGTCAAAATTGTCTGTTACGTATCGCACAAAAACACCAAAAGATCGCAAAAAACTCAACGCAATTAGATTTGAAAGTACAGTTTGTTCAGGGTCTGCGGCGACATACTAGTGTCAGCGCGGGGCTCTGTCCGAGAATTAACAAATTTAAATAAATCCAGATAATCAAACTATCAATGCCATTTCTGCTAAAATAATACAAATTAAATAAATTGTGTATAAATATAATTAATCGGCGAGAATGACACGATTAATTTAATTTAATTTATTAAGTTGTGAAGGAATACATGTGATAGGAGACATAATTCGTGATCGTACAACGTAAAGTGAATGCGCTATTCTGTTAATTGATCTGTTTAACGAATACCAAAGTAACACCTGCTCTGGGGCACAATCAAAGTAAACTGATTCCAAGGGTACGTCAGCTGAAACTGACTGTAATTTTAATAAATTTATAATATTTACTTATCAACTGTTACTTAAACTTATTTGCTTTTTTTCTAACAAACCCAGAGCACTATAAGTAGGAGATGTTTGAGACAGTCTGCATAAAATGATATTAAGATATTTACTTAATTCACTTAATACTGTTCATAATAATTGAACTTGATTAATCAGGGTTAAGGAGAGACTAGGGGAGGAGAAATCAAACAAACTCAAATGGTTTAATTACATACATATTATTTGACCTGGACGTGGTTACGGCAAAATAAAATAAAATATAAAGTGAATAATTAAAATAAAATTCTTCTACACTAGTTGTTTCCAGCGATTCTTTCCCCTTGGATAAAAAGGTGCTGGGAAGATTAGTTCAAAAGTATTGAACACGGTAATGAAACATATTATATACATTGTGCCATTTTATTCAGAAAATACTTTAATACTACGATATATTATTGTAGAATGGACTTTGTGATCATTTCTTTCATTTGTAAATCACGATATTTATGCAATGTAACTCAACCCAAAAGTACTCTAACTTACTTGTGACCAGAGCACACAAACAGACAAGCTTCAGTGATATTATACTGATATACATTTAAAAATAGCTGTCTTGTGAAATAACAATATTAAATTTATGGGCTGTCAAGTGACTGTATATTAAAAACTAAACAAATATAAAAATCTGCATTAGATTGGATTGGAGAGATTGGAGAGACACAATTTATTTCAGTCATTATCTTTTTCGGGGACAGAAAAAAAACATAATGTTTGAAATATATTATAAGGAATAATATTAAATCGAGGTAAATGAACTTTTTATTCACTATAAATGTATGTTTCCACAAGTTATAAACATTTTAAATAATTTCAAAATGTCAAAGATATTGTCACTTCTCTATCGGTTCGGAAATTTTCAAAAAAAATCTGTGCTTAAAAATCGAATCGTATAATTTTATGGAAAGTTGTCACGAATTAAAACACCACGTAATGGTTATGTATCGGAGTGCGTTATTTGTGAGCTTAAGTGTTTTACATTTTACATTTACTACGCGCCGAGATTGTCACAAATATAATTATCCAATGTTTTAAGGTTTGAACTTATTTTCCATACATTTACATAAATCTTCTGTAACGTTGTTGGCATGTCCCAATTTATTCCAAGGGTTTACTTATACTAGTTGATAAGAAAGCAATTTTCAAAATGACACTCGTAGCATTGTCCGTCTGCTGAAGACAATTGATGACGATTGAACGTTTATTTTTAATAATATTAAGTGTTTCTGTGTGTGTGTGTGTGTGTGTGTGTGTGTGTGTCTCATTTAACTTTCCAATAAAAATGTCTACCAAAAAGTATTTAATAATAAAAATAGATTATTAACATTGCTGTATGTTATTCACATAAGTGTGTTTTTAAATGTTTTAATTTTGATAAATATATGTAAACTTCAAACTTATTATTAACGTTATTTTTCTAACACTAATAATAATTATAAAACATAATTCAAAAATATAAATAAATGAATAATTTACAAATTATCAATTCAATCTCCGAGATGATGCTCCGAGATGCTGGTTAAACACATAATTATTATTTAAATTCATAAAACAATATTAAAATTATTGCGATAATCCCTTCCTAATGTAATTAATTTAAAATGTTACTCTAGAGACACCTTTACTATAGGTTGGTATCAGATTCTAAATATCTTTATTCAAGTAGGCATTTACACGCACTCTTGAATCGTAAATTATTACAATAACAAAATAAGGTCAGTGTAGTCAGTCCGTAAGTAAGCTACCACAGGCTCGGAATGCTGCTCTGTTGAGAAGAGCCATCCAGAAACTCAACAGTTGCTCTTTTTAAAAGAAATTTAACAATATTTGATGTATACATTATAATTTCAACCTAGTAAACTTAAGTACCACACATTTGGATCAACTAAAAACTCTTGAACGTTATAATAAGATTTATTTAATAATACACTTTTAATTATAGATTTAAAACTAAGAAAAGAAAGCTCTAAGATATCTTGTGGAATTTTATTACATATGCGTATACTCAAGCCCATGAAGAATTTGTTAAAATTTTGAAGACGAAAGTGAAAATAAAGAGGGGCCAATAAGAGATCCTGTGGAACACCCATCTTTAGGTAAGAACCTGCCTCTTTAGAATTATTGATATCAACCGTCGGAACCCCTTGATTAAGGTAAGAGGCAATAACTTCAGACGCAGCTCTACGCACACAGTCGTAATGTTTGCATAGTGATGTTTGTGGTCCACGCAATTAGATGCTTTGGATAAAAAGCAAATACCCTGATTGCATTCCGAGACTTCTGCCATGCGTCGTAAATGTGTTTAAGAAGCGTGGCACCCGCATCATTCTTGGTTTACCTCTTGTGAAACCATACTGTTTGCTATGAAAGATTTTATAGCTGTAAATAAAATCTGTCATTTGGTTGAGAATAATTTTTTCGAATATCTCTCTCAAGGTCGGTAAACCAGAGATAGGTCTATAATTTTCGGGTTCTAGTCTTTCGCCACTTTTAAACAAAAGGACTACTTCATTTTTCAAATTTCTGAATATACCGGTTTCAATATACTTCTTATGAATAAACGGTAGTTGTGGGGCAACACCATTTATAATAGTGCTAAATAATCGAACTGACATACCCAGAGATCAAAGGTTTTTTTACTCATTTAAGTTTTTAAATGTTTTAACAATTTCATCTGATGAAACAGGTTTTAGAAAAATACATTTATTACTGACTCTTAAGGTTATTAGTCAATGCGGAGATTGCATCAGAAAAATTTATTTTAGATTTTATTTCTAATATAAATTGACTTAACTTGTACGCTTCTTAAATATTTTAGAGAAAACCGTAATTTTATTGAAGAACAGCGGATCAAGATTCGAGTGCCTCTCACCATGTAAATCCTTTTTTCTACTATATATTCCCCTGGTTGGCCAATCGCTAATTTAAGTTTTAAGTATCTTATCATCGTTTTAGTTTAAGTCTAAGACGATGATAAGATACTCAAAACTTATTATTTCATTCCTGTCATAAAAAAAACATTATTTAAATTATTTGAATTATCAGTCAAGTCTACTTTAAGCACTTTTTGCGCAACATTGTTTTTTTAAAGTAAGGATTCTTTTTTTGTATTCGGTCGCAAGTACATTTTAGGGGACTTTCAATTTCATGATTAATTAAAAGAGAAAATTTATGACTACAGTGGTCTGGGAGAGTCTACAGGGGGTCGGTACACGCATTAGATAATATATTAATTGGGCTCAATGCAGGACAGGTCGATAATTCGCTCGACAGAGAGCGCCACTATGTCTGATCGAGACTTTAAAACTACATCACTACGAGCTAAGACAAGTGAGCCACCGCGAATAGCTTTCTCTCTACAGAACGAACTTGACAATCTGTAATTTTCTTTATTTATAATATTGTTGCTCTTTGACCACCAGTGCTCTGTGATGCACAATAAACTAACAAACAGTTCCACTTCCGATTCCTCGCCCCCCAATCCTTGTATAACCAAAGAACACAGAAATAACAGAACACTACCCGTGTCGGAAACAACCGACCAACTCATGTATTCAATTTGTATTTTATTTGTCAAATTATTTTAAGATGATTTGGCGATAAATGTGAAGTAGTCGTGTTTTTATGATCTTTACTTTATTATTTACTGACAACTCGCAAACTGTTTGCGCAACACTCCTTTAACGTGTCTTTGAAACGAGTTATGACGATATTATTTTATTTATTAATACTATTCTATTGTCTTATTGAATATTGCTTTTCAAAGGGTTTTTCTGTGACGGTGGCGAGTAAACTGAGATTACTATTAACCCTTTCAGATCTGGCGTACACGAATGTACACATAAAATATGAAATAAGTTTTGGTATTTATTTCGCTACAAGTGCAACTGAGAACGCTTGTGTTCATATGTCCACATTATAAACTACAAAAATGGATACTAGTTATACCATTTCTAAGCAATGTTTGTGATTTTTTCTACATGTTTCGACCAGTAGCTGATCAAAGTTGGAGCTGTGTAGATAAGCTCGTCATTTTATTTCTAAAAGTAGGAAATAGCTAAATATAAGCACTGCTAAAAAATATGAATTGATGTTTTATATTCCTAAGGTCATACGTAACATATATATACATTTGAGTTTGTTATTCAATTTTTGTGTCAATTATCACAATTTTTATTTTTGTACACAAATGTACACATCAGGCGTAAACGATATTCAAATACATATATACATTCAAATAAACCCAGGTTTAAACCTACTTCTACACAATAAATATAAATTTTATTTGGGCTACATTTAGCTAGTGGTATATTTAGCTACCCTAGTCCAGAACTTGATAATAATTTGACAAAAAAATGGATACTGTGCAGCTATTATCTTGGAGAGAGACAAAGAGAATTGGAAAAAGCAAGGGCCACGAGCTGTACTCTGACAACTACTTTTCGTCATATCATTTGTTACAAAATAATGTCAAACCATCACTACTAAGCGATAAAGAAATGAATAAAAAGTCTTGAAGATTTTCTCAAGAAGTAAGTAGTTATGACAACGATGTAACTTTGGTCAAGTGGCCAGCCACTACATAATAAGATTACCCATCTTCTAATTTTGTTGGTATTGGTGAAAAAGACTTAGTCAAAAGGTGGTGTAAGAAATACAAGAAATTTATTGACGTTGAACGCCCCGAAGTGGTCAGGAAATACAATCACGCAATGGGGGGTTGACCTATTAGATCAACGCAAGACTACAAGACCTTTATAAAATAAAAATTGACTCTTCGCATGTAATTTCATGCTTCTGATTTAGCTGTAGTGCAGGCATACTGAGTGTACTAAATTGACAATGAGTTACTAGGCATACCAAAGATAAAACAACTCACGTTGCTTTATCTACGTCGTCAGCTGGCTGAAAGTCTGGTGTTGAAAAGTAAAATTGTTATCGATATAAGAGGACGTCCCAGTATCAGTAGCCCCATACCGCAAATTATTCCAAGAAGACCAGGAGAGGTTCGCCCTGTAGCGGATATAGCAAAAGGCGGTGTTCGGCATTTCCCTGCACTTGGGATACGGTGCAAAATGGTGGGATGCAAGAGAAGAACCAGGATAAAATGTATAAAATGCAAAGTTCACCTTTGTCTTACCAAAGATAAAAACTGTTTCTTAGTATTTCATACGTAAACTTATGAAACATGATTTTTTAATGGGACGAATAACTGATTTACCTTTGTGCCAATTTTTACCTATCCAAAAGAGGAAATAATTTTTTTTGTTAATTATTATGAGGATTGTTCTTTAGTTTTTAAATTTTATTAAAATAATTAATATTTCCTAATAAAAACATTTATAAATTAAACTTATTATAATTCCAATGAAACCCCCTTATACACTAGTCTTATCATTACGTAGGACGGATGTGCACATTTGTACACAAAAAGAAAATCTACTTTTTCTTAAACAGCTGACAACCAGGATTTTTTTTCATAATTTTTTCCTTAGTCTTTTTATCCTACTCTAGCCACAGATATTTTTTTTAGATTCGTTGGACACAAAAAAATAATTCAGGTCTGAAAGGGTTAAGAGTATATTACACTCGCTCTGCGTCGTGCTGGTCGAGTCCAACTGTTCGTCAGCCGTTAGGGTCTAAGAGTCGACCATCAGGTTGTAAAATTTTGGAAATTCCAGAAATGTTTGCAAGTTAAAAACATTTATAAGCCCAAGTTGTCTGAAGTAACTCTCTGTTTAAGGAAAGTCGTAGACTACTTTTTAAGGTAGTTTTTTTGATTTTGGTACTTCTACTACAATAAAATATTTTTATGATTTGTTTACATTCTTATAAACACTTTTTTATCCTTTTTGTGGTAAAAATGCACACTAATATTTTAGTTTACAATATTTTTAATCAGATTTTTTAAGCCGTGTAAAATTTACTGTTTTTTTTCGTAAACACAATAATTTATAAAACCTCATCAAACAAATACAATCTCTCCCGTTGAAGCGACTCTTCTAAACCAATAAACTCAATCTTGTTTAATCACACCGTCCAGGTCTCAGATTAGTTATGAACTTCTGTTTCATAAAATTCCTGATTTTGTTCGCGAACAAATATTGAGTAGTGCGACCTCTACCGGAGTGCTACCGGAGTGCTACTTGTCAGGAGATGGAGTGTTGTTTGAAGTATTGTACCGTATTGATCGCGGCGGTGATCGAAGTCATGACAAAGTTTAAAAAGATGTGTGTTCGGACCCACTTTTAATAATTATGTAATAGCTAGTATTATTTAGTTTACGATCGTTTATTTGGGGATTGATAAAGCTATCTTTCTTAGTTCCAGTGTCTGAAGCTGAACTGCTTTGATGAAGCGTCTCGGACCGTGCGATCCCGCAGAGCTCACCACAGGAGCAAGTATTAATATTACAGCGTTAGTATTTCACACAAAAAATATTAATTTGAGGTTTCTTTTATTTATAAAAGTAAATATTCAGGAAGACATTTAAAATCAAATAAATAATCTTCGTCGAACCACATCGTGTCTATCACAACGTGGCTCCGGATACGACTCGGGCGAACAAATGAACTACCGTGGAGACGCACTTCACGTGTGTAGCTCTCTGTAATAATAACTAGGGCCGCGCAAGCGGGTGGAGCTGAGCTATCTCAAACTCCCGTGCTTAAACTAAAAAGCAATGCAAATTAACAAAACAACGGTTCTTAACAAATGTTACAGATTATTACAAAAATTAATATAAAAAACAGATAAATATTTCTAACAGCGCGTAGCGCAATCATTAGTTTTGTCAGTCTGCTCTCCGTGCAACATACTGACTTTTGAAAATTTCAAAACTTTTTTAATGATATTTGCAAATTCCGGCGCTTGTCGATTTTGCCCAAGCTTTACCTGCCCGACCATTCTGCTGTTAGTGGATGGAAAACTTGCAGTTCCTCGTAAAACTTAAAATATACAACATAAGAGTGACATGTTCACATGCAATAACACTTCATTAGGAGTCAGTTCTTTAATTTTGTCGTTAGTTAGTTTGCCAAAGTGTATAGTCAGGATAGTGTTTCTTCACATCAGAATTGTTTGCACCGCGATGTCTCACATACCACTTGAGTAACTTTGCGTTACCTTTCTCTATGTAATTTGCGAAAATATCTAACGTATCTCCTACCACAAATGGCTCTAAATCGTCGTTTCTAAGTAATTCCGACCGTCCTTCAATGACTTGATCAAAAATTTGATTCACGTGTTTACTTAGTAATACGCCTACAGATTCATGGTTATCTTTACTATCTTTCGTTGCCTTGTGTTTTCTTTGATAAACATTATTAAGTGTATGCCGTCCGATTTGCTGTCGAGGTGTACGGGTCATGTTCAACGCAACAATATATGAACAACGATAATAGATGAACAAATTTAAATAAATAGAATGAACTGCATTGCCACAAAAATAATTCCCGCCGATTGAACGTGTTCTGTAATAATCATAGAGAAACGCGGCGTTCAGTAGCGGACAGTGGCGTAGAGTTGTTTGATTGTACTAAAATTGACGTACGTTGCCCCGGGGTGGCCGATAGTGGCGTAGAGTGCTGAGATGAGGCTGTTAATTGAGTGCTTTGCCCCGGGACGGCCGACAGAGGCGTAGAGTGCTCGGATGATGATGTCAGTTGAGTGCTTTGCCCCGGGGTGGCCGACAGTGGCATATAGTGCTCAGGTGAGGCTGTTAGTTCATTACTTTGCCTCGGGACGGCAGACAGTGGCGTAGAGTGGTCCGATGATGCTGTCAGTTGAGTGTGTTGCCTTGGGGCGGCGGACAGTGGTGTAGAGTGCCCAGCTGATGTTGTCAGTTGAGTGTCTTGCCCCGGGATGACCGACATTGGTGTAGAGTGCTCGGATGATGCTGTCAGTTGAGTGCTTTGCTCCGGGGAAGCCGACAGTGGCATAGAGTACTCAGATGAAGCTGTTAGTTGAGTGCTTTGCCCCGGGGCAGCCGGCAGTGGCGTAGAATGGTCAGATGATGCTGCAAGTTGCGTGTGTTGCCCTGGGGCGACCGACAGTGGCGTAGAGGTGTTTGATCATGCTAATATATGTTAAAAACATCCAGCAGGCATTGCTGCAACAGCGTGGAAAATTTTAGCGTGATAGGACGAGTCGTTCAAAAGTTAGGACCTTATCAACACAACATTACGTATCATGTTTTGTGCTTAAAATTACGAATAAAAAAAGTGACGTGCAATACAATGCAAACATAATTTATATTAGTGATAAGCTAGCTTAGTAGTAATGTTTAATATTGATTCTCTAAATGATTAAGTATTATGATGATAAAATCTGAAAAATAAACTAAAAGTGATATGCACATAAAATTTGTTATTCGTCTGTAATCTATTAAGTCGCTCATTCTCCGCACGCTTAGCTGACCACCAAGTTGAGTGGTTGTTGATTGCCAGCAAACGTTGAAGGTTGAAAGGTTCAATGAGAAGGCCTTCAAGTGTTTTAACTCGTGAGAGAGCGACGTATGATAAGCCAAGTGAAAAATCTATCGATCCTAGATCCACAATTGCTTTATGAAGAGTTATCCCTTGGGACCTGTGTACGCTGATAGCATATGCTAAATTCAATGGGAATTGTTTCCTACTGCAGGTGACACCGTTGCGTTTGAAGTTTACAGTCAGCGGAAATATAGGGACAACGCTATCATAGATTGTAGGACCAGTGTATTTATCAAATTGTACTAACACACATAGTGGTAATATATCAATATGGCTGGCATCGTCTTCTCGCTTGTATATGACTTGTCTCACAATTCTAAGGCTCCCATTGCACAAATCATCAGCAGTCCACAAGTTCGATCGGAGTATGACACGTGAGATAAGGGAGAGTTTCAAAACATTGTTCAATCCTTGACATTCGTCTGATGTGGCATGATTTGCTGTTTGTGGCTTATTTATTGCTCTTATTAGAGCGACTGCATTACCAGTAGATAAAAGTCTAGCCTCGTTGTAGGCATGAATGTGAGAATTTGTTTTGCGAGCAGTACGTAATCGCTTTCAGTGACACAACCATTTCCAATGTTTGAGAGACATTGTCTGAATCCGGCTTGCTTGTCACCGCTCTGTTGTAAAACGAAAGACAGAATCGAACTGATTGTACATTTTGCTTGTCGTGTACTTGACGGGTCTATCGGAGAGAGAATTCTTAAAGAGAGCGCGATCAAGAATTGACTGTAGCTGGTTCTGGTCATCAAAAATTTTCATAATGAAATCGCCAAAAGGATAATCACTATGATCATAGTTGCCTTGATGCAGACGCGAGTCCTTTGCTGCAAGCATGTTCATACCAATCATAGAGTATTCATCAACCACTATGACTTTAACGGACTGCATTTTTGTTTCAAAATTGCGCTTGGCTTCCCCATTTAGCTCTGAGTTGACGGCATTATTCTTTGCTTTCAATCGCAATGGAGAGTGCATAATCTCACCGTTAATGTTGTTTGCCGCAACACCTGTAGACGCAAGCAATAGTGCGCTATTAGGACCGTGAATCTCTTCAGTCCGCCTAATCATTTCACGAATGACGCAAGATTTACCAGTCCTATCATTATTATTATTTATTTACCATTTTATGAACTTGTATAACAATTTAAAATAATCGTTGAAGTTGTTAGAATTACGAGTAGCAGTCAAACACGTCACTAAAACGTACAAAAGAATGCCCTTGTGAGTGGTCCTGTGCAATATCTATTTTTTATATTTTGACGCCTGTTACAATTATTATAGCAAAGTTATGTTATAAAGAATTGCTAAGTTAAAAAAATATATATTGATCTATGGGACACTTTTAGACCATTTCATCAAAATCTACAATCACGAATGTCACCAAAGAACTGCTAAACGAGTAAGACACTTTCTTGAATGTATATGCAAAATTTTAAAGCTCTAGCTCAAATAACTTAGGAGGAGTAGACGAACATCGAAACACACTTTTGACCAGTAAGAGCTTCGCTTCGCTCAGCTCAATAATAATAATGGTAACAGGATAAATAAAAGGCAAATGAGGACTATTAAAAATATATTTAAGGTGACATTTACAATTAACCGTTTTTAAAACCCATCGCTAGGCCGCAAGGCGCGCGCGCGCTCGCGGACGCAAGATGGCGGCCGGAGCCGCGCCGACGTCGGCCGATAACAATAAATAATTTCGCTAAAGTTATTGTTCAAATACTTTTTTCATTAAATTTGTCTTATTTTAAGACGTTTATGTGAACTCTTGCCTTTTTAAGCTCGTATTTTTCCGACCGCAGAGTGTAAAAGTATAAAGTATTGAAGATGGCGCCGGTGTACTTCTGCCAGACTTATAGTAAATGATTGCTGAAATAATTGGTAAAGGGATTTTTTTTTCAGTAAAGAATATCTCTATTTCTGTTAGTTCTGGCGTCTCTTATTTGCATGTTCCGTCGCAGTGTGGACAGTGTGGACGCCGCACTTGTCACTTTTACACTTCACGTCCCAGACACTACTAAATCTATACTCCGTCTCTCGCTCGTAAATAATAAAATAAAGAAAAGTATACATTAACAATTTAATGAGAATACTAAAGAAACCGACGCTGTGTGTTTATTATTGTTGATTTTTAATATATTTACATATCATGGAGTCGACCCGAGACCGCGGAGAGGAGAAACATTGGAATAACATTTGACAATATAATATGAATAGTTAGAAGCAAACTAACTGTTTTTTATTACATGTGTGTGTGTGTGTGTGTGTGTGTGTGTGTGTGTGTGTGTGTGTGTGGGTGAGTGCGTGTGTGTGGGTGCGCGTGAGTGCGCGTGTCTAGTAGTCGTCGATGTCGTAGAGGTTATCGATCTGCTCGTCGTCCAGCTGCATCGACTGGAAGTCCACTTTGTAGCGCAGCAGACCTGCCGATGGACCACGTCTTAGTAAAAGTTAGTTAAACAAAAATAAACGTACGTAAACAAAAAGATAAATATTTTAACATAAATAAAACGACATCAAAGTACAAAATCATACAAAAAACTTACAAATATATATATTTTTATAAAGAAAAATCAAACCGATATAATTCATGCGAATGTGTCTTTTATAAAATTGTTCAATATATATAAAAAAACAGATGACTTTGACAAATGATAAAAAAACTACAAAGACCTTGCTACCGCACGGTGCCGAGGAACAGAAAATATAAAAAAAAAAGTCTCATCTACGACTACATGATAAACAAATAAAAGACAAGTGTAAGGAGCATGCTCTGGCCATTACCTCCATCCTCGGCGCGCTCGGGAGAACAACCCAACGGTACCCCACGGTACCCAACGGTACCCACACACGACAAAGGAAGTCTTACAGCACTAAGTGTACTGTGTATAAGTAATACATGTTGTCTGGTGATTATTCTTATAAGCAGTTCATTTTGTTAACTTCATTTATATCTTTATATTGTAACACGTACGTCCGTCCGTCGGTCGCGCATTTTCTAAACGTGACACATTGTAATATTGACTTATTATAATATAATCTGTGGACCAAAGTACTTAAACACAACTACATGTCAGTTTGAAATGTAAGAAAGAAAAATCACCAAATGTTTGTCCGCGGACGAAGCCGCGGTAGAGAGCTAGTTACAATATAAAATAATGAAGACGGGTGACAATTGCAAACATTTTTATATATATAAGAAAAGCGTACACTACGGATCGAACCCTCACAGTTAACAACTTAAACTACGTCACGCGCTGCACCGGTTGACATACTCGTACAACACAAACACACACACACACACACACACACACACACACACACACACACACACACACACACACAGCTCGTCTGGAACTCGATTACATCGCAACAGACGGACCACACTCATTTATAGATCATTTATTATATATATGTGTATATAATATAAATATTCCTGAACATTTATTTTAACATCCTGATTCCTTGTTAAATTATTAGGAGGTTGAATTAGTTTTAAAGGTAAAACACAGATAGCGTTATTTGCAACTTTTTCGCATCGGGCACTACCTAACCTATATTTCTGCTGAAGCCTCATCACTAGGCTTTGTTTATGTGAATTGTTCATTTCGCTGAAGTATAAACAACATTCTTTTTGTTTACTCCGATTATGTCAACTTTTGTGCCGTCAAAACGCAATTTGCGGGAAGCTTTGCTTTTCTGCTTCAACTTGAAAAAAAATACAGCCCAAGCCCGTGAATTGATGCTGGAGGCCTACCCGGACCATACTCCATCGATTTCAACATGCGAGTACTGGTTTCGACGATTCAAAAGTGGTGTTTTTGACACCGAAGACAAGGAGCGTCCTGGCCAGCATAAAAAGTTCGAGGACGTGGAATTAAAGGCATTGCTGGACGAGGAATCGTGCCAAACCCAAGAAGAGCTTTCTGAATCATTAGGCGTGGATAAATCTACCGTTTACAAGCGTTTAAAAGCGATAGGAATGATCCAAAAGCAAGGAAATTGGATCCCGTATCAATTGAAGCTGCGTGACGTCGAACGGCGATTTTTTACGTGTGAATTGCTGACCGAACGGCCAAATCGGAAGGGTTTTTTGCATCGAGTGGTAATTGGCGACGAGAAATGGATATACTACGATAACCCAAACCCAAAACGCAGAAAATCATGGGGTTTGCCCGGCCACGCATCTGCATCGACGGCTAAACGAAATATTCACGGCTCGAAGCTCATACTCTGCATTTGGTGGGATCAGTTCGGCGTCGTATATTTTGAACTGCTCCAACCTGGCGAAACAATCACGGGGGATCGCTACCGACTGCAATTGATGCGTTTGAGCCGGTCGTTAAAAGAAAAACGCCCGGAAACAGTCGAAAGGCACGATAAAGTTATTTTGCTGCATGATAACGCTCGGCCGCATGTTGCTCAACCCGTAAAAAAATACCTTCAAACGCTTGGGTAGGAAGTGTTACCCCACCCGCCGTATAGCCCGGACATTGCTCCTTCCGATTATCATTTGTTTCGGCACATGAGTCTCGATTTGGCTGGCCAGCGGTTCTCTTCGTACGAGGATACCAAAAAATGGGTCGAGTCATGGATAGCCAAGCAGCAGCCAGAATTTTGGAGGAATGGCATCCGGAAATTGCCCGAAAGATGGGCAAGAGTTGTGGCTAGCGATGACCAATACTTTCAATAAAATATTTTCTACTGTTTTTTCCTAATAAAGCCGCAAATTACGAAAAAAAACCTTTAAAAAGTAATTCAACCTCCTAATATATAAATACAATGCAATTTACGTTAGTTAGTTAGTTTGTTACAAAAATATACAACACAGAGAGGTCGCCATGACGGCGGGTATATTAAGGCAAGAGGGTATTGCTTCTGATTACAAGGTACTTCTGATTACTCTCCGCGCGCATCGCCGACCGTCCCGCGGTACATTACACTTTACATTGTGTTATATTTTATTAATCTGATCCAAGTGTACAGATCCGTGGGTGAAGGAGAACACCACCACAGCCTACACTCTGTTATTATTGATTTGATCCGAGCCACGGACGGACAGTCGGAGATACCTGCTAATATATATATATATCGGGCGGTGTATATAACGTTACTCTCACACGGCACTTCTCACGTGTCATCTTTATCCCTCCCCTCCCAGGGGTCGGGTTGGGGAGGGGGGTCACAACGGAAGACATTATTTCGTCAACTCTTTATAATCTCTAGGGTGAGATGAGATGGTGTATCATTCGTTCGAGAGTTTTGTAAAATACGAGTGAAGTCTTTGCCGTGTATTAGTTTAAAACTATTTCTTATATATAGATATAGATATATATAGATATAGTTCATATCTTTTATAATGAATTCAAAGCGCTCCATCTCTCTCCAGCGGGTCGCCGGTACACGTGTTTACATAATTACATACTATTGCATATTATTTACCGTCTTCAGTAACTTACTCATCAACATTAATTATGTCTCCCATTGTCGAAATTAATAATCGATCCCGATCTGCTGTTAGAGGCATCACATACCTCTTGACTTGTGATGGATGGATGCTCGAGTGGTCACCGGCACTGGTTCAAAGTGGAAGACACAATGAAGTAGGTAATGTGAAGCATCTCAGATCGGTTCCGATGATATTAATAGTCGACGGACGGGTCGGTCGGGTCCGCCTCTAAATATTATTTATATTGTTTGTTTGTGCGACTGCAGTACATATAGTATTCTGAATCACTGCGAGTGTCGCGTACAACACGGTACACGGGTACATCTCCACCAGACGGCACTGGACCACGTCGTCCGTGTATAATAACTATCTTATATATAGTGTACTTAACCTAATTTCCACTGAGGTGTCACTTTGAAGCACTTTACGTATTTCATCAAAAATGTAACGACTAGTATTTTCATTTGAATCAAATGCAATCTCTTCACGACGCGGGGTCGCGGAATAACTGACTAAATATATCTTTATCAATTCTTAAAAATTCACACCACTTATAGTATTTGTTACACATATAAATATATTTTCATGATATATAAATAGTGTATATTCAGTGTTGTTATATTTTTGATAGAATACGTGTCTATAACTATATCTACGTCTACTCCTAAACTACGCGGTGTATCGACTACGTCTAGGGTAGAGGCAGTCGGCGCCGCGCGGCACGCGCTAGCCTTTATAACATTCAATTATAATGATAATTATCAACTGAACGAGCGATATTACAAATATATATATTAAGTTGATAATTATCAATTACAATTGACAATTATTATTACGAGACGAATAATTTTCACTATCTATATATAAGGAAGCTGTCGTCTGATGAGACATTTCGTTTTCAATAATATAAACAGAGGTGGTTTTAGAGACTTTTCTAAAAAATAAAAAGAAGTATTAATGAAGGCTTTTGGTCAAAAGAAACTTACTTAGCTCTACGTGTATACTGACCGCTCCGCTCCGCTCCGGGGCGGGAGGGGGGGAGGGGGGGGGCGGTCTCGGTCGCGTGCGTCGTGTGTATATATTATTTCCTACAGTTGGTCAGTATCGGTACAGGTAAGTAACAGTCCAACAGTCCATGTCAGTATCACACCGCGGGCCCCGCGCTGCTCTGCTGCATCTTACACTCGTGTTAGCACTCGTCACACTCGTCACACTCATCACACTCATCACACTCGTCACACTCATCCTAGTATACGAAGTGGACGAGATTTTTTTGTAATTAATACCAAAATCAAATTGGTACTCAACAAATTTATGACGAATAAATTTGTTGAGTACTAGTTGAATAAACAAAATATTGGTCAACATCGAATGCAATTTATATCAGGGGGAGGGAGGGAGGAGCCCCCTCGGTATCCATCCGTCTCTCTCACATATAATACGTGTATAACCTGTCACTTAGTCCTACCATCTCCTTTTATTCTCCACACACCCGCACGCACGCACGCACACACGCACGCACGCACCGCCATACCAAATAATCATATATACGTAGTAAGAGTTATATCAAACAAAACCTCACACTACTAACATACATATAATCAAATAAATATCTCTGTCGGTTACAACACACACACGCTGCGACCCACGCAGAGTACAGCGGGAGGTGTTAACACAAACACTCGCACACATGTATTGTTGGGATGATCAGTTTAATTAAAAATATATATTTCAAGTCCCGTGTAGTATATATGTGTATACTAGCGGCGGGGCCCGGCTCTGTCCGTCTCTGTCCGCGTAACAACAGTAAATAGTACATCATCTATCGGCGCAGGCACTTGACACTATCAGTACTGAGGTAAATTGTATTTATTCTTTAAACGATGCTAACTTATCACACCGTCCGTCCGTCCGTCCGTCCCGCGGCTGCGGCGGGACGCGCTCCGCACTTTGTATTACAATACAGGTAAGTAGTGACAAATACATGTTAATAAATTTCCAGACGAGCTTACACAGTGACACGACGCAGAGATACTATATATATATATATATATATATATATATATATATATAAGTAGTATGCACCGGTCTGTTATTTTAACAAAATATAATTTCTCCATATTTATAATGAAAACTATAATTATAACGAAGATACAGATCAGTGTTAAGATATATTCAGTGGTGAGTGAGTGGAGGGGTTCAAATGGACCGGGGGTTGTATATAAACTTTTTTTGTGAACTACCTCACAGAGTTTATTTTACTGACTATTCATTTAGGTAATATGGGAACCCCTGGTTCATGTAGCCCCTAACCCACAACACCTCTATATCCTAAATTAATTAAATAAAGTGTAGCGGCGGTGGACGCGGCGGAGCGAATTTATCAAAGTAACGCCGAACATAAGACTTTTGGTATACTTTAATATATAATAGGTCTCAAAGAGCCTCGCGCCGCGTCCGCCGCCGGGGATACAGCGCAGTGCACGTCAGCTTACAGGTTTTGCTTAAATACTATTAAAAAAAGAAAAGGGCGGTGTGCCGGGGGAGCGCGACCCACCGACACCCGCCGACTAGACGTATGGTAGAGATTATGAGAGTAATTACAAAAAAATGCACACGAAAAAAAAAACAATATAACTGCACGTGGGGGAGGACCATAGAGAAAAAATAAATAAAGATGGCCGCATCGGGCGGTCCGTCCGTCCGCCTAGTAGTCGTCGAGGTCCACGTCGTCCAGCGGCTCGTCCAGCTGGAGCGACTGGAAGTCTACCTTATACCGTAGAATACCTACGTCCCGGCAGCACAACAACACACACCATTAGAACACTTGTACAGCGACGCAGTCCCCGGCTGCGACTAGCGAGGGGGCCTAGCGAGGGGGCCTAGCGTACGGGCGGCTCAAATGTACTGTATTTGTTAAATTAAATCAGTTAAAAGGTAAAACTCCAGCACTCCTAGCGTACGAGTCGGGCGTCTACTGGAGGAGCGCTCCTGTAGTACGGGGAGTGTGTAATATAATTCAAAATTATCTATAGAATGCCCGGAGGAGTGTAGTCGCATTGTTTCCAGGTGTATGTAGATATTTACCGCCGATCCCTCCGAAGCCCCTCACGAACTGGCTCCCCTCCTGGCTCTTGTCGGTGATGATCTCCAGGGTGGCTCCGAACGACTTGTAGTTGTTGGCGAGCCACTCCAGCAGCGGCTGGCACTCCACCAGCTCCAGCTCCACACCCGTCTGGAGATACATACAGTTTTGAAATCACTATAACGTGTCAATCTTTTTTCCTTGTAGTTCCAATACACATCAACCATGTACGGTGGCCGTGGTGACTTAACCCCGTGTTCTCGGTTTCATATAAACGTATTCAATCTTAATATTGTCAACTCTTCACTAGTAAAAGAAGGGTTTTTGTCTGTGCGTTTGTCCGGGACAGAAGGAACAAGTATTCATTTAAGCGAGTCAGTGATATGCTCACGTCCTTATCGGTGAAGTGTGACTTGTCCTTCTCCTGCTCGGGCGTCAGGTGAAGGATGGTCTCCTGGTTGGTCGCGTGGGACTTCAGCACGTATCTGGAATTCAATGACAGTGATTTGTGAGTGAGTGACGTGATCAACACTGGGTACGCTACACACGTCTCGGACATGCACGGACAGACCTCTGTATGTCGAGGTTCTCCCAGCAGATGAGCGTCTCCACGGCGCCCAGCTCCAGCGCCCGCAGCGTGTCGTCCACTCCGAAGCAGTACTTGCCCGTGTCCTGAAGCACCGCGCAGTTATATTAATATTAAAACCGGCGGTATCGCGAGTGTAATAGAGAGTATGGAATGTGACGCCGCGAGGTACAGACCTGCGAGATTTCATCAAAGTATCGTCCGATGAGCTTCTTCTCCTGTATGAACTTGACGTTCTGCAGCGACTCGGCGGCCAGCTCGATGGCCTGGTTGAACCCGTTCTCTCCGCCGTACGATACGTCCACCAGCTTTATGATTTTGGATTGGAGACGCTGGAATCACACCATCGTTTTCAACTGCGGTTGTGTTACAGACTTACACTACGGGTACGCCGGCGCCCACGAATCATGAACATTGTTAATGTCGTGCAGGAGGCTGCACTTAACACACATTTAACCAAATGGCGGTAATATTTCAATCGCGGAAGGAGGCGTGTGTGGGGGGGGTAGCTTGTGTTCCGAAGATAAATGAGCAATCTTTAAATCGATTGCAATATTGGAATCAATATTAATCAAATTAATTGAATATTATATTATGTGGACGATATCAGTCTCTGTGCAGTGCGTGCGTGCACGTTCTGAAAGCCTGTCGTCAGAGTGTTCGCGACTCGTCGGCCGCACTGTGTATATGAAGTGTATGATGAACGTTAGTTCGGTGCCAATCGGTACTCATTGAATCTCGGTATCAGAGTGCAATGTACATTCATGGGGTATGGACGGACGACACCTCAACGTAAGTTATTTGAAAAGCACGTCAAGCGCCGCGAGGGACGCGTGTGACCGTGTGAGGCGCCCACCGGATCGAACATGTCGGACTGCGACAGCTCGGTCTTGAAGTCGGCCGAGCCGGCCAGGATGAGGCCGGCCACGTTGGGTCGGTCGGCGCTGATGAAGAGCTGAGTGGCCACCTCCGCCACCTTGCGCACGTAGTTGTGCCTCTTCTCCATCCGCAACCGCGCGAAACGCAGCGCCGACTGCCCTCCGCGCCCGTGCTTCTTCGGCAGGTCCACCGTGAACTTGTGCAGCACCTACCATCATTTCATTATAATTATATTAATATTTATACTCAAATAATAAAAAAAATCAAATAAAGATCGAAATATGTAAGTAAAACCGAAAAAAAAAACGCTTTGATAAGTATTAATAATGTGCTGTCCATGCGTCGCCGGGCGCTCTCACTAACAGACGTCCGTCTCCAACACGGTATGTTTTTAATGTTTGTCTTGTAACTAAATTACAAAATATATTTTATTTTATTTCAATAACTGTATTTTGAAAATAATATAATAATATATTTAATATATAATATAATATTTAATGATGACACCATACGGTCTGTCAGCAGAGCGCTATCACAGGTTCAATGGTGATAATTTAAATAAACTTGTTACTGGACAAGTTAATACAATGACAATTAATATTATAACCAACCATGATACAAGACCTTCATAAGACCTGACACGGCGAACAACCACATCCAGTGAGCACATTGACCCCGCAGCCTGTTACCCTTAAACTGGTCCCTCTCCTTCGATCCCTCCCGTTTCTAATTAAACTCACTTTCTCTTTTTACATCTACTTATTATAAAATATCCCAAACCTCTCGAGTGTTCCCTTGCAGCGTACCGAACAGGGCTCCGTTACCGTCCATCACGATGAAGCCAAACTTATTGTCGTCGGCCAGCAGCGCGGTCAGGGCTTCGGTGTGGAACTTGTTGTCGCACAGGTACAGGGACGTATTGATCGGCTTGAACGGCTCAAAATCAATATTGACTTTCTTTTCTTTGCCCTCCTCCGTGACGATGGTACCGCAGTAGATGACCAGGCCGTTGGGAGGAACTGGAAAGTGGGACGATGTATTAATTATAATTTAAATTCATTATTTTTATTTACTATCACACTCGGCATCATTTTTTCCTAATAATTGTAAAGCCCTTATAAAAATATTCCCCGTCAGATTGTTCATGCAAAGAGGGTGACTGTCTGGAGTCGGAAACATCAAGCTCGACCACTTCGATAACCAACACAGACTCCGATAATATAAAACAATCAAGTTGAGAATTAATCCTATAGGAGCAGGAACTCTTTGAGCAAAAGATTACAATCTTTCCTCAGAATCATAAAAAGTACATTAATCAAGTGATTTACTTTTTAATTAACTTTTACAAATAGCAGCACTTAGAATAGACCGGGAGAGAAGAAGAGTCGAGTGTGTAAATGAAACATCCACCTCTCCACACGTCACATATAACCATAACTAAAAGTCGTCTCAATAGGACAGCAACTAAAGCATAAAAGATATCACATATTATTAACAATATCCTAATCATTAAAATATACTTTGATAGATTAATGATAATGATACAAATGATAGATTTAAAAATGACTTTAATTGGTTAGTAGTTTCTCTAGAGTGCTCTATGTATGTGAAACGATCCCACTGTGAGCAGCGTGCAGGCTGACTGTTGTCACAGGGGAAGCAGTTGTCATGTTAAACAACCTACAAATGTCTATACTAACTCTTAATGATCTAAATAGAAGACTTCATTAAATAAATTAATTTTATTGACTAGTTTTTTGTCAGTGACTAAATTTGCGTCCAAACCTAAATTCAATGTTTGGTTAACACCGCTCTAGCAGTTGCTTTGTAAAATAAATTAAAACACTATTCAAAATCAATATAAAATAATTTAACAAAAAAATATATAGGTATTAAATACCTTTTGTGTACAGCTTGAGTCGATGTTGTACCGAAGTGATAGCACCGAGTACGGAGAGCCTGTTTACACGTGACTTGATGTTGGAGGCCGTCCCAAACTCATCGGCCAACATCTTGGATACCCTAGAGATTTGATCCTTCGGTGGTATTATCAGGGATATCATTGATGTACCATTTCTGTAAATAAAGGTGAGGAATTAGGCATTGTGGTGTTAATATATGTTTAAATCTGTTTAGAGACTGCACATCTGATATAAAATTACAATGCAATTGATTGTGCATTATTGTCCTTTTACACCCTAATCTTGGACAATGAGCCACAAAGAACAGCAACAAATAGAAAAGGCAAGTGGAGAAACCAATAACCTGTCTTACAAAAGCCGAATTGCATGGTCTTTTTACATAGACAACCTGCGGGATGACAACGACAACAGGGAACAAACAAATTTTTGTCTGTGTTTTTTTAATGTAACAATCTATTTAGTATGTTGATATCGGCCGTGCCTCCACAAACTCACTAATCAAATGTTTAGAATGTAACAGATGGAGTTAAATAAATAAATTACTAATCAAGAAGGCATTATTTTGACATAAAATTGGTAAATTATAATTTTTAATATTGTAATTTAAAGTCATTAGATAAATAAATAATTGAATTTAAATAAAATACCTTTAAAGCAGATGGAATTTACATTAACAATCTGATCATGGACTTAAACAAACAATATAATTAGTAAATATTTAATAGTAACATAAACAACATATGTTTTATACTTTTACCATATAAAAGCATTTATTGATATTCTCACAATAATTAGTTTCCAAGAATCTACAAAGTGGATATCATACAAGACATTATCACAAATTTATTACAAAGACACCATCGAAATCCATAATCAAACTATAGACCTAACAATAACTGATGAGTCAGTTTCTTATTAAGTACTTGTCTTATATTTGATAGTACCTAATTTCTTTGTTTCAATACACATCTGAACACCACGAATGTACTTGGCACCATTATTGAATATGTAGCTTTAAAACTAAATAGAAGAAACCAAGTGTGACACAACCGTAACTCCTTTCCATGCCGCACCACCATAGACTGAATGAATTATTTATTGTTTTCCGTTTAAACTTTGATGGAATTGTAATCGAACCGAGAACATAATAGTGTAGATTAATTACATTGCGCATTTTTGAAGTCATTGCGTTTTAGCGAGGTTATAAATCGCGCATGTATCTTGCGCATAGTCCATAATAATGACGCAGCCTCGTTGGCAATTTCACCAAATCATGTGGCCAAAACTTTGCCCCGTCATATGTACGAAACATCTTAAATTCTTAACCAAAAAATACATAAATTTTACTTACCCTCTAGCCATTTCCAAGCTTTTTATCAGCTTCTTGATCTTCCATATTTCTACATTGCGATCTGCAGACGATTCTTCGGACATTTTGAATCGGATTTGCTTAACTAATTAACCAATAAAAACTTTCCGAATACCGGTAAATTAACTAATAAGTACTAAAATCACACCACCAAAACTTTCAAATAAAGATAGTTCAGGGAAAGGGTGTCCGACACTCAGTTCAAACTGCTCAAATCCAGATCAAACCGGACAAACGAGACACCTCGCAACTTTATTCACACACTTTTTAGTTCACATTTAACTGTGCCACTCTGACTCGTACTTTTCTTCTCGTGCGGGGATTCTTGGATTTTTTCTTAATTCGGTTACCCCTAAGCATGTGGGATGGAGAAATCAGACATTGGGAGCTAAAAAGATGACGTGAATAACGACCAAGCGATCGAACGAACGCCACCGTTCGTCTTCGATCGAGGAAATGAAAGAAAAAACTACTGTGTTGCCACTACAAACATCTTTAATAGGCTGATTTTTTTTTAACTTTAACTTCAATGTAAAATTTAAAATATGTATTTTCAAGTAGGCTTTTTGAATCGTCAATTATTAAATTGAAAGAGTCAGTAAGTCTGTCCATGAGTAAACTGCCATCGCTCTTTTTAAATGAAGGTAAATTCTACACATTTTAATCAATTGAAAAAGCCGGCTAGAAACTCTTTGAATATTATTTTTGAATTAAGACAACTTAATAATAAATATATACAAATGATTTTTTTAATGAAATAATACTTTCATGACTTTTATATATTATGTAAGTATAATATTTTATTTTTTTAATCCAGTCTCGTCGGTGTAATGGCAAGTGGCAACATTTGATTATAGTTATCAAAAGTATTAAGGAAATCGAAGACTGAAGAGGTTATATTTCACAATTATTCACTACTCACATTTTTATTATTTATTACTTATATGATAACATTTAAAATGTAAATATAAGTTACGGTGCATAACTCCCTCTATGAATTTCCCTAGAGTGTAAACTTAAAACTAGCATGTCGACATTTAGATTTAAGTTTATATTAAAAGACTTAAATGTACGATTATGGAGTGCTTGGACGCGAAGATATTTATTAAATAATGTGGTGAAAAGGTGCATACGTGATTGGGGTGCTAGGGATGTGATACAGTGCTTTAAACACACAATACTTCGACCACGACGGACGCTATTGCTATCCGCGACTGCAGCTTACAAAAGTAGTGATAATCACTTCAGCTGCGATCAAGGAATTACCGACGATGAAATGCAGGTAAAGCCTTAATTTTCACGAAAATCTATCATCTTGAGCGACAAGTTTTTATAATGGGTCTTTTTATAGTTTGCTAAAATAAGATTTTAGCAGCAATCGCACTTTTAAATTATTATTATTAGGTATGAAAAAATGTACACACAAACATTAAAAATATGTTCTATTTGATAACAAAATTGGCAACCATTTATTTCGTTTACCTAAGATTAAGGATGTTATTAAAATGTACCACACTCAATTTATTAAAATGTACCACATTTTAGTGTCTGTATCAATTGTATTTCAATTAAGTTATAAACAATCTCTTATGTGATCCCAAATCAGCATTATTTTTTGGTAAATTCTTAGAAAACTACTTAGTATTGATATTTTTTATAACATTAAATCCTTTGTCACTTATTTGCTAATCGTTTGTTTCAGTTTATTGTACAATATTATATAAATACCTTGGATTAAAAGTAGATCAAGGTTATGGCTATGAGAATTACTTTTTTAATAATATATGAGGATTCAATGTATATAATTGATAAATCCAAAGAAATTATATCTTTGCTCCACTTTTCCAATTCTTTCAACATTATAGATTTTATTATTCTTCTGGCAAACTAAAAATCAATAAATATCTTCTCCAAAGCTCTACACTGATATGGGTGCTCCTCAAGGAGATGTTCCGTACCCCTATTTCCTTTTTTATTAACTTCATTACCAATCATCTCTCACTATACTGAAATCTTTATGCTGATGATATGATCATAATGTGCCAACATCCATCTTTTTTCTTAATTTTGAGTGAAACTAATTTTCGATTTGAATACAAGCATGGTTAGAAGACTCTTAATATAACAATGAGACTAGCGCCTCCACTATTGGGTACAGGTGTCAGATTATGGCAATGTTGTGGTTGAGGTGCGGCTGTCAAGCCAAACTAACTCTACAATGATGATACAGGTCAGAGAAAATAATAGGTTACTTTCTTTACCTTCACTACTAAGATCCAAACAATATCTTTGTTACTGGAAGAGAGTTCTTAAATAGAATTAAACAATCTCTAAAATACCATCCACTTTATTACCAATATTAAACAAATATGCCTTTAAAATAGACGCTGTTATCGGAGCTCAACATCGCACAGGCGCTGGCCAGGATGACGCTGTACTGCACCAGTTGTGGCAAGCGGCTGGTGATAGACAGGAAGCAGAACGGGGTTAGTTATTGTGGGTATGTAATTCCCCATCATTCCAATTCTTGACTACTACTTGTGAAGGATATCATACCCATGTAGACCGTTACTTCAACATGCCATTAGGGCAAATCTTGCAATTTTGCTAGTTGCAATGGCATTCTATTTCCTTAAACATTATATGAACATCACAGTGACAAACAATTTATCATGTTTCTTTATTCCGGGAGCGACACATTAATCATTTGTCTGGAAGTGTAAAAATATCTCTGCCAATGTAATGTCACCTGTTGTTTGATGAAGTCTATATTGTGCAGTGGATCTCGGAACAGTGGGTTGGATAAAATCATTATATCATTATATGTCTATATACCATATGTAGTGTTTGGTGAGTCCCCCGTGACACTGACACATGTTTGTTGCCATCCGCTATTAAAGTGCTCTAAAATGTACCAGCGTCACTGTCAACTAATTATTCCTAACTTGCGTAAAAATTATCTTTTATAGGTGCAAGGAACCCAAATGCTCCGGCGATCCGGAGGGCTGGGTTCCGTACATGGAGGCGGAGGACGTCATCATCTGGAGGAAAGAGTACAGACCTGGGCAGGGGCTGTATGCTTATAAAGGTGAGATGATATGTGTTAATACCGTAGGAAAACAACTGTGTGTAAGTGGTCTGAGTGAACGGAAGTGTCTTCATTATATTATATATTGTTATCAGCGCTGTAAGTTTGTTTGTCCGTGCTCTGTTTTAGTCTGTCGCTAACTTCAAGTGTAATTTTTTTGATAAATAGAAACTTATTCAATTGAAAATTAAATTTCCTAATTTTCTCACTATCTTATACTTCTAATACACATGGAATGCAAAATCGTAATCATAACCACGAAGTGTTAGTATACCAAATCGCCTTTCTTCTGTCGCATGCGATAGAACAAAAGATCCGCAGTCAGATTGAAGAGTTTTGTGTTGCGGCGGTGGCGGATCGGCTCGTTGCATTTTAAGAGATGTAGACAAAGTAATACTTTTAGAAGGACTTGTAATTTGTTACTCGACATTGTTGTTACACCCTAGAGGTTATTAATTCGAGGTTAACGGCTGATAAACTATCGTATCACTGACAAACTGATAGCTATCTCATATTCATTTATCCATGAATTATATCCATCTTATTATCTGTATCAGTATGTTATACACAATATTATATTTATGGATAGATTTAATTACCTTAAAACAAATTATTCACTGCATTCTTGTGTATGAATATAATCACGAAAATGTAGACTTAAGAAAGTCTTAAATATGAATATCGATGGTTAGGAGACGAGGACGTGACTGGGCTTCTCGGTGGCCACGGATTTCTTTTTTCTTATTATTAACTAATCATAAGGCAATCTTGTTGTTTGTACATTGCTTACTAAATATATTGTCGTTTGTGTAACAGTAATCACAAAAAAAAAAACTGGCTGAGTTTGTTGTGCGGTTCTTCTCGGAGCAGGGCGCGTTTGGAACCCTCGTAGCCTTATTTTAAGTTCGAGATTGTCTTCACAGAAGGGCTTCTTTCAATACTTGTGGTAGCAGAATAGACCCTTCTGACACTCCCACTTGTTGTGCACTAGTGATCACTGGTAATGATTCAAAGTGGAAGAGATATAAATAATATAAAATAAAAATAAGACGAGGATGGATTGAGTGCGATGAAGTGCGAAAGAAGAGCGTGTACTTAGTATGAGGGTAGGTGCACGATATGTATATTTATTTATATATTTCAGTGTATGGCAGGTATCCAGAAGTATCTGCAAGTGACTTCGCGGCGGTGCAGATAGACGGCGCGTACCGCCGCTCCTGGGACTCCGCGGTGGCGTCTCTGTCCGTGGTGCAGAGGGACGCGGGGGGCGTCCCCGGGCAGACCGTCCTCCACTGGGAGGTCATGTGGCCGGTGAGTGTGGGGCGTTGTTCTAGTGCCATTTTAGTGAATATGCTGATTTGTTATTTAGTGTAGTTTTTGGGTGATGAATAAGATGATGCTTTTTTAAATGTTACTTCAGTTAAGAGGTTTTTTGATATTTAGAGTTTAAATTATATTCTATATATAAGGTATTGTTGTAGTAAACAGCGTAGAAAATGAAGGTAAGTGAAGTGAATGTGATATATTACAGAGACTCTTCGCAAACCGAGACTACGTATACATCAGGCGACATAAAGAAATCGAGATAAAAACCGAAAGACCAAAGATCGAAAGAAAGCAGACCTTCGAGCGCAGCGTCCACGCGAGAGCGAAACAGAGAGCGATGGAGAGCGACACGAGGGAGGAGCACAGCAATAACAAGCTGTACATAATAATGTCCAGGTCGTGCGAACACCCGGACGTGCCGCGGACGAAGGACGCCATACGAGTCACCGAGTACTGGAGCCACATGGTCGTCAGGAGCATCCACGGGAGCGACAAGGTGGGCTGCGTCATTCCATCCTTCTTCCACTACGTGGACAAACGAAGAGAGCTGCATATCTTATTATATCGATACGTAGGTGGGTGCGGAGTTCGTGCTGACGTACTACGACGAGCCGGGCGGCGGAGTGGGAGGCGGGGTGGGGGGCGCGGCGGCGGCCTGGGCGTCGGGTCGCGCCGCGCCCGCCTACCTGCGCCGCATGCGCAGAGCCGCCGTGGACTACCGACGGAGGACACACCCGCAGGTTGGACGGCTTCATTTATTTTTTCTATATATCACGTTTGTACTTGTCTCTATCTCACCTTTTTCCCGACTCCTGATCGCTGAATACATATTCTGTTCAGTCCAGCAGTTAGTTTAGTTGTTAGTACACTGTGTTACTAAATATGATCATTTAAGATGAATATCTCATCATTACTTAATTTTTTATTTTATAAATGAATATCCATAGACATTGATCCATGCCTTTCATTTTGATTTTAAGACAATTTTGCCAAGATTTTCATTGTGATGGTAACTTCGCATGAAATAGTACATCTGCACAAGTTTTCGAAAGCTATTTCATGGTCTTTAGTAATTAGTCACAAATTTAAGCTAAGTTAAAAAGTTCACTAGCTTTTTCATAGCCTCGGAGTCACGGTGATGTACTCTACAATGTTTCCATCGGAGGTATCGCCGGCCCGCCTAATGAATCTCATAATGTCGTCTCCGTCGATATCCGTGTAGTACGTAGATCTTCTTGTGTGTCTAGATATATCCACCACTGCGTGTGGGACACCTGTCAGATACAATTTTGGTTTGGATTTGGTTTGTATTATGATTACCGACTCGTATGTTAATCACAAGCTTTAGTAGGTAGGTGTGACTGCCTTGCCTTCTGTTACTCGAGCCGCCATTATGATCGCTCAGAAATGGTTCATCAAGACCTCGTCGACAATAAGTCGTTCAGGCTTTTCTTTGACGCCATTTATTAATATTGAAGCGATCGTTCGAACTTTGGCTTTAGCGTCCTATTGACAACTGAGGACGAGTTTGTTCCTGAGCTCTAATGCTGCCTCAGTCGTCGTCGTTGCTATCAAGTCACGGGCAATAACGAAGTTGTTTACTACCCAAGTCGATTTTCCACATCCAGGAACGCCGTTGACCCATTGGAAATTTGGAAATTTCCCATTTTTCCCAGGGCCTTACAGTATCCTCTACAGCTTTAGCCATTTGGAGGATGTTATCTTCCAGCAAAACACCTGTGCAGCGGCTACCACGAGTATTGAGTCTTCGGCGGGTGTTAAATACTTGGGCGGTCCAGTTTCTTCTTTGGGGGTTTCAATTATTTTAACAAATCTATTTTTAACGCTGTAAGCGGCCATGTGGGGAATTCTAGGTGTTTTACCCCGTATATATTCAGATGTTGTGTTGTTGAAAGTGGCGGCCTTTTCTTCCCTGAGTAATACTTTAAGCAGACTTTCGTTTTCGAGTTCGAAGGTTCGCTTGATCTTTTCGCAGATCGCAAGGTTAGTTTTGATAGTTTCCCTTATAGAACGCTTTTCTCTTGGGTCAACTGTTGAATGGATAATAATGTTTAAGAGGGGTATAAGGGGGGGGGGGGGGGTTAGTCTTCTTTGCTCATTGAATCAGCATTCTGTAGGAGCCAACTTCTTCTGCTCGTCACGCTGATTCAGATGAGCCCAAAGTCAGGAGGTATGCTAGCTATGCTACTTCAGGAGTTAGATCCAGAGGATGTGCAATAAATTTTTGGGGGAGGGGGAAGATTTCGTGGGCGATAGTTAGAGTGGTCTAAAATGTTAATGAGGGGAGATGGAAATATCTTAGCTCGTTGAATGAGGGTCTTAAAAATGTCGACGTCTATGGTCGTCTGGTGAATTCCTCAGGGCAGCTTCAGAGTCCCCGCTTAGCTATTTTAGCATGGGTTGGTGATATTTGCGGTTAAATTTAATGCGCACCTCTCTAGATCCGTTCTCTGTGAACATATTTTGATGATATTGATATCGCCGGATTGGTAACAACGATGCGCACGCGGAGACGTCTAGATGTTATCGCTAGTACTTAACACTTTCTGGTAAGAGGGGGGGAAATTTGACGGCTTCTGGGTCCGGATCCTGGAGTGATAATGATTTGCGCACATAAATCCTTGGTAATTACGCTAGGGAAAATCTCTTTCCTCAATCTCTGTGGCGGGACGACACAGCTTTTAATTCGACATCTCTTTGAGAGTTGATAACAGATCGGAACCCTTTGTATCTTTGGAAGGTTGACTTCTTTTTGTGTTTTAAAGAAAGACAAGTTATAACAGTAGTACCATGTCGCTATAATAATATTCCGCGGTGTCTCTTGACAGCTATTAATTGTACATAATCCTTTATCTCCAATAACATAATGATCCAATGCAATGTTATATATTTTCAGGAACTGCCGGATTTCATTCCCTTTGGTCCTGAAGTAATAAATGAAAAAGAGGCTGTGAAATTATTAGAGCAAGATATGGAGGTACCTTTACAAACAATTATTAATACCTACATTACAGCGCCATCTGTTAGATCCACATCGCTATTAATTAATAATAAAACTCTTATAGGCGCAGTCGTTTCGTTTTACGGCAGTCAACGTTTTGTCACCATTTCTCCTGTTAATTGTCTGTGATTCATGTGTACGTGTGTGTGTGTGTGGGAGGGGGGAGGAAGGGAAAGGGGAGTGGGATATTAATGATAGTTGACGGAGGATCTCAGTGATCTTTTTTTTTAATTATAGTTTTGGTTAATAAAGTGATATCGATAAATTCACGGAAAGAGATAGAAGCGTGCGTGGCGTGTAGAACACTTCTCACTACAAAACAACGTCAATGTTCTGTTCCCGTGTCTGTGTTATTATAATAATATGTAATATTTTTCGCAAGTAAAAGTGATTTATTATATTTTTATATAAGTATATTCTATATATTGTACAGTCGACTTCGACTGACATGTTTTGTGCCTACGTGACGGCGCTCACCGACGTCTTAATAGTTAATAAATGAATAAATAATCGTGAGCGAAGACAGGTCTGTGGGTAGCTACTTCGTAGTACGTGTCCATAACAGCTGCGTATGTCAAAATAAGTCCCATTATCCTGACCGCATCCTGGTTATACGTTAAAGTAATCAAACATTAATTTCTTATCAAATTGATTATGGACGACGATAACATTTTTGTTATTGAATCTTGAAATGACGACACCGTTCTCGAGTTGCCCAATAAACGATCTGAGGAGTAAGTTTGTAACGTGGCAGAGGTTGACTTCAATGTTGATTTTTGGATCGGTTATTAATATCGGCAGTTCGAGTTGCAAAACATTCCCTTCGATGTGTCATTCCTTTTGTGTTTCCTGATAAAAATATATTTGTATTATTAGTAATTGCTATTATTGTTTAAAGTCCTCAAAGCAAGGACCGGAAATGAACGGATCGACCCGAGAGCAGGGCTCGCAGACGGACGACTGTCCCGTGGACGATACGACGCACGCCGACCGACGGGACGCCGCCAGGGAGGTGAGTCACACGGACACGCCGACAAACAGACAAGGACACAATCGTTAAGGGAAAACATTAAACCAAATACATTATTTTACATAATATTGGTAAATAGAGATTAACTTACTCAAGAAACGTCCTCTCCAGGTGAAGGTCGCCGACAGGAGAGAGGAGATGGAGGTAGAGGAGGAAGAGATGGAGTTGGAAGAGGAAGAGAACAACGGCAGCTGGTGGAGATACTTATATCCTTTTTACTATTTCGTATGATTGTAATACATATTATTATCAATGGATTTGTCCGACTTCAAGATCTATACATCTGTACAAATCAATCTGGTCACAGAGTTCTTTTATTTCTATCGTCTCTTTATTATGTACGGTACATAACGTAGCGGCGACATTTTATTAAACACTTCTGTTTATATAACTTGTACATGTGTGTGTGTGCGTGTGTGTGTGTGCGTGTGTGTGTGTGCGTGTCACCGGGAATGTACATACAATAAGACACTGTATGTAATGAGCAGGAATCTTATATTATTACTAGTTGTGACCACGACTCCGTCCGCGAGTTATATATTATAATATTGAGATGAAAAGCAATAATATTATATCAAGTCTCGACAGATAGTACGATAGACCAGAGTCGAACCAATAACCGATCTTAGTCATAGTTCATAAGTAAAGACGTAGAACAAACACCCGTACAGTCACCCGTCTCATTAACTAAAGGTACCGGAAAAAGTAATTTACGTTTTTAACGTTTAAGTTTAAAATAAGATAACTTTTTTAAAAATAATTTTTATTCAACAAAGTAATCACCATTAGAATCTACAATTTTTTGCCAACGTTCTACAAGCAAATATATTCCACGAGAAAAAAAATCAGGGTTCTTGGAATTAAAGAAAGAATCGACGTCAGTTTTAACCTCCTCTTCAGAAGTGAACCGCTTATTACTTAAAAAATTAGACAAAGACAAGAATAAATAATAATCACATGGAGAAATATCGGGACTATACGGTGGATGAGGTAATGTTTCCCATTTAACACTTTGAAGCTTTCTCTGGGTCTCTAATGCGACATGTGGTCTCGCATTGTCATGTAGAAGCAAAACACCTTTTCTATTGACTAAAGAAGCTTGTCTATGAAGCAGTTTTTCATGAACTATGTCAATTTGCGAACAGTAGACAGTTGAATTGATTGTTTGGCCTCTTGGAAGATAGTCAATATGTAGAATGCCACGAGAAGTCCACCATACAGTCATTAAAATCTTTCTCGGTGTAAGACTTTTTTTAGGTATTGTTCCACCAGGTTTACCTACTTCTACCCATTGTCCAGACCGGCGTGAATTGTCGTAATCAATCCATTTTTCGTCACATGTAACAATTCGATCAAGAAAAGACTCATTTGCATTTCGTGCAAGTAGTGATTGAGCAATAGACAAGCGCATAATTTTGTTATCTTCGGTTAATTTATGTGGAATCCATTTATCTAACTTTTTGATGAAGTTAATTGAATGTAATCGTTTTCTAACAGTTGATTCATTACAGTTTAATGCATGCCCTATTTCAGAACATGTTGCACGAGGATTTTCACACAGATATTTCTTGATTTCGTCGTTAGAACATGATTCAGGACGACCATGACGTTGCTCATCTTCAATGCACTCATTACCACTTTTAAAGCGTCGAAACCAAAACCGTGCTACCTCATCACTTACAGCATCATCTCCAAATGCATTACGAATGCGACGTGCTGCTTCTGCTGCCTTGAGCTGATTTTTATATTCATATAACAAATTTGCACGAATAATTAAGCTAGAGTATACCATTTTATAACTGAAAAATATATGGGTTAAATATAACGTATGGAGAAAATATATATACTGTTAGAAAGAGCATGAAAAAAGCTATCAAATGGTGTATTGAATGCATTAGAAAAATATAAATATATAATATAAAAATTTATTCAAACAAATTAAAACACAAAAACGTAAATTACTTTTTCCGGTACCTAATATTAGATGTACAATGTATCCAAAGACAACATGTGTGTCTGTCTGTCTCTGTGAATTAAACACGCTTGTTGTAAAATTTAGTCTTTGTATCTATCTGCTGTATTTAATGAGTTATTACGCATTCTGTGAGGTACCTCCGGGTGGCGGAGTACCCACCGATGGGGTAAGGCGGCCGGCTTACAGTATTTGTTATAATATAGTCTCAGGTCGCAGAAATAATTAGTTGTGAGAACAAATAGTTCATTCAATTCATTTCATTTTAAAATACTATTGTAAATAGAATTGATGGACCGATTTTGATTAAGTTTTATTTGTTTAAACGGTGCCTCGGTCGAGTGTCCGTCGCTCCTATTCGTCTGTGACCCGGAGGTACCTCGTGTGTTGAATACAGATTGTATATTTATATATACATACGTATGTATACATGTGTATGTACGAAACCCATAAAAAGATTGTAATTTCAATCTCTATTAGAAAAACGGATCAGGATCGATATTTAATATCTACTGTGAGTGAACCGTACTACAATTTAGTCTTTGAAGCTGTTTGTGAGACGAGGTACAAATACACAAATATTGTAAATAAAATGAACAGAAAATATATATATTAATGCTAATTAAGGATATCTGATTATTTGTTACATTTTACACAATACTTAAACAAACTGAAGCAGTTCAGTTACAGCGGATAGACCGGACGTTGAGATCTCAGACGACTCACCTAATCCTCCGTCGGCTATTTTTAATAATACATATAGTAATGAATTGAAATTTCAATCTTATTATTGAAAATTGAATCCGGATCGTTTATTAATTTCGCTGGTACATGAATTAAGATACTTTAATGAAGTAATATAAACTATTGTACGGATTAATGATGTTTGTTGTCAATTTATATTATTTTAACTGAAGGATGTTGTGTGTAGTGAAAGTGCAATGAAGTAAGATATAGTTCATAATAACTTAGAATACTAAGTAACTGGTGTACTAGTTACGCCGTCTCTCTCTCTCTCGTAGGGAGCGATAAGGAGAGCAAATTATGTTTTGTTATATGGAAAATGTGTTATAGTTTTACATATTTGTTAATGAGGCGCTAATGGAACTAACATTGTGCATCTCTCGATAATATAAGAATAGATATTGAAATCAGTTACCGTTAATAAATAATTACGTTGTTATATTTTGATTTATTTCTCACCTCACCACCTCACCTCACCGGGGTTTGTTTTAACACTTTAATTGAACAGTAGTCGGGGAGCCAAAAAAATTTATTGAAATACGGTTAGGACCCACTGATCTTAATATTGTTAAAATGTTCAGTTGACGAAGAACTCGTTGGATCTCTGGTTCTGGTTGTGTCTCCACTTGCAGGCCCAGGTGGTGCAGGACAGGCCCGCCCACGGCTCGTCCGAGTAGAACACCTGCCCGTTCTGGTACATCTGGAAACACCGGCTGCAGTGACTGACGCTTGGTGTGCGGAGTACAGAGTATAAGGGATACTTTTGTTAGTTGATTGATTGCGATTCCGTCTCAAGTGGAACGTTTTAGCCTCGACCGACATTGAAATGTTGTATTAATACTTTCTGACGTGGAAAGTGCAATATTTTATTACTCCCATTCCCTTTACAAATACGGGTCTCAGTTGGATGGTCGATCGGTCTGTTTGTTAAAACTTTTGTGCTAAAAAACGTCCAAACGTTTCTCAACGCGGCACTCCAGAGAAGTAAAAAACTTGTATTCTTTGGTGATATATAGTGTGCTGCAAAATGTCTAAAATAAATAAAAAAGAAGAAATAAATATGAATTCTCACGAAGGACAGGTCGGAGCTCTTGTAGGTGACGCCGTCGTATCCGAATCTGAGTATGAAGTTCATGGAGAAAATGGAGAAGACGCATCGTATGTCGGTGGTGGGCGGCACGAAGTAGCGGTACGGCCCGCACCAGTACGACACCTTGGGCTCGTATTCCACCGACTCGGGGAACTCTTCTCTGGGATTTATTCTGTCATTTGAATAATAATAAAATCATTAAAATAAAATTGTGATCTTTTCAAAGTATGCGGATTCTCCGAGACAAAAAAGATTAGTCGTCATACAAATGTGTCGTGTGTGATCTGAATCTCACTTGTAGATGCACTGGGCGTCGCTCCAGTTGTCGTCGGAGTGGCAGTACAGGCCCTGGCTTGGGTCCTTGGCCTGGAATTGCTCGGCGTGGGGGCCCACGTATGTCGTCTCCGAATGTCGGTGGTAGAATCCCGTGAACGCAAATGCCCCTAAAAGTTACGATTTGTATAGTACTAGTGGAGAAGACCAAATCAAATATTAAGAGAAGTGAACGATAACTCTGGATCATCGGAATGTTATCTCTTTTATAAAATTTATTTAATTAAAAGATAATTTTCTTTCATTAATATTTCATGGTTGGATTTGTAAAATGTCTTTCGTTACCCCTGAACGTATAACAATGAGGTTTCCTCTCGCTCGATAAAATCATTTGAACGTCTTCCTGGTTGTGCGGCGAGGCTATGTAGTACGACGTGCCGAGACATTTGAATTCTGAAAAATATAAAATATATCTAGTTTGGTCAACCCGGTCAGTGTCTGTTATAGTCGTAAATAATATTGAATTAATCAAATCCAAACCTATCGAGAGATAAACAGATAATCTCACCGGGACTTGTGTACAATCCGAACGGTATCTTCGCTTGAGTGGATTTGATTTTGGCTTCCGAAGTGTCCATCTTTTTATTCAATTTCAGTAGCACCATAGACATCAGTGTCATGTCGGTCTCAAAGAGCAGTCGCTTCAGATCCTTAATGTGAGTGTCTATGAAAGAAAATAATTTCTTCTGGGTTGTTTCAAGAATTTCTCGTCGTTCAACCTGATTATAAAAAAAAAATGAATGATGACAAGTCAGATGCCGACGGTAATTTCACTTTAATTTGTGTATTAATTGTATTACAAATTTTCAGTAATATTATTTATTAATGGAAAAATTATTTGAAATCATTTATTTTTAACCCTTTACGGCTTCATAATATACAATTATTAAGAGGTGTCCAAACAATAAAAATATATTAATAAGCTGTTATTTATTAAATACATCTCAACCAGCCATGGCAGCCGTGGAATAGACCAAGGACAAGTTATGGCACCTATTCCTGTTACTTTTAACCCGTAGAAGTTGTGTAATGTAGTGGGGATGGCTGCTGGTGCCATTACCCTAAATTGTTTTTTAGGTTAACAAGTGGTGATTTTTTTATTGGGATCATGCCTACCATGCCATGCCATACACTTTCCTTCAGTAATTTTCAGTATTATAGCTGCATATACGCAATATGTTTTTTATATTATAATTATAAATTTATATTTCTATTATATAATATAATGAATGAGTACTGGTATTAGCTAAAGACAAAAAGATGTTTATTTGTTTTTTCAAATATAGCAATTTCATATACGTAAATGCTAGAAAATATTAAAGTTTCTAGTTCATTAACATACATCAAATTATACAACAACTTTTTCACTTGTTAAAAGTTTCTGTTAATGAAAATATTGTATTCAAATTCAAATGTTCATCTCCTTCAAAACCATGACTATTCATCTTACATTCACTATTTACATTCACTTTCATTCCTTTCTCCACTAAAGCAGCATGCATAACACTTACCATCTCCTATAACTCATCAGCTGATGACGCAAGAATTCCTTGGTTATCTGCGTTAAGAAGTTATTTGATCAGTAAATTGATAATTTTCAATTCAAAATTACTTTCTTTGAAATTTGTCGAACCATCCAGAAATATAACAAACAGCCACGGCGCCGTTTAACACCTTTTTGGATGTGAAACCATTCGCAGATAATGTCGACCACTTATCTTATCACTCCATCATAGGCCTTTTCCAAATCTACGAATATGCGATAGACATGTTGACTATTAGTCAAAAAGTTTTCTGTTATGCAAAGTAAAGAAAAGACCTGATCCATATATCCCATTCCCTTTCTAAATGCCCGCTTGTGCATCCCATAACTTATCCCTATATTAGTCTTTTTCACAGCTCTTTCAATCAATATTTTTGACTCCGCGCCACTTTACAATTTTGCTGTAACCTTGCGGATATTGCTTCAGAACAATTTTCTATTACTTCGGAAATCAACAGAAAGTCTTCTGTTGAACTTGTCTTCATATTCTTCATTCTTTTTCTTTATAGCTTCTTTCAGTTTCTTTTTTTTTTTTTTTTTTTGCTTTAATCAGATCGTCTTTATTCTTATACTACACTCTTATCTAAACGTTCTTTTTATTCCTTCCTTACCTTTCTTTTATCGATATCATACACTAACTAGAAATTTTCACTTTCAATGTTTACTTTAAAATACTTCTATACATCTTTAACTTCATCATCTTTCATATCTATTTTTAATTATACAATCCTTATATCATATAAGTTATATGTATGTTTACGCACGCTCTTTTCTTGCAAGTATAGATTTTCTACTTGTATTCACTCTTTCATCACCTAACATTCCAAGACTCGTTTTTAACCCATCTCTCTTAACACCAACCAGTTATTTAAAATCGCATAATACATAATTCTGAACGAATTATGTATTATGCGACGCGATTCCGTTTACATTTATGAAAAGTATCTCTTATGCTCTTCCAAAACATCTACGATTCTTTTTTTGAGAATTAAGCCCCTTTTTGAGGTTAGGCCCCTTTTCAGTTGGAGCATACACGGAGATAAAAAAAATAGAGGTAAGTCTTACTTTGAAGCTATTCTAGAGGAGTCGAGGGTTGACACATCCAATATCTTTTACGCAATCATTCATGCGTGCGGAGAGAAGGGCCCCTTTTATACCCTCGGTTCTCAGAGAACTCCTGATCAGTACGCTGTATAGGTCCCATGTTGAGTTGTGCCACATCCTTTCGGCCTTGTTTCATTCACGCAAAGTACATCCATCATCAGACATACTTCGTAAATTTTGTTTTCAATCTCTTCTCTAATGTTTAACGTAGCGAAGCGTGGTCCGTGGTCCTCTTTCCGTCCCCGCGACAAATGAGACTTGAAGGTCATTTTTTGATTGTGTTCCAACGAGTAGCGAAGAAACAAGGTAGCGATCCTGACAAAGCCTCACATGTCAGGACAAGGCTAATCTGAGGCCGCCTGTTCCCAGGATAATATGACTGCTGGTAATTTAGTTTGCCCCTAGCCATGCATCTATTGGTGCGTCGGTGAAATATAATAACAGGATAAGTTTGGATTGTGACAGGATTTGAAAACAGGATATGAATGAATCAGTAAAAGCTAGGGAGGCCGGGGTATAGCATCGCCACAACTACCGGGATCGCTAAGTAAGTAAGTAAGGGTAAGTCACCTCTATGGAACAAAACGTACATACGAAACATGTCTGACTTTTTATTCTTTTTCGATGCGTCTACATTTTGGGGTGTTTTCCTTTTACCACTCGTCACTATTCTTATAAGTTTATGATTTATTCATAATATAATTTCGTCTATTTCTCATTTTATCTCCTACCTACCTAAGGTCTACCTCCTTCATATACTTGTTATAATCAATTATTGAGTCGATAATTGATTATAACGAATTGTCTTTCGAATTGATATATCTCTTCTTCGATTTGCACTTCCGAATTGCTTTTATGGTAATTCCATATTTGTAACAGAATACCGTTTCTTACGGTACGGGAAAAAATATATAATTGATACAGATATGGAGAGGTTAGTATACAGCGGCTACTTTGAAAATAGTTGAGTCCAATGGACGGGCGACGAATAACCAACGACGGTGATACCGTGTAGTTATTGTCAAGAGCAACAACAACCAATTGTACGACAACCGTCGACGGCTAAAAGACGATTAATAGGTAGCAGTCCAGAAGCGTTGGCAATCGAAAACTATAAATAAGTTAACGGTCGATAACAGGAGTTATATCTTTGTAAATTATACTTACCTACAATGCGGAATATGTTCACAGAACATAGATTGTCTATGACATGTGAAGGGGTTATTGAAGCAGTTAGACTACTATATCTAAAAGAGTGTGTATTTGCATAAACGTTACTTGACGAAAGCCGTAAAGGGTAACTTATAACTAATTATTCTTTATAAGTCAGATTATTGCAGGTATAATGAATGACTATGACTTACGGGATTGTGTGGTTCCCTAATTCTTCCATTCATGTAACTAGTGTACTCAATAAGTTTTTCAAATTTTTCGTCTGCGTAGCTGTGTCTAGGGTCAATCTCTTTACTGCTGGGCATATTGAAAGGTTTCTGAAATGGTAAAAACATCTGCTTAGAAAAAAAATCCGTGCCCGCAGGGGGACACGTGTGGGTAGACCTCGTGTCTAACTCGTTTAAAATATAACTCACTATCTAAGAATAACACCCCTCGCGAGAATAAACTGTGATAATTTTATTTGGCTTAGTCAAAGGAGTACCTCGTGCGTTGCCTTAAATTTAGAGTAAAAAATAACCTTTCTATTAAAAATATTTGCGAGGAGGGAATGTTTACCAGAAAAAAGTTTCCGTGGTTTTACCTACCTTAAATTTTCAAGCTAAAAGCGGTTTTTATTTTTATTCTCGGAAACGGTACCTTTTACGGAAAAATTTTTAGCACCTAAATTAAAAAAATAACTTTTCTATTAAAAATACTTGTGATGTAAGAATATTTACCAGAATAATCGTTTTTTTTACCCCCATCCCTAAGTTATTGAAGTTAATTAGTTATAGATATTCATCAAAGACATCATATAATATGAACGCGATTGATCTACTTTGTATGGGGAAAAATGTATGGGCGAAAAACTGAAATCAGAAAAAGTGAGGCCCTAGCGCCCCCCGTGGCCGGATTTCTCTGGTTAACAAACTTGACCTTCATTTTTGGATTGCTGATTTTTGTGCAAAGTTTGAAAGTGATTCGAGCGAAACTGTGGCCGCTATGGTGCTGACAAAAGTTGAATTTGGACGCACGCATATATATATATATATATATATATATATATATATATATATAAACTTTTTTATCAATGGTCATTTCGGACTCAGGGGGTCATATGAAGACCTCCTGTGAAGAAATTTTTCCAAAATTCGAAAGTCGGGTACACCTGAATGGGCAGACTGAATTCTTCGAGGTCTACCGAAAATTAATTCCTCATGTCATGGAATCAAAGAGGTGATGGGCAAAACTAATAGCTTGGCAAGTTTGGTTCCGGGATTCCTCACTTTATCCTTTATCCCCTTTAACCACCTTTAACCACCTTTTGTCCTTTACGTTGATTTCATAATAGTAAATTTTCAAGCATATCAATCAAGCGTAAGCCATAACTATTGAGAATAACATAAACAGAACCAGCTCCCCTGCTTTAGTGTTGCGGGATTGATAAATTGTTATATAAAAATAAATCTTTTTTGGTCATTTAAGAGAATAATAAATACCAATGATATCTCGAAAATTATTTTCGTTGTGCTTTTGGTAACATTTTAATTATTATGACATCTTCACCTTTCTTTATTTCGACAGGTTTTTATTATAATGTCGTGGGACACGAGACGGTAGTTAGTAGTTTTAGAAAATACACAGTGTACTTCTTACAATTACAATTTGTGCAAGTAGCTGATTATGCATCCCAAGATATCAAATTATCAACAATACACATTGCTCTGTGTCTCTTATTCCAGTTCGTATCGCGAGCACGTCGCGGTCTCCTTCACCGACCCGATATAAATCATGAAATATAAATTTATCATACAAATATTTTCATCATGCCATGAACTAACGTGATCCATAATTTCTACTGACTTTGAAATATTTAGCACTATATTTTCTACTACCTGTGTGATATTATCTACATTGTAATTGATATTTTTACGTTTCAAACATGGTTTTAATGTAAGTGGTAAAATCTAATAAAATTGAATTATGTACTGTTACGATACTCACAGTTTCAACAGTAGGAAAAGAAAGTCGTGCAAGCTGAAAAACAAATGAATTTACATGTATATATAGATTATGAAAACGCACAAAAGGCTATTATAATTAATACATGTATAATTTTACAAAGGGTTGTCAAAGTATAGACTTACTAATTGAAATGAAGAGAGACCTTCATTGTTTCCTAAAGTTGTACTGAGGATTATTAAAAACTGAAACAAGTTTAAAACATGAACCGATTATCAGCATGACAGTATGTATTATAATTGGTGTCAAAAATTAACGTGTTTTCCTTTCTCACCAAACATGTTCTTAAAAGCGTCTCTCTGGCCATAACACCTTGAAATTTCAAACACTAATAGTGAAATAAAAATAAAATTGGAAGAAATATATGGTTTTCTAGCAACTAACAGGCAATTAGTACAAACAATATACAGATTAATTATTTGAAAAATTCGATGTATATTTCTTTCTGAAAATCTCTTAATCTCTTTTTTACAACCGATATCCAGAATTGCATTAAAACATTTTAAAATATTAGCAAAATATACAGCTTCAATGTGTCTCCTCGACTCGACTCCATCAAGAGAGTTTTTTACCATGTCTTGCGTACCGTTTGGTGAAAATTCGTGAAATACGAGTTTGTTGTTCCTTGATCAAAAAAATAAATTAACTAAAAAATCTATTTTGCTGACCTGTTAGATATTTCAATTTATTGTATACATTACAAACCTAATTTTAGATAACTTATCGGTAAGAGCAGTCATCATTACTTTGCATGATACGGATTATATTTTAAATTAGCTGACCCATGTGGCTGACAGTGGAGATGCCGCCGTCTATATATCAATTATTATAAACGTATTAAGGTTTCCTTGGAGACAAACTAATTTTCTGGTGTAAAAGTATCCTGTATTATTCTAGGTCATTTCTATGTTCTAAGTCATTCAAAGTTGTCCTTCTTTTTTAAGCATAGGGGCTGAGGGGGACATGATATTACATACTATTTATTATTATGGTAGTCAATTTGACTAACAGAAAGAAGTACATTCAAGGTGAAGTTAAGCTTACTCTGCCTCGTGCAGCGGGGCTAAGAGTGATGTGGAGAGCCTTGCATAAACTCTCGATTTATTGTTAATTCAACAATAAATCGAATTATTTGAGAATCATTTTGTAGATAGTTGGAGAGCGGCAGACAATTTAAAAGAGATTAAATTCCGGCTTTTCTTGATTATTTGTAGTTTCAGCTTGCGCAAAATCTGCAACCATTCAAGCATCAATTGGCCAGATTTCTGGTGCTCTATATGCATTTATCATGGTTGTCATTGTGGCTGCAGCAACAAATTGCAATCCAAATATGTTGCCGTCTGGAATTGAGTCGCCACATGACCAGGGTGGCTTCTTAGCCATTTTTTTCACTTCCTCACTTGTTTGTCAGGATTGCTAAGGTTTTGAAGGTTACAAATGCATTGCATGTGAACAGTTAAATAGATACATTGAAACTTAACTTTAATCTATTACTTTGTTTTTAATAGGGTACTAATGAAATATGATAATGAATTTTTAATTTCAAATATGAAAGATACTAATTAGATACTGTGTCCTGAATATTGTTGAAAGTTAGAGATTTGTTTGGATTCACATAGGGGAAAAGGGGGTAATGGGAGTCACTTAAGCGAGAAATTGAAAAAATAATAATTCTACACAACATATTTTCATTGTTTCTTTTATTATATTAAATAGTTCTTGGTGATTCTTTTCGTTTTCTTTTATACCATGTAATATAAAATTCGTTTTTCTGTTTTTGTCTTCCAGATATTTCATTTTTCATTTTTCATTCAATAGTTGGATCTCAGTTTTTAGGTATCTATTTTCTTTCAAAATTGGTTGTAATTTCTCGTCTATGTTTCGCATTATACTTTCCGTTACATTTTCTGTAATTGTTGTAGTCTGTTGATTGAGTTCAGATTTCACTATCTGAAATTACTTTTCACATCTATTATACTTTTTTTAAATATTACAATAATAGCAACAAAATATAAATACAAAGAGAAAACTTCTAATGTTTCTGTGTCAGTGTAACTGTACCGTCACGATACAATTAAGAAGAGAAAATTGTATGAAATATTCTATTAAAATCTATAAAATGTTTGATGGGATGAGAAAAAGGTTACATCCCTTTATCTCAAATTGTCAAAACGCTTATAACTTAACAACAAAGAATCAAAAACCATCATTATTTAAATACATCTTAAGTTAATTAGAGGGTCGTGCCGAGTCGGTATGTAGCATATTCGAATCATTTGACCAATTCATAGATTTTATCAAACAACAGTTTGGAGAACGAAAACATTACGCTCATATTTTATCAGAATTACAAGAGTGTAAACAAAATTTACCAGAAACGGTCAATCAATTCGCCCTACGTATTAAAACCTGTCTAGCTAAGCTCCTTACTGAAATTAATATTTCTATACCAACACGACGAAAAACAGGACTTACAAGTCGTATAGTCGTAGTTGTATAGGACGATCTTGCTCTCCATACGTTTTTAATCGGTTTACAACCTCGACTCTCAGAGATAGTGAGATGTCGTGATCCTGACTTACTCAATTCTGCTGTAAGTTTTGCAGCAGCAGAAGAGAAAATTCTTTCAAGTATTATTAAAAGATCAATTCAAATAGCATAAAGCAATGTTGACAGACCTAGATTCTTACCTCGAAAGTTCCAACCAAAACAAAATCATATTTCTTTTACATCATGATTGCGAATGTAAGACATATTATAGAAAATTAACGCAAACGTCAATTCAATAACAGCAGAAATTAATCTTTTCATTCTAATTTTTAAAAATTATCGAAATAATTCAAATAATGGTATCACTGAGAGCTCTTCACGGAGAGTTTTCAAGGTCAAATTAAGATATTATGATATCTACTGTTTCTGCTAGTTCCACTGCATCTGCTGTATGTGTTAGCTCTACTCCACTGTATCTGCTAGTTCTACCACATCCACTATATCTGCTAGTTCATTTAAATCCATTGTATCTGCTAGTTTTACTACATCCACTGTGTCTGCTAGATTGACTATATCCACTGTATCTGCTAATTTCACTGCCTCCACTGTATCCACTGTTGCCCATGGGTCACCTAGACCGATCATTTCTTCCAAAGTTACTACGTCTGCTAGATTCGCTTTACCCACTGCATCCTTTGATCTAAGCTCTTTTCCAACACCTATTCCTCGAAAGCAAGATAATCTCAAGGTTTATTAAATTAATACAAATTTCAAAAATCGATATTTACCTCTTATCAGTTTTCATACTTTCATATCCAAACAGCCTCGTTCGTTTCTAATAGACAAAGGTTCTTCCATTAGTCTAATAAAATTACATTCAATGACTCAAATTCCAAAATTAAATAATGATGTAGTAGGGTAATTCCGAGAAAATCGTTCCAGATGAGCAAATTTGTCAATTTTTTCCTTATTATTTGGTAGTCCTGTTTTTAAAGGGAAAAGTATAGATATTTGCTTTCAATGTTAAATGAAACGTGTTATCTTAAAATTTGGTAAGAATTTTCAAAGATATTGCGGTTTCTATATTTTAAGTGTTAAGGGCAATGACAACAGTACGATGCTAAAGACGGCACTGTTAACGGTAATGACATCATGTAAATGGTAATTACATTATTGGAAATACCTTTTCATTTGTTTAGTTTGTGCTTCCTCTCTTGAAATTTCATCTTATTATTATAGCCTGTTATATTAGCGTATTTATTTATTGTATATACGTAGTTGGGTAGACCTCGAAGAATTCGGTCTGCCCATTCATTTGTCCCCTACTTTCGAATTTTGGAAAAATTTCTTCACAGGAGGTCTTCTTATGACCGCCTGAGTCCGAAATGACCATTGGTCAAAAAGTTTATATATATATATATATATATATATATGCGTGCGTGCGTCCAGATTCGACTTTTGTCAGCACGATAGCGGCCGCAGTTTCGCTCGGATCGCTTTCAAACTTTGCACAAAAATCAACCATCCAAAAATGAAGGTCAAGTTCGTTAACCAGAGAAATCCGGTCACAGGGGGCGCTAGGGCCTCACTTTTTCTGATTTCAGTTTTTCGACCATAACTTTGTCCCTATACAAAGGAGATCAATCGCGTTCATATTATATGATGTCTTTGATAAATACCTATAACTAATGTAGATAAACCGAAAACCTAACTTTAATAACTTAGGGGTGGGGGTAAAAAAACCGAAAATTTTTGGAAAAAAAATCATAACTTTTTTCTGGTAAACATTCTTGCATCACAAGTATTTTTAATAGAAATGTTATTTTTTACTCTAAATTTAGGTACCAAAAGTTTTTCCGTAAAAGGTACCGTTTCCGAGAAAAAAAATAAAAACCACTTTTAGCTTGTAAATTTTAGGTAGGTAAAACCACGGCAACTTTTTTCTGGTAAACATTCCCTCCTCGCAAATATTTTTAATAGAAAGGTTATTTTTTACTCTAAATTTAAGTACCAAAAGTATTTCCAAAAAAGATACCTTTTCCGAGAAAAAAAATTAAAACCGCTTCTTGCTTGAAAATTTTTGATGTAAACAACGGCATCATGTATTATTCTTAGGTAGTGAGTTATATTTTAAATGAGTTACACACGAGGTCTACCTACGCGTGTCCCCCTGCGGGCACGGATTTTTTTTATCATTAGACCACATCAAACTTCAAGTAGTTTATCAGACATTTATTTCACAAGAACATCAGCAATTCTCTTAAGGACAGCACCTACACCGTCCGGTGCACCCTTTCCATGTCCTGACTCCATGTAATTCCAACGTATTTTAGGGATTTGATGATAATCTTCATGTATTTTACTAATTATGTAAAACATATATTTGTTCCTATACCGTGAAGAAGGGGAGTCGGATTGAAAATGTAGTGTCAACAAACGGATTTCGTTTAAGTGTTTCAAAAAATAAGAGGAACGAGGTGAGCTCAAATTGAAGCTGCATCATGTCAAGCATTCTTTGCACCGCACTTCTTTGAAAATCAAAGGTATAAAAACATCTGCATGGTGACAAAGTTCTTTGCGGCTACTGCCAAAATGCATGGACTGCCCTTCTTGTGCACACTTCAAACCATAATTCTCTGAGAAATCGACGTGAAGTATGGCTTCGTTAACTGCTAGGTTATCTCGTAGTTCTTTCATCCTACAATATTGTATCCATGTGTGTTTTGCAGCAATGTTTCATAAAAGAATTGAATTTATTCCAATAAATTGATTACGGCTAGTGGTTTAAAAGTCAAGTTTTCCTTCTTTGTTATCGTTGTAATTTTGAAACGTTTCTTGGTAGTTATATTTTTTCTGGAACGCATCCACTTGAAATAAGTAATGGATTCTTCGTTGTTAAATTCATTGTGATGTATTACTTTGTTATTGCAATAATCACAGTAAAATAAAACAACGTATTCGCATTGACGAGTGACACAGACTAAATTTTATTTAAAAACAATAGAACAAACATGTCTACAGACAATGCACGGCAGATGGCAGCACTAGTAGCATATTGTGTAGATATTAGATCTTTCACACCCCCACTATATCTAACAATATAGATATATATTCAGCCTCACTACTAGTCAAGGCTACAGTAGTTTGTTTTTTAATTTCTCAAGAAATTACACAACCAGATACAATGAAACAATATCCTGTATATGACTTCCTATCTATAACATTTGCACCCCAATCTGCATCTACATGTCCTTCTAATATTGAATTTCCATCAGCAGTGTACTTCAAACAGCATTTTTAAATCTGGTTACAACTGCTAAGTACATTCGACAACCTATAACTTACTGATATGGGAATTTTCCAACATAATTTTCCCCTCTAGATACATGCAACTTAGTTTTTTACTTTAAGTTTGAAATGGTTGGCTAACAAATTTTTCAAATATTCTGTTTCTTTACAATCATTTGAAAAAATAAAAAAATCATCCACAAAAAGTGTAACATTTTTTTTCTTTCTATCTTAGATCTCCACCAACCAATATTTAAGTACTTCACCCTCATGGGTCTGCTCGGAAAATTCTTTTGATAACTGCATAAAAATAGTTTCATCAAGAGCACCATTCAGGAATGCTGTAGTTACATCAAGGTGAGTAATGTCAAATCCTAACTTAACTGACAACGCAAATAGTAACCTCAATGCAGTATGCCTCACAACAGGTGAAAATGTTTCTGAAAATTACATACATCATCACAATGTCAGTACCATTTCATAGAAATAAACAAGAATGACGCATATCTTATATAGATTCACATCATATTCATCTCAACGATACTAATACTATGTAAACAAACGGAAAACTATCAGTGTACATATGATTTATCTGCCTTTTCTGTTTGTTTTCACGATATGTTACGGGATTATGAATCTATATCTCAATTAATTGTAAGACGCAGTGAACGCTCTGCGCGGTTAGCCGGAGCGGGCACCGTATTCAAAAACACTTTTGTTACTCTTCATGAAAATGATGCATTGAAATATGATTCTGTTATTAATTATATCCAATTTTAATATTCTAAATCAGACATTGAATTTAATGATTTATTTGAAATAAAATTTTGTTTCAAATAAATAATATCACTAATTTATTTATTGAAACTATAATTGATATGAAAGTAATATGGAGTTTACTTACCGACCTAAACTATCACGTTCTTTGCTTACACTATCATTCCAATTAGAAGACCTAATTAATGCTATCACCTAGTAGCCAAAACATCCTTCATCCAAACATCTCATTACCCACTAAGCTGTACCGGGAACTCGTAAATTGCAACAGGCCCAGTGACACTGAGATTCCAATAACAGTAACATTACGCAACTTAGTTTAACTCTAAGTATTTCTAATGTATTTTGCTATTATTTGAATGATAAGTTAGTGTTTATATTACGAAAACCTCTCGTATCTCGTAATGAATTTTAAATCTATAATAATTTATCTTTACCAATTCCACATGATGTAAAAAACCCAAATACTTATTGTACCATTTATATATGTAGCGCTATTTCCAAGGATAAAATTAGTTTTTGTAAACTAAATAATTAAATAATGTAAGACGAAATTATCTGAGTTCTTGCTGAGCGACATGTCTATAGTACTACTAACAAACGGACACCCGACGTGTTAACGAAAACAGTGAGTGCTATTCCTGATCAGTGTGAAACTAAAATAATCATTCGTGATGTAGATATATGGAAACCTTTAATGAATAATCGTTGGCTTTTTGTACAAATGAAAACTATTAAAGTTTAAATAGATCGTGGTACTCGTACATCCGAATTCACTAAAATAAATGTATCTGGTACAGGTGTACTATGCTATGTAAATATGCCGGAAAGATTCACAGCATATACTAATAATGTGCAACTTTTATCATCCAGAAATATTAATCATATTTCAATTCCCATTCCTGGATTAGATTTTTATATTACTAATGACTCTTATTGTAATTTAATAAAACCTAATGTATTTAATTCTTATCAAACGCCTGTAAAATTACAAAACATCCATTTAACAGATTTAACTAAAACAAATAAAAATGTAAACTTACTTTCCGATTTAGATAAAATAATTGAAAAAAAATAATAATTTAAAAATGTATTACAGAAATATGAAATTCATTATTTATCATTTACTACATTTTTCTTTATTCTAATAATTTTTCATAATATTCAAATTGTGTAAGTGTTTAAGTAATATTAATTGTAATTTTTCATTACCCTGTTTCAAACTTCCCGTGCCAATGAATCAAATGAAACTCACACCTAGACTTAGAGAAATTGTTTAAATATTGCAACTTTCTGAAATTCAGCTTCACCACCCTATTTCATTTTTATGGGGTTGTTATATCCATGTTATGTAAAATACAAATTGTAAAATATTATTTCATCATTGTAAAGATGTTGATAATAATGTAGAAAGATTTTATTTTGAATTGCGTAGAATAACATGTTCCAAAAAATATCCCATATGGTATTTATTTAAACTTTAAAAAAATTTAAAAGAAAATAAATGCCGAATTTTACATATGAAATATCGTTATCCTCTTGATGGAATTGAGTTTACGATTCTAAGAGATTAGATGCAAAGATCTACTTAATATCGATTATAAAAAATACATAGATCCCGTAGAAAGAAGCATAAAAAAATACTTATTATTTTTACTCTTTTTAAAAAAAAATACATTCGCAAAAAAAAAAAAATAATACTGGCTTTAATTTTCGCGAAGGTTTTTGATTCATTGATATGTAAAGTTGTAAGAGAGCACGTGCAGTCGGTAACAACGTACAATTAAGATAGAGTTTTAAAAATGGTCATCCATGAAGTCTTGCGCTTACTGATAATATATCTGAATCATTGTATTGATTGCATTTAGTATACTGATTTGAAAGCTTTTAATGTGGTGGATCAAACAACTTTATTGAGCTTAAGCTTTTTAGTGATGGAATAAGTGGACAATTACTTAGATTAATAGAGTTTATTGCAACATAGAGAAATTAGCGTGGTTTTAGGAGAGTAAGATTCCGAATCAGTTTTTTCTACGTCTGGTGTGATACGAGGTTCTAAGCTGGAGCACATATTCTTCGTTATATTTATAAATGATGAAGTTTCAGTTTTATGCAGATGACTTAAAAATCTATAAAAGTGTAAATACCGTTGAGGATACGATCCTTTAGTGTGGTGTACTAAAAATTATATGGGATTGAATAATCTTAAGTGCTATTTTCTAATTTTCAGTAGAAAAGTGTCCGAAGTAAAATATAGTTACCGCATGAGTACTCATTTGGATTTAGGAATTACAGTCGATCCACATACACATACAGACACATACAGTCGATACAGTTTTATCTAGGTTATATTATAACTGATAGGATAACTACGTCCAATAAAAGCAAGATCTAAAATACAATAATCTGATGGATTCAATCAGGAGTTTCGCTCTAAGTTCTTTTAATATAAACATACACACGGAATTTGGTGATTTCATTTAAGAACACAATAAGCTGTTTTTAAATCCTTTAAGTCATACATATGTTGAGAAAAAACAGTACGTAATCAAACGACATCATCAGTTACAAAAAATATTACATCTTATATACAAATGAACTCTTGTCGAGCCGCTCCGCCGCCAGCTGGTTTCCGACCCAGTCGTACATGCTGGGCACGTTGACGTACACACCGGGCACCTGGTCGATGCCACAGCCAACTCCATATGCCACCAAACCCACCACTGCGTAGCGGTCGGACTGACCCTACCAAAAATAAAGTAAGATGGCTAATTTACACATCGGTTGTTTATGTAGCTAAATTATTCTATTAATTTACAAGTAAATCTTATAAAACAAATAAAAAAACATGTATTATTTCAATAAATTAGTAAACTGTTTAGTTCTCTCCTTATTGATTAAAGTATTAAATAAATGATCTTATTGTTTTATAAAAATAAAGCTAATATTGTCGAAATCTTTTGCACACATCAAGTGACATTTCTCAAAATCCTACTTACAGCCACAGGACACACAAGAGGGCTTCCTCCATCCCCGATGCATGTGTCAACTCCATTCTCTCCCCCCGCGCATGTCAATGACTTATCCAGTCTGTAGCCTGAACCAAGCATTGTGGTCTGATAACGTTTTTCGCACACTGATCCCTGGACAAGCGGCAATTCTATCTGTTGAAAATGTGGAATATTTATAGTAATCTTTTTAAAATAAAAATTATAACATATTAATTGTTCAATATTGTTTACTTTAATCTTTAGTTATTTACGGGCTTTTGTGTTTCAAAACATGCCAGCCCTATATTGTCTTAAATTGTTAGATAACTTACTTTTTTCAATATGACAGAATAAATGTCGTCATTAAGGAAGTCTTGTCCCCAACCCATGCTGAAGCACCGTGTTCCTGGCGGCGGTAACTGTGGCGCGAGACATGCCACTCCTATGTGAGGAGCATCGGTTAGGTCTACTGGTGACTTTAGTATTAGAAGGGCGACATTGTTGTGGGCGTGTACTGTAAAATATATGATATATGGGTCCACTAAATTAAGATGTCTTTAATAAAACTTTTATGTTTTCTACATTCATAAGTACTTGCACCAATTATTTTTAACTTTGTAATATTTTAAACAAGAAAAGGACAAACATATTATTATATATATAATGTTTAGCGATTAGACGCAATCTGAGAATGACTTATCGCTTTAACTTTGGCAATCAAAATTACTCACTATTCCCATTTTATAATCTCTTCCACTCAAATAATATAAATGATTACAGCTTATAACAAAGATTACGATATTACAGTACTACAGTATTCGTTACATATATACACAACACTGAATAAAATATAACCATACATCTCCAATATTTTTCATGTTGGATGATCTTGGCCACGTCTATTTCCTGGTAAGGATCTACTTCCATCTGGGTGCGCGTATCCCACTCGCCGGCGCGTATTTTTATCTATTAAAAAGGAATTCTCCTAACGTAAGTTAAAAAGTAATAAGCGCTTCGGTAATATTTTGTCGCATTTATTTAGGTTAGAATTTATAATGTTTATTGTCTGTATAATGTTTTAAAAATAAATTCAATACACATATAATTATAAATTTAATATATGTGTTATATATTAATATCCGTAGATATTTGTCCATGCCTTTCATTGTGATTTTAAAACAATTTTGTTATTTTATATATGTTTTAATGTACTATTTTAATATATGTGTTTACCTCATTAGGTTGAAAAGCGCTAACTTTATGCGCTGCCGTGATGACTACAGACGGATGTATGAGGGCACCTCCGCCTGCGTAGCTCGCATTCCAAGCGTTGTTTGCTTTCCTTTACAAACGATGACTATTTTTAGTTTAAGTTACCTTTTTATTATAATATAGCTCCAGCATCGATTCCTTTTGAAGATGTTATGTAGTATAGAAGTACTAAATAAAATTATATGTTTTGCATTTTATTTTGCACAATTTTGACTTAGCAAAAGTGTATTTTAGGGATAAAACTGTCCGCCCGCGTCCAACCCAAATACTGGAGAAATATATTTTTAAATCCGACATGAGTTTTGAACATTTAAAGTATTGTCTAATTTTCAACAAATTTTTCATATCTAAATAATATTACTTACTTAATCAGAGCGACCATCCAAGGGAATTCTCCGTAATCAGCGAGCCCACTGGCGGAACTTTTCTCTCTAAATATATTGGCCCCAGGGTTACTAAATCCACAACCGTTCTGTATGTTCGAGGTCACCACCCTAACACTCGTACTTTGGACATTACTTTCCAAGCAGCAAGCTTCTAAGTAGTGGCATGAATCCCGTTCTCTTAAATTAGAATTAAGAATATCGATATAATACACGAAATAAATCTTCCATTTCGATTTCGAGTTCCATCAGCCGTTATAACTTCTAATGAACACACACACACACACACACACACACACACACACACGTTATGAGGAGTTCAGAAACGGATTCAACTTTTAAAATACTATATGTTTTACCTTAATATAAATCTCGTGGCCGGATCAATAGTTTGAACTGCATTTGAACATAGCGACTTTTTGACGCAAATACCTTCTTTCTGTTGGTCCGTCGTACAAGTCATTCCAGCTGTGAATATTGAAACAATTGTAAAAACGACTTTATAATTAAATAGGTATATGTCTGTCTCTAAGCAGTGAGATTGTACAATGATACCGTGCCGTGAATGATACCTTTTGGTGGGGCTGTTATCTTAGGTTTCTCGGTGGTGACATTTATAGTCGAATCAACTCTGATTTGCAAACAGCAAACCTCAGAAGAAGCACATGCGTCATCTCGGCCTCTAAAAAGTACATTTAAATGCCTAAATAATTTTAAGTATTCAGTTAATACTAAGATTATAAGAAAGAAGATACTAAGTTTCTAAAAAATATTTTATATCAGGCTTCATTACGGTAAAGAAAATTATAGGATGCTTTGAAAAATATAATAAATAGGTATAAATTTTTTTTTTTGTAACTCTAACTTTTATTTCTTATTATTTTTATTATTATATTATAATATCATTGAGTAGTTAATTATTTTTAAACCTCTTTTTTCTCTACGAATCCTCTTATACAGTCTGTACTTTAGAAATATCTACAGTGTTAGTTTACTTTGTGTTCTGCTTTACCTTAAGATAAATTGAGTTGCAGGATCAACAGCTGGAGGGGTGTCCGAACACAATTCCCTTTTTACACAAGTTCCGTTTTGTTTAGTTGAAAAATTACATTTTTTTTTACCTGAAAAATGTATAAGGAATATGTACACCATATGGTGTACATATAGCCAAGTCAATATATTAATATGTGTATGCATTAATATATTGACTTGCTATCGTTTCCCCTTTCTCACATGAAACATTTAACAAAAAATCAAAGAGACATTTAAGACAAATATATATATATATATATATAGAGGATTCACTATTTCATTAGAAAACTCTTGATTAAGCGCAACTCATAAACCGATTTATTCAAAAAGGCAATAATATTTTATGAGGATTTACGTAAGACTGCTCCAATAAGCCACACACACCGGGGATCTTACTACAGGTTTACCTTATTTCAGCCAAGCAACTTAAACAACAATGTTCTCACCCTGTGGAGATGATTCGTCGCCGAATCTGTCTATAATGGAAGTTTGATCATAGACGTGGTTGAGCCAATCGATGGCATTATCTACTTCCTCTTCATTGTAGGTGTTCACTGATCCGTAAAGGAGTGTTAGGCCAAAAATTATTGATATAAGCCTGGAAAAACAAAAAAGAGTTTGGGAGGATTATTTATATAATTAATTAAATAAATTATTAATAATCGATCTACAACCTGAGATTGAAACCACTTAACAGTAGACGTCGTCCTACTTAGGTCGGTTAGTTGCAAAAATGGATTAGAATCTATTATAAATTCTAGCTAAAAGTTTAAGTCAAATTCTAGTGAACTTGTTTAAGAATAAAGAAACTCTTGTACAACTTTACTTCGAGCACAGCGCAGCGACATAATATTTACATTCATCAATAAAAATAAGATACCGATTGATAGATAAACAACTATAATAATAAATCTCAGACTATTTTCATTCAAAGTGTATTGATTTTAAAACAAATTCAATCAAGTATCTACAAGTATCTGATACAGCTCCGACCCACTACAAAAAAAAAAGTGCAGACCACATCGTGCTTAATTAATTTACGTAATATTATAAACAATCTGTACATACACTTATCATATCGACAAACGTACAACATTAAACAAATTAAGTACTAAAAGTTATAATAAATTATTACGAGTTGTTATTAAATATTCATATAAGATCTCACCTCATCACTGCAAACGAGTTGCTCCCGCCGAGGAGAAAAAACTACTGAGCAACACTGACAAAACAAGTTGTTTGATAGCGATTCAAAAACTCTACACGATTGAGGAAAATATATTGTCTGTATGTAATTAAAATAAAGTTCTGTGCGTCTGAGGGTCACGATTGGTGCATTAATAATATTAAGTCTCACCATTTACGACGCTTCGAAGTAGCAGTACAAAATACTTTGAATTCATCATGGACTTGTATTATCTTGGTTGGTAAAGGAAAATGTATGGGGAAACAATTTGTTTATAATTGTACGTCATGTTACCAATTATTGCCTTTATTTCTGCGTGACACGTCGGATATCTATGAGTCGACATGACACTAAGTAATGGGTTATGTCAAAGGTGAAGAGGTGAAGATGGGACAAGTGAATGTTATACGATTACGATTATCATACTTATAATAAAATTAAATATTTTTTATCTCGCACGGCGGATCGGTCCTTGTCTTTGAACCACATCTATTCTTTATTGTAAAAAAACTCAACTGAGTATGTATGTATAGTATGAAACAGATGGTGTGTATTGTATGACAACAACAGACGTCGTAAGAATATGTACTTACAACTACATAATCAAACTAGGGGCGCCAACAAACCCTCAATTTCGGCTCGCTGCGCTCGCGTAATCTCGGGCGTTTGCATATTGAGCGAAGCGAGCCCAGTGTATTCACTCATCGTTTCCCATTGACTTCAATGGGTAATCAGTTTTTTGACAGGACATTAAAAAAAAAAAAAAATTTTTGACTTTTTTCAAAAAATTTTTTTTAAAAACCATCACCTAATGTGTGTCTTTTTGTTTGCAAAGTTTCATAATTTTCCGTCAAGTAGTTTTTGAGCCAATTCGTGACAAAGAATGCAAAAAGTCTCCAGTAAAACGCTCCGCTCACTTCGTTCGCTTCGCTCAATAAAAGTTATTAAATAAATGTTATTGGTTTTATAATTTGTCTTCAGTAACAACAGTAAAGTTCATAAAATTTAAGAAATCTTCATACTGACCATCCTTCGACACGTTCAACAGGTTATTGTAATAATTCTCGTCCTCCGCCATTGTCATCAGAAAAATTGTATCATTGAAATCACCGCCGGATAAAATTGAAAACAATACTAGGGGCGCCAACAAACCCTCAATTTCGACTTGCTGCGCTCGCGAAATCTCGGGAGCCGTTTGCATATTGAGCGAAGCGAGCCCAGTGTATTGACTCATCGTTTCCCATTGACTTCAATGGGATATAATTTTTCTGACATAACATTAAAAAAAAAATTTTTTTTTGAGGACATTTTTCAAAATTTTTTTTTAAAAACCATCACCTAATGTGTGTCTTTTTGATTGCAAAGTTTCATAATTTTCCGTCAAGTAGTTTTCGAGCCAATTCGTGACAAAGAGTGTAAAAAGTCTCCAGTAAAACGCTCCGCTCACTTCGTTCGCTTCGCTCAATAAATATTTTTAATTGTAAATGATTTTTTAGGTGGTAGAGCCTAGCTGTAGTTATCTGACTGCAGCTCGTATTGGGCTGGCTCGACCGGGGAAGGACCACCCTCTCACAGAAGACCGACGTGTAGTAACCAAATTCATTTGGTTATGTTCCGTCGGTGAGTGAGAGAATCCGGAAGCCCAAACCCCCCCCCCCCCCGCCAAACATGAACGCGATGCATAAAAGAAAAATACCCCAGGAGGGTACCGGCTTTGATGAAGCCGGGGACCCCCTCCCCGAGCAAAATCGGGGGAATGATCCTCGGATTTTGCTCGGGCTGCCCGTCGTATCTGGGGCGGGCAAAGTATCGCACTTAGTGTTTCCTGAGGGCAAACGACGGCAAACAGCGGCACCCCGTTCCACTCTAGATGTTGACTTTTGTAACATCCGGGGGTTTCATTCGAACCTAAACGCCGTCCACTACCACCTTGAGACGGCGCAGCCGGCCTTGTTGTTTTTGACGGAGACGCAGATATCTCAACCTAGCGACACAGCGTACCTATCATACCCCGGGTATAAACTAGAACATCATTTTATACCACACGCCGGGGTATCTGTGTTCGTAAGGGAGGATATCTGCTACCGTCGCCTTCAGATTTTTGAAGGTCGGGACCTGTCCGTGCTCTGGCTGCGCGTGGACATGGACGATCACGTCAGATTCTACGCGTGCCTCTACAGGTCCCATAGTGGTAATGCACAAACAGATCAACTGTTGGGCCACGTTCAAGCGAAGATTGACGACCTGCTATCTCAGACTCCCTCCGCCGAAGTCGTAGTCCTCGGGGACTTTAACGCGCACAATACCGAATGGTTAGGGTCACGTGCAACCGACTACGCGGGGAGATCTGTGTTTAACTTTGCTCTGGCAAATGGTCTGTCCCAGCTGGTACAGACGCACACTCGTCTACCGGATGTGGACAGCCACACGCCCTCTTTGTTGGATCTTCTGCTGACTACACATCCAGAAAAGTACCAGGTCGCTGTCGAGGCTCCTTTAGGGTCCTCTGATCACTGTCTGGTACGGAGTGTAGTGCCCATTCAACGTCCAGCTCGCACAAGACCTGCGACTCGACGCGTTTGGCACTACAAGTCAGCGGATTGGGATGGAATGCGGTCTTTTTTTGCATCCTACCCATGGGGGCTGATTTGTTTCCCTTCCAACGATCCTAGTGACTGCGCTGCGGCTGTAGCTGATGTGATACTTCAGGGCATGGAACTTTTTGTACCAAGCTCTGTGGTACCACTTGGTGGCAGATCGCGGCCTTGGTTTGATGCGTCTGTCAGGGCTGCATCAGCTGGCAAACGGCAGGCTTATCAAGCTTGGGCCAATGCGTTAGTCACTAAGGATCCGAACTCTAGAGTTCTGAAGAGGAAATACAACCGTGCCTCCAGATTCTTCAAACGGCAAATCGCTAGAGCAAAGTTCAAGCATGTCGTCAAAATTGGGGATCAGCTGGCAAAGTACCCGCCTGGCACGCGCAAATTCTGGGCGCTTTCAAAGGCCAGTCTGGGCAACTTTAGCCAGCCGTCCCTACCGCCGTTGCACATGGGGAATGACTCTCTGGCCCACACGGCAAAAGAGAAAGCCGATCTCTTGGGCACTCTTTTCGCCTCCAACTCGACTTTGGACGACCACGGGAAGACACCGCCTATCATCCCGCGGTGTCAGAGCTCAATGCCGGAAATAGTTCTTCGGCAAAAAACTATCAGGCAGACTCTATTTTCCTTGGACGTTCATAAGTCGAGTGGGCCGGATGGCATTTCTCCACTGGTGCTACGAACGTGTGCCCCTGAGTTGACTCCAGTGCTAACGCGTCTATTTCGGCACTCCTACCTTAAAGGCGTAGTCCCGGTCTCATGGAAGTGTGCCCTTGTCCATCCGATCCCTAAAAAAGGTGATCGCTCGGACCCAGCTAACTACAGACCTATCGCCATTACCTCCCTTCTCTCCAAAATAATGGAGATCATCATAAACCGACAGGTCCTAACGTACCTCGAGGATCACCAGTTGATCAATGACCGGCAGTATGGCTTTCGCCATGGTCGATCAGCTGGTGATCTTCTGTTATACCTCACTCACCGTTGGGCAACGGTTATTGAAAGCAAGGGAGAGGGTCTGGCAGTTAGTCTGGATATGGCAAAAGCCTTCGATCGTGTATGGCACAAGGGGCTTCTTTCGAAGCTACCTTCCTATGGGCTTCCCGAGAGTTTATGCAAGTGGATCACCAGCTTCCTCACTGGGCGGAGCATACAGGTCGTTCTCGACGGTTTTTGCTCGGACCCCAAGCCCGTGAACGCTGGTGTACCCCAAGGCTGCGTGCTATCCCCAACTCTGTTTCTCCTGCAAATCAATGATATGTTGGATATTTCCAACATACATTGTTATGCGGATGACAGCACTGGGGATGCGGTATATTCCGGTCGTGCAGGTCTCTCTTGGGAAAACGTCGATGAGAGCCGAAAGAAACTTATGTCTTCAATAGAGACTTCCCTGGGGATGATCTCTGAGTGGGGTGAACTGAACCACGTTCAGTTCAATCCCGACAAGACACAGGTTTGCGCGTTTACCACTAAAAAAACCCCATTTGTCGTATCACCGCTCTTCGAGAGCACTCCTCTTATTGCCTCGCCAAGTATCAGAATACTTGGTCTCGACATTTCGAGCGACTGTCAGTTTCGTGGTCATCTGGAGAGCAAGGCCAAGTTGGCCTCGACGAAATTGGGAGTGATCAATAGAGCGAGGCAGTATTTCAAACCTGGCCAAAGACTTGCGCTCTACAAGGCGCAGGTCCGGCCACACATGGAGTACTGTTCTCATCTCTGGTCCGGATCACCCCAATATCAGCTTCTACCATTTGACCGCGTACAACGGAGAGCCGTTCGGATTGTCGGGGACCCGGTGCTCTGCGAACGGCTGGACTCTTTGGCATTGCGTAGAGACGTGGCTGCTTTGTGCGTCTTCTACCGCATTTACAACGGGGAGTGTTCCGAAGAACTATTCGATCTGATGCCTACCGCCGAATTTCACCACCGCACAGCTCGCCATCGCCTCCTTTACCATCCATACCACCTGGATGCGTGGCGATCTTCAACTGTGCGGTTTTCAAGGACTTTCTTCCCACGTACCACTCAAATGTGGAACGAACTTCCTTCGGCGGTATTTCCAGATCGATACGACATGGGTACCTTCAAAAAAGGCATATATTCCTTTCTCCAAGGCCGGCAACGCTCTTGTGTATCCTCGGATGTTGCAAGAGTTCATGGGCGGCGGTGATCACATATTAACGGTGACCCGCACGCTCGTTTGCCCTCCTATAACATAAAAAAAAAAAAAAAAAAAAAAAAATGACCGTAGATCATGTGTGGGTTAAATTTTTTTATTAAAGGTTAAGATATTTTCATATCTCGTCGTCGTTATCAAAATATAATGTAACTTTCTTCTGAATTGACGAGTTTGGGATTCGCTTCAATATCAGGCAAAACAAAAAAAGGTTGAATATTCTTTGTTCTGGTCTGGTAGTTTACAATAAACGTGAGGACAAAATCTGCGGAGTTTAAAATAAATCCTAGGATATGTAAGCCGTCACTGAGAGTTTTGCGTGGTCGGCAATTTCAAGATACTATCATACCTTGACAGTTTTTGCCAGCTTGTGTGCAAGTGCTATATAACAATTATCTCTCGGAAATAGTATTTTAAAAGAAATATTCAACAAACGCGCGTTGTAATATATATTACATGAATTGGGATTAAGTCGTAGATCCTACTTGTAGCCTAACAAAAACAAAAGAAAAAGGAACTGACTGAATGTGTTGTCTAGACTAGTATCACTAACACAGTGAAATAACTAACAAAGTAATACATTTACATTTTTTATACAATCTTCAATTAGCCGAACGAAGGATGTCTACTCGTCCGAGATAGTGTTATGTGTGTCATTTTTTACTGAGCCTATCATACTCATGATGCAGGGATGATAAGCCACAAACTTTACAACAGCATTAATATTATAAAGTCCCGAGAAGAATTAGAGCTAGAGTGCAGACCAGGCGTGAATTTAAATGGCAAAATAAATGTAAAAAAATATAATGATGGTATTTTAAAATATGGGAAGTTGTAAAGATTTATCTAAATTTGGTATAAAAGTTTCGTAAGTGATATTTTTTAAAATTTTGAGGATATTTGTGTTAACTTCGTGTCTCGAGAAGGTGTATCATAAAGTTTTCTTCAGTAAATAAGAGATATGCAAGACAGTTTTCCTCCTCTTTGCCTTCGTTATTTTACTTTTCTTGCTTCTCTGTCTCTCAAGAGAGGTAAGGCAGCGGTAGTTCCCTTACCTTTTCAGATATCCAAAACATTTGGATTTCAAGAGTAGTATAAATATTGATTTCTTCTTATTCGTGAGAGAACTTCAAAAATAAATCTAACGATTGACAACTTAAAACTTTTATTACAAAAATGTGAAAATAGTATGTTGTAATACTATTTTCACATTGTTTTTTCTAAGAAACTGAAATTTTGTATTATTTTGTTACTCTTAAATTAACAAAGCTAAATTATTTTCACTAAACATATATATATTTTTTATTATGAACAAATTATGAATACGAGTATATGTCAGGAGTGTAGCCCTCACTCGCGATGGTGGTATCGAGCCAGGATTTTAAGTGCGGTAAATTAACATAAACGCTGGGTGAGTCTATTTTCCCGCAGCCGATTCCATACGCTACCATACCAAAAACCGCGAACCGAGTGCTCTCGCCCAGTGACTGCAACAATGGTGAATGATGCAACAAAAAAGTGTATTATATTTTTGTATCTTACAGTTTACGAACAGTAATAGCAAACCTGCACAGGACATACGAGCGGGGAACCTCCATCTCTAAGACATGTGTCAACGCCAGCCTGTCCCCCCCCGCACGTCAGTGAATTATGCAACACGAAGAATGGCCCTAGGCGGGTCTTGCGTAGGAGTGCTTCGCAGTTTGGTTTGCTCACCAGCGGGACTCGAACCTGAGTTAGTGAATAATATTGTAAATGACTTGTAATATGGAATAGAAGCTGTATCTTCATTGTATGCTTACTTTCTTTAAAATCACAGCATATTTATGCTTCTCCTGAAACTCCTTGCCCCAACCCATGCTGTAGCACTCTGTGCCGGGTGGCGGCAAGCTGATGCCAACACAAGCTAATCCAATATTTGGTGACTGTGTTAGATCGAATGGACTTTTAAGGAACAGCAACCCAATATCATTATATAATGACGCTGCATCAGATAACAAGGTTACGTTCATGTATTTAAATAATAATTTCAATTTGATACGGTCGATTAGCAACAGATTTTATGTCATGCTTATGAAAAGCAAAAATTCTTACGTCTGAAATATTGAGGGTGCATTATTATTTTTTCGACATCTCTCTCTTGATGTGCAAATAATTCGTAAGTCGTCTGCGTGTCCCATTCGCCGGCGCGACATTTAAGCTTAACAAATAGCTTTAGTTTAATAAATCTATTTACATTTTTCAAAGTTTACATATTTCATGGAGTTTCAATAAATATGTGGCGTTCAACAAACATCTAGACAGATAGACAAGAACTTGTAAAGACTTTGCTTCAGATTTTAAAACGTATAACAGTTAAAATATATTATATGTGAAGATAAATAATTACGTCTTTAGCAGAAATTTCTTTAACTTTATGCGCTACTGTGAGTACGACGCCAGGCTGTATGAGCGATCCACCTCCCAGATAGTCTTTCTTGGACCATACTGTTGATTCTGACAGCTTTCTATACAAAAGAAGAGTATATCTACCCATTGAAGGAATTGCAAAAAAAATTACTTACATTAATTAGACTTTATTTTAATAAGCACTCCTCAAATTCAACTCTGCCTCATTTCACTACACTGTCTAAACCTACCTCATTAATGCTATCATCCAAGGAAAGTCACCATAATTCGCGTAAGGACCATTATCAGCTATTTCGGCACCTTTTGGTTGAAAAATATTTAATGCTTTATTGTTCCAACCGCATTCATTAGTTTTTCCTACAAAACATATAATTAAATGAATTAATTATTGTTCTTATTTTACTACAGCATACCTCTATGTAATTGTAGTCATAATTTTTTTATTGAACGGCTTCCGAAGAGTATTTATTATCTCCATCTTTATATATATTATAAAGTTTGAAATCGAGCTACGTACCACCGAAAGACCCCTTATTAAGAAATTTTACAGAATCGGATTGAGTTTTATTTGATGACGTGTCTCCTACTTGACTGACCACTTTATCCAAGATGCAGCATACTTGAAGATAATGCGTACAAGGGGCTATTTCAGACCTGTTTTAAACAAGTTCAAACCTTAGGTGTTGAAGAAAAGTTAAGAGTACAGTAATTATTGGTATATCTATTTTTTATAAGAATAAACAGTTACTTATCATCATAATCGTTCATTCATTTAGTCAGTCAGTTCATCGCGATCATTTCGCTTGCATAGAAATAAATATAACCGTAAATTATTTAAAAAAAATAGCTGTTAAATACACCGTAAATATCAATAATTACGGTAGTTTAAGTAACAATATTTAAGTTTAAGATTTCGATAAAAATAATAATTTCTTACCTAAAATCAATAATACTACTCCCGTCTTCTATAATAGTGCGGTAGTCGGGGTCACATTGGTAGTACGGCACGCACTGGCCCGTCTTATTGTCACTCGTAACACATTCTTCATTTTCCCCTTAGTAATTCACTTCATTAATATATTATAAAACTACAGAATAGATAGAAATAGTAAGAAATGTATTATTCCATTCCATGAATCAGACACCTAATAAAGCGAGCAGTCCTTATGTCAGATAATAGTATAATTTTTTTAAGAAATATTGTTGGTTCATTATCGCTACATGACGCAGACCAAACACCATTTAAAAAATGTTAGTCTAGTCGTCCCGTTATTGTTCCGGCCAACATGTATTTTAATTTTAAACATATCTGTAACTATCATTGAAAGACATAAAAACTGATTTAGGTAACAAAACCAAACTTCTATCTTATTATAATTTGGTGTGGTTTTGGCCTGTGTCTAAATAAACATATTGGATATTATTTATTTCGTATAATTCTCTCAATTTCCCGAGCGAACATCAACGGTTTGAGTGATTTAGGATATACTGAATCTAATTAAGTGATAACATACGACTTGTGACTTGAAATGTGTAAATGTAGACGAAATCGCTGGTAACAATTATTATACGATAAATGAAGCTGTTTATTGAAAATAGAAAATTATTCACGAAATTCTTGTTAAAAAGAAATCCTTGTCATTGTTTTCTGCCTGTATTGGGGCCACTGCTCTTCCTTATATTTGTAAATTATCTAAATAATATTTTTAACCTTACCAGGATTAAACCACTAAATAATATCGTCAGAAAGTACAAATAAATAATAAATAACACTAAATTTAACCAAAAATAGGAAAATGTCTAAACTAAGGTCAGTAGGTAATTAATGAAACTTTGTTAATTACAATTCCCCTATTACATCAGTCTGTTAACTGGAGTTATGAGTATAGTGCAATACTTAGGTATAACGTATTCACAGTCTCGATGTTATTGAATGTAAATTAAATACCGACTCCACGTCAAATTATGTTTTAGAATGAGTAGCTTTTAAAGAGAAATCGACTTTGGATATGAATTGGAATACACATCAAAAAGAGATCTAATACTTTTAAAAACAATAAACAGTAGAGTAGAGTAGAGAAGAGTAGAGTAGAGTAATGAGAAGAATGAGCATAATTAAAATATTTGCTTGGATGTTACCGGTATTTACTTCAGCCGTAAAAATATATTTAAATCTGGTTTTAGGTTGATTTCGCGACCTGCTACTGACCTGTTGCTGACGAGTTACGATCTTTGAACTTGTTGTTTCTATTGTTCAATGATACCGATAATATCATATTAAGCCATTCAGTCGCATCTAACTCCTGTGATTCGTTGTTCTCTGTAACAAATGATTCATTATGATATTATATCTTTTAGAAAATACGTCTTTGTTGTTGTACTTTTGTTCCATCGCATATCATTAATTATTTAATTGCGATGTTCATTAATTCTTTATCATCTTTGCCATATTATTAACTATATATATTCTATTGCTTAAAACATTCATATCAACTTTCTTTTTTTAAATCCACTCAAAACCTGGTCTCGTACAACAGAGTCGGATTTCGTGTTACGAGCTTTATAGATTCGAAGCTTTCTTAGTTACTGTGGAAACTTGAATGGGCATCGTCAATGATTATTCTGTATATTTTATGAAATAAATATATTTTTCTAACTTACCTACATATATATCAATTGGGTCTAAATTGAAATCATCTTCATTTTCCTGCGTAATGTTAACTATTTCTGGGCTTGTTACTACGGTTGGTATTACCGTTGCGATTTCATCGTCGTTTTGGCAAAGGGCTTGAATATTATATAATAACACTATAATAACACATCTACAACAAATAAAAATATACATGCGTTACCTAAAAAAAGAAACCGTGCTGGTTTTGGTTAAATTGAAGTAACAGAAGAGATTTGTTTATTGACTTAAGTAATATTGCGATAAAAATAAAATAAATGGAATATAATATATATTTTCTATAGCAAATGTAATCGTTTGTTGAATGTCCGTTCAATCTTGTGTCTTGTGTGTGAAGGTCAGTAGGGTTACTGTGATAGCGATTGCATTAATTTGAAGTCGCAGAATGATTGTGTATATAATTCAATATTTTAAATTAGTTAAGAAATTATTACAGCGAATCCCTCTACAACAACGTTTATGATACAACAGCAATGTTAATAGAATCTGTTTACCGATGTGTCACGAACTATTAAACTGTTTCAAGAATCTTTAACGATGTCATAGTTTGATATTTCTAATAAATTTTAATCCCACTTATAAAGTCAACAAATCTCTAACAGTAATTATTATTATTATTATTAAAATGAAACAAATTATATTTGGATGTACCACTGACGCTTACCTTTGGAGCATGATAGAAATATCTCAAAATAATGGAAACAAGAGCCGCGATCGCTTCCAAGTCGAGAGACTCACTAAGAATTGAGGACGAGTATTTGAAAATGACGCGATTGGTCAGACAGCTTGATATCAACCTGATTTACTAGATTTAAATATCGCTTCGCTCCCGACGAGCGTCATTGGACGTACTTTGATAGAAATATTGAAAACAACAATAAGGAAAAACATCGTTATTCATCATATAATTATCTTGTTTACCGCCAGATGTATTACCAATTTAGAATCCTATAGCATTATCCTAAATTATAACATTATGATATTGACTTAAGCATCGCGACCATTTAACTTAAAATTATATTTTACCAGAAATCGTAACAAATCCTTTTGATAATAATTAAAGAGTTGTCCGTACCGGCTTTGGTGATTCACGTTTTGACCTACACTGTACTCTGTACGGTAATAAGTTTTAGTTTTATTAGTACGCTCCGAGACTTCGAAGCGAGCGCAGTGCTTCTAGAGTTTATCACTAACATGTTCTACAGGTAAGCGTGGGATTAAACCGAGTTTCTGTTTTCATCTGTGCAGTTATATTGGGTCTTGATTGTAATTGTGGTTAAAGCGTTGTGAGACGTTCAAATTCGTAATACTGTGAGGTATTCACTGGTGACCACTTCAAGAAATTATTAGCAGATCATAAAAAACCTATTGTTTCATCATTGCATGTGAATCTGTATGTTTATTCATTAAGTACTTTAATTCTTATATTCCTTATGGAGGTTTTATAAATCAAATTCGTGGGTTTTCACCACGAACATATGTGACGTGTGTATGTTTTTTATTTACATAATATAGACTCGACACGTGACAAGTTGTTGAGGATAAACACATAAAAAATAAATATTGCCAAAAAATATGTTGTAAGTTCTTTTAATGAATGCTGGGTACATACTACATTCAATTAAATTTATAAGGATAATTACTCCGTGACTAAAAATATCGCCTAGACGACTTAATGTCGTTACATGCAGATGAACCGGATTGCAGCGTACGCTAGACTCGGTGATCATTTTAATATTTTTATTAATATATATAAAAATCCCATGTTCGTTTGCGCTAATCTTTGAAACCATTGAAAGGATTTCGAAAAAATATTATAGATATCTATTGTTTGGTCCGACTTAAAAGATAGGATAGTTTTTATCTTTTTTTTTATTGCGAATTTTGTTTTTTTTTACACAAAAACTTTCCAATTTTCCAATCAGTAATAATGCAATTTTAATTGATGTAAATTAGTGTATGAAGCAGACGGAGTCGTCGGCAACATCTGGTCGTATACGAAATATATTTCTTCAACTATATTATTTGACAGCAAAACTTTGTAACTAACTAACATAATAATAATCAACAGTTAGATCATATCCAACTCTATATTTTCAATTATAAAAAAAAACCATTCCAATCAATTTATATATCTGTGATCATATAACGAGAAATACGCCGAATACACCTATTTATATATCTAGTTCTGTGGTTTGAAAAATTGATTTGTACAATTCTTAATGTTTTATAAATGTCCACAGATAAATAAAAATGAATAAATAAAAAAAATATATTTGATGTTTTTGAAACTTTTTATAAAATAATATAACTAATAATAGTACTAATACTGGAGTATCAATCAAAGTGTGATTTAAATTTCGTAGATAATAACGTAGGTATTGGAAGATTGATCCTAATTTTGATCAATTCCTAAAATTAATATTCTATTCCAGATGTATTATAATAGTTGTAATAACGACCAATCAAGTTTTAACTCAAAGCGATGATGAAATAACTGCAGAATGGCTCATAAACAAAGCCAACAACAACACGAAACAAGACACAGAAGACAATTTTAATTTAGATCAAAGCGTGGATCCACAGACCTTAAGTGAGAATATACTTCAACTGTTACTGTCATTTAGTGAAATTAGTCCAACTCAGTAGTAGATATTTATGATAATTTCAATATAGTGAAATCATATTTTTTTACCGTGAAAATTTATTTTAGACAAAATAACAGAAGAAAGAATAGAAATAAAAAATGACACACACAACACAAACGATGATTTTTTTAGTTTGGATCCGAATTTGGCGGCTTTGAGTAAGTATGTTTTTGTGTTATCATATATAAGAATAGAATATCAATGTTAGTTTTAGTTTATTTTAATTGTAATTTTCCCTGTGCTAAACTGTATTTTCCTGATGGTCTACTAGTATAATTAAAAATCTATATATTTCAATATAAATTTTCATCTCTAGTTTTATGTTCTTGAATCGAATCGCAGTTAATGTCCTATTCCAGTTGATGGTCTAACTGTTTTTTAAATTATACATAAATCAATCTAACACTTTTCACTGTAATGAAGGACAAATACCAATATTTTCGAAAAATATGTACATTATATTTGTGTAGCTGTTTATATAATGAAAACAATTAAATAAATTTTATTTTATTCCCCCCAGATCTCGGCACACCTCCCACTGAGGCGCCCATTGACTTGCTTATCAATAAAAAGGTGGTTTCAAATGAAGCAACGAATACAACCGAAAAAATAAATTTGAATCCCTCATCGTCAGGTAAAAGTATAAAAAACAAAGAGAGCTCATTTGAATAGAAATCTAAAGTCTATCTTAACTTTATTAACATAATGATGATAAAGGCGTCAGATTGGACGAACTTAAATATTTTAAAATTAAAGACGTTTCTTACTTAAAAGTGATGGTTGAAAAGAATGAATGACGATACTGCTAAGTGGTGATGGAATTAAAAAATAATGTAGAATGTTTGAAAGCGATGTTGTATAATTTATATTTTTTGATTACTTTACAGAGGCAAATCAAGAATGTCTTACCGACGACAACCAGCGCGGAGTGTGCGTGTTGTACTTCCAATGTGATCCCGACTATCACACTGTTATAGACGACGGCACCTCCCTCATTGATCTCAGGTAGAATATTATACTCTGATTAGTATTTATGTTTAACTGCAATCTATTTCATGTTAATTATAAATATTATTAACAAAAATATTAACAAAAATTAAAATCCGTTCCGGAGGTGCGACGGTACAGATACTTATTTCCAAACTACAAAATCTCTCTTTTGAGGCTGAGGCTAAAAATAGTTAGCTGCAATATATATTTTTATTAAAAAAATAGGTCCAAAGAACGAGGCTGTCCACATTACCTACTGGCGTGTTGTCTTACAAGCAAAGTGATCAAGACTACGGATAGTGAAAAGCTAGACGTTAAGCCGGCGGCGGAAATACAACCAGACTCACACGGATCGGACAAGATAGACTCTAATGCCGGCAAGTGTGGTTGGAGTAACCCAGCTTTACATATTTTCCAAACAACAAGCAAAGAAATCGATGACAATAGAATTTACGCAAACTATGGTGATTTTCCGTGGATGATAGCTTTAATGAAGTAAGTAAACACTTTTCCAAAAGACAGGGTAGGTCTGCGATTGGTGCCATTACGATCATATTTACTAAAGAAATAATAAAGGACACAATTGAAAGTGAGTCGTATCATTTAAAAAATTATTATAAATGCTATATTTGCAGACTTATTTTATTTTGACGATAAAGCCATTTTGAAGTATCTTAACTCCATATTGTTATTTCGTAACATCTATAAGATATGCGAAAAGATAAAAAATCGATAGCGTTTTTAATGATTCTTCTGAATGCATGATTACAAAATTTGTGAAAATAACATTTTTATTTCAACCTTATAATTTCTTTCTCCTTCTCTTCTCCCTTCTTCTAGTAATGTTAGTGCAAATTTATTTTTCATAGAAATAGAAATACAACAGACGAGTGGTCGAGTAACGACTACTTGGGAGGTGGATCGCTCATACACCCCGCCGTCGTTCTCACGGCAGCCCATAAAGTTGACCAATTTGCAGCTAGAGAAGTAATCAATTTATTCAATAACTACCTAAATAATATGCCACCACAGACAGGTCATTTTATTAACTATAGGTAAAATAAATACACGTATTATCCCATGAAGCTGTCGTGATAAGCATTATGTATGTTAACTGAGACAAGCCATCGTTACATTAAATGTCATTAATATCCAGCGAGTAGTTATTTCGTGGCGAGTGAACAAACAAACAAACAAACGAAACGATAGATGGGAATAAAATATATAAGATATTAGTTTAAGGTCTCACAACGTAATATTAATTTTTCAAAAAACAATACAATATCCACACTCGGTTCCGTTATTGTAACGGCGAAGACACATCAAATGTCTATAAAATGTGACCTGTTAACTGTTACCAATGTTTTATCTTCTTTGTTATTAACGGGAAACCCATTCTGTGACTCATCACCAAAAGATACAAATATATGTATATCTGTTTGGAAATTCCAATTTATTATTTCTATATGTATATGTATACGTACAGTACATATTAATTGTAGTAGTATTCGAAGACACAAGAAATTTAAATATGTAATTTAGAAATACTAATTAGTTTGTATTTTGCACATTAAAATATAGTCAACTAGACTATGCAGAAGGCTGATATACACCTTTATATTATGTTCAACTGCTTGGCTCGGCATTGAAACAACCATAATTATTAGTGCTGCAAATCATTTCCACTTTAGATCTTTTTATGAACAGATATTATTATTATTATTATAGTATTTAAGATTTTCATAAGTGTGAATTTATTTGCAGATTTTATATTTATATTATAATGTACATCATCTGAGATTGTTGTCTTTTGAAAACAGCAACTGTTGAGTTTCTGGCCGGCTCTTCTCAACAGAGCAGCATTCCGAGCCGGTGGTGGCTTACTTACGGACTGACTACACTGACCTTTTTTTGTATTGTGTTAATTGACCTTTCAAGAGTGCGTGTGAATGCCTACTTGAATAAAGATATTTAGAATTTAGAATTTTTAGAATTTTTAAAGATATTTTTTATGGATTTACTGCCTGTAACATTTTTGTTTTATCAAGAAGTCTTTGCAGTAATCGTGTTTACGGAATAATAAAATTAATTATCTACGAGTCAATGATCTGGTTGGGACAGCGACGAAGCGCTCTAAAAATTATTATAAATTAACTAGGATAAGTAAGCGTTTAATGTACATCAAAAAGTAATAATTGTTCATATTATGTTATTTTTTATTCTTAGATTAAGTGTCGCGCCGGCGAGTGGGATACACAAACGACTTTTGAATTATTCGGACATCAAGAGAGGGATGTCAAGAGAATAATTATTCACCCAGATTTCTTTAAGAGTAAGATTTATTTTTTGAAAAATGACTAATAAAAATAAAACTAGATTTATTAAATAAATTAAAATATACCATTTATAAATAAAATAATATTTTTTGAAATCTTACAGCGTCGGTATTCAATGATATAGCACTTCTATTACTGAAAACTGAATTTGAATTGAGCAATTCACCCAATATTGGAGTGGCGTGTGTGGGCACTAGCCTGCCCCCTCCCGGCACCGAGTGCTTCAGCATGGGCTGGGGCAAGGAGTTCAAGGACAAGAATAAATATGCTGTGATTTTGAAGAAAGTAAGTTGAAGTATGAAAACTCAATACATAACGAACGAACTTCCAGAGGTCTCGAGGACTTGACTTGCCCGTGTTGGATACTTTTTAACTTTATATTTATTTAAAATAAAATTACCTCACTTGCTCAGGTGCGACTTCCGTTGGTGGAAGCAGAGACTTGCCAAAATCTTTTACGTAAAACTCGTTTGGGGCCCTACTTTAAGCTCCATAAGTCGCTGACATGTGCGGGCGGCGAGGACGGCGTGGACACGTGTCGGGGGGACGGAGGCTCCTCGCTCGTATGTCCCGTACAGGTATTATTGCATTTTTAGTACAACCCTTTTACTTCATAAGAATAACGTAGCGGAGTTTAATTGACATTAGAAATTATATTAGCGTTCCGACACTTAGAATGATCAACTTTGCTCGTGTTTGAACTCTTTGCTTCTAAATAATCCAACTATATAAGGTTTGACTCACTATCGTGTACATCTTTTACGATGTACACGATAAATATCTTGTAAATTAATATTTAACTCCCTAAAGTGACGTATGTTTCCTTTACTCTTGCAGACGCTGGGGGAGAGTACTCGCTTTGCGGTATTCGGGATGGTCGCTTATGGCATCGGCTGCGGGGCAATGAATACGCCCAGTGTATATGTCAACGTGCCTCATCTGAAGCCGTGGCTCGATGCGACAATGGCTGCAGAAGGATACACATCAAAATCATATAGAAATTAGAAATAATGTATGTATTAAAAATATTATTATTAAATAGTTTTTTTTTGTACGATTGGTTCATTATTAATTAGGTTATCTACATTATACATGTTGATAGCCTGATCTGCGACCGCTGGAGGACGGCTCGTTGACGACTAGACATCGAAACAATTAGATTTGTTTCGTTCGTCGTCATGAGAACAAAATTTATAAAAAAAAATAATTGTTTAACAATTTTACTGTCTGTAACATAATCAAAAGGAATATTATAACATGAAAATATGCTTATCATATATGCTTATAAAATATATCAAGTAGGCAAATATCAATAATGCCAATTTGTTTCTTACCATACAATCATATCATATATTTATGCCATAGATAATAGAATCTACAAATTAAATCTAATAAAATCTTCCATAATCTTTTAAATATGGTAGTGAAAATTCACCGCGACCTCTGTAATATATTCTAATCAAGAAATTCTAAATTAAAACCCCACTTTTATGTCATAGTAACATCCGATTGACATCGACAAATTTCGCGTTTCGAAAAAAAAAATCATTCATTTAAAGTTATATAATACGATCAATAAATGTTTCCTAAACAGTTTTCTCATGAAGATAGATATATACCTTTTTCTTAAAATAAATTGCAAGGCCAAAAACATATTGATTTTAGAAAGTTGGAATCTCTCCAACACCCTTTCATGAAAATAACACAATGCAAGACTAAAAAACAACGTTTTCTGTCATCCTGGACTTTATAACCTCTCCAATTTAGTTTTTATGTAACCAGTGAGACCCTGTAAATCAAATATCCAATTTAATATTTGGGACTTAATTTATTATTACATAAATTTTAATGAATAAAATAATTAATGTCAGCTAGACTCTGCGGTGGGTCACTTGAGGTCAACAACTCAAATACTTATGTGCAATAATAATATGTCCTTAATATTATGAAATTAAATTCCTAAGCGCCACTGACAATGGACAAGTGAATACATATACACAGCCTCCTTGTTTGTCAGTACAAGAAGACTGCAGTCAAACACTTGTTCTTCAAATATATTAATTTATAATGTAGAGCAATTTTATATAAAGTGGTACTCAGCAGATAGCTTCTTAATATTTATCGAGAAGCAGGCATTTAAAGAAGGCCCCCAGCAGCTATTCAAATAATTTCAAATCATAGTACCTTATGGAGGAAAGAGGCCTCATAAGCAATACTATAGCCTATGTCGACTCCAATTGTTGAAACAGGACAAATACTGAAATTATAACGTAAAGCATTAAAGAAAGTTATGAAAACTAAACAAAACCTAATTTATAGTCAAAATTCAAAGCACTTACTATATGTTCCTTTAAACTGTCCGGGAAATGCCGGCAATACGAAGTATGGTTAATCCACAATATTCAATTAACTGTGCAATAACACATAAGTACAATTAAAAAGTTAAACGCCTTATAAACGTACCGAATGTCTTTGGAAAAAAATAAGCATTATTAATTGACAACATTTTAATATAATCTAAATATATCAATATCAGGCAGGCAGCATCTAAACTTCTGAAATGAATGTCAGCTAAATCTAAATAGTACACAGCAGTATATTATCAATTTATATAATTTATGAAAAAAGATTAACACTGAATCTAAATAATAAAATAGTATGATATTGCGAGGAGTCCAAAACATCCTAAAGCTGGCAACATCTAATATCTATAATAGTACTTATAGTAATAGTCTTTTGAATTATCTGATAACAAATCAGTAATCAACCTAATCAAGACAAATATCGTATAAAACTAGAATGTGTGACTTTATTAAATTACTATAGAATTACATTAGCTTATTCCCTCCCGCTTCGCTGTGCACACTATTAATTTGGATGTGACCTTAGGTTGCTATTATAATCTTTGTTATATTATCCGTTGCCATCGTAACCGTTGCTATAGTAACCAACCAACCACCAACAACCAACAACCCAACGTTAAGTGTGTATAGCTCCTAGGCTTAAAACTTGGCGAAATTCAAAAAGTTGAAATCCGTTGGGATAGAAATTCCGTGAAATCCGTTCTCAGTGGACGTCTACGTCACAAAAGAAGTAACAATGTAAAATTTTAAGTTAAACGGACAGATAGTTTCTTAGATTTCGTGATGAGTCAGTGAGTGGTTAATCACTTATATTATATTTATATAAATATATGTATATGGATAAATGATTCCTTACTTCACATTTTAGTCACTATATGTCATACTGACATAACAGTGACGTGATCATCATTTATATGGACATAATAAAGCTCTAGTGTAAGGATTTATATTGTAGTTTAACCCTTTCTGCTGGTAGTGTAATTTAATAGAAAAATAGTAAAAAAAATCTTTTTCTAATCAGAGATTTCCTAATTAAATGTATAAAATAATTATACATTTAATGATTAACGAGTTAAATTGAATTTATTTGCGTAATTTCATTTAAGTTATAGTAATTTGAAAGATTTTAAATATTAAGATACCTAAAATAGCGTAGGTAAGTGTGAGGGGTTAAATGAAACAAAAAGTTATTTAGAAATGTTGTAATAACTTTTAGTTTTTAAATCACAGTCAAGATAATATCACACATAATGCCATTCTGGCAAATTGAAAACAAGTATATCTTATAATATTTTTAAAATTAAGAAAAACAAATAATCTTATAATTTAAAGTCTTACAGTTAAGAACATATCTTAAAAAATACAATACAAATAAACAAAAATATACTTTACTGGCGATACAAATAAAAAAATCTTCTAATCTTACCCTTCATTAAAGTACTTAGTCTTATGTTTTCAGTCATAAATTTACGTGGAGCATTTATGTCATCAAATGCAGGCAAGTGGTCGTAGCCATCGACCAACCAACCAACCAACCAAACGGAAGGATTTTTCCACCCAAAGGATTGTTTGCTGGCTTATATCGACTTAATGTTTTGGACATCCACAAATAGGGATGATTCAAGCCGGTCTCAGTCAGGAGTACTAATAAGTTTTTCAGCTATTTCAAATCTGAATGTCAGTAGATCCTGAATGCGGTGTCTTGGAATTCCTTTAGCTAAGGAATCGCATCTGTTTAGTCACCAAGTGCTTACTACAGTAAACGCTTGGCGACTATACAGATGGCTTGGCTAGCTGTAGCTAAGTCAATAAAATAAAGTATAACGTTTAAAGTCCATTTACGTGTTTTCATAAATGTTCTATAGTATTCCATAGACTGATCTAAAACATCTACACCCGCCATAAATGTATTATAGGACGTCACTATCTTTGGAGCATTAACATCAAAATAAAATGTTTGGTTCTCGTCGTACCGTTTTTCACTTTCTATTGCCATTTCACTAGTACAGTTTAAAGCTGTAAGTACAGCTTTACTGTCCTTCCATTTTACCAAAACTATGTCTTTAGATACTCTTTGGTCAATGTCCCCTTCTTCATCTTTTTGTCGTCTTGAAGGTTTAGTTTTTGACGTTGGGGAATACGATTGGCCATGATTGTACCGGTTCCACGATATCCGAGTAGCATTAGTTCCTTCAACAAAGCGATGGTTGTAAAAATATGTATAAAAAAAGACAGCTTCCACGAGGTACACTCTGGACAAGACGTAGCACAACTGCAGGTTCGAGTCCGAGTCCAAGGTGTAAAAGTGCGGGATTTTGGCCGTAGTATATTTTGAAATCAACCATGAGCCCTTTACTAGTGGTGACAACAAAATTTGTAAAACCTACTGGGCGAGGCTTGTTTTTAACTAAGGTGGCACTTTCTCGTGTAGGTGAATCATTGTTCATCTACTGAATATCTTCCTGGTGGTTTTAATTTTTTTTTGCAGCCATTTTGGATCGCATTAATTACTGGTTGCACTTTCCAGAGAGGATTAACTGTGCCTTGAATGGGTGAAGAATCGGTTTCCATAACGTGTAAATTATTTCGCAACGTCATAAGTCGGCCTCTTGTTATTACAGAAGCAATCATTTCAATCTTAATTTTTTGTCTCCAATACATTGCGATTTTAAGATAAGATAAAATTCTCGTCATAAGATGAATACCATATAGTATTTTCATTTCTTGTTTAGTTGTTTTTAATATTATATATCGCCAGTTTTTCTCATGTGATATATATTTGTACATATTGACATGTGTTAAAAAAATCGGCATTGTAATAATCTTGGAAGTAATCAATAGGTGATCTAATTACAACTAGTTCTGGGTGGCCAGAGCAATGGTGTGGTCTATCGATAAAATTATTCTTTTTCCAAATACGTGGGCTTTGAATATCTTTCACTTTGATGTCACCTTTTTTTCAGTCGATGGTCCTCCCTCATTGGTATCTTGAACATCAATAGTACTGCCCTTTCTTTTTTTTGCCTCTCTTGCGTCGTGGAGTCGAGCCAGCTACAAAAGGTTCTTCGTTCGCTACAAAATCTTCATTTTCAAGCTGCGACGCGAAAAATTCGTCATCGGCATAATCTATATCTAAGTCCGAACAGTTTCCTTCCTGTAGCAAACTCAGCACGAGTTCTTCATTCAATGGTAATCCTAAAATAAATCAAAATATTAAAAAAAAAACACATAAAATTAGACCAACTCACTTTTGTGCGTTGGTACAATTTCGACCTCGAGTTTACGATCGTGCTATATGTACTTTGCCAAGATATAATTCCATAATCAGATTCATTTTACAAAATATATTTTTAATATTTGATTTATTAAATTTTGATTAATGTATAAACGTATGAAGAATAATATAAAATGCATACAATTGGATAAATATAGATAAAACTTAAGATACGTTGTCCAGGAGTTAATAAACACAGCTATCTTGTCGGCCGTGCGGGCTGACAAGATGACAAGATGGGTGACGACTACTACAATTTGTCGAGAATACGAGTTCCTATTGGTTGCTTGACAAACTCACTATGATGTGATTTCGGTTTTGTGCTTAGAAATAAATTGCGCGGATTTAGAATTTTTGGAAAATGTGACACACGATCATGTGACTCAGGTTCGAAAGGGTTAACCAATACCTAAATTCAGACACGTTTGCATAGCCAAATATGACCGCCATATAGCCAACTGAACACTAGGATTTTAAAGTTTAAGGTTAATATAACATGTCAACTATAGCAATCATACCGTAGGGCCAACAATAATTGCTTCATATTTTGTGGCTTTGACTTTAATAACTTATGATTCATTCCATCTTAAGATCAAGGTTTTCCTCGATCTTTATGAAATTTTTTCACAGAGCACCGGGTTCCCGACAATCCGAACGGCTCTCCGTTGTACGCGGTCAAATGGTAAAAGCTGATATTGGGGTGAGCTGGACCAGAGATGAGAGCCTCTGATGATGCGATCAGAGATGTATGGTCAGACCTGCACCTTATAGAGCGCAAGTCTTTGTCCAGGTTTGAAATACTGCCTCACTGTGTTGATCACTCATTTCATCGAGGCCAACTTGGCCTTGCTCTCCAGATGGCTAGGAAACTGACAATCGCTCGAAATATCGAGACCCAATATTCTGATACTTGGTAAGGCAATGAGAGGGGTGCTCTCGAAGAGCGGTGATACAAATGGGGTTTTCTTAGTGGTAAACGCGCAAACTTGTGTCTTTAGGGTATTGAACTGAACGTGGTTCCATTCATCATCACAAGAAGAGCACAAGTTTCTTTCCGCACTCGTCGACGTTTTCCCGAGAGAGACCTGCACGGCCGGAATATACTGCATCCCTAGTGCTGTCATCCGCATACCAATGTATGTTGAGAATATCCAACATATCATTAATGTGAAGGAGGAACAGAGTCCAAACACGCATCCTTGGAGTTTTTAGGGAGCGGATGGACAAGGGCACGCTTTCATGAGACCCGGACTACGTTTTTAAGGTAGGAGTACCGAAATAGACGCGTTAGCACTGGTGTCAAATCAAAGGCACATGTTCGTAGCACAATTGGAAAAAATACCATCTGGCCCACTCGAATTATGAACTTCCGAAGAAAAGAGGAATTTTCGGATGATTTTTTGTTTTTGTAAAAGTTTCCTAATGTGACTTTGGAAAGCGCCCAGAACTTGCGCGTGCCAGGAGGTACCTTGCCAGCTGATCCCCAATTTTGACGACATGCTTGCTCTAGCAATTTGCCATTTGAAGTATCTGAAGGCACGATTATTTTTTTCTTTTCAGAACTCTAGACTTTGGATTTTTAGTAACTAACATATTGCTTGATAAGCCTGCCGTTTGCCACCTGCCGCAGTCCTGACAGACGCATCAAACCAAGGTTGCGAACTGCTACCAAGTGGTACCGCAGAGTATAGTACGAATAATTCCATCCCCTGTAGTATCACATCGGCTACAGCCGCAGCGCAGTCACTGGGATCATTGGAAGGGAAACATGGGTAAGACGCAAAAAAGGACCGCATTCCATCCCAATCCGCTGACTTAAGTAGTGCCAAACGCGACGGGTCGCAAGTCTTGTGCGAGCCGGACGTTCAATGGGCACTACACTAGTACCAGATAGTGATCAGAGGACCCTAAGAGAGCCTCGACAGTGACCTGGTACTTTTCTGGATGTGTTCACGTCATGTGTGTGTCCACGTTCGGTAGACGAGTCTGCTTCTTTACCAGCTGGGACAGACCATTTGCCAAAAGTCCACATTTAGAGTGGGGCTGGGTGCCGATGCATTGACTCGTCGTTTGCCCTCAGTAAACATTAAAGGCGATACTTAGCCCGCCCCAGATATAACGGGTAGCCCGAGCAAAATCCGAGAATCGCCTCCCCAATTATGCTCGGGGAGGGGTTCCCCGGCTTCGTCAAAGCCGGTACCCTCCTGGGGTATATTTTTTGAGTCCTCACTTTTATGTTTGGGGGGGGGGGGGGGGTTGGGCTTCTTCCGGATTCTCTCACTCACTGACGAAACATAACTAAATGAATTTGGTTACTACACGTCTGTTTTCTGTGAGAGAGTGGTTCTTCCCCGCTCAGCCAGCCCAATACGAGCTACGGTCAAATAACTATAGCTAGGCCCTACCACCTAAGAATGATTTTTAAGTAATCTATTTTTATATTAAAGTTTTATGTAAAGATAATATAATAAAAATATATATTTTTTTTACTTTACTTTACAATTATGATACTAACAAATACTGAATCATTTCATATCATTAACTGAATGTCCCTTGCAAACTCAGAGACATATTTTAAGTTCCTTACGGATAATTTTGTGTGCATGTTTTGCAATTAGAATTGTTGAAGATTTTATGTAATGTTGTTATAGGCAGTTAATAAAAAATATGAAAAAAAAAAAAATCTTATGCACTGCAATTGGGTTTCTGACAATGTGGCACGTTGTTCCACGGAGTACAATGGTAGATATCATCCTAATACTGGGGCGATCTGGATCAGAAATGAGAACAGCGTTCCCGATGTGGCTAGCCTGCGCCATGTGTTATACGAGTACAAGAAACCTTATATGTTTCAAATGTAACTAATTCCAGAAATTCTTCAATTCAAGAAATTCTGTTAAGTCGCTTAATAAAAATCTACTTTTAGGAAGTAGGAGAAAAATATTATAATTCTTAATATTAAAATTTTATGTCATTTTCTATATGAAGTATATACGAGTATAAGTAACTAATTACTAAATTGTCGTAATATATTTAGAAGAAGTAAGAATTCAAACAAAATGTTTTTTAATTCATAACATTTATTATAAAACAAACAACGTTCTTGGTATTAAATAAAACAATACAATATATGATCAATAAATTAATTAAATTATACAAGTGAATGTTTTAACGATGAGGGAAACATATAATGAAATATATTTAATGAAAATGTTGCAATAAGCTACTTTCTAACAGTTCCGAATTTGTTGCAAAATTCTAAGCAGTTATAACGTTTTAAAGTTATGACTATTTGAAATAAAACAGTTCGGACTTTGACTCTAAATGATAGAAATTATATTATTCTATACAATCGGTAAGTTTATAACTGATGGGTTAGATGTTATCTATATTATTATATATTATTATTATATTATTAAATAATAAAATATCAAACATTATTAAAAATCAAAAAATTATTTAACTACAATAGGTTTTTTACTGGTTTTTTTAAAGGTCGAACAGTATTTTTCAATAAAAGTTTAATGTAACGCTTTTCTGTAACTAACGAAGATGAAGTCGCGGGCAACAGTAAGTAAAAATAGCTAAAAATAAATAAATATTCTCTTAAAATAGTTATTGAATTAACTTCATTAAATCGATCATTATTCCATCGGCAGCAGCAGTGAATGTGGCTCGCGGGTCCAGCTTATTTTCTTCGGCTAGTTTCTGGTGAATTTTGTATTCTGACAAGATCATAGCAAGAACAACTTTGACGTGCAACTGACCAACTTTGACACCTGCAAGGACAATTTAATCTAAATTTATAAGAGTTACAGGCATATATACACATATTTAAATATCTGTGTATATATATAAAAATCTCGTGTCAGAATGTCTAACTTAATGGTAAGAGAATCTCGATAATCATAAAGTTATATCAACTTTGGGGTTTCAGATGTCTTGCAAACGTGTAAGGGGACCATTTGAGAGTAAATGGTTAGTGCGTTGATGGCAAACCAAATACGCTATTGTCGCTGTTACATGTTATATTAATTTTTCGATATTATATTCACTTAAAGGGTTTATTTCAAAGGTATTTTATATTATTATTATTATTTGTGAATTATTTACACAATCGAAACACACTATGCGAATGTCATATTTCTAAGCAGTTGGCACTGCTGCCAATGATGATTTGCCATAAACTTAGATACGTTTTACAACAAATTTAAAATTACAATGAAGCTTTGCTTACCGACACACGCTCTGGGTCCAACTCCAAAGGGCATGTACGCGTCCTTTAACATTCCATCACCATTAAAACGTTCCGGATTATAAACTTCAGGCTCGTCAAAGTATTGTGGATCTCCGTGCACTCCATAAAGTGAAATGTAAACGGGTGTTCCTTTTTCAATTATGATGTCTGTGTCTGGGATCTAAAACATCAAAGTTAATAATTAATATAGACCTAATTAAATTACTTTTATATTACTATCTGGGAAGATAATTACTTTGTAATCTTGTTGAGTATAACGATCAATTGTAGACACCGGTGGATGCAGTCGGACGCCTTCTGCTACACACTGGTCCAAGTACTTCATTTCGTTAAAGGCCTGTAAAGTCCATCCATGTTTGTCAATAGCTTGTTTAATATCCGCTCTGGCGCGTTCCTGACACTCTGGATGTTTGGCCAACTCCATGAGAGTGAATGTTGCAACTGTTGAACTTGATTCAAAACCAGAAAAGAATGTTCCCGATTGATACATTAAATTGTCCCCTTCCAATTCTGCACAAAGAAGAAAAATATGTTAAATTACAATATATGTGAGTAAAGTACAAATTACCTTTAAAAGAAGAAAAATATCTTATCTTTAAAAGAAGAACTAATCGAGTGTTATTTTAGGTAATAATATTTTCGTTAATTATTTTTTTTTATTCTGAAGACCTTTATTTATATGCTTTTAGTAGATTGTGCTAATTGTTTGTTTTCTTATTAAATTTATTATAACTTACTAAAACGAGAATCTTGCTTTCCATTCTTCAGCTGGACAATTGAGTCAATGAAATCTCCTCTTTTTTCACCACTCTTCCCTCGGGCTTCAACGGCATTCCAAAATATCTTCTTGATGAATGAGGAATCGAAGAGCATCGGAGATCCAATTACATCGACGAGCTCCGGCATGAAGAACACCGTGACCAATGCAACCATGCGTTTGAATGAGTGGAAGAAATCCATAACTAAATAAAATAATCTAATGTTAGTAATCAATACATATTTAATAAGAAAATACTTTTAAAACTTTATAACATTGTAAATTACTAACGATTTTTGGCGTATTCAGAGTTGGGATTCTCGAACGTATTTGTCTTCGTTCCAAGAGCGATATTAGCTATAAGATCCGATGTATATTTGTAATTGACGTCCTGGGCGTCTATCTTTTGTGTTTTATTATTGTCACTGTTATTTTTCAAATATTCCATCATGGGTTGTCCGGTTTCCATCATTAGCGGCAGCATTTGCTTCAATTTACTCCGTGTAAGGGTTGCACTAATTTTGCCTCTTAAATATTTCCATGCAGGATTTTTCACTCCAAATAGATTAACCATTCCTATGCTATCTTTTTGTTTTGTTCCAGCGAAATGACGATTTGGAAAAACGTCGAAATCACGTATCATTATTTGTTTTATTATTTCCGGATCTTTCAAGAGTAAACAGGGTTTATGAAATATGTAAAAACCAACAAAAGGTGCCTTTGCCGGTGATTTTTTATAAATTTCTCCCAAATGAAACCCTGGCGCGGTACGAAATAGAATTCCATTCTTAAAGTCTCCAAATATTTTACTTGAATTACTAAATTGTGGAACCCCTTTTCGTTTCCAATAGTTCAATTTATGGACGCAGTAGAAATAAATTAATGTTATAGGTATTAGAACGTAGAGAAGTTTTAAAAAAACTTCGGGTAATACGTCCATGTCTGTAAAAGTAAAAAAAAATTGGTTAAAAATAGCAACAAACATACTATTTCGATTCTTCATAGTACTCTTATTAAAACAACCTTTCTTTGTATATAAATCCTAGCCATATTTTGGATTCTACTAAGTTGAGTTGAGTTTTTCATAGGATTATTACTTTACATATTAACTGAACGTATTTATTATTACAGATAGCTGATACTAAAGTTTCCATATATAGCTTCGTAATCATAGTTGTGCTTTTCCTGTTAAATCAATTGACCTGGTACGAGGTGACTTGAGAGGAATCTGGACTAGCTGGTGGGTGCGTCTCGAATAATTTTATATAAATTTGAAAATTTTAAACATTTTAAAATGTGAAACTCTTATTTCTTGAATTTTAACCGAAAACATTTTAATGAAATGAAAAAGGGATAATTATTAAGAGATATTAGAGTTACTTCATGCAAAATAAAACCTGTTAATTCCATTTATAATCAGAGGTTTTCAAAATCCGCGTCGTAAGATGTATTTAAAATAAAAATGTAAATTTAACTAACTGTTTTTTTAAGATTTCCCGAAAAACGTTATCAAGATTATTATCTTTATAAGAAAAATCAGCAAATTTGAAAATCAAACATACATACAAATACATTTGAAATGCCAAAATAAGATGACTACTAAGGAGTAGTAGTAGGTGTAGTAATGACTTAACGGACAAACCACAGAGTCGTGGACACTGATGCATTCCTATTAAATTTGCTATTGTAATAAAATAGAATTTTAATTAACAAAATGGTTGGAGATCATCGCGCATCTAATGATGAAAAAAATGTTAATTTGACACATCTGTAGATAAAAGCAAACAACTTACTCCTTATTATATTTTCAATCATAATATATTTCAATATTTTTATTAAGTTTATTTTCTTACAGAATATTATATTAAAGAAAAAAAGACAATTAAAATCAACGAGAAGAGAAAGATTATCTCCTAAAGTTTTAAATAAAGTAGATAATAATTGATTGTATTTGTTTACAAACTTGGGATAAAGTAAACTAATAAATATAAAAACATCAAAAGATTTATTCATTCCAAATAATTTAAAATATATAGAAGTTTCAACTATTATTTTTTTTTATAAAGACGTGTATTGAAAGCAATAAGAAATAATAAAAAAAATAACTGGATGATTACTTCAGAATAGTAAGCTCTTAAGGATATCTCTTTGCAATGCTAGAAAGCGGATAAATCATAATTTTCGAAAAAGAAAATCATAATGGACCAGACGAATACACATAACCAAGGATTCACTTGATGTCCAAATGAGAAGCCTTAAGCTATTGCGATCAGGAAGCACAGATTTTGAATAGGATTTCTAAATTTCTATTACATTTTGACTAATTGGTACTTTCATACTATTTTACGGTCACAATTTTTACAGTTTTAATGGATGGATTGGTTCAAAAGTAAAAAAAAAAAAAATATGTGGGACATGTAATTTTAAGAAGACTATAGTATTTTCAATACGATTCTTAATTTCAAAGGTGATAAATAAACTTCATTGATGATAACTACCGTTATATTGCAGGACTATATTATAACCTTCTCAGGGTGATAATGTTCTTGCAAATGCAGGACTACCCGCAAAAAAAATACTCACCGAACAAATTGTAGACTGATGAAATATAACTCATCTTGTGTCCAATGTCCGAACAATACTATGAAGTATGTGTTGCACGGCCCGCTTTTAAAGGGGAGTCTAGATATGGATATTAGTAGAGATAAGTCCTATACGTCATATACTAAGCTTTTCCTGCGTCTTCATTCTCGTCGTTTAGAATATTTTATTTGACTTTGTATGTAGTCAAATATTCTAATGAAGATAAATGTGTTAACTTAATTTATTGGTTATTAGTCGTTTTAATTGTTTCTCTAAAAAAAAAATAAGTAAAAAAAAACTTTAGATATGCAGGGCAAATATACTAAGTTTTTTTTAACCCACCAAGTAAAAAGAGGGATATTGTACGTTGAGCGAGTGTCTTACAAATTGATGAAGGGATCGTTTTTAATTTTTTGTTACATTGAGAGTAATCTTGCTCTCATTAGAAATAAATCTGTTGATGAAGGTCGCTTAAATATTTAAGTTCAATTTTGTATACATAATATATATTAATTTTTAATATATATACATAATATATTAAAAATTAATAACAATACTTATAGCATTTTTACACGAAGATAATATAATTTTCTTGAGTGCTTTCTTAGATAATACCTATCATTATTATCATTCGTATATTGTTTTTATCTTTTAATAAGGAAAAATTTTAATAATATTTTAATTCTTAATTTATTATTTCTCGAATTAAGGTTTTTCTTTTAATCATAAAAAAAATTTGGAAAGTATTTTTAGGGATTTTTATTAGTACTTTTATTAGATTTATTATAATACGATAATATTATGATAATGCGAATGGTATTAACTTTAACATAGGTTCGAAGGATAGCTCAATATTAGTGAGTATGACGTATCGAAAATTAACAATGTAAGAAATGACCGCGTAAGTGTTTGCTTGGAAGCTACCCTGGTTATAGGAAAATGTAGTATCCTTTGTCGTGATCTTTGAATGAGTATAACAGAAGAGTTCAAACAAAGTAGACGATTTGGGTGATATTATATAAAAATCAAGTTTCCATTGAAATTACGTATGATAGAAGAGCGTGGAAGAAATTGACATTTGGCAGATCCCAAGTAACTAATATATAATAAGGACAAGAACAAAATGAAGATGATATATTACAATAATCGTCTTATTGAGGACGTGATGTTTAATGTGAAGACTATCTATATTTACATTTGGAAAGTAACAAGTAGTGTGATATCAGATACCAAAAAAATGTTTATGACCGTCAGGTCTATTTGACAAATTTTTACAAAATCTGTAATTATATAGTTAGGTTTCAAAGTAAATAAAAATATTTTAATAATAAGTACTAATAAATAATTCGGTTAGAATATTCTAATTATAGGTGCAGAAAACTATTAGTGAATTCTACGAAATATGAAAGGGTTATATTATTCGTGTGTTGGTTAACAAATAAGTTATTTTTATAGACTCTTTCTAAACCGATTTAATGGAAGTTGACCGAAAGCCTCAGCAGACTCTGAGCAGGTGCTAAACTGAAGATAGAAGTTTTATTACTGAAGCTTTCGTTTTTATAGAAATAAAGTAGGTATCCGTGGATTCATATTACAACATAATACAATGACTGTAGATATTAGAACTGTTGTCGGGTTTTTTCTGTTATTTAGATGTTAATATTGATATCTTATCGATATTAATACGATTAACATCAAAATAAATTATCAACATTAGGTCATTATCATTTGATGACATCTATCGACGCACATTATCAATATAAATATTCTTTACCTGCATGGAGTGCTCTGGTAATCAGAATAATTACAGGAATTCCCTAAATATGGGAATAAAAATCATATAATTTCCATTATGTGATAGATTATTTGGTGAATAGTTTTATCTTACTTTACGTATACACGTAGAGTTTATGTATGATTTCTCTAGTAATTATATATTATGATGATGATTGGTTTCATATTTGCAAATAAGTGTAATTTATACAAAAAATTGCTAACAACCTTAACCCTCGAATAAAAGAACAAACAAAAAAAAAAACAAAAAGGTTGTGAAAGTACGTTGAATGCATGCGATGGCATCTCTTGTTTGTGTATGGTCGTCGGTTATATGTAAATAAGGTGTTTATTTACTTATTTATATATTTTCCACTTTGAATACATACCAGTGAACACTGGTGTACGTCAAATGAAAGTGACAGGTTGATCTAATTTGGTAATGTACGTATCTAAAGAAGCCGTTCTGTAAAGACACTCTCCAACTTAAAATAAGGCTACGAGAATTCCAAATGCGCCCTCTAAGAATAACTAGACAACAAACTCAGCCGGTTTTTTAAAATTGTGATTACTGTTCATAAGCGTCAATATATTTACTGTGCAATCTACGAACAACTAGAACCATCGCAATCAATTCCATAAGCGGACCTAATGATAGTTAATAATAAGAACCAGTAAAGATTCAAATGCCCAGGGTAGTTCCCGAACGAACTTTGACGATATGATAATGTTAATAAAAAAACAATTGATTTTTAAGTAAAATGATTATTGTTTATTGAATAAAAGAAAATGTTAAATACATGTTTATTTATAATTACTAAAAATGTCAAAAGTTCAATCACTTCATTGTTAAGGAGCAAGTTAAAAATTTTACTTTTCACATTATTAAGTGTAAACCCTATGCATTTAGTTTTGTTAGCATTTAAGACTAAATTATTAATTTCGAACCAATGAAGGACTCGTGACAAAGTACTATTTACTTCGTCATAATTAATCCTATCACGCTCAACTTTCAAAATAAGCGAGGTGTCATCAGCAAAGAGTACACACAGACCCTCAACAAAAAAGGGCAAGTCATTAATATAATAATATATACTTATTCAAATACAAATAAATTAGGCTTACAAAAGAGTTGTCTCCAAAATTATGTAATTTTAATTCTACTGACGTACCGCACGCTTCCAAACTAGGTTTTATATCGTTTGTTACAAAAGGCTGAGTGATCAATTCTTGTTTCTATGGTCATAATACCTCGTTCGACAGGGTCGATCGTGTTAGGTAGATTCCCGTCGGTCGGATCGACAAAGTTAAACTAGCCAGCAGTATTCTACTGATCATTACGAGTCTTATGACGGGTCACTCTGCATATATTGGGTGAGCGGGGAACCACCCCCCACCCCTATCTCCTAAACAGGAGTTCGCATCAAAAAATTTTTCGGACAAAAAGGTTTCCTCTTTTAATTTTTTAAGATTTTTCCGACACTAAAATTTTGCCTTCTTCTGTGTTTTTTTTCGGTTTTTAACTTTCAACCCCCCCTCCCCTCCATCCCCCCGACCGATTTCCCCCGTTCAAGAACTTAACCTTCATTTTGTCCTTAAGAATGTGTATACCAAGTTTAAAAATCCTCCGTCAATATTTGCGACCTGTAGCGTGCCCCTAAGGTTTGCACTTTTACCCCCCCTCCCAGCCCCCCCTTTCACTTTTTCCAAAAAAAACGAGATGCTACGTTTGTCCTACTAATTTAACCTATCGACCTGTGAAGTCAGATTTTGCCTACGATGAATTTGGACTGATGGATCATATATACATATATATATATATAGAGGGATATATATATTTTTTTTTTCGACGGATTCTCAATCTCCAGTTCATAAACGGCGTAGCGCCCCTACTCTGGGGTCTGGGTCCCGTCATCGCTTCGATTGCAATAGGTAGATTCATCTATGGAATCTACCTAAAATAGCGACTGTCTTAGTAACTATAGAATATACATATTTACTCAAGTGTTTATTTTTATGTAAATGTTAAAGGTATAGTAAGAATCCATCCTATATTTGGATGTTGAGTTGGCCTTTATTTCCTTATATATATACTTCGTAATTACTAAGAACTTTGTAGAAAATGTGTTTGTAATCTTATTAGATAACTCAATGTATTTTATTTCTAATGTTTTAAAAAATTACATCACAAATATTATTTATTGCAACCACATATTTTTCATAGAATAGCAAATCTTTTTTACATATTCAAATATACGTGTGCAAAAAATATATCATTTTCATTCGTTTCGGGTAAAGTAATATTCGTTTATAACCAACAGAGAATAAAGAGAGGTGTTCTGGGTTAAACTTCTGTATCTGTATGTCTATCTACTCTCATCCACCTTATGAACAGACAATTTATTTTGATATATATTTTTTTAGATGTGTTTTAATGGCGAGTTCTTAATTATAATTCGAGAAAATCTCATCAGTCGTTTGATTAGTTACTTCAGTGTCATCGATTTGACATCTGAAACCCTTTTCAGTGTTCAGTATGTGTGATTATATTTGAATCAATTAATAGTAAATTTATTTAAAAAACCGTATACATTCTTTAATGATAACATTTATTAAAACATAAACACTGGTATTAATATCTAAAAAACAACACATGATCAATAATTTAATAAACAATATAATGAGTGTTTTCGAGATTAGAGGAATTAATTAGTATTAGTAATAAATGTGAATGGTGATGGTGATTGGAAACAAAATAAAAATATATTATAGTTAATATATAATCTTTCAGATTAGATAAAATCTGTTTTATTGGATAATCATTAATTTTGATTATGAATGATAAGTTAATGATCGTCTTATCTGTAGTATCTGTAACATCAACAGTGTCATTTGAGGAAATCTGCACATTAAAGTGTTTTAGAAATTTCTATACAATTTTTTTTCAGTCTTCTTATCTTGAAATTATTGGATGGGTGATACCCTTTGTTACAGTTATAACCTATATCGTCATTTCACATGTAGGATACAATATATACATAAAAACTTATTTCTTTCGGCGATATATACCTATTTTCAAAATAGAATTTAATGCTTTTCAATGATTCTTTTTTTGCAGTTGACTCACATATATTTACAAAAAAGTTAATCATCATTTGTAATAGTTTTCACCGTAAAGAAAGATTGTCGACTTGATTTTAATATCCCTCCGTTGGGCCAACTCACCGCACCTTTACTATTTCTAATTTGTAAGAAAAAAGTTATCAACCATCTTATAATATCAAATCAATTTATTAATGTCAAACAAAAAGTATTAATAATTGTTGTTTGGCGGGATATTAAGGAATGTTTCTTCTATTTATTGGTTTAAACTTTCGTATCTCTTTAACATTTTGATTGATTGTGTATGTTTACAACACCCACACGGTATGATGATGGTAATGGTGTAAAGAGGCTATTTAGATAATAAGAAAGATTTTGCCAACGACTTCAGGATTTGACTAATACTGGTTAAGTGAAGTATCAAACGTGTTGCGCTTTATCTAATAATAGAGGGCAGTCACGAGTAACAGCTAGTTTCAAGATAAATAAATTTACTTGGGCTGGTTTCTGATAAATTTTATACCCTGATAAGATCATAAAAAGAAAGACTTTGACGTGCAACTCGCCATCACTCATAGACATTTAGATATATACCATCCTGGTCACCCGGATGAGACAAATCTTCAAAGACAAATCTTCACTTGAGGACAAATGTATTTTGCATTCTTATAAGATTCCGTATAATATAAATGTATCCGTATAATATAAATGTATGTAATGTATAAACAAGAATCGGTTGAGTTAATTGATATCTGACAGAAACTCACAACTCTCTTCTCGTATCCCTATTGTAACATCAAAGAGTTTACGCCAGAAACACAAATGTACGCTTATAAGGTGTCGAGCTTGTACGGTTTTGAAATGGTATAGATCCGTGGAAAATATTAAGACAATAAACATATTTAAATCTTCAGAAAATCACAGTTTTCTAACCCAACCGGGTTATAATCAATACTTGATTCAAGAGAAATTTAGTTGACGGAAGATAGCATGGCATTGTAGTACATAATTTCTCTGACATGCGAAGGAAGCAAATCAGAATATTTTTAATGCGAATCTGTGCAAGTAAGCGCACGCACACACTTAAACAACTATACTGTTATTGTAGTTATACCAAAGCAGAAAAAGATTACTATTACTCACCGGGAATTCAGAAGACGGGAAAAATATAATTTATCTTATCTCAGATGTTGTCCGAACAATAATAAAGAGAAGATTTTTCCGTACTTGCTTTTAAAGGGGAGACGAGATACAGGTGGTCATAGAGTTATGTGATATTATAGTAACCTTTTGTCCCCGTCTTCGTTCACGTCGCTTAAAATATTTTTGCGACTATTAAAATATATTGAAGTAATTGGTATACATCGATTCATTGTTTTTATCAATTTACTGTTTTTTATAGAGATTATACTATTTTTAAGTATTTTATTCAGTAATACTTGTCATTGTTATTATTCATTATCGATTTCATCCTAGATTTTTTTTTTATAATATTTGTTTTATATATTTAAGTTGCCGCTACATTTTTTGTAGTGTAGTAATGATATATTTTTATTCAACCAACCCACCATATCAAAACTCATCGTACCAACTCAATAAGGTGGAGACAAATCCTCATCATCTTCAATTGGATACAGGGAACTTGAAACTGACTACGAATGGTTACAGGCAAGATTTAATTGATTGATTCTTAATGAAATAAATTGTACGGGACGATCTAATTTAAAAAAAAAGCGTAGTTTGCTAACCAGTTTATTGGCGTCAAAATTAATCGGTTTGCAATATTTAGTTTTATTCATAATATAAGTTTTAATTTTGTATTTTTATAGCAGCTACGAATCCAAGAATAAAAACTCTGTAATATTTTCTTTGTTGCTTTCATAAACAATAAACAAGGAACTATGTTAATATGATCTACATGCAAAAATATCTATGTCTTGCAGCAGTTGACATTCTTATTCTCGAGTCTCAATAACTAAATAAGAAGGCGCAACAATTAAGTACTCTTAATATAATAACGAACTTTATGTCAGATTTTGTGTATGACTTTTATGGTACAATGCGGTGCAAGCTAACTTATCATAACAGTGAAGCTAAATACCACTGTTAATACTTTATAAAGCAAAAAACCCCATATTTTTATTATATCACACTACCTATTCCAGCCAAGCCACGAGGGTTTTACGATGACTAAGAAAATGTTTGGCACTTAAGCGATTTAAATGTTTTTTTTTATTTTTATGATACGTAAGAGACAATCACGGTTAATGACGTTTGTCGGTCTCGACAGCGAATAAACACCTCTTCTGAGCTTTGTTAATATTATTTTCGTAATATAAGCTGATTAAGAAAAAAAGAAAGACGCATAATCAACGTCACAACCTATAAAATTATGGTTTCTAAAAAAAAAATACCCGAAGTTTCTCAGGTTATCTACAAAAATAAAACTACCACCTTTTTGGAAAAAAGTCATACATTGGAATTGAAAATATTTTGTCAACAAAAAAAAAACATATTTCCTTATTCTGAAACGCACTGAAAGCAACAACAAGCTCCAACTGGTTTATAATTCAATTTCTGCAAAAGAATTCTTTTAACAAATTTATGCAATGTTTTAACAAATTTATGCAATGCAGACCAACAACTCATACCTTATTTCAAGTATAGAATATTAATAATAATCAACCGTAAGATCTAATTATCAGTAATATCTGTTTCCTTCCCCCCCCCCGGCTCCCCTTCAGTATCCATAAATTATTATGTTTATTATTATAATCGGCTGATTGTAATCGTTTTTCCCATTTGACGTCATCGCAGCTATTATCATAGGTTTAAGTTTAGCAAACAAACAATATTCGTAACGCATTATATAATGTATATTTGAATATATTGTTACCTTATTCGACTACTTAATCGACACGGAAACTCTTGCAGACGATGCTCTATCGGGAGCACCCCAAGGTGGTATTTTGTCACCTTTAGTAATTCGTCCGTTCAGTAAGTCTCATTATTTTTCTTTTTTATCAAATAAATTACACTTCTTTTTTATTCTGAATTAACACCAGATATCCATTCAGAAAGTAGTTCTCCATCATAGTTTGTAAGTTTTGATTTTCTCTTCTTGACTACTTATGCTACAACATTCTTAATTGAATTATTGAAATTTTCACTTACACTTTATAAATAAATTTGTGCCGTATTTAAAAATGGCAAATAACAGTTGTGGTATAACATGTTTCGCAATAATAAAATCATTCATTCCTCAGAAACAAACAAAAAAATTGTAAACTTTTATTATAGACACGAGATAGGGTTTTGCTTGCGATAATTAAATCTTATTACCACACTTCGCTCTACAACATGATATAGATGATGCTTCAAGAAATGAAACCCTATGTTGTTGTATGTTCAGCGTACTTTAAAATAATCGATTTATTTTAGCAACTCTTTATTATTTTCCTTTGATAAATTAATGACAAGTTTTAAAATATTAGTGGGATGACTCAAAGACCTTCAATACCGCTTACCGCTGAGGGTCAATGTATGTCGTTTAAACGTCAGCACACGTGAAAGATTGATCAATTGATAGATACAAAGCCGCTTCAAATTAATGGACTATCTATGCACGTTTTTTACCGATCTTATCATTTATCATATCTATACAAAATCTGGTAATTACAAAAATATACGTATGTCAAATAGCTCATTATTTTTATTAATGGTGACTTTTTCCTCCGCCGTTCCTTGGCACCCCTTCAACGTCCATGAGAGGTTATTATGGTAGATTAATTCAATATTCAAAATTTAGAATCATAATCTTTTCCGATGTGATTTAGTCACGACTACTACCACGTTTAAATGAAACCACTTTAGTAATATGTATATCAACTATCTCAAGAAAACTTTATATAATGTAAATTATAATATATTGTTAGAAGTCGCTCACTTCTTTCTTGACACGGAAATTCTTTAATACGAAATTCTACTCGTATCGTGACTATATCCGTTCTCATCATTTTTTTTTCTCGTTACCAAATGTATTTTCTTTTTACTTTATAAATAAATGAAAACACCGCCTACTGTTTTTTTTTTCTATTCTAAGTGAAATGAATTTAAATTTTTTGAAATACTTGAAACCAAAACCTTTACTTTTATTTCACACACAAAATTTGTAACGTGTTTATAGTATAGTAGACCAATCTATATAAAATTTGTGTACTATAAGATATGTGATGACGCAAATATTCTCACGCGAATTGAAGCCTCTTCAGGTGCTTCAGAACAGTTTCATGCGGCTCGCCACGGGAGCACCGTGGTATATGCGTAATATCGACTTGCACAGAGACTTAGATCTACCGACGATCGCACAGTATTTCAAGGGGCTCTCCAAAAGCTACTTTGACAATGCTGTGGGACACCCAAACCCGCTGGTGGTTAAGGCCACAGGATACACGGCCCGTAAGACTCCTAAAGTCAGAAAGAGAAGACCCAAGTCGGTACTTTTCGATCCGGACGACGCGATTACGTTAGGGAACGCTACGTAAAAGCGGCAAAGCGAACATAAATACTACACATACACAATCATACAGCGTCTTCGCCGGCGAAGACGAGGCCCCCATCCAAGCACGTTGCTCTGGCGTTCTGCCGTCGGAGGACGTTAGTGTCAAATCCTAACCCACATCCAACCCTCGTTGCCCACCTAACGGCGTTCTGAGCCGTGAGACGGTTAAAGAAATCATCCGGGATGAACTTCAAAGTACCCTCAAATTCTACTCAAATAAAATAGATGAATATGAGGTTAAGATAAAAGACTATGAAATGCACGTAAAACTAGTGGAAAATCAATGTAAAAATCTTAATAATATATATAATAATCTTAATCTAAAAAATGCGGTGCTTGAACAAAAGGTTAATAAACTGGAACAAGCACAGATGCACAATGATATTGAAATATGTGGTGTTGTTGAAAAGGATAACGAGGACGTTAAGCAAATAACGATGTCACTATGTCAGTCGCTTAACCAAAATATGGAAGACGTAGTAAGTGTCCTTAGAAAAAAGAAACCTAAACGACAGAGTAATGCTCAAGCGGAACGTTCTAAGTTAGATACACCGATTATAGTTAAACTACGCGAAGGTAGGAGGAACGATTGGATTAGAGCTGCAAAATCCACGAGTATTACTGGTGTAAAAATCGTCAAGTGATGGTTCGAAAATCTGAAGGTGATAATAAAATTTACTACGTAAACTCAGAAAACGATATTGAGAAAATTATCAAAGAATGTCATAAAAAATAAAAGTAAGAAAATTTGGTGATAAACAATTAATATTTATGTAATATAACTAGGATTTGAATGTTGTATTTCACAATTCACTCGAGTCGAAAAAATATTAGTGGAATATCTAAATCGTGTATCGATCACATCTTTATCCGCGACGTGCACGAGCGAGATAGCAGTCGCCACTCGATACAGTCAGCGGTCGTGCGCGATGCACTGGCCGACCACTACATAACCGGTCGGGCTTTGATAAGTTCGGAGTGTATGAATACGTCTAAATTTATAACTAAATTAGATAGAAAAAAAACACGAATCGAATTAAGTAAAATAAACTGGACTTCTCAATTGCTCAGCGAGGACCCAAATGCAATTATTGAGTTCATTATTAACAAAATTAATTTTATTTATAATTCATGTAAATATGAAACTGATATTACTACTAACACGAAACAAAAACATCGTTGGATTACGGAAAAAATGGTATATATGTGTAACAAAAAAATAGAACTTTTAAATATATATTTGAATGATTTAAGTAATAAAAATAATGAGCTAATATATAGAAAATACAGAAACAAAACTAACAGGAATATAGTTAAAACTGAAAATAAATCAATTAAACGAGAAATAACTGTAAACTTTAAGAATACAAAAAAAAACGTGGGAAATAATAAATAGGCTAACGGGAAGAATTGTGAATGCCATTGATGATATCTTAATTAACTCTTTTAAATTAAAAGCAAGAAAACTAGCATCAAAATTTTCGAATGATTTTAAAAATAACGTTGAAAACATTATAATTTCATGCGACGAACCATTTTTAGACGAGGCGCTTTATAAAAACACACCTAACATCTCCTAGCGCTTTAATAAGATAAATGAACGCTCTCACAAATAATAACTAATATTAAAGACAAAAAAAGGCCAGGTATGGATAATGTACAAGCACAGGATATTAAATTTCTATCACATCAGTTAACACCAATTTTAACGCATTTAATTAATTTATGTATTAGTAGATGTATATATCCAGATAAACTAAAAATTGGTCTTATCAGACCCATTCATAAGAAAGGTAGTTATACTAATACGAACAACTATAGACCGATAACAATCTTATCATGCTTGGACAAAATTATAGAAAAGTACTTTGGTCAATTGATTCAGAACTTTTTATCACATAATGGCATAATACACAACAAACAATTTGGATTTCAAAAACAAAGAAATACATCACAACTCTTAGCTTCATTTTCAGAAATTAATACTCATTTAAATGAAAAAAAACATGTACTTGTTCTTTTTATTGATTTTAGTAAAGCATTTGAAACTCTAAAACATGACACGTTATATAAAAAAATGCAGCAAAATGGTATACAGGGCCCCGCATTGGAGTTATTTAAAAATTATCATACCGATAGATATAATGCAGTATGCATAGCTAATGAATATAGTGAACTAATTCCAGCTACCCGAGGAACAGCTCAAGGATCAGTATTAGGCCCTATAGAGTACTTAATATATGTCAATGAAATGTGCAACATACTGCGATACGGTTCTGTGTATCAATTTGCTGACGATACATGCTTAATTACCGCACATCATAACATAGAATGGGCTAATAATATGATGCAAACAGATTTTAATAATCTGTGTAAGTGGGCGCATGATGTTAACCTTTATATAATATGGTATATTTAGCTACCCTTGCTTGAAAATGTACTGGGAATCCGGCATCAGCATTCCCTTGTTCTCTGAAAATATGACCCGGGATCGCTTTTTTGAACTACGTAATCATTTACACCTTATTGATAATATAATAATACCAGCTGGTTGCAAAGATGCATTTTACAAAGTTGGACAAATATTTGATGCTGTTAGGAATCGTGAAGGATAGTTACCGCTTGAAAAAGAACTTTGCGTTAATGAGCAGATAGTTCCTTTCACTGGAAAACATGTTGCCAAGCAGTATATAAAAGGTAAACCCTGTTCATGGGGCTCAAGATATTTTTTTTATGTGCTAAACATGGGGAGGCCTATGATTTTCTACTTTATCAAAGCTCTAGTCCAGAACTTGATAATAAAAAAATTTGATACTGTGCAGCTATTGTCCTTCATCTCACAAAGAGAATTGGAGAAAGCAAGAACTGTACTTTGATAACTACTTTTCGTCATATCATTTGTTACAAAATAATGAAACAAAAAGGCATAATGGCTGCATGCACAGCTCGTATCAATAGATTCGCCAAACCATCGCTACTAAGCGATAAAGAAATTAATAAAAAGCCTCGAGGATTTTCTCAAGAAGTAAGTATAATAGTTATGACAACGATGTAACTGTGGTCAAGTGGCTGGAAAATAAGATTACCCATCTTGCTTCTAATTTTGTTGATATTGGTGACTTAGTCAAAAGATGGTGTAAGAAATATAAGACATTTATTGACGTTGAATGCCCCGAAGTAGTCAGGAAATAAAATCACGCAATGGGAGGAGTTGACCTATTAGATCAACGCATGAGCTACAGGATCTTCATAAAATTAAAAAAATAGATTTTTCGCATGATATTTCATGTTTTTGATTTAGCTGTAGCGCAGGCATACCGAGAGTACCAAATTGACAATGAGTTACTAGGCATGCCAAAGATAAAACAACTCACGTTGCTTTACTTTTGTCGTCAGCTGGCTGAAAGTCTGGGGTTGAGGAATAAAATTATCACCGTAAAAATTATCATCATAAAAGAGGACGGCCCAGTGGCAGTAGCCCAATAACGCAAATTATTTCAAGAAGATCAGTAGAGGTTCGCCCTATAGCGCCCTATAGCGCCGACGGTAACTGCATACGCCCTCTACCATCGCCCTGGGCCATCCACCTTGCCTTGCTGGATCGGCAAATCCGCCAGGCCCTTTTGCACTATCTGCGTTGGGCTGCCATCTTCGCTGCCGTAACAGAATTTTGATAATTTGAATTTGAATACACTAAGTATTTGAATTTATTACAATTTAAATTAATTATTGCACAATAATTTTTTGTCAAATTTCTGAACTTTTCATCTCAATTAGTAGTATTATATTGCTGGAAAAGGAATTTACCTGATCAGACGTGGACACAACACCAAGCCAACTGAATGGCAGCGCACACATAACTCCCAGTCCTCGAGTTAGACTTTTTCAAAATTTTACGAGAAAGCACAAGAACTATTCAGCTTATTATTGCGAGAAAATATAAGTCTATAATATAGACATACTTGAACGGTGGAAAATCTTTTAGATGAGAGATGAGATGTATTTCCCTAAAGATAATGAACAGTATATGTTTTCTCTGTAAAAGTACGTGTTGTTTTTATAATATCTTTGCATTTATAAATTTTTCATATTCTTATTATACACGTCAGATAATAAATAGTATCATAAAACAATTAAAGAATTCCGAATAACTCTGCATATTATTAAAGAATCACATTACACTTTTGGAAAAGTATCAATTAATCTGTTATGTTACTCAACGAAATCAAGATAAGCTTACCGAAGCATTTCAATAAATAGATTTTTAATAAATAGATATGCAATAAGTCATTTTCCCGGAAGGGCAAAGTATCAAAACACTGTAATTTTCGGCACTAGCTATACTTATCTTGAATTGAGTTGTACAAGATGACAATATATACATACGTAAGTATATGCTACAGGAAAAATACAATATCGCGACATAGCTGATAATAACCTCATTATCGTGAAAACTTCAATCTCTTCGAAGTAAAGATCTGATTGCCGATCGTTTGTCTGTTATAACATAAACTTTTCAAACTTAGAGTGAATTTAACCCTTTATGTATATATTTTTTTTTTAAAACAATCTGTGTGGAATATGAATAGAAAAATTCTAAAAATTATTACGTGTCCACATCGATCTTAAAAATCGTTAATTTATACTTCAACAATGAGTCCTGATTAAATTTCTGCTAATGATTGATTTAAAAATCATTTTTTTTATTATTAATGTCAGATGTATCTCAGAATTGTGTTTGTCGCAGGTATAAGTGAAATATAATAGTAGTATAATAAAAAAATAAAAGTCAAAAATTGGTGATATTACTCATAAATAATATAAAATGTAATACTGACATTACATTTTATATTTGTGTTCTGTTTATAAGGGACGATAAAATATAAGAACTACCTATTTATCTTTTTTTTTCTCGCGACTCCGCTTGCGTTGAACAATTTATTATGAATTCCGTCCATCATCATAATTCAACTTTATGTTCTTTTTTTATACAGATACTTGATCTTTGATGCATGTTTTCATGCAACGTGGACTGACTCAGATCATAATTATTCATTTAATCCTATGTCATCTCTCAATGTATTCTTAGCTGTAATAGCTAGATAAGATTAAGAATATGGGTCACTTATTATAATGAAAAAATAAGTGCTATAGATGTTTGGAACATTATAAAAAAGATACATCATTATCCGCAGTTGCTATACTTGGAGAGGGCCTTTCTAATACTCAGAAATATTTTGTTAAAAAACAACTTTAAAATACTGTACAATGTTAAATATCACTTTCCTACATAAATAGGCCCTCAGAATTATAAAATATGCCTGGTATTCATATATCATCATACAAATAATCATAAAATATACAAATACGTACGAAGCAGTCAGCATCGTTACCACAAAGTAATCGACAGCTAGCTTGATAAACAGATACATACGTATCAAGTACTATTTATATTTTAAAGACAATAAAAGGACATATAGATTACATATTTTTATTATTAATTTCATCAGTCGGCTCGCAGACAGCGCGCCGAGCAACGCGCGAGACAGTCGGCGTCATTGCGACAGTGCATGCGGCAGCTGGCTTGGCAGCGTGTTACTGTACGGACATTGCTACGAGTGAGGCGCTCGTCGAACATTATACTGCAAGATAAATATTCGTACATTTATTTAAAATGTTATAAAATAATATAACAATATCTGGAATACTCTTAAATACTGTAAAATTTCGTTCACAGGCTGTCTTATCACTTAAAGCAATATCTTACTGACATCCTTTAATAGTCACAGGGTAGTGGAAATTTCTCTGCTTCACAATTATTTAATAACAAAAGTCAGTCATAAATAAATTTGTCTATTTATACAAATTATGATCTATCCAATAGTTAAACAATGAAAAAGATATTTTTTATACACGTATGTATATACATATATATATAGACATATATAATACAACTAATAGTATAAAATACACAAATAATACAATTGCAGCTTTAGTATCATATTTGTTAAACCTATAAGTTTTACCATTTTCATCGCCTTAAAAGTATTTTTAATATCCATATTTGTTACTACTGCTAGTAACGGCTTACGTTTCTCAGAAAGCTTCTCTAACTGTTTCAGTCTATCAGTTAATTATATGATTAAAATTATTATTAATCAAACATTCACATTTTTACGCAATATATTCTCGTTTTCCAGACCTAATGTATGATTAAAATTTGTAATTTTATGATCCACGAAGGAAAATTTACCTGTCGATAAATGGTACAGAGGTACAGGTGGCCGCGTCACAATGTAGCACAGGAGGTGCCACAGACGCCATCAGAGAGCCATCCTCCCCCACCACGTAGGGGATGTGGTCTATGTACACATTGTCGAACAAACACATTCGTTTCATGTACTCTTCGCTATGTGTGAACATTGTGGGAGGGATGCCTGTAAATAAAAGTGAAGACGTTAAATTAGTTATTGTTCGTTTAGTTCATTCGATTCGTTCGTTTAGTTCGTTAATGTGTATCTGTACAATATCCTAAAAAATGATTTTGTATGAGATTACAAAACACTTATTATGTTTTATTGATACACTTTTTGTATCAAGTTTCATCATGATAATATAAAAAAGTTAAGTAAGCCGCCATGATTTTTATTTATCGCTAAGAGTTGAAAATAATATATATTTATATCTTTTTAAAGGTCATTTGATAAAACGTCAAATAAAAGCAATTTGATATCGTAAAGTAAACATATATATAAACAAACATACCAACAGCAAAATATCTGGTATTGCAAGTATGCTCCTGTATTAATTCTGAGCGATTGGTAAACCAGCCAATTAGCCACTTGAGATCCTCGAACTTGGTTATCTCATCATTTATAACTTTGCGAGTCAAACGCAAGTATTCTACGTCCGCTTCGATCACAGATTCGTCTTTGTCCTCTCCGTAGCTGAAATTTAAGCCATCTATTTTATCAGAACATATAACGGAATGTGAGTTTTTTTGATTGGTTTGCTTGTTTGTTACACTTTCAAGCTTCAACCAATTATCATGAAGTATTGCACAAGTTGTCAGGGGTAGAAAAGACCATAGATCTAGGACATACTTTTCATAGACAGAAAGTACTGTTCTAGAAAAAATAATTTAAAATTTAAAGATAAAATTTTTAATATCGGCAGTACTGACTCATAATAAAATACCGTAAGACAAAAAACTATGAAAATAACTAAAATAAACAAGTCGAGTCGTATTAAGGTCCATTGATTGTCAAACTTTTCTAATTGCAAAGATGGCTAAAATGAATTTGCTTGCGAGTGTTGAGAGATGAGGTTTCCACAGGAACTTTTTACCTAATAATATACCTAAGAAATTTGTTGAGTCAATTAGTTCTAGCATTCATTTCTTCTTCATTTCTTCGTTGTTAAGGAGCAAGCTATAATTTTAGCTTTTTACATTAGGAAGTTTAAAATCTTTGCATTTAGTTTTCTTAGCATTTACAATTAAATGATTAAGTTCAAACCAACCAAGGACACGTGACAAAGTACTTAGCGTTTTACTTCATCATTATTAGTCCTAACATGCTCAACTTTAAAAATTACATTGTCACATAGATCTTTTCCGAAAAATGGAAAGTTATTAATATAACGTAAAGATAAAAAGGTGTCAAGAATAGAATTTGTGGAACACCCATCTTTAGGTGAGAATCAGATGATTTACGTAAATCCGTCGTAAACATAGTTTTTAAGTTTGCATAGCCATTTGATGGTCCACCAAATCAAAGGCTTTGGACAAATCACAAAACACCCCGATTTAATTCTGCGACATCTCCCATGCATCGTAAATGTGCTGAAAAAGCTTGACAGCCCAAAGATCACCGTTTTTTTCACATTTCTAAATGTTTTAACAGTTTAATCTCATGAAACAGGTATAAAAAACTACTTTTTGATAATTATATATAAACTTACTTCCGATACTGCATCTTGAGTATTGCTTCTGACATGTGAATACGGAATATAACGCCTGGTCTTAAGTGAGCTTGGTAAAGATCCTTAGGCATCTCAACAAATGAGGACTCAAAATCCTAAGCATATTAAAACAAAATATACAGTAGACATAAAATATTATAAATTATAACATTAGTCTGTAGCAGATTGGAGGTATATTATTAGCTGATACAAGCGTTTCCATTTAAACTACAAAATATATAATAAATTGATTGCCTCTACATTTTCAGAGATGACTCCTTTTAACAAAAAAATAAAAAATTTATACTTCTTATTCAAAAATAATTCAGATAGTAACATATCCTCATATTGTTACTAAAACAGAAGTAATAATAAATATTTCATAAATCTAAACAAACACCACATGACATCGATAATATTAGAAGAGTTGCATTGAGTGCAGTTGAGTAATGACATAAAAAAACCTTATATTTATTATGAACAAACCTTAATCGGCGGATCGTATGAGTCATAAGAAGGTTTCTCTTTTCTATTCTTGTGGTGCTTTTTCTTGGTTTTAGTTTGGTGTGTATCAAGGCGGTCACGGTCGGCCCGTCTCGCGATGGGAACACTCGTGGTTGATAGATTCAACTGTAGTATTAATTATAATTAGAGAATCTTTTAGATTATAAAATAATAACTCAAATTTGTTACATAAACACATTCACTTTTCCGTGGACCTTCTCTAGAACCTAGCAACTAGAGTTAACCAGAGTTAACAATGAGGTTTAAATGAATATTTTGGCTTTATTCTTTTACTCATGTAATAAAATAGTGTCGACGAAGACATGTACGTTAATTTTTGTTTAAAATATGATGTGCATGGTATGACCTCACCAGAAATAGTTTCAACAGATTAGTATATTTGTTTGTTCGCAGTAAAGTCCCTGTAAAGAAAACTAGACAGATTTTGATGAAGCATTTTATACAACCAACCATGGATTCATGATACTTCATAGAATCTTTTTACTTGGTGATCTGCAAAGAATCTTAGAAAATTTGTTGTGACTTGGCTAGTCAATACACAGATTAAACCAATGGGGTTCCGGATTGAGAATTTTAACACAAAAGGAGTACCTACAGTTAAAATCACTTAGACGAAACATTGAAATTCCATCTGTATCATCATCGAGTATGTGAAAATGTTATGAAAGTCTAGAAATATCTGTATAAAAGTTCATTTTCGAAGTGGGAAAACAATACTCATGTCATGAAGCTAAGACTAAGCGGATCTAATCTTGTAAAATATTTAAGATAGTAATTAGTTTGTTACCTCGGGCAACACTGTGGACGTTACTTTTCCATAACGACGTCGGCTCTTGCGATGCTGTAAAAAAAAATATACATCTAATTTTCTTTTAAACCAGACAAAGGACACTACGAAATATATGTTAAAAAAAGCTTCACTTGACTAACAAGCTTATGAATAATTACAAATATAAATTTTGGGTATTTAATCTTTTTCATGTTATTCTACATAGTATATATAGAAAATTTGCTTGAATTTTTCCAAAAAACTGTCACTAAAATTATCGCCAATGTGTCATGAAAGACTATTATGTATAGATTTCTAAAATTATCAAGGCAAGTAACGAGCTGATGGCTGCGTCGACTGGATGTCGGGGATGGACTCTCAGAGGTCGCAGATGCGAGTTCTTCTTTTTTTTGATAGTTTTTTAGTTTTTATAAAATTTTCGCCCTATATTATTATAAAAAAGGAACAAGCATAGCATTGCTAACTTAATTTGCAACAATTTTATATGGAAATAATATTAATTAAAAAGTATATAATCTTATACATCATTAAATTAACACACAATAATGAACATAACTGTTCTGGATGGAATCCACTAGTTTTTTATTACAAGATACTCAATTATGGCAATTAAAATGTTATCTTACTTTACTAAACTAGTAAAAAAATGAATAATTGAAATAACACTGTTCATGGTTCAACTTATATTTTTATTAACAATTAGATACCAATTAAAAGAAATCATAGTTTTGTATTTTTCTAAACTATATACACGTAATCTAAAAATATTTTATTAAAGAATAAGGTTATCAATGAAAAACTGTCAATACTTTAGAAAATTAATTTTTCAGTAGAATTTCAATACAAATGATAATTATAAATCACAGTAGACAGTCAATACTCTATTCACTTACTTTTCTGTTTTTTTAGGATATGGTTGAAAAATAAATATTTGTGGTATCATAAATCTTTGTGAATGATTACAATAATATTGAAATAAATCTAAAATACTAAGTAAAAATAGTCTTAATGAAAAAAATTATAATTTGATTATCTTTGTTATGGCATTAAACCAATCTATTTTACAAAATAAGTATTATTAAATGTCAAATTATAGTCATTAATGACTATAATTCGATATTTAAATTTAAGTAAAAAAACTTGCAAATAGTTAATGATTTTACTTTATGTTAGTGGAGGGCAAACGAACTTGCGGGTCACCGTTGATATGTGATCAACGCCGCCCATGAACTCTTGCAACGTCCGAGGATTCACAAAAGCGTTGCTGGCCTTGGAAATAGGAATATGTGCCTTTTTTGAAGGTACCCATGTCGTGTCGATCTGGAAATACCGCTAAAGGAAGTTCGTTCCACATGCGAGTAGTACGTGGGAAAAAAGTCCTTGAAAACCGCATAGTGGAAGATCGCCACGCATCCAGGTGGTAAGGATGGTAAAGGAGGCGATGGCGAGCTGTGCGGCGATGAAATTCGGCGGCAGGCATCAGATCGAATAGATCTTCGGAACACTCTCTGTTGTAAATGCGGTAGAAGACGCATAACGAAGCCACGTCTCTACGCAATGCCAAAGAGTCCAGCCGTTCGCAGAGCACCAGGTCCCTGACAATCCCAACGGCTCTCCGTTGTACGCGGTCAAATGGTAGAAGCCGATATTGGGGTGATCCGGACCAGAGATAAGAACAATACTCCGAGTGTGGCCGCAAGTCTTAGGCCAGGTTTGAAATACTGCTTCGCTCCATTGATAACTCCCAATTTCATGGAGGCCAACTTTGCCTTGCTCTCCAGAGGACCACGAAGCTGACAATCGCTCGAAATGTCGAGACCCAGTATTCTGATACTTGGCGAGGCAATAAGAGGAATGCTCTCGAAGAGCGGGTTTTCTTAGTGTGAAACGCGCAAACTTGTGTCGTTAAGGGATTGAACTGAACTTGGTTCCCCACTCAGAGATCATCCCCAGGGAGGTCTCTATAGAAGACACAAGTTTTTTTCGGCACTCGTCGACATTTTCCGGAGAGAGACCTGCACGACCGGAATATACTGCATCTCCAGTGCTGTCATCCGCATAACAATGTATGTTGAAAATATCCAACAGAGTGCCCAAGAGATCGTCTTTCTCTTTTGCCATGTGGGCCAGAGAGTCATTCCCCATGTGCAACGGCGGTAGGGACGGCTGGCTAAAGTTGCCCAGAGTGGCCTTAGAAAGCGCCCAGAATTTGCGCGTGTCAGGCGGGTACTTTGCCAGCTGATCCTCAATTTTGACGACATGCTTGAACTTTGTTCTAGCGATTTGCCGTTTCAAAAATCTGAAAGCGACGGTAGCAGATATCCTTCCTTACGAACACGTATTCCCCGCGTGTGGTATAAAATGATGTTCTTGTCGCTAGGTTGAGCTATCTACGTCTCCGTCAATAACAACAAGGCCGGCTGCGCCGTCTAAAGGTGGTAGAGGACAGAGTTTTGGTTCGAGAGAAACCCCGGATGTTGCAAAAGTCCACTTCTAGAGTGGAACGGGGTGCGCTGTTTGCCATCGTTTGCCCTCAGAATACACAAACTGCGATACTTTGCCCGCCCCTGATACGACGGGCAGCCCAAACAAAATCGGAGAATCATTCCCCCAATTTTGCTCGGGGAGATGTTCTCTGGCTTTATCAAAGCCGGCACCCTCGTGGGGTATACTTTTTCGAGGCATCGCCATCATGTTTGGCAGTTGGGCTTCCGGATTGTCTCACTTACCGACGGAACATAACCAAATGAATTTGGTTACTATACGTCGATCTTCTGTGAGAGGGTGGTCCTTCCCCCGTTGAGCCAGGCTAATACGAACTGCAGTCAGCCAACTACAGCTCGGCTCTACCACCTACAGCTAATGATATATAAAACGAGATATTTCAAGAATAAAAACACCAGTAGAGATTAATGTATAAATTTATTACAACATTATTCTTCAATATCTTTAGGCTCAGTGATGGAGTCAACGAATACCACAGAGTTACATTCGGCGGCATCACACTGCAGCATCGGTGGTGCTTCCACTGGTGTTACGGAATACTCATCGCCAATAACGTAGGGATTACCATCTATCCAAAGCGCGTCGAAGAGACAGTAAATATGAACCTTGATTGTCATGTAGCTGATGAACTTGTAAATCCGGCCGCCGCACTCTCCCAAATGCTCCTTGATGCTCTTATCAGTTTTGTACATCAAAAGTAAATTATGAAATTTCGTTATTTCGTCCATCACCACTTTTTTTATTAGGTTGGTATAGATAATATCGGCTTCGATATGGCGTTCTGGGTCCTCATACATGCGTTGCTTAATGCGAAGAATGGCATCGGACATACGAACCCTAAATATTACCCCGGGATTCATAGTTTCTGGGAGAATTCCGGGTTTCTTTGTCGTGGTCGTGAATTCTAGTATTCTATCCTTGACTGGTTCTGGATATAGGTAGTGGTGAGGTCTCTCTCTAAGCGCAGGTCCGCTCAAGGTATTGAAACGGCGAGTATTCTGCGGTACAAAGAATTCGTTTGATTCGTGTAACATCTTGAAGATTTCATTAAGAAACACTATCACTAACTGGCTCACAGAAAATTCACAACCGAAAGTGATGAATCTAGATCAACTTTGGAATAAATAATTTATCCAAGTACTAAGGTGTTTTTCATTCCTTAAAAAAATTAAGAAAGTAGGAAGTTGGTATAATAAGATCAGTTCTTAACAGGAAATTGTATCTTATTATTTTTACGCGGATGTAGTTTAAGTTTGAAATTTTGTTTCGCAGATAATTTTCATTAATAGAAATAAAAACTCTATTCATTATTACAGTCAAACATTTGTCATCTTCATAGCAAAAATACAGGTAATACGCAAAAGTTTCTAACCTCGACGCCATTAAGTCCTGATATGATTCTTTTTTTTATATTATCAAACAGTAAATATTTTATTTACCGCCCAATTTTTACTGTAAAACTCATATTATCGATCCAGTTTTTAGTATAAAGGACTATACCTTAGCTCGTCGTTTGACTCGATTGCTCTCAGCGTCTTGATTTGCAGCGAGAAATGCGTCAAACTTGGAGAAATCGTATGGCGACCACGGGTCTTCGGTCGTTTGCTCTTCAATGTTCTAAAAACAAATATTTTTGAAGTTTTTGTAACAATATCTATTATTTTTATTATTAATTTTGAAGATGATATTTTTTTTCTGCTAGATGATATTTATGTTTTAAGATAAATTGGTATAATATTTAATATTGAGATTCCACGTAAATCATCATTATATTAAAGTTTTTAAAAACTTTTTTCAAAATTGTTTTTCTTTACATGGATTCTAACACTTACATCTAACGAGATTTTCTTCAAAAAAAAATTTTACGTGTTTGTATATTATATATTTATATAAATATACGTTTGAAATAAATTATTTAAAATTAAATAGCTCATTACCAGTTCTTGTCAGCTTTAATATTATGTTTATTCTCGTAGTGTATCTCACCTTCTCGTGTGGGTTCTTTTTGGGAGTCATGAAGTTGACGGGTTGATCGTAAATATCGTCCTTGACCTTTTAACAAAGCAATGCTTCGAAATTAAAATCATGACAAAATTATTTTAAAATTAGAATGAAAGGCATGGACAAATGTCTATGGACATTAAGTTATAATAAAATAAAAAAAAAACAAAGCAATGCAATGTCTCAAATTAATTATATTATAATTCTTACAAGTAATTTGTTATTAAGAAGTTGTATTTGTTAAAAATGATATCAATTCTAATCGATTTGTACATGTGCTTGATTTGTATAAGAATATACTCCTTGTTTTTATGAGCCATTAAAAGCGTTGTAGTCATTTTCAAAATATAAATGTGAGTCAAATTTTGAATGCAAAGTGCACTATATTGCTTTTATTGTAATGAAGGGAACGGTTATTAATCTTACAAGATTTTAATATGTTTTAATTGCTACCTTTAACCCCATTTACTGAAACCAGCCATATTAGAATAAGGGTCCAATAAAAATAATAGACTAATTGTCATATTAGATGTCATACTTAAATATTGATGTTTTAGATGTTAGATTGGCTTACATGTTTCTAACTTGTGTAAATACGAATATGATACCACAAGACCAAATCATTTTAATATTTTTTACTTTTATTACAGAAATTTAAACTTTTACTTACATTATGATAATTGAAGTCGAAGCTCGCTGCGGGCTCACAGCGTAGGTTCGATAGTGATGAGGTCTACAATTAAAATAAATATAATTTAAAACGAGCAAATTTTTTTGTTGTTCCATTTAAAAAGCTCTGTGAGTTATGTTACACTAACCGGGTTTCAAGTGCAGTAAAACTTTAACAATATAAATAACTTTAAAGTATACAATATCTTTTCTTTCTTTAAATTTAAATTCTTACCAAAATCAATATTATTGCCAACATCGTGATCAACCATGGAGCTAACAGCGACTACATTGAGAATTTAGATTACATCAAACCAATTAACAATGCAAGGAGAATAAAAAATAATTGGTCAATCATATAAATGTTATTAATAAACAAAATACTGTGTTATACCGATAAAAATATTCAACATTCAATTAATAAAAAGTGCTGCTTAAATTAAGAGGCTGATAACACAATAATTCCAAAATCTACAAGATGAAATGGATGCGACTGGGATAGAACGAATCACAAAAACAAGTAATAACGATAAGTCTATGTAAAGAGCTTAAAACATTAAATTGTAAAAATATGTTCTGGTGTCTATCTCTCATCCTTTCGAAACGTCCACTGGAGAGAGGACAACTAACATGTGATATATGCTTGTATACTTTCTTTTGTTTCAGTGGATTTTTTTCCAGGTCACAGAACTTTGAGTGGTTTTTCAATAAAAGAACTCTTTTTTTTTACTAGAACTGTTGAAGTTTTTTTTAAGTCTCTTGCTTTAGTTATCTTTTTTTAATGTCGATCCAAGAAAATAAATTTTTGTTGTGATTACTTTAATTTAAACAATATAACTTAATTACTTTAAACAATATAAAATAATAAAAAAACTTATCTCCACGCTTTTGTCCAAAAGTAATAGCATACGTTAGCAATAGTAGAACATATTTTCATGTTGTTTCATCATCAAGGCAGCGCGGAGAAACTCAACGAGTACATGGCCTGAAATAATGACCCCGCAGTTCTTCAAATTTCGGTTTGGGTAAATCATAGAGACCGCAAATTATAATTTAAATTCGTGGGTACCTATACCAGAAAGCCTTCTGTTATTGCTATGTAGGTACTAGCGGAAGTACATTGTAAGCGTGTTCATTACCGTCACAATGCATCGTAGTTCACCCGCGTAGGCAATTTTTTAAATTTAGCTTTCTAAGATGGTAACGATAATAAAAAATCAGATATTTGCAACTAAAGATTGAAATCTAATTTCATCCTACTACCAACTCGTCGGTTGAGATTATATAAGACCGGCTGCTAATTGATTTAAATGTGGGTACTATTATTAGTTTGGGTAATTAGGAGTTCACAATATAATAGGTATATATATTGAACTTCCTTAAATATGGCGTCATCACTCAGCGCTGACGCACTGACAGTTAGTTACACTGTCCCAGATTACAAAGACAGTATTAATATTGAACTACATTTTGTTAGCAGCTTCGTCCACGCATTTCTGAATAAGATTAAACGTTATCTTTTGCAGCCTTTCGTTTGCGTCGATACAAATTCTTACTTTGTATTAATTTTCATCAAAATCGATAAAGCTATTTTGAAGTTATATAAGAAAGGACAAAGGGAAGTCAAACATTAATTTTAAAAACGAACCATTGGGTCAATCATGAAATGAATTTTCGTCACCAAATTAAAAAAAAACAATTAGAGTAAAATTCAATTCTACAATTTTATAAAGCAGATTTACAATTCAAATTAGTATGCATATGTTTTGTCGGCCATCACAGTTATATCAATAAAGACATAACAATATAATAAAATGTATTTTACACACACTGTTCACAGCCACAACTACATTTACTGAAAATAGATAATATTACTGCGTGCTGTTACTTACCTATTCTATACAATTACCTTATTTGTATAAATATGTAAAGCGGAAATTTTTTATCCTTTTTTAGGAATAGGTTAGGTACCTATTCCTATTATATATATATTCCTGAGAGCAATTTTTGTATTAAAAGCAATGTTTACTCGTACATTGAGTACGAGTGCAGATGACTGGAATCTATGTGTGGAAAATACTACAAATCACTGTTTAATCATAGTATAACTGAATCACTGTTTCTGCCGTGTGTGATCGAACTAAACAAGTTAATACTGAGACTCGTTCAGAATCTACAATTTTAAGATTTCACATTTGTGCACTTCTCGATAGATTCATCACACTGTTGACGTGTTCTTAACAATATTATAGTTTATTATAACTTGAGTTGTTTTATATATTATAATAATTATTTTAATTAATATATTTGATGATTTATCTGAGGAATTAAATATATTAACTAAGTAAACTAGAATTAATTGTATTTTCCGATTGAGTACCGGGACGACATGTTTTGCATAAACATAAATAAGCTTAATAAACACTTAAACAACCAAACAGATCGTTTATTATGTACATATATAATGTACTTAGATTTTACATAGCATTTATAATTATGTTTTTTACTATGGACCTCATTGGTTTTTCCTCCATGTAGATTTGTCAGAAATATGAAAATCACAAACAATATGTGTGATAATATGCAACAATATAAATATATTATTGAACTACTTCGTAAATATTAAATAAATCCATAAAATCCTAGTTGTATTATAATTATATTTCTATAAACTGTTAGTCTGTTCCTATCATTTTCCAGCTTCTGAGCTGTCAAAATACTAAATTTCATAAAAAGTCCTCAATTACTTTTGTGATGTACTGTAATTACATCCCGAGAATGATTTAAACAAAGAAATTAAACGTGTGAGCAAACCTTCCTTGACACAGTTATATAGTTATATAAAATATATAACAGTAGTTGTTGCTATCGTTATACATTATTCGAATGTACAAGCTACATAAAGTTTCATCGAAATCTGTTCGATACTTTTTGGGTATAAAACTAACAAACACACGTACATCTTTTTAAATCATTAACGAACATACACACACTGACTTATATATAATATTTGTAGAATACAACTATATTATTACAACGCAGCGTCTAAGTGTTTATTGCGGTTATTCAATGAATCACTAAATTTGAAGTATTCCTGTCTATATATAAATTCAACTCCGCGTAAGTCTGTCTGATTGGACATACTCTTATATCACAGTCAATCCGAATCCAGGTAAGTGATTTGGATTGACAGATACTCAACAAAGGTTGACAAATTTAATAATCAATCAAAGGTTTGTGAACGATCATTGAAGTTACAATACGAGTATTAGCTTTTGATTTATAGAAACCGATCTAAGGTTGACTTAAATTTCGATCCACAATTTAGATACATTTTACTTCATGATCACCGGTGATGTTTTAATTTTCCTTAAACCAAACTCCATTACACGGAGTCAAACAAACATACCCTACATTATATGACAAAAATGTGAGACTACTCATGAAAGTCCTTTTATCCTTTAAGTAGTTACAAAGACACGTCGTCACAGACATATAAACATACAAATCAAACTCATAACACTCCATCACTCAACACATTCGGTGCAATTGTACCAATGGATAAGGAAAAATATGAAATACTGTCTAGTCCAACTTATTTACATGACCTGAACTTATTAAACTAAAGAATGAAGAATCATTGTTATAGTTTATTTGTAAATAATTCTCTTTAAGTCCAAGTATCTGGCGGCGTACATATAAAACACATTTAAAATTTCTTCCTCATTCGTCTTCAATATGTTGGTTTGATCGGACGCTTAGTTATAATAAAAAAATATTTAATTTAAAGTTATGTTATCGAGTGCATTTAACTATTTAAGTGAGAAAAATCACATATATATGAAATTCAGGTAAGTGTATATACACTTAATAATATTTTTATAATATAAAATAAAATTTAATGGTGTGGTGGGTGGTGGGGTGGGTAATATAATAATATGACCCACACGTAATTGACTTATTAGCACGAATACTTCTTCTTATCTCGCGCTGTATGTGTAAGAAATAGTCTTATCAGGGCTGGCCGTTTAATTATTATATCAGCTATAGTAGATTTCAGTACCCGCTGCACCCTGACACAGTGTGTAGTACATTTATGGTGGTCGGGTGAGTAATTATGGCGTTGAAGCCTAACAAATTTCAACCAAACTTACAATAGCACATTTAATATTATTTAGGTTCTCAGTTCTAGTTGCTATTCTTTTATTTAAAATAAATCACGCGTTCTTTTTATTGTTAGGATTTTTTTATTCTCTATTATTTTCTTTTTGATTACATTTTAAAAAATAAATGAAGATTTGGAAAAATAAACAAACATTAACACTTTGTTTTTTTCTTCAGCTTTCAAGAAAAAAAATACATTCTTTGGATTTTAAGAAAAAACAACTTTTTTGAAAAAACAACTTTTAGTGCCGATCAATCAGAATCACAACAACAGAATTAGCAAATCTCGGCCTCTGATACATACAATTGTATACATATTATATTCCTCGTGAGTAAATTGATTTTGACAAAAACTACTAAACTTTTTGTACGGTTTCTACTAAAAGGTAGTGAAATTCTTGAGGGAGATTTAGGTAAATAATACATTACAATATTAACCAAATTGACTGAAATATCTATATTGAATATCTTTTCCCTCCGCATGATCACGTTTTCTGTGCTTTTGTGGATTTGGAAAAGGCGTTTGACAGGGTTGTGAGAAAGAAATTATGGGAGATACTGCCCCGATACAACGTGAACGGACCCTTGCTACAGGCTGTAAAGTCTCTTTACAGAGATCACTCAGCCTGTGTGCGAGTAGGAGCTGACATGTCGCCCTGGTTTGACATCCAATCGGGTGTTAAGCAAGGTTGCGCTGTGTCAGCTTAGTTGTTCAATTTGTATTTGGATAGTTGTCTCCAAGGCGTGAAAGACAGAGACATGGGAATGAAAGTAGGTGACCTTAAAGTCAATTGCTTACTATACGCAGATGATGCAGTGCTCATTGCATCATCAGAATGCGATTTGCAGGCATTGGTCACCACTCTGAAAGATGGGTGTGAAAATAATGGTCTAAACCTGAATGCAGATAAGACGAAGGTTCTGATATTTGAAAGAAATGAAGAAAGAACAGAATGTAAGATCAACGTGAATGGTAAGATAACAAAACAAGTGAATGAAGTGGTATATTTGGGAAGTATGGTTAGCAGAGACGGAAGATACGAAATGGATGTGAAAAGGCGTATTACTGCCGGTAACAGAGTCAACGGTGCCCTGGCTGCATTGTTGAGACGGCGAAACGTCAGCATAGCTGCACGCTGTAATACGGCAGCCAAACGTGGGTAACATAGAAGAAGAGTGTAAGAAAGATGAAAGCTGCGGAGATGCGATCTCTTCGCAGAATATGCGGAGTCAGTTTAGCTGACCGAATCCGAATGAGATCCACAGAATGGCAGGTACTAGCGAAGATGTTACAGTGAGAATGAAGAAGAATGTGCTCAGGTGATTTGGGCACCTAGAACGAATGAGTAATGAAAGAATGGTAAAAAAGATTTATACAGGAAAAGTGAGTGGTAAGAGAGAAAGGGGGAGGCCTCGAGTGACCTTCGAAAACACTGTATCTATGATACTGGAGGAAGGTCACGTAAAAAGCATGAGGACCCCGCGGAGGGCATGTATGAAGAGGTTGATGTCTGTGGCCGAGGCGAAAGAGGTATGCAGGGACCGTAGCGTTTGGCGCTCCGTCGTCTCTGGCTACCCCGTAAGGGATATGGCGTGAAGCTAAATAAATAAATAAATAAATAAATAGACTGAAATATAACGATTAATGTGAAAGAAATCACGCCGTCGTAAAACGTTTCGTCCGCTGCTTCTCTTCTTCACGTCACTTGCGCCATAAACCATAAACATACAAAATACTATGAAGAAGTCCGCTATGGCATGTCTCTGTCTCTTATTTCTATCTCAAAATACTATTTTTAGGCCAAAAAGTTCAATAAATAATATTACGTTATTTCCGCGGCTGTCATCTTCTGTTCAAAATTAACCCTCATCTAAATAAATGCGTTTATTGTTTTTCCATTTATTATAAATCTAAATGGTCTTTTATACAATATGTATAAAATGACTACTACCTTTTATAGTACAGTAGTAGTATTGGAGATTTAGAACTCCTTAGACTGCTAGTTGATTTGATATACTTATTCGTAAAGATTGAAACTTTAAGACACTAACAATCAATTACAAAGTCCCGTGGTAGGAGAAAGATACTTACATAACGCGAGGGAAGCCGTAACTACAATCTACTACATTAAAAAGGTTTACATATATATATTATTTTTAGGAGTTGAACTTAGTCCTAGTGAGTTGCTGTTCAAACTTATTATTCATTTTAGAAAGTTCGACTTTATTATAATAGTATTAAAAAACAAGTTTTAATTTCTTCAACTTCATTAACATATAATAATAAAACTGCTCACTATTAGTATTTTAGCTTATTTTTGTAACTGTGGGTGTAATCTTATTTATTTATATATTTTCCACTTTGAATACATACCAATGAACACTGGTGTACGTCAAATGAAAGTGACAGGTTGATCTAATTTGGTAATGTGCGTATCTAAAGAAGCCGTTCTGTAAAGACACTCTGCAACTTAAAATAAGGCTGCGAGGATTCCAAACGCATCCTGCTCTGAGAAAAATCACACAACAAACTCAACCAGTTTTTTTAAATTGTGATCACCGTTCACAAACGTCCATATATTGAATGAACAATATACGAGCAACAAGAACCATCGCAAATAATTCGATAAATTGGCCTTATGATAGTTAACAATGAGAAAAAGCTAATCCGTGGCTAGCAATACGACCAGTCGCCGCAAGCAGCACTCGTTCACGAGCATAACGCAAGGGTCAGCCATTATCAAGTAATGTTTCAGTTACGATATTAATAAACACTTTGCAATCCTAGATGACATCAACTTTACATGGCTTCAACCAAGCTGCCATATTTTTGGTTCAATACTTGTACATTTTTGATATTGTTATTATATAAGAAACTAGCTGATTCCCGCCCGTTTTGCTGGGCAAATAATAACAAAGAATAACAAATTGTATGTGGGTAACTTTAAAATAATCACATACTGTATGTAGGTAAATAGAAAATAATCACAAATAATCACAAACTGTATGTAGGTAAATAGAAAATTATCACAAATAATCACCAAATGTTTGTGGGTAAATTGAAAATAATCACAAATAATCATAAACTGTATGTGAGTTACGGAACCTACGAATAAATATAGTGAGAGGCCAAATAATTTTAATTTCTACTGCAATGCAATGGGAGAAGAGAGGGAGCGGGGGCTAAACCTTGCAGTTTTTTAGCTGTAACTTTGGAACGGTTTAGACCTTTGCAAAATCCTTTCCTATTGCACCTATTCAATATGTCAGGAGTTTTGTGTCCAAATTTCAGTTTTCTAGGTATAACGGTTTGGGCTGTAGAGCGATGCGATGCGAGCGATGAGTCAGTGAGTCAGTGAGTGTCTTTGTGTTTTATATATTAAGATGTAACAATAAACATGTTTGTTTATTACAAAATTTCAAGTAACACTTTAAGTTTATTTTATATATAATTACATATAAATGTAGTTAGTAATCAACCGCAATATTTTCTCAGTAATAGTTGTAAACAAACAAACAAACATTTAACGAAAATTTACCAAAGACACTAGTTAACGAGAATAATAATAACAACATGTACGAGTACGTCACTTGCACACTTTAATCATAAGATTAATTGATTTTTTTATCCTTTTGTAAAGGTTATATGTATGAAAAGTTTTTCACATTATAAAAGTTATTTTTTATGTTGTTAATATACAGAATGCACTAATATCGAACTGTGGCCTAACTGTGAATGATAACTGATCTCGCGTCTGATTCTATTGTTTGTATTTTTCAAGAACTTTGACATTAAACTTACCAAAATAGTCATAAAGAAAAATATTATAGTACATATATTTGTATATATATATTTACAATAGTATATACTATTATGCTGTATAACTGTATGTTTGTTTCAGTTCTGACATCAATCATGGGCGTCGAGAGTCATTTCTTCATTACTTTTAGTCTAATACTTATATCGTCGTTTTTAAACTGTCAGGACATAGGTATCGTATCTACACAGTGTCTTATGTATCATTATTAACTAAAATATTCTGATTAACCAATTTGTTGCTCTTCCAAAATTAAATTACGTCTAAATATTTTATTTAAATCAATATAACAATGTCCTCTGAATATCTGAAAATATTTGAGAAGAGTTGCCCAGTGAGTGAGTGAGTTTACACTCTACTACCTGGGAATCCCTAAATTAAATGAGGAATACGGTGTTAATTCAGTTTTATGAATTTTAGGTGGTCCATGTCCTGATGGCAATCCAGGCATCTGTTTACGTGTCCACGATTGTGCTTCAGCGTTGAGGGATATAAAGATAAGAAAACAGCCGCAGGTAATTTGATCTGTTCAGATGTTTGAAGTTCATAATTAGATGTCTTTAAATATTTGCAAAAACATAAATATGTATTTTTTTGTATCTGTGCTATCTTAAATTTTTAGCACAGATTGATTTTACTTTATTTTATTATTTCAGGTTTGCTCCTACGATGGTAAAGTCCCGATAATATGTTGCAGTGGTCCGAAACCACAATCAAAATCAACGAGAAATAGGTTATGATTTTTTTACTAAAATATATACTAAGAGAATTGGAATAATATTAAAGAGATATATATTTATTCTATTATCTATAAACAGGTTAGCCATTTAATTGCACGAGCCGTCCAGAGCATAGTCAATTAGCGCTCATATTATGAAATTAATTTATAAATAAAAAGTTGTTTACTCATCTGAATAGATCATTGGATTAAATAACAGATTAGTTTTGGAGCGATGAATTGGATCGCTTAATTCATAGAGTTTTATTCATTCATATCGCTATATTCATTATAAATTAGTCGACGAAGTGATGGAGCGATGTTCCAGAAGTTCTAGTATAGTTTGGATGAGTATTTAATGTATTCTATGGCTAACATGACTAAGTTGAAATAATCTTTATTTATTAATTCGTTCAAAAAAGTAATCGGCCATGGTTTAACGTATTTTAATGTGTACAGAAAAAATGTAAATTCTGATATCACGCTAGTTGTTGTTTTATTTTTTAAACGAGTATTGAATGACTCTTAAATCTGTAGGAGAATCGATGACAGGTTGTCTTTAAATTTTATGACTGATGAGGAAATGTTGATATTCAAAAACGAAAATTCCTACGGATGTCCACCGATATCTGTTAATTCTCTACCACCAATGACGTCACTGAAGTCTTTCGACAGTAAGTTTGTAATTATTTATACTATCTGCTACCTGACATGCAATTCTAAAAAAAAAGAGACTGTAGACAGACGTGAACATATTCGATCGGGAGAACCCACAGCCTCATTTGCCTTTGCTTTTACATACAATTGATAATTATATAAAAAATGTAGAAACCACACAAGATTCTGTTAATGTTTCTCAATATTTTTGCTACGTTTTGTAAAGGAATGGTGCATGTCATAGAAATCTACTAAAGATCTAATAATAATAGTAATAATAATAAATAATGTACATGAATTTTATGTGAATATTAATTAAGTAACCGGATAAATACAAACTGTAATTTTCACTGCAAAGCCGAAAGTAAAATAAATAAGGTGTTAATTTTCCAGAATGCTTAGATTATCAAAGAAGGTACTTGTATCCGTGTGTGGAGAGTCCTTTGTTAGGACAAAAAAAAATGAGAGCTAATTTCTGTACTTGGAGTCCAGAGAGTCTGATAAGTAAAGGAGAAGACGCTCTACGCGGAGAGTTCCCGCATATGGCAAGATGCTTTCATACATTTATCTCTGTAAAAAATATACACGTATTATTAGTATTGCGAGTAATTGTCAGAGAAGCTTGTTGTTTTGTGACGTAAGATAAGACTACGGTGATTCTAACAATAATGAATGTTGGATTTAAATTATTTAATAAACCTTTATATGTTAAATTGATAATACTGATATCGACGATTTATAACATTCGAAAAACTATAAGAAAAATGTTTTTATTATTTAACTCAACACATTCACTCATTATTTTCTCAATGCGGCATTATATCGCTTTTCATTCTAGGCACTGCTAGGTTTTGGAACTATGATAATTGATTGGAAATGCGGTGGAACAATATTAAGTGAGCGGTTTGTGCTTACGGCGGCTCACTGCACTAAGATTCCTAAAAGGTAAGAGGGAAAATAAGATAATAGAAAAATATAAAAAATACAAAAGATATTGACACATGGATTTCGTATAGACCCTACATACCCTACATTACCAGGAGCACTTTTGACGGAAAAAAAATGTTGTTAGGACGGAACAAAATGTTAAAATTAACGATTTTTTTATTACATTAGTAACACATATAATAAATGAATGAGTTAATTATTTATTTTAAAATATCTCTCATTAACTCTTCTTCTTTTGCTATCCGTCCAGTGGCCCAGTTGTGAAAATTAAGATCGGTATTTTGAAGAGATCGGAACGAGATTCTGAGAAAAACATATACAATGTTCTGGAAATTCACATACATAAAGGTTACCATTCACCTCACAAATACAATGACATAGCGTTGCTAAAGACTGATAGAGAGTAAGTAAAAAATCTACTAAATTTTGTAACGAGAATTAAAAAATAATCAAATTAGCAGCCCAAGATAGTAGAATAAAGTATTTCTATTTAATAAAATAATGCATATGTTAAGTCCAATTCTCAACTAGCTCCAGCATTGCAAGGGCTATAATTTATTTTAGAATGCTTCTGAACCCGTTCGCCTTACCGGCCTGTCTTCACGACGGTACTCCCGTAAATGACACAGAGGTTATTGCAACTGGCTGGGGTATCACCCAGGCAAATACAATAGCTCCAGCGGACATTTTGCAGAAGGTAGCTTAAAATCTCTTTCTCAGTATTATTAATCTATTTAAAGTCAGTAGCTATAAAGCTACATAAGTATATACTCTCTATACATGCATAAAATAAATATCATTTATATTTCAGGCATTTCTGCGAAAGTTCCAAGACGCTGATTGTATTAAATTCCACAAACAATTAAAGAATCGAAATATTCTGGACGGTTACGATAACGAGACTCAAATCTGCTTCAGTGATAAACGTTATAAAACAGATACCTGTCCTGTAAGTTTGACTATGATTTAAAAAAAGATGATATCAAAAATGCTTTGCTATAATCATATTCTATTAAACACTATCAGCACTCACACTGCCGATAGAGCATTTTGCAACAGTAATTAAAAAAGCTTATAGAGTTATAAATGTTTTATTAATTTCAGGGAGACAGCGGTGGACCAATTCAAATTAGACACCCTAGTGTCTACTGTATGTACTTAGTACTGGGAGTGACATCGTACGGAAAATCATGTGGACTCGGACAGACTGGAGTCTACACGAGGGTGTCTCATTATTTGCCCTGGATCGAGAGCATCGTGTGGTCATAATACATAACCTTCAAATACCACAAAAAAAAATCAGTTAATTAATCAAATGGTATCCATTTTCGTGAAATTTTAGATAATTTCTTTGATAATACTCATTGCAGCCTTGTATCCTGTTTAATCCAAAGATCAACCTGTAGTATAAAGTTACTTTTTATTTTAGTATGTTACGAAAAAGTTTCTTCTTCAAGCTTATTTCATAAATCGTCTTTGATTTGAGTTGAGTGTTACAGTTGACTTGAAAGAATAGGATGTTTAACGGAATGGTAGTTATTTTTTTGTAGATATCTTTTGTTTATATGTATATATATATATATGTGAAATGGTAGTTATTTTTTTACCATTTACAGTTTATTATATCTACGTGTCTCAAATATTGAGAGGAGCGAACCTCTGACAAAAATAAACACTCACTCTAGTATTGTCATCCCTGCAATATACCGGTTGTTGCTATGAAAGTCAACCGATAAGATAAAAGATAATGTACAGTACTAAGTGACGTTTATACGAGTATGTACGTGCGATTTGTAAATATTGTTTCAAATAGCCCACCTTTTGTGCATTTTTATTTGAATGTTGTGCGAAGAAGAATTAAGTCAATAAATAAATAATGTACATCTATATTCTACTGACCGACCTATCTAAATGATCTAATACAATGTAATTACCTATCTACCTTATTGTAGTTAAAGAGTTAGGTATAGATTTTTTTTAATAATTTAAACCTGAACACCAAGGGAGAAAATTATAAAACATTATAATATTATTATATCCTAAAAATGACGACCGGCCACGTGAGTGTCGAGACATACGCAATGTGGGGTTCCGTAGTTGTCCATGACTTGTAGATAGGTATACACTCGAGGAGTTTTATTACATATTTATATATTACATTATTTTGATATATCTTCTAAGATTTAGCCAGCGTTTACTATAACAAGCGCATAAAACCATATATTTTAAGTTAACCGATTATTAAAAATAAATAAAAAAATAAAAATAAAAATTTTGTTGTCAAGCAACAGAGGCTCATAGTTGGTTAGTACATTAGAATTATTTAAGAACTATGTTAGTATAATAAATTACAATACAAAAATATTCTTAAACTTTTAAAGCCTACTCAATTGTAAGAGTTTTTCTTTTAAATTTGATATATGATGAATGATTTTAAATTTGATATATGATAAATTTTTTCACGCCTCCAAAATTAGCATCTTAATTGGCAATAGACGGGGAAGACTTTGGACACTTCAATCTATTAATAATTTGCACTTTAAAAATTAATATTAACAACAGGATCACTTAATTGACAAATGTTTTTAACAAATCCATTAAATTTTTAAAGATCTATCTATCTAACGATACCCCACATTAACTACTCAAAAAAAACACACACAGAGAGGGAGCATGGCCGGAATATACCGTATACCCAGTACTGTCTTCCGCATAACAATGTACGTTTGAAATATCCAACATATCATTGATGTGCAGGAAGAACAGAGTTGAACGCATAGCCTTGGGGTACAACAGCGTTCCGAGCAAAAACCGTCGAGAATGACCTGTATGCTCCGCTCAGTGAGAAAGCTGGTGATCCACCTCTGTAAACTCTCGGGAAGCCCATATAAAGATAGTTTCGAAGCCCCTTGTGCCCTACACAATCGAAGGCTTTTCCCCATATCCAGACTAACTGCCCGATCCTCTCCTTTGTCATCAATAACAGCTGCAGAACGGTGCGTAAAATACAACAGAAGATCAACTGCCAACCGACCATGGCGAAAACCATATTGCCTATCATTGATCAAAACTGGTGATTCTCAAGGTTCTTTAGGTTGTTAATAAATGATTAATTTGGAGAGAAGAGAGGTAATAGCAACAGGTCTGTAGTTAGCTAGGTCCGAGCTAGCACATTTTTAGGGATTGGATAGACAAGGGCTCACTTCCATGAGACCGGGACTACGCCTTTAAAGTAGGAGTACTCAAATAGATGCGTTAGCACTGGTGTCAACTCCAGGTCATGCGTTCGTAGCATAATTAGAGAAATACCATGTATCCCATTCGACTTACGAACATCCAAATAAAAAAGAGATTTCGGAAGATTTTTTGCCTAAAAACTGTTAAGCTCTGACACCTCGAGTATTAAGATCTGACACCTCGGGATGATTGGCGGTGACTTCCCGCGGTCGTCTAAAGTCGAATTTGAGGCTAAAAGAGTGCCCAAGATATCGACTTACTCTTTTGCCATGTGAGCCAGAGGGGACTCTCTGCAATGGCGGTTGGGATGGCTGGCAAGTTTCTCAGCTTTGGAAAGAGGACAGAACTTGCGCGTGCCAGTGTGGTACCTTACCAGCTGGTCCCCAATTTTGACATCATGCTGGAACTTTGCTTTAACAATTTGCCGTTTCAAGAATCTGGAGGCACGATTATATTTCCTCTTCAGAACTCTAGAGTTCCGAACCAAGCTTGATACGCCTACCGTTTGCTAGCTGCTGCAGCCACATCAGACGCATCAAACCAAAACTGCGAACTGCCATCAAGTGGAATGCCATAGAGTTTGGTATTCCGTTTATTATGGTATTCTTTTTGTTATTATATTTAATAGTTTATTTGTGTTATAACGTAAATATGCAAGTAATAAAACAGAAAAAGTGTTTTAATGTATACCAATTCTGTGGTATTCGTTGTTTTATCATATGAGGACACAGTAAGACTGATCTGGTTAATTTGGTTTTAAATAATAATGTAGAAATTATATATTAAAGTGTAGTGTTCTCCTAAGTTTTCGAAGAAATTTAGCCAATTTAATATATTCTGTCTTGCTACGAAAATCTGTAATCTGCATTTCGTGGGATGGAAATTGTGATGAAAAATTGTCATCTATCGATTTTAACAACGCTTATAGAACATACTAAAAACGGTCAGGTAATTGAGTAATGTTTCTAAACTAAATCTACGGGTATTCTAGATCTGTTAAACCAGATGTGACAGTCATGAAAGATATTTTATTTATTCTATGTAGGAGCAAAATGTCCTCGGTAAATATTAGTACTGTAGTAAGTAGGTATAAGTAGTAACCACCATCTCCGTCGATGGGCAACCCACCTGGTAATACCTAAATATATGAAGAGGAAAATAAAATAATTAACTTAAATTTCCTTATTTGCTAGTTTCATCATAGTTTTAATAATGTGCAGTCGCGTACAATTGTTGCTAGCTGTTATCTTAATTTACTGTTTTCTTATTTGACCGAAGGACGATTGCTGAGCGTAGCGAAGCGTTTATCTGAAGGACTACGTTTCCACTGGATAGGCCCATTCTGCTATTTTTCCGTATGTATTTCAGCGTGTTTGTTCCGGCGTAGCCGGCGTATTTTTTATCCTATCGTTACGAAAATCGGCAGGCGTATTCTTTGAATTATTTGAAATTTTATGTCCAATCCAAAATGGTGGCGTTTTTTAGTTTTATTTTTAGCGTAGCAAGAGCAATTTTCATCTGATCGCCACAAAAATGGTGGTCATTTATTTATTTATTTATTTATTTATAGCTTTTCCACTTTGAATCATTATCAGTGATCACTTGTGTACGTCAAAATGGAAGTGTTAGGAGGGCTTATTTCGATACCAGATTTATCGTAATAAGCCTTTCTGTAAAAGCACTTTCCAACTTAATGTTAAAGCTATGAGGGCTCCAAACGCGTCCTGGTCTGAGAAGAACCAGACAACAAACTCAGCCGGATATATTTTTTTTATATAGTGATCACTGTTTCACAAACGGCAATCTTAAAAGCTATTTTGGAACAATTAGAACCGTCGCAATAAATCGGAAATGAAGCCTAAAGATTTTAGGCAACGAAAATGAAAAAAAAATAAAACATAATCATAGTGAAAAAATAAAAAATTATATAAAAAAAAAAATCGGCCTGCTACACAACCAGTCACCGCAAGCAGCATCCGTTTACGAGCATAACGCAAGAGCTTGTTATGAGGAGGTTATCAAGTTCTTTGAGTTATTTAAATCTTTTTATCTGGCCAGTTTTCTTACTGGGAGGATAAATCCAAAAGAGCGGTCATTAATGTTTTTGTTTTGGCGTAGCAGACGTATTTTTTATGCAGTAGTCAAGAAAATTGGTAAGTCTGTTCTTTGAATTATTTAAGTTTTTATGGCGAACCGTTTTTTTTTTCGTTTTCGGCGGATTTCTGATCCGTACCACAAAAACAGACTTTGCGGCAGCTAGCGGGCTGAAATTTTGTCTAAGTATTCTTTGCCGAAATCTAAGGTATTTTTTTGTTATTTCAAAATCCAAAATGGTGGCCATAAGGAATTATCAAAAATTTTAAAGTTGAATAACTCCGTTGTTATTTGGTGGAGCCAAATTTCTTTCGGTAGTTATGTACCTACATACATACATAGTTATATTTATTCCTTTTTGGAAAAGGCACTTAAAAAGTTTCCCAACATTGTCTCATTCCCTAACGTACTAAGGTCTACTGTTCACAGAACGACTAGTAATTAATATGTTTGGTAATATATCATTTTTATGGCCTTATCCCATTTTGGGGTCGGCACAGTAAGTTTTTTCCTTCCATACTCTCGTTGTTACTCGTCATCTCTGTACACACTCTCTTCTTCTCTATATCGTCTTTCACGCAATCCATCCATCTTTTCTTCGGCCGTCCTCTACCTGTCCATCCCTCCACAACCATACCTAGCACTCGTTTGGTCACGTGCCTTTCATCCCTCCTCATAATATGCCCATACCATGACAGACAGACAGACTACCTCTAATTTTTTCTGTTACTGGCGCTACTCCTAATATACTCATTTCTTATTCTATCCCTTCTTGTCACCTCTCACATCCATCTTAACATTCGCATCTCCGATACATACAAACGCTTTTCATCCATCACCATTATCGCCCAGCACTCAGATCAATACATAACGACAGGTCTAATGATGTTTTTATAAATTCTACCCTTTAGTTTAAGGGGAATTCGGGCATCACATGTCGTCCCAGTGACTTGTCGCCATTTAAACCATCCCTTGTTGATTCTGTGCTTTACGTCCCGGTCAATATTGCTATCACTTTGAATCAGAGAACCAAGATAGCGAAACTCCGAGTAGACTGGTAACGGTACTCCGTCGAACAAAATAGGAACAAAACCGGAGACACCGCCGAAATCGCTGAACATGTGCTCTGTTTTGATTCTGGTCACTTTCAGGTCGACACTCTCCAGCTTTTGTTGCCATTTTACCAGTCTACTCTGCATCTCAATTCCATCCTCGCCGACAAGAACAATAGCATGCAAATAGCATGCACCAGGGTGCCTCTTCCTGTATGTCCAATGTCAGAGCACACCATTATCAACAAGAAGAAGTAGGGACTCAGTGCCGACCCTTGATGCGAAGCTACTGCCACATTGAACTTGTCGGTATTTCTAGCGGCCGATCGGACTTGTGTACTAGATCGACTGTACATTGCACGAACCAACTCCACATATTTCCCAGGTATACCCTTCTCTTTCAAAGCCCACCATATCACATTACGGGGAACCCGGTCGTATGCCTTCAACGAACACCATGTGCAGGTTGTTATGGGCTCGTCTGTATTTCTCACGCAACTGACGAAGAGCGAATACAGCATCCGTCGTACCCCGACCAGGCATAAAACCGAACTGGTTCTCCGAAACATCACTCTCGTCTCCTCCTTTTCTCTATTACTTTCTCCCAAACTTTCATAGTATGTGACATGAGCTTTATACCCCGATAACTGTTGCAGTCTTGTATATCACCTTTATTTTTATAAATGGGCACTAGGTCACTATTGCACCATTCATCAGGGATCATTTCTTCATGCAACATCTTATTGAAAAATAAAGCCAGCCACTTATACCCATATTCATTTAAAACCTTCCATACTTCCACTGGTATCGCATCCAGCCCTACAGCTTTTCCATTCTTCATACCTTGCACAGCTGCTTTCACTTCATCATCGGTCACTTTTTTCACTAATCCTTTATTTACCGGCTGGTTTTTCAAAGCTCCACCCCAATAATTTTCTTCATTCATCAAAGTTTCAAAATATACCTTCCATCTCCTTTTTATATTCTCATCTCTCATCAACACCTTTCCAGTATCATCTTTTATGCATTTTACATGTATGACATCTCTAGCATTCTTCTCCCTACGCTCTATTATCCGGTAGAGTTCCTTTTGACCTGCAGGAAACTCTAGCGAACTATATAACTCCTCTTGCACCTCAGCTCTATCAATGGCTACAGCAACTTTCGCTCTCTTCTTTTATATAACATTTTCATCTCCTCTTTCATACTTTCATTATCATCCGGTACTTCCTGCCATTGCTTAAACGTATCTTTCTTCTCTTTCAGAACCTTTTGCACATCTCCATTCCACCACCACGTTTCCTTATTTATCACACCTTTTCCTTTCGTTTCACCTAATACATCCTTTGCCACAGTTTTTATCCATCTCGCCATTGCGTTCCAACTATCGTTCAAGTATTTTCCTTCTATAATACTCATATTTATAATTTTATCTGTCCCTCTTTTTTTAAATTTACTCGCATATTCTTTCTTCTCTAACAAATAACATTTTATTTTAGGTGGGGGTCGTTTCTTTAACATATTTGTAGGCACTACATGTTTAATTTCCATGATGAGGAGCCTATGCTGTGAGACTACACTTTCGCCCGGCAGTTGCAGTTTTTGACGCAATTGACTTTATTTCTTCTTATTAATAAATAATCAATCTGCGTCTTATGGCGGCCACTTTTGTATGTAATTAAGTGTTCTTCCCTCTTTTTGAACCAAGTCTTGGATATAGCCAAATCGAAGGCTAGCGCGGCCTCCAACAAGGCCTCACCCTCGTCATTACGGTGACCGAAACTCCAACTAACATGTACTCTTTTAAAACCATCATTCATACATCCCACGTGCCCATTAAAATCACCCCCTACATATATCTGCTCAGTGTCTGGAACATCCATCATCACAGAATCAAAATCTTCCCAAAACTTCTCTTTCCTCCTAACATCACATCCGGTTCGAGGAGCATACATACTTAATACATTAATGATTAAACCTTCAAGCATAATTTTCACAGCAATGATTCTATCACTCACCCTGTTCACCCCCGTCACACACTCTTTTAATTTCTCATCAAGCATAATTCCAACACCATTCCCGCAAAAATAAAACTTGTATCCCTCATCAATCTCTCTCGCTTTTGATCCCTTCCGTTTCGTTTCCTGTAAACATGCTACATTTATTCGTCTTCTCTTCAACACATCCGCAATTTCTCTTCCTCTTCCAGTCATCGTACCAATATTCCAACTTCCAAATCTCAGTTTTACATCCCTTTATTCCCGGGTTGACTTCTCGCGTGGCACCTGTATTACCATACTGCTTTAAAGATTTGGCTTTGTTTTACGGACGGCCGCCTGCCTGACACCAACCCTCCTCTACATCCTTGGCACAGGGATAGAGGCCGCTAAAAGTGAGTAATTGACAGGCAGTAGTAGCGTATAAAGAAAACAACTTCTCACATAGAAACAATAAAGACACAAGCAACATGCAAATCTAACATTCTCGTGTATATTAGCAGTTGGGGTCAATAAAACCTTTGACATCGATAGTTTTAAAATTTAATGGTATTATTTGAAATATTAAAAAACTTTATTTTACATTCTAATCGGAATCTCGACTTAATGACGATCAACAGCACAAAAAAAAATATACAGAAAATAGTCATATATATTTATATAGGTATATATTCTTTTATATAAATATACGTGTATGGGTAAATAAAAGAAAGTCATATGTATATACATTGTTTTGTTAACTATATATTATGTCACTTATGAGACGATAGACTTGTAAATTCCCTCCTCCAAGGCCGGCAACGCTTTTAACATTCTTCAGATGTTGCATGACTTCGTGGGCGGTAGTGATCAATTGTCAATGGCGACCCGCACGCTCTTTTGTCCTCCTCTAACATAAAATAGAGTCGCCTGATTCAGAAATGTTAGTCTATGGTTCTTCTGAATAGGCAACGCACTCCGTGTATATTCTTTAAATTTATTTACTTAATTAAATTCTTTTTACTTCTCACTGTTATGTCACAGTCATAATAAATATAGTAAGAACAAATTAGAATTGAAGCAAATCTGTTATAACTAATTTTAAGACACTTATTCTTGACGATGCTATAAATATAAACTATGATAACCAAATAAAAATAATATACGAGTATAATAACTCCTAACTAATTTAATTTTCCTGTTTATGATTTCTGTAATGCCTATTAAATTTAATTAATTAAATTCACGGACAAGGTACGTGTTGTTGATTGGTTAATACAAGCCCACACGTGATAGGTCAATTCGAGGCCTTACGAACTCTGAGTCACGTGCATCCGTACACGGACATACAACTCAATACAATGTTTTATATACGTTAAGGATAAAATAAATATGTGCTTATATTTATTTAAACATTGTAATACATGAAGATGTAGATATTTGTCTCCATTACCTTATGAAAGTAAGGAGTCGTTAATAAACTGTATAGAGAACTGTTTATAGACACATGAATCTGCCTTTTTATTCATTTTGTTTTTAATGTGTAAGTATTATTTAATGTATATTAGTTTCAAGGAAGCCGTTTAAATAAATTACATTCATCTACCAATTTAACAAAAACAAGTTTTAACGTTAAAGTTATTATAAGTATAGTAATTTTAAATAGTGGGTTATTTATACAACATAGTATATGTCGTTTGTCGTTGTTATTTAATTTTTCTAAGTCAACAAGTTTTCCGATATCAAAAGAGCGAATACGAGAAGGATTACGATGTATAAATATACGTAGATATCATTACAATTCTATTTAGAGTGTTTTAATGTTTGTGTGTCATGATTTTTATATTCAATGATTATTTAGGTATTAATTTTATTCGTTTTAAAATATTTAATCTTCCTGTTGCGGATTTTTTGCTGTTCAACCATCCTTTCATCTGGATGCGTGAACGTCTTATATGATTTTCTTAAACTTTTCACTGTACCAACCACTTCAACTTTAGCAATTATTTTGATAATTTTCCAGGTCGATACGACATGGCTACATTAAAAACGCTTACTTCTCAAAAACAAGAAATGCTCAAGCTTCTGCATCTTTACAAGACACCTCGGGCGGCGGTGACCGATTCCTGTGTCCATACTTGAATATAAAAAAGAGGTATTTAACTTTGAAAATCTACATAATTGTCATTTGTTTATTCACGTACTATAAAATAAGACAGTTTCATAAATACTTAGTGTCTTAGAGAATGTTAATGTATGGTACGCAGTATTATTATTATTTATTTATTTAGCTTCACGCCATATCCCTGGCGGGGTAGCCAGAGTATTTTTGTAATTGGTTGTTGTAAATATTTATTTAAACTAAAATACGAGTGCGAGATAATACGAGTTATAATTTACTGTTTATTTTCAAATTTGTATGTCATTTTTTCCTAATTTTTAAATAAGGGTAAGAGTTTGGGTAAGAGGGACGTCAACGTCAAACGTCACGATAAATATCGGCACCGTGTATAATTGCAAAGTAAAAATATAAACAAGTGATATCTTATAATCAAAACAAGTGTAGTGGAATTACAAACTACTGACTATCGTAATACATTTTTTTTTACAAAAACAGTTTTTAAAAACGAAAATCAGTGAAGTATAAAAGACCTCAAGTGAGTGACTAATGGAGTGACCAACAGTGAGAATTCCCGTACTGCATTTACAACAGTGGACCTCAAACAAAAATAGATGTGCAAATACGATAATTCAGATATTTGAGCGTAGAACGTACAAAGTAAAAAATAATCATAAGAATTAAGTCATCGAATGACTGCATATCAGGTCAATAAAACAACGCCATCTATGAAATTACTTGAATTACTTGAAACTTACAATTGTCGAGATATCTAGTACCTAGTCGTGCCAACAGAGGGCAGCACAGGTATCAAAAGTCTCGCAGATGATTCTGACTACGCCATTTAACAGCTTAGCCGGTATGTCAATCCGCTTGGACGAACGCGCGGACACCGAGGGCGACGTCTCACTGCTGGTCTACAAGCCGGACAGCTCCACCGACATCAACTGCAGTCACAACACTTTCAACAGAGCCCCAAGCTGTTCCCTGTTTTTACTTATATATCTGGCGTTTTTAAAGTCTCAATATTATTGGGTAGACCTCGAAGAATTCGGTCTGCCCATTCATTTGTCCCCTACTTTCGAATTTTGGAAAAATTTCTTCACAAGAGGTCTTCTTATGACAGCCTGAGTCCGAAATGACCATTGGTCAAAAAGTTTATATATATACTAGCTTTTGCCCGCGACTTCGTCCGCGTTTCCGTCGTTTTTCGAAAAAAAATTAGCAGATGTCCTCCCTCATAGTTTTGACGTAACAGGCAGATTCACTTTCGTATTTTAGAAGGGCAATAGTAATATAATATGCCAATCCACAAAACTGTTGAAAAATATAAGTAACCGCAGAATATTATAATATACCCACGCTATACCCACGACTCGGTCAGCGTGTAACTCCTTGTTTTTTATTAAGATAATATATTGCTAATATTTTTAGATCAAATTAAAATGTTTCAGCGCAAAGCTTCTGGGTAGACTATGTTAAGAGTCGACCCGTCCGGCACGTGAACGTAAAGATTCCTAGAATTGCTAACCCGGGAAAGAGCGACGTATAATTGACCATGCGAGAAACAGCTAACACCGAGATCTACTCCAGCAACACGAAAAGTCTGCCCTTGAGCTTTATTGATAGTCATGGCATAGCACACCGATACTGGGAATTGCGTTCTTTTAAATTGGAATGGAAAATTATTTGGTATTATGGGAATTCTGGGAATAAAGACAGTTTCTCCTGCACCGCAACCTGTTAAAATTTGAGCCTCGATTACATTTTGTTGCAACTGGGTTACTTTTAGCCGAGTTCCATTGCAAAGTTGAGGTGGTCTTAAATTTCGGAGCAGAATTATCGGTATGCCAATTTTTAAACAAATTATATGAGAAGGTAGTCCAGGCATACTTAAAGAATTTAAAAATTCTATCGGGTAATTAGTGGCTTCTTGTTCATCAACCATTCTATTTATTGAACTATAAACTTTGCTTTCTCCCTGTATATTAGACAGTATTTTATTATTAATTTCAGATGCCTGGTCATTGCGAGGAGTCAAAATGGACCTTTCGCAAAGCCAAGAATTGTCCCTATTTAATATAATTGTTATGTCACCGTAAACCGAAGATATAAGATGTTGTTGGGATTGCACTATACAACATAACTCAGGTGTCAGAATAAGTTTTCCTTGGTGTAGTTGTGGATAGGTACCTTCACCAATCTTCAATAATGTATCAGAAAATTCACGATTATCTGCGTTGTCTCCAGTTCTCACTCGCATATTTATAGTCAAATGCACCGATTGTATATCACGCCACAAATAAGAGCTTTTCAGGCAAGCCCTAATCTCATCAGCTCGGGTTCCCCGTGGTATTACCGGTAAGGTTTGTCGGAAATCACCATAAAATAAAACCGTAATACCGCCCATTGGTCGATCATTTTGTCTTATGTCCCTTAGAGTTTTGTCTACTGCTTCTACTCCTTTTCGATGGGCCATCGTACATTCATCCCATACGATTAAATTACACTCACGCAATACCTTAGCTTTGTCGCTATTTCTTGAAATACTACAGGTTGGACTTTCCGTGCGATCTAAATTAATTGGTATTTTAAACATAGTGTGAGCAGTCTTACCTCCTGGTAGCAATGTTGCAGCTATACCTGATGAAGCCACGGCAAGAGCGATTTTACGCTGATTTCGAACATAAGCTAATATTAATTTAGTCAAAAAAGTTTTCCCAGTTCCTCCAGGTGCATCTAAAAACCATATTGTTCCTAAATTATTCTGCACACTCTCGCACACGCGATCATAGACTAAGCGTTGTTCTGCAGTCATCATTGGGACACCGTTTTCTAATGTTACCAGCAGTTCCATTGGGTTGTAACCAATCTCTGCGGAATATTCCCTATTGGTAACCTCTCCGACTGAGGTTGGCGTTGGCAAACCATATTCACAAAGTGATTTACCGCCTACTGCTGTTAAGTCTTCCTGAAGAGCTAATAAGCACTGATTTATAGCCAGATCTCGAAAATTATCATTAGTTGCGCCTTCATTATTGTGAGATAAATTCCGAAGAAAGTCTTCTGCAAATTTTTCTTTATATTTTTCCCATAATTGGACAGGATCAGATAAATTACAAAATGTGAGTAATGTTACAAATAAATGGCGTAACCGTCGTGGATTATCACTAACACAGGATTCTGCTAAAGCGTCATCCCAATGTTGATCATTTTCAAGCAAATGACGCGCTTGGCAAGCTGCATGATAAGTTGGATAAACAACATCGTCTACTTTTCTCAAATCTATAAATGATGTTGGTCCTCGCACTGTATGTAATAATAATCTCAAATAAAAACACTCTGCGTTGTTAGGATGAACAGTATACACTCTACCAAGAACATGTTCTTTGAAAATACCTGTCTCGCCATCTACAGGCCTGCCTCGGCGTCTACGGTTAAAGACACCTCGTTGTTTATCGTAGGTATAATACGATGGAACTTCTTCATACAAAAGAGACTTTGCGAAATTATCAGTTTGGCAAAGTCGAAAGAATGCCAATAAAGTTGTTTGTCTAGGGTTCTCTAATCGTTCTGTAACATTTTCGGCGTTAAAATATATACGTTGACCGCCTTCCAGATGAACATCCAGATGGGTCACAGGTGGATATCTTTCGTGAATATTAAAACTTAAGATCCGCCACACAGCTTCTGAAGAGCTGATATATCTGCCTGACTGAAATCTAGTAACTTCATCATGTTCATTTCTTAACGCAAACGTAGCTTGGTCACTGCCCTTGTTAATGTACTTACAAATATATTTAATTGACTCTACACTATTACACATTTCTACATTTATGTGAGCTTGAAATGCTCTGGACAATACAGGCGAATACGGAACGACCCACCTATTATCTAAAGTAACCTGTTGTCCAGACATTCGCTTTTCAACAGTAAAACCACCATTGTCTCTTGAACGGCGACGATATAATGGGTATCCATCATGTCCTGTTACAGTTTCATCCACTAATGCTTTTGGATACCTTTTAGTGCAACGACCGTCTTGCATGCAAGGAGCATTTGCGTTAAATGCACCACATGGACCATGTATCATATGAGTTTTAACAATATCGTATAACAGGGGATCTGCAGTCGGATCTGGAATTTCAGCACTGATTAATCTGTCTACATCATTAGGTCGAACCTTATCTTTTAACCAAAGCAAGATATGTGCGTGAGGTAAGCCGCGTTTTTGCCACTCAACACTATACATATAACACAATACTTCTCCAAAAATGTTATCTTTGGTAAGAAGATCTATCATTGATTTTAATTTTAAATGAAACACTCTTGCAATAATATCATGGCGGTCATGCGGTGCCTCACCCTCAAGAAGCTCCCGAGTGATTTCATCCCACTTGGGATTGGTAGTTACAGTAACAAATAAGTCGGGACGTCCATATTTTCTTACGTAACAAAAAGCGTCTTGAGTACGTTCATGCATGTAGCGTGGACCACCAGTAAAAGAAGAGGGTAAAATAACTAAACGACCCATATTCACAGTATCGTTATCTTGCTGCATGGCATCGCGAAGGTGCACGTATTCTTCAGCGCGCAGCTGCCTTTGATTAGATCGTATATAAACTAATCTTTCGGTTTCAATTTTTGCGTACATGTCAACAATAAACTGATTAAATAAGCCACGAAAACGTTGAAAGTATACCAATCTATTCCGTCTCACTTGCAGGTGGTAACAATAAAATTGAAGGCATGACACCTTTTTATTATAATTAGGTGCGCCTGTGTGCGGATCGGTTTGGTATACAGCGAAATTATAACCATCTTCCCCTCGACAGTATATCATAGGATATTGCAAACTGTCGTAAGCCCTGTGGGTTTCGAAAATACGTTGCAAACGATTGTCTCTGGAACGTATAACGATATCACGCCTATCACATTCCTGGTCGACCAGTACTACAGCAACTTCATTCGTGGATGGAACGTTATGACGCCCAGGGTGTTCCTGAGTTGGACGCTTATCGGCATTTATAACAATTTTATAATTGTTATTACCATCTTGAGAAAGGGCTTCTAATGCCGATTTAAAACTGCATACGTACGAATTAACCTGATGTAACATGTTCTGAAGTTGTGAAATGAGTTCAGTATTTAAATTCGGAAAATATTGATTTCTTATATTCGACTGTTCGTTGTAATCGGATACAAAATATATTTGAAGAAATTTAGGTTGTTCTTCAGGCAAAAGGGTAACCCTACCAAATGGTAAACCTGACCTTGTACCTTAAAAGTAGGCATGAAAGGGCCTTCTGAGATTTGTTTAGCACCAAAGGATGTCATTTGGAATGCACTATTATAAGTGCGAATATTATCTAAAAACTGTTTGGATTGCAAATGTTCCCCTAAAAGTAGTGATTTTAAAGGTTCCGGTGGGTCTTCGAACGAAGGCAAATTTATTTTACCTCCAGAACAACAGAAACCAGCAGACTCCTTCCTCCACTTCGAAGCATTACAAAAGGAACATACTACGTTCATATCGCCTATTTCAGAAGATGATCTGTAATCAATTGTGAGGTTATAAGCAAACCCACTTTTATATTTATCGGACCACGCCACCGAATTTGTAGATTGATCTACCACGTGTATATCTAAGTCATTAAGACCATGTCGAAATCTATCTGCAGTAAGACGGGCCTCTCGCTGTTCTTCTGTTTCAAGCGACCGAATATTTTCAATTCTTAATCTTTCATTAGATAAAGTAATCAATTGTTCTTGTCTCAAAGAATTGTAATAATCGCGTCCCGACTCTAGTCGTTGTTCATGGTCATGTTCATCTTCAAGAGATCGAATCATGTTATGGTGCGCCCTATCATTTGTCAAACGGTCTTGATATTGAGTAAAAGTTTCAGATTCTCGAGACAAAATATGACGTTCGCGATCAGCTGTAAGCCGTAATTCCCTCTCAGTGAAGGTTTCGGACTCGCGAGATAAAATATGACGTTCGTGGTCAGCTGTAAGCCGTAATTCCCTCTCAGTGAAGGTTTCGGACTCGCGAGATAAAATATGACGTTCGCGGTCAGCTGTAAGCCGTAATTCCCTCTCAGTGAAGGTTTCAGACTCGCGAGATAATGTATGCCGTTCGCGGTCAGCTGTGAGTCGCAATTCTCGTTGTAAAGCAGTTTCAGCTTCTCGGGATAACGCATGTTGTTCCCGGTCAATGGAACGCCTTAGCTCTCGTTGAGAAGAGCTTTGAGAAGCCCGTGTTGTAGCTCGTCTCGCTCTTTCAGCTGCTAATCGCATCTCTCTTTCTGGAGAGCTTTCATTAGCTCGAGATGTTGAGGCACTAACTCTCATAGAGTTTAACCGATGTGCTCTTTCCTCTTCCGATTCTTGAGAACGCGTCATTCTCATTCTCCTAGCTTGACTCGAAGTTCGAGATAAAGATGGTCGTTTTTTAGGTGGCATCGTTTATTTTATTTTTAATCGACGGTAACTTAAATTCTATTTAGTTACCCAACAAAAAACTTACGTCAGAGGTCCTAACTATAGCTAAGTATATAATAAATAGAATATAAATCTAAGTGCCTATTAAAACTAAAATAATATTCTAATCGAATTATAAATATGTACGTAGGTACCTACAAATTACAAAAGAATAAAAAATGAAAATAAAGCTATACTTAATGCGTGTGCAATACTATCTACACTTACCTACTTCACTTAAAAATGAATAATAAGAAATACCTACAACTACTGTAATTAATCAAAGTACCTATGCTAATACAAAAAAAACCTTAGATGTTCTAAGTACAGCTGCTATATAATAAAAAAATATAAATCTAAGTGCCTATTTAAACTTAAATACCTAATATTCTAATAGAATTAAACTAAGAAATATGTACCTACCTACCTACAACTTAGGTACAAAAAAAAAAGAAATGAAAATAAAGCTAAAACACGTGTGCAGTATAGGTAGATAGTAGGCAATATCTACCTATACCTACTTCACTTAAAAATAAATAAAAAATACCTATGAATACTATAATTAATAAAAGTACCTACCTACGCTTTTATCTACTCAATACAAAAAAAACTAAACATAAAATGCCCAAAACTAACCTATCAGTAACTAAAAATCTAACAATAATCTAATCTATCTATCTATTATCTAATCTAAAAATCGAATCTAAATCTACTTAAAAAGAAATAAAATAGGAACTATTAATAGTTAAGAATTTAAACAAAACTAAAACTAATTTAGAAAATAACAACAAAAGAAATTAAAATAAACTATTTAAAGACAAAAAGTCGCGCTGATAAGCACGGTTTATAAAATAACAATTATTGTCTGTCAATAAAGTTCAACACTCTGAACGCATCAACAGCCAAATATTGAATGACGCTTGCGCTCGCCTCCCGCCCCTTTTATACTCTGCCGCCGCGAGCCCCGTCGAGCGCGGCAACCGTTACGCAAAAATAATCCTTATAGCTTGATTCACTATTCACGCGCGATGTCTTGTTGGCGTATTTCATGTAAGTAAGTATAAGTTTGGTGTTTCTATACCGATTTCAATGATTCTTTTTTTATTGCATTGGTGCTAATGTTTATTTTTTTTTTAATTAGGAATGATGGTGAGCATTATTGGTTTTATAAACGTAAAAGTAAACAAATATAATAAGAAATCTCCGAACTGCTAAGCTATCGAGAGTTATGCGTGTTATTGTGAGTTAACTATAAAAGGTAGATATATGCTGTCTTGGAATATTTTTCGTGTATTTTTATGTAGAATATTTCCGTTATACATAGTTTCTATGTAGCTCTAACCATTAAGGCTGCACACGCGACGGAAGCTTAAAAAATCAAGCAACTTCTCCCATTTTCTCAACATTTCCTTTCACTGCTCTGCTCCTATTCATTGTAGTGTGATGAAAAGTATACTATTACCTGCCCAGGAGTATAAAGAATAATTGTACTAAGTTTCGTTAAAATCCGTCGAGTAGTTTTTTTTTCTATAAATAACATACAAACAGACAGACAGACAGACAGACAGACAAAAATTTTTTTAACTGCATTTTTGGCATCAGTATCGAACACTAATCACCCCCTGCTACTTATTTTGTAAATATATTTCATGTACAGAATTGACCTCTCTACAGATTTATTATAAGTATAGATATATGCGTGCGTGCGTCCAGATTCGACTTTTGTCAGCACGATAGCGACCGCAGTTTCGCTCGGATCGCTTTCAAACTTTGCACAAAAATCAACCATCCAAAAATTAAGGTTAAGTTCGTTAACCAGAGAAATCCGGTCACAGGGGGCGCTAGGGCCTCACTTTTTCTGATTTCAGTTTTTCGACCATAACTTTGTCCCTATACAAAGGAGATCAATCGCGTTCATATTATATGATGTCTTTGATAAATACCTATAACTAATGTAAATAAACCGAAAACCTAACTTCAATAACTTAGGAGTGGGGGTAAAAAAACCGAAAATTTTTGGAAAAAAAATCATAACTTTTTTCTGGTAAACATTCTTGCATCACAAGTATTTTTAATAGAAAGTTTATTTTTTACTCTAAATTTAGGTACCAACAGTTTTTCCGTAAAAGGTACCTTTTCCGAGAAAAAAAATTAAAACCACTTTTGGCTTGAAAATTTTTGATGTAAACAACGGCATCATGTATTATTCTTAGGTAGTGAGTTATATTTTAAATGAGTTACACACGAGGTCTACCCACGCGTGTCCCCCTGCGGACACGGATTTTTTTTTAATTATTATTAATTTTTGTTATTTTATTTGTTATTATTACATTATTAGTATTATTATTATTATATAATTGTTATTTAATTTAATTTATTGTAATATTATTATTAAATTTTGTAATTGTTATTAATTAATTTATTGAAAATATTTAATTCATTGTTGTTATTGTTATTTAATTTTTGTAATGGTTATGAAATGTATTAAAAATATTTAATTTACTGTAACATGAACAAATGCGGCGTTAGGAACCGCAAACCAACACGCCACGTTCCGAGCGGCGGGAGGTGGACGGAGCTATAATAGCTACGTGGAATGTAAGAGGAGGAATGGAATAGAAGATGAAAGAATTATTAGATTTGATGGATGAAAAAGATCTGGACGTTAGTTGTGTGTGAGACCAAGCGAAAAGGCAATGATGCGACCGATTTGCCTGGCAACCGGGTAACTTTCTGGGCTGGGGTTCCAGAGGGTGAGCGAGGTTGCCAAGGTGTAGGCGTGTTGTTGTCCTCTCGAATGGTTAATGCAATGGTAGAATGCAAGGCCATCAACTCGAGGCTTCTTTGGGTTCGCTTTAAGCTGGGGATAACAAGAGTATTCTTGTTAGCCGTGTATGCGCCAGTATCCTCAGCTCCAGTGAGCGAGCTCGAGGAGTTTTAGGAGATTGTCAGGGATGTTCTAAGTAATGTCAGAGGTAATGAAAAGTTGATAGTATGTGGAAATATGAATGGATGGGTTGGAACCGCGCGAAGTGGTTACGAAAACTTGCTAGGCAGGTACGGTGATAAGAGAGTAAATGAGGCTGGAAAGCTTATTTTGGAATTTTGTAAGGAGAAAAATTTGTTAGAGCAAACACGATGTTTGATCACAAACAAATTCACATGTTCACGAGCGGAAAAAAGAAATATGATTGATTTATTCCTAGTGGATCAGCGTATTCGAAGCCAAGTTATGGACACGCGAGTGTTTAGGGGTGCTGGTCTGGGAACGAACCATTATCTAGTCGTTGCTAGAATAAGAGGTCTGTTTGTAGGTTGGCGCAGCCGCACGACGTGTCCTGGCTTGGCCCTGCCCCGATACAATGTGAGCGGACCCTTGCTACAGACTGTTAAGTCTCTTCTTCTACAGAGATCACTCAGCCTGTGTGCGAGTAGGAGCTGGCATATCGCCATGGTTTAACATCCAATCGGGTGTTAAACAAAATTGCGCTATATCAGCTTGGTTGTTCAATTTGTATTTGGATAGTTGTCTCCAAGACGTGAAAGACAGTGACATGGGAGTGAAAATAGGCGACCTTAAGGTCAATTCCTTGCTATATGCAGATGATGCAGTGCTCATTGCATCATCAGAATGCAATTTGCAGGCATTGGTCACCACTCTGAAAGATGGGTGTGAAATTATTGGTCTAAACCTGAATGTAGATAAGACGAAGGTCCTGATATTTGAAAGAAATGAGGTAAGAAAAGAATGTAAGATCAACGTGTAGACGGATGTGGAAAGGCGTATTGCTGCCGGTAACAGAGTTAACGGTGCTTTGGCTGCATTGTTGAAACCGCGATACGTCAGCATAGCTGCCCGTTTGGCTGTACACAATACAGTTTTGCTACCGACGCTGTTATACGGCAGCCAAACGTGGGTAACACAGAAGAAGAATGTAATAAAGATGAATGCTGTAGAGATGCGATCTCTTTGTTGAATATGCGGAATCAGTTTAGCTGACCGAATCCGCAATAAAGACATCCACAGAATGGCAGGGACTAGTGAAGATGTTACGGTGAGAATGAAGAAGAACGTGCTCAAGTGATTTGGGCACGTCGAACGAATGAGTGATGAAAAAATGGTAAAGAAGATTTATAAAGGAAAAGTGAGCGGTAAGAGAGACAGGGGGAGGCCTCGAGTAACCTTCGAAAACACAGTAGCTACGATACTGTAGGAAGGTCACGTAAAAAGCATGAGGACCCCCCGGAGGGCATGAAGAGGGTATGAAGAGGTTGATGTCTGTGGTGGAAGCGAAAGCGGTAGGCAGGGACCGTAGCGTTTGGCGCTCCATCGTCTCTGGCTACCCCGCAAGGGATATGGCGTGAAGATAAGTAAGTGAGTAAGTAAGTAAGAGTTTCTTTTGTTGGTGTCATTCAAAGACTTTGTTTATTAAAGTGATATATGTACCTATAACCAAATTTGTTAAGAATATATTTTATAAAGCCTGATTTTGGCTTCACAGGGCGGGAAAAGGTGTTTGTAGTGAATTCGAGCAAGACAGATCCAACAATGCTCCTCTCCACTGACACCTCTAAGATGTATTCACGTAAGTTATATCAATTATCTGTCTGTAAATACCTCAAATTTCTAAACTGGAATTTATTTCTTCTATCTATATAATATCAATATTTCAACATTGCATACAAATTATCTTAACATGTGTCATAGTATATATCTTTTCTTACCTGTTTTGTATTTAAGTTTACATTGAATGTTGCACAATTTATAGTATAGGTAGTTATGTATATACTATTATGTACATACTGGAAGTTGACAAATTAGGAAAAAATAATTATTATCAGCCCAAGTACAGTACTCCAAAACAACTTAGTGAAAGACATTATTTTTACATTGACATTGACATTATTATAGTGTCACCGATAAAAATGTAAATTGCATTATTATTTAAAATGTAATAAATTCATTACGAAAGTTTTATTCATAATTCTTCAAATTCTGTAATTAATAAGCGTAGTTAGTTTCCTAAACGCTGCTTTGCTTGGAGACCATCTTGGAGCGTCCCAGGATTTATTGCATCTATTGTGAAAAAAACTTGGGAGCAATCTGACACCTACTTGGAGAGGCTGGAGCGGAGGTGCCATTAAATATTAATAAAAAGAATTAGGAATAGTTCAAGTTTGCTTAAGTGAGAAATAATTAGAAGAATCTCAGATCTGAAAACATTTTTAAATCGAAATATCAGAAATGAAATAAAAAACGTTTGCAGAGTAGCTAAGATTGCCTCGAGTATAACATTTTCTTCTTCATTTACCTTTAATGTTGGTGGAAAATAAAAAATATAAAAACAGGAAAATTTCATAAATTTATTTATGGCAGGAATGTCTAATTTTAATTTCATATCAAGATTTAAAAATACCTATAAAAAGGACATTTATATAAAGACAAACAAACAAAAAATATATAAAAAGCAATAACGAAAACTAAAAATTCTCCTCGCCTTGTTGAAGGCTCACAATTTCACACACAATTTGATAGTTATGCATTTATTACCTAGTGTTTGTTACAGACTAGCTATTGCGCGTAACTTCACCCTGAGATAGAAATCAGTACTTTTATAATATTAATATATAAGAGGTACTTGAACAGGAGACCATAAAACAGTGAAAGCATATTAAACTAGGGAGTTTTTGAACTAAAAATAAAATATAATAATCATCAAAATGGTCAGGAATCCCCACTGTGTCCTCTGTTATAATTTGGAATTTAAGGCCACACGATGCTCTCGATCCAGGGCAAGTAATGAGATACTCTTGTGTATACTCCCGGCTCTCCAATATGCCCACACGACCTGCCATATGACGTCAGCCCCAATACTAAATACATGCAGTATACTTTAGGGTGTCTGATCTGCGCTGGTCCACCGCTGTCTCCCTAAAAATATACAATTTTAATATTAAGTGAATATATAATGAAAAACCTATCATACAATTACCCATGAGAAAACATACGCAAAACTCTGATAACTGAGCTATAAAGTCGGTACTCGCCTTGGAGAATTTAACATTTCTAATCGTCTTTGTTGATTTTGTTATGTCATAGTGAAATAAAACGCAATTTATTCATTGTATAGATTTTAAAAAAATATTAATTGTATGAATGAGATGTAGGTTTAAAATATAGCTCGACTGAATATTATTTGACTTACATCACAAGTATCTGTTCTGTCAGTCTTATCTCCAAAGCACATTTGTGTCGCACTGTCGATACCGCGTAATAAGTTTCTATTCTTGAAGCGTTTGTGGTGAGCAATGCATTCAAAATCTTGAAATTTGGTTAGAAACGCCTGAAAAGCCAAACGTATTACGTGGTGTAGATAAATAGCAACCTTTGTTCGATAAAGTATATAACTTAAATGACCTTCTGTAGATTGTCAGCAGGAGCTACTGTTCCTATCTTTGTGGTGCCCCAACCAGTCACAATGACCTCCGTGTCATTCACAGGAGAACCGTCGTGGAGACAGGCCGGTAAAGCGAGCGGATTCAGAACCATTCTGAAACCAAATAAATTTGTAGGTCTTTTCTGACTCCTGTGTATTTAAATGGAAATGAGTTTATTGGCATTCTTAAACAAATATAGTAATGCCAGAGAGTACTCTGGGTTTTTCAACTATCATTCGTATATTTATTTATTTCTTACTCTCTGTCAGTCTCCAACAGCGCTATGTCATTGTATTTATGAGGTGCATGATATCCTTTGTGTACGTGAATTTTCTGCACATCGTATACAGTTCTCCTAGAATCCGGTTCTGATCTGTTTAAAATACCAATCTTGACCTTTGTAACGGGACCACTAAAAGAAAATAAAAAATTATTTGCTAAAAATGCGATTAGACAGATTTATTTCTTAATTAGCAAACTATTTATGATTTTGTACAAATTAATTATTAATTATGCTACGGTATATAACCACCCAGTAAAACGTAATATGGCTCATTCCTATTTTTATAGGCTTGTTATTGGAAGTTTTTGAAAATACTTTTTTATGGTATTTTCGTATGTTTTATATTTCGTATAATTAAAGGTATAATTATTGATTCTTTCAATCGTAGCATGAATTTTAATAAAAATTATGCAAAGTGCAATCCCTAAAAATTACTACTAGCCGTGTGCAGTCTAAATCGTTTCTGTACCATCCAAGCCGTCAGTCACACCAACAAGCTCCGCCTATTTGTAGTAGTGTATCTGTTGCAGTTTAGCTTTACAAGGTTTAATGTTTTGTCCATTTATTTACTCAAGTGCTACTTTACCTAAGAGAACTTTTAATACAATGAGCCGCTGTGAGCACAAATCTCGGGCTGACTATGATACCACCGCATTTCCAATCAATTGTTGTAGTTCCAAAACCAAGCAGTGCCTAGAAATTAAAGTGCAATGGTACTGTTTAAAATAATAATAATGTCAGACGGTGCAAGTGACATTATAAAATCAAATATCCTTCCATTAATAAAAACAATATAGAAAACTTCTTATGGCTTATTGAAGCCAACATATGTATTAACGTATTTTACCATGTGCGGGAACTCTCCGCGCGAAGCTTTCCTTCCATTAATGATCAGGCTCTCTGGATTCCACGTACAGAAATCGGCTCTCGTCTTTTTTTGTCCTGGAAGAGGACTCTCCACACACGGATATAAGTACTGCTCCTGATAATATAGACATTCTGAAAAATATAGAGTTTTACAATTCAAAGCAGAGTTATGTTAGACGTAAAACCAAGATGAAGGTTACGTAACGATAAGAAGGCATTAATTTTTGATTTATTGAAGAAATCAAACCTGACTAAGCTTGATAAGAATATTACTTAAAGAATATTAAGTAAACTACTTGAAAGAATAAATATTTTTATGTATAGACAACTACACTGATAATAATTAATCATGGCGTATATTAAAAATTTAATTGGACAATTTAATTAAAATAATTAAAAAAAACTAATTTTATTTTGTTTTCCTATGAAATAATTGATTATTTAAATATAAAAGTGTTCACTTGGATAACAAAACTATACTAAATTTTATGAAAAATCATGCCATAATTGTGTCGTAAACAAATTATATTTAATAGCTAAGAATAATAAGTATTTAATTTAGGTTTCATGACCTTTAATATATCATATATATTAATTTTTTATATATGCATTAAAAAGCACCCGCCTTTGCATGGTTTTGTGTTGTGGCCTGACTTGTTACAGTTTAACTTACATACATACCTAGATGCAACTATTAACGAGAAGTAACATTATATGATAATTCACTATCATATAATTTATAATGACTATTAGTATAATAATTTGTTACTTAATTAATTACAATATGTATTTATTATTTGTTTTACATTTCAATTCCTTAAACAGAACTCTACAAATATTTCTCTTTCTCTACATTTCACTGATGATGGTATGTTTTCGAAGACAATTTTATGCCCAAAATAATTTAAATATTGTATTATGGTATGGTAGTATTTAGTACTTACTGTCAAACGCCTTTTGACCAATCTTTGGAGCAGTTAAGTTAAAAGGCACTGGTGGACAGTCTTCCAAGTTAACGCCGTTTTTGAAGATGAATTTGGGCTCAGCCGCAGGGGTAGTGGTTTTTCTAGATGCCAAGGAAACTTTACCAATACTGTAAAAAACAGAATTCAAATATCAAATTACGGTAGTTTCATGAAAACTAACTAATTAGGTTTAAAGATATTTATTTCTCATAAAGAACATACTGTTCACTTATACAGAGATTAAGTACATACATTTAAGTTATTCTGCATGCATTACATTTTATTTATTTTACTTATAACAAAACTAAATCTTATTGTAAATAGACATCTTTCTTAACTAATCTACGAATTAAAAAATAAAAATGAGTAATTTACATGAACATTAAGTTATTTATCTTAAAATGTGGTCTTAACATTATTCAAGTTAATTATACAATATTATCGATAATATGTAATTTAAGTTTATTTTTAAATTGCTTAATATTGTTTCAGCTCTTAATGGCATCAGGTAAACTATTGTAGAAAACTGCACCCTCATACGTAATATTTTTATTACCATAGGTTTTCGTTCGAGGCTGCCAAATATGTATTTTGTTTTTGTTTCTAAGGTGTAAATATTATATTGGAATGTATATTATTCGTAGTAATTTTTTTGATAAGATTGCATGTGTTGTAGGTGTACATTTGATTTATATTCAGGAGTTTAGTTTCTAGATATATATCTTTAGATGGTTTTAAGTATTTATAACGGAATAGTGTCTTTATTAGTTTATTTTGAATTCGTTGCAATTTATTAAGATGTGATTGTGCAGCTGATCCCCAAATTTCTATTAAGTAGTCTAGATGTGGCTTAGCTAGGGCGTTGTAAATAGTGGTCCGGAGTTTATGAGGAATGCAATTAGAAACTTTTCGTAATGCTCCCGTCAGCGATGATAATTTTGAGGATATTTGTTCAATATGGTGATCCCATGTAAGTTTTTCATCTAAAATTAGACCTAAATATTTTTCTTTCGTTACCTTCTTTAAAATAATTTTATTTATATTGAGTGGTGTGTAATCAGGTATTTTTTTATTCTTTGGCTTAAAAATCATATATGAAGTTTTTGCTGTATTAATTGTGAGAAGATTGTATAGGAACCATTCATTTATTGTATCAAGGTCCTTTTGAGCTTGTGTTATAGCTTCGTGAATCGAATTTGCAAAATAGAAGAGGCAAGTGTCGTCCGCATACAGAGTTAATTGACCTGATAGATTTAGATTAACTATATTATTTATATATATTAAGAAAAGTAATGGTCCTAGGATTGATCCCTGTGGGATACCACATTTTACTAGCTGTGAATCACTTTTACAATGAGCAATTTGGACAATCTGTTTACGGTTAGTAATATAAGAGGTAAACATATCTAATGCCGATCCTGCGATTCCGATGTTACTTAACATTTGTAATAGCTTTGAATGACTTATGGTGTCAAAAGCTTTTTTTAGATCGATGAATATACCTAAACAAATATTTTTCCGATCAATATTTGTCTTTATTTTGGTAACTATGTCAATTGCTGCCGAGAGTGTGTTTGATTTTGATCTAAAACCATATTGTTGTTCGATGATAAAACTTTTGGAGTTTAAATAGTCATTTAATTAACTAACTAAATTATGGCGGAACCAGCTTTTTCGATTTATTGATTTAAATCATTATATCTACGGTAGAACCATCAGGAAGTTCAAAGAAACGTGATTGAAATATATATTATAAAATAACTACCAAATTGAGAATGCTATTACACAATTCATTCACTCGTGCCTGCGGCGTGCCTGCACGTAGAGAAAATAATGTTTATAACGTTCAAATATTTAAGTTTCCTTATATTTTATAATAAGAAATTTGATACTGCGACTTTTTGGACCTCATTTCATCGTTCTTGTGACTGAGCTGGACCTATAACTGTAAATATCTTTGAGGTTAACGTAACCCGTATAAGTTCAACAATTTTTGAGTAATTTTAGTTGCGTATAATTAAGTTAACATTTTTAATCTTTCATTGTAACACGACGTTTCGATATTTTGCCGCAACTGTGTTCACGAGAAGATTGAGATGTAAACATAAAATATATTATTGAGTCAGTTAGTTAGTCATAGGAGTGTAACAAATCATTCGATATTATTCCGTATGAAATCCGTAAAAAATATACACTTTCATGCATAACTAAGTGCAATATCGTGAACAATGTACTGTACTTGTAATAAGTAATGTAGTAAAATAAAGATTAATTACTTGCTACGGGGCAACATCCGTCTTCTTAGTTTTGGTCGACGATTTACACCTTTGCAACATATTATCGGCACTCGGTCTTTGAAGGAGCACAGCTAAAATAATAAAAGAAGTTAAATTCACCTTACACTGGCTTGATGGTTCGAGAAAATTGCAGTTATTACACATACACATTTAAAAAAAAATTGCAAATATCTAACCAACTTTGGGCTTGAGTTGGGCTTTTTATATATATAGCTATAATAGGTTCTTTGCGTCGTTCTTCTATGAGAGGTTAGTACTATCTCTGACCAATTACTCTTTAAGCCTGCAGACGAATGAAAGCAGCTAGGATCTAGTACTACGCCTCAATCTTTTCTTTCATGTGCAGATTCATTTATTTTTATATATTCAGAATACGTTTTAATGCGTCAATTAGAAAAGTTTCTGAGGTACCTACTGTCAATCGAAATATTTTGATTATCCTTTGTCGATCAGTGATAAGTTTTTTAGAGTCGTATTTTAAATATTTTTTTCAATAACAATAAGTCTTCAAAATGTCATGTATATTTTGACTAATAGTCATATAGTGATTTTGATTCAGAATCCGACACCTCACTTTTTATGTTTTTTTAATCTTCATTTAATTAAGAATATAATAATAAATTGTTTTATTTTCCGATAAACACTTATAATGTAATTTATTAGACTAAAATAACAAATACTTTAATATGCATTTACTGTTGCCATTTGATAAAGTTCCAATTACATTAGGACCTCAATTTAATAGTCTAAGGCTATCTATGTGACTGTCTAGATGACTAGGTAAGTCAATCGTGATATCATCTTACTAATACTATAAAAAGAAAAGAGTTGTTTGTTTGATATAAACGAAACCAATTTAATCATTATTTCAAAATAATGACCTTATATAATATATCGTTACACTGTATAACAGAGCCCACTTTTATTAAAATTCAGTCTAACAAAATCTACATTTATGAAGCATATCGGAGAGAAAAGCACGTTGCTATTTTAAAAATGATAATCTTATTTCTCAATAATTAAAATATTAAATCACAGAATCTAAACACGACACACATTCTAGTTATTATGCCAATTATGTTCGCGAACGCAATCGCGAGAAAAGGATTGTTTAAAAGTCAATCCGACCTCCAATTACCTGTGGCTTTATTCTCAATTTTATACGTCGCAAGGCCGAAGCACAGTCCTGGACGCGCGTACAGACGCCCGGCCTTCCTCCAGGACACCGGTCACCTAAAATAATAAAAAGACCTACAATACCAAGATACATTATTATGAAATACCTCACAGTGGAGTCAGTGTTGGTTTTGTACCCAAAAACCTCTTTTTTACGACTATTGTACCTAATATAGACTTTTCATAAATAATTATAAATTTAATGTGTTAAGTACAAAAAAGTTAGCATAATTTACAAGAACTAATAAGGCTTAGACACCGATAGAGGTCAATTAAGAATTTAGCATTTAAAAAAAAATATTTTACCTTCTTCCTGACAATTGAGTAATGATAGGAGCGTAACACGTAAGATGACGAGAAACAGTATCTTGATCTCCATTACTGAAGCAGCAGAACTGAAATATGTACCAAAGATTTTTAATTTGTTTTAAAAATCATATTGTTAACGTGACGAATAATCAATAATGACTCGAACCTGCGACTTCTATTAGAAGGTTGCAATATTACGATCCAGTATCTACTATGTTTATAAATTATAAACTCCAAATTAAAAAATGGAAAAATGGGAAAAAAATAATGTGTATTGTTTTTTAAAAATCCCTTCATAATATAAATTCAAATAAATATTGTATATGCACAAATAAAGATGAAGCTTTCATCTGAATTAATAAGAAAGAAAAGTCCAAAACGACATTGTCAATAATGTTACATTTGTCACGTGACTGGCGCAGTTATTCGATTTATCAAATTAGAAGTAATAAATTTAAATTCAGTGTTTACGTTTTTTTTTCAAAATATTAATATTAACAGTTCTGCTTTAGTATAACATTATTTGTGATTAATTCAGCAAAAACAAATATAATGTCTTCTTCGTCAGCTGTATGTATGGACTCGTCATTTTTATTTATTCACAAGTTTTTTAAGTAACAATGCTTACAGGAGACATGAATTTCTTTAGAACTATCATGTCTTTCCTGTTTTCACTAGTTACACATCTTTTTATAGAATATATTAAAGGCTGTAGGATATATTTTCAACATTTTTCACATTTTATGGTCTACCTTATATTGACGGAATTAATTTCGGAATCTTCATTGTAGTCACAAATGAACTGAGTAAGGTGTGGTTTGGATTTTTCTGACTTTATCCAGCGCATTTTAAAACAATCGCAGCGCATTTTAAAACAAAAACCCAGTACTATTCTCTTAATGATCTAATTTACCAAAAGGTTTTGTAGAAAAAAAAGTCTTTTTACATGTTTTCATTGTATTGTATTTTGTTTTGATTATATGTTCCAATCATCTGGCGAAAAAAAATTAGGATTTTTTTTTGCATGTCTCTCAATAATCAAATCTGAATCATTGGGCAAAACGTTATTTATGATAGTTTACTAAACATTTACTTTACTTTTATTCTGATAAGACGACACTAGAAAATTCACCGTTATCTTTCAGCGACTGCGAGTGCATTTAAGTTAAATTATCACTACACGGATTACTAGTTACGGAGTTAATCAGAATGGCTTCTGATATAAATAAACTATTTTTCAGTGGCCGAAAACTGTTTGTCGTTTAATGATATCAATCTTTATTGTTGAGAAACTTTTACCAACACTTTTTACACATAAAATTAATATTTCTCAAAGTGTGGAATTGAGCGGTTTGTATGAAAATTATAAAAAAATAATATAGACGTACAATTCTCCAAACAGTTCCTAAGACACTTGACCTTCACCGTGAGATAACTGGATACATTCTGTTGACGTGCCTGTCTTTAATGTAATATTTAATTAATATTTTAAACTTATATACTTATACAATAATAATAAAATTCTTAAAACAAAACAAAAAAAATATCTAAACAAGTATATGTTTTGGAAAGAAACAGATTCTATTGTTTATCTCAATGTCATAATATTTTTCATTAAAATACTTAATGATTGATTGAAATATATATATACGACACACTCACTGCTCATCACTCGGACTGGCTGAAACTAGCTCATAGTAGCGGTGCCTCCCATTTGGATCCGCGTAAAAGTTAATGGCGAGTGAGCTTTGTTTCACGTGGCTACTCCGATAATATAATATGTCAGTCAACTTACGAGTATTCGATTTATACTTACAATGTAGAATTACATACTCATGTGTATGTGTGTATACACACACACACATACAGTGCGTATGTGTGTGTGCGGGTGTATGTGTGTACTGTGTGTGTGAGATATATGTTACAAGAGTATGGTCAAGGGGCGTTTACAAATTAAAATATCGATTTGATTGATTAGTTTTCATTCAGTTTATTTTGATCAAGATCCTCAATTAGTTTAAGAATCACGGTTTTGTAAAATTTTGTGATATATTAGGACGCAAAAACACACTCACGGATCAAATGTTCATGATATTAGTGAATGAACCATTACCATCCATTACCACCACCATCCACTGGGATCTGAGTATTTGGCACGCGACCACTCCGATCCGAAACTGATTTTAGTAATTATAAACTAATTAATAACAATATACATTCATTCATATTTTTAAACATTCATTTGAACATAATTTCACCTCAAAAACTTTGTATCCCTAGCATTATTTTTTATTTATTTTAAAAATTCCATATAATAATCAAGTCTGCTCCAAAAATTTATCAAAATCGGCTTCGGAAAGACGACCTCTAGGGGAGAGGAATGCGGACATCCGACAGACTTGCCCAAGTTGAAACAGAGACGCTTCACCGTCGCCCGATAAAATAACTTTTCAAAATACAAATACAAGTAATACAGTACTTGTGGTACAAGTGATCACTAACTACAGGATGGTCATTGATTTAAAGTGGAAAAATATTAATAAATAAAAGATTTTATTAATTCTCCTTAAAAACGATGTAACATTGTCATTAATTGTGCGATTTAGACTTTTAAATACATGACTGCGATTGAGACGGTTTAAGAGGTGGAGATGACACTAAGAGTATGTTAAAAATATTGTAATTGTATTAATACAAATGCTTATCTCACACTCGGTAACAATCAAAATAACAATCTCATGTGTGCGTGTGTGTGTGTATTAGTGATGACGTGTGTGTGTGCGTGAGGACGCATCTAACGCGTGAATTCCAATTGTTTAGGCGAGTCCGCTCATAAATATGGCTTCATTTAATACATTAAATATGGTTTTAGATGGAGAATTGTAAAAAAATCTAGTTTCATTTTTGTCCCGTAACAATTGCATTATACCAAAGAGGTTTATGTTATAGAAATCTTAGCCACTGGCTATTTAAAAAATAATATATATATGTATATACATACTTACTCAGACTAAACAGTTAAAATAGTTTAATTATATTTTTATTGGGCAAAGGGAAATCTCCTGTGAAAGATTTTAATCTTTGAAATCAGAAATGATAAAACTAAAGTTTTAAAACAAGTTGATATCTAAGAATCAACAATAGCAATAGCTGCCACAAAGGCAAGAGTAAAGTTTTATTTCAATTAAGGCATACGTTGCACTTCATTAGACTTCAGTGACACGGTCCCAAAGGGTAGTTGAAGAACATGTAGCTCTATAGACACTCTTTTAACTTATTATTAATTTACGTTTTGTTATAGTACTGGCTCATAAGCCACAGCCATCAAAGAATTGAATTCAAGTAAAGCGCTGTTTGTGTTCTAAAGAATACAAAATTAACTAAACTCATCAGTAGTAGTTTTATTATGATCTAACCTTTACAGGATTGAAACTAAACATTCTAAACTATAATTATTGGTTAAAGTGGAGCAACATGTGCTGTTATCAAATTTGTTATTGTCAGGCCTCCCTATAATGTTATAGTTCTTATCATAATAAGCTTTGGATATAGGAAGGCCCTTGCTTCATTCCTAGAAAATGACTTTTTTGATTTTTAAAGAAACATAATTTAATACTAGTAGTTATGATCCCAGAAACGACAAGGGTTGTGATTATTAAATTTAGAATAGGAATAGTATTTAAGACACTGATGATAAAGAAGGTAAAGAAGTTCTTGTTAGGTTCCATCCCCTAAAGGGTTAAAATTAGTATTAAAATTAAAATTTAGTGTGAAAGTAGCACAATTTACAAAATATGTATAATCTTTTATATTGTTTAAGATTTCTTCACAGATGGGCGAGCTCACTTGTAGAGCTACTATTAACATAATTGCGCTCTCCGAACACGTTTACTCCATAACTTAAAAAAGTAGTAATTTTTGGCCCTGTTTATATTTGAACAGATGTTCTAACGCCTATATATATTTAGTATATCGTTACTTACTTGTAGTCAGATTGTTTATAAAAATAGTCTAACCAGTAGCGATCCGATCTCTAGATTCTAGTATTTAGATTAGAAATGACGCGAGCAAAGACTACTACTAAGACACAGAGTTAGAATAACCATATTTAATTATTATTAATTTCCGAGTTCCACAGCTCCGAGGGAAACAGCTCACTAAATAATATCTCAAGATCTTGATTTTCTTGTTTCAACAAAACGTCCAAAAAATGACTGAGTTTGTTTCATTGCTTTTGATAAAAAACATAATGATCTTGTAATTAACAAAAAACATAATGGATAAGTACACTTTTATATGTATTTTTTATTATTATATTGTATTTTCATAGCATTATTACACAATTAAAGAGTGAACGAAGAATTTTTTACTTTTTATAATGTTAAAATATATTTTTGAGAATTATTATAGATAAAAGAATATACAATTATATTACAAATTTCTAAATTGTATGCTATATTACTTCCTGCGACTTCTTCCAAAAGGGCTGTGCAGTGTCACAAGTTCGGAAGAGTATTCCCAAACCAATATGGGTAATATTGCATTTGGTACATTTCAAATATACTTTCAAATATCATATTAGATGTTAAATGAAATAACATCTTGTCCAAATTAATAAATAATTCCCCATCATTGTAATAGCAATGTCTGTCCAGTGTCCAGTTTTAAATTCATTTAATAAATATTAACTTTCTGTTCAGTTTATTTAATGCTCCATTATCACATATGTATATATTCTCTTTTCTGTCAGTTTGTTACAAATCGGCAAATTCTTTTATTTTATTTACATTAATAGATTGTAGTTTTTATTATTGACTTAAACATATGATTCGATATTTTGTTTTACGTTAATCTGTATTGGGATTTCTTTATGCAGCGCTGCATTCTAGGGTTAGCGTAAAGGGTTTGTAACAAATATATCTTTCACTATCTGCCGGAAGTGGTTACAAGGATACCGAATATATATAATTATATTTGAGATTAATCAGTTCACGGGAGGGGTGCAAGAGTTCAAATACTAGGTTCGATTCAAACAAGACACAAGCAAGTCCCTTGTTGAGGTTATCTGATTAATTTATTATCTTAGTTTTGTCAAATTTCTTATATGTTAAATACGAAGCCTTTCATTAGAATCTGCTCCTTTTGATAATAGAGAAACTTGTTTAAAGACAAAGTGTCAAAGCATTTACAAGTAAAAAGTGGGCCCAAAATACCACCCACCAAAATAAATGCTAGAATAACAATATTATTGGTATATAAATATTTGATTTATCAGTGTCTCCTGAAATGAATACGTTATATGGAATTAGAATTTTATCATAAATCTGATACAAGCCAACATGCAATCATTTCTAAGTTTCAACTGAACTTCCAAAAGATGGCGCTGCTTTTACAATTTACTTACAACCAAACGTTGCAAAAAATAATATTAATAAAATAATAGTAACAGTAATCAAACCTATAATAACAATTAGAAGTTTTTTATGTTATTTGTAGATATTGTAACAAATAAATGTAATCTAATCTAATTTATTTAAATATCATTAACAAAACACTCTTATCAGTCACTGATATCCAAAACATCACAATATAACTATGTTATATCTCGCGTGACATTGTCATTTTTATTTCAAGTAATTTGGGAAAAGCCAAAAGTAAGCACGTGTTGAGATGAACTTTTAGATGTCATACTTTAAATCATCTCTCTCTTTTATTAATATCCACTGAAACTACGAGAGAGAGAGAAAGAGAGAGTTTACATGAGACGAGAAAATCTTTACAGAGAGATTTTTTATTATAACATACGTTGTGAATGATTTATTATTCATTATCGATATTCCGACTCTAATACTTATTCATAAAAGGAATTTGAGTAATATCATATAAATATGGTACAGCAGAATCCGGCAAATACTAACCTTTATTAACTTCACTGATTTTGTGCACTTTTATATATTTTAGCCAAATATTACACATATTTAACAAAATTTACCACAATTACAAATCTCTGCCTCAACTAAATGTAGAGCTCATTCATACTCACTCTACATAACCTGACTAGCTTTGAAGTACTCTGACAGGTGTCATATCAATATAGACAAAAAAGATGACAATTAATATTAATTGAATTAATCATTTACTTTATTGAATATAACTTATTTAATGATAATTAATACATTTAAACATATAATTAATTATGAAAATATATTTATTTTTATCAACTTTTTTATGATAAAAAAATTAATTTACATTAATGAATAAATGTTGCTAGATAAATAACGATATAACACCAGATAATAGTGAGTGGTTAAACTAAATATACTACAACCACTTCATAATAACAGAGAATTACTTTTATCATATGACAATATGTTATTAGAATCTTCAATGCATTTTATAACCAATAATTCACATAAAACCCACTATTTCAAATAAATAAATATCACTTCATATTATTATAAAATATCCACTAACCTGCATTTTACACTGAATACACATGTTTTACTCTTTAATAGTTCAATTTATATGAAGTAACTTATTATTATAACTGAACGCCCGATCCAACCAACACATCGAAGACAACTGAAGAGGAAAACTTTAAATATATATTAAATTGATGTACAATTTTTTGCAATGTAATTTGAGCACAATACAACCACTTCATAACCGTAACTATACTTCAGCACGAAAAATTATTCTAATTTTAAACACTATGCCAAAGATTGTTTCTTCTTTTGGCGATTACTCCAGTAACCAAGAAATCTCAGCTGCAAAATGTTATGAAGCAGAAGTTTTGAGATAGGGATTGATTTTGGAATGCAGAGTCTACGAAATTTAGATGACAATAATAGGGATCTTTAAGAAAAAATGCATAGCAATATTTTCAATTTCGAATTTCACATTTAGATTTTCGATCAACTTAATAAAATTCTAAACGGACAATGAGTTCAAGATCAGTAGTACCAGTCTGAAAGTAAACATTAATAAAAAATTCCAATGCACTGTTACCGATCAAGTCAGCTAGAGTCATTACTTCAATAGTGTTATGAATTGGAATTGTATTTTTATTTATTTTATTTAAAATATTTAATACTATAAAAGTAATGCAGAAACTAAATTAGCGAGACTGTATATTTTGTTAGATGAATCTTTTATATATTATACGTATTAGGACATTTTGTACAATTTAATTGTGCTAGATTAACTTCTCATCAGTCCCGTCTAGTTCCTGTGATGTTCTCCTTGTTATATACCACTAACATACAGCCAGAAGTAAACGATACGATTACGATATTTATTCAACAGATGGCGTTTGTCTAAATAAACGTTCCTTAATATTAATAATGTTATTTGAGGTTCGTTCCTGATGATAGAACAAATAGGAAGGCGAATAATAGTTTTTTTTATATTATTAATTGAAAAATGTTCGCTTCACGTCACGCTTCAAACGGATGCAATCCTATACGATATATACATGTGATAAAATAGTAACGAGACAAGTTTTCATCTAAAATAATAGTTTTTAAAAGTAGGCTTAATACGGATAGACATTCTACATTCTAATGATGGGATGTTATAACTGCATCTTTTGCACGTCCCGGAAAATTACCCTAAGGGCTACACTTATACAACTTCTCGAATTATTTTCATAGGATTTGGTGGACTATTAGCTAATTATTTTATTATCTACTTATCTTGAGGAAAAAACACAAAACGTGGTTTCGGTTGAAATACAATGCAACAAAACTACTATTGTATTGTACAGAGTATTTCTTAATTAATTGTATTTTCTTATTAATTATATTTTAAGGGAGTTTATTGCTGAATATAAAAATATTTGTAACAGTATCTTATTCTAGCACATCGGGGTTTCCGATTGTAGTGACAAATAGAACTCTTTCAGCTTCATCCATTCTTGTCTGTCTTTATATTACTTATCCAATGGTGTTAAGGTCATCAACCCATCTTTTCATTTGCATTCTTTTTCTTCGTTGACCTTCACGTATATATCGTTCCGATTTCATTTTTATCCATTTCATTGTAAACAAGATAAAATCAAAGAAAAATCATATAGTTTGACAGCGTATGAATCACTAATTTCAAAAAAGAAAGACACCTATTTGAAATCAATTTTAACCAGACGCCACAAATCTGCCAAGCTGAAAGTGGCCAGTTCATCTAAACACCATTTTATATGTAAGACAATTATATATTTCTTTATATTTTGATGAATAGTTCTCCTTTAAATAATAATATTTTTGAGCAAGTTAAATCGTGCAGAAAACGGACGTTTTGAATGCTATGCATCAACCCTGTTCGCGGCAGGATGAGAGGTTGGCTTTATCAGTTATTAGTCATCGACTTTGTCTGTTAGTTTGCGGGAAAAGAGTTTGATAGAGTTTTATGGTACAAAGTAATGAAGGTATGTCTGGTACACGAGATGACGGTCCATGTGACTTACGGTGATAAGACCGTAAAGAAATTAGTAGCTATAAAAGTAATTTTTTAAATATACATTTCTCAAATACATTCTTTACATATCTATATCTGTAAAATGTTACCTAATACACTGAAATATATATTTTAAGTTACTCGTTCGCGTAAACTTATAAAGCCTACCTAGTTTAGTCCAAGAGGGACGCGAAGAACATGAAGAGAACAAGAAAAAATATTTTAAAACTTCATATTTCACCAACGAATTCTTTAATCTAAAAATAGTTTTTTACAAACGCACAGCATTCTTTAAAGTCCTACCTAAAGATACTCTACATCACACGTGTAGAAGAGCTACCTTCAAATATATATTTTATTCTATCACTTTAAAACACTTTTAAACAGACGAAGCAGCCCATACAGTGACTTTGAGTGTTTGATGCAAGAGTTTTTGATGCTTTAATTTCAGATTAGTGTCACCCCAATAACGACTATTTTGTCTATTAACATGACTATTTAGGTGGAAATGTACCTCATCTGAGAAAAAAATGGTTGTAAAATTGGTAAACCACTCTATCATTTCGTTTGCAAACTGCAACCTAATGGCATGCTCCTGAGGTAGTAATTCCCACGTCATTTTGATTTAATCTATTTAACGTAAATCTTTTTTAAGAATTCAGTTTAATAATGTTCTTGGCACCTTAAGGACAACAAACCGCTTTCGAGTTGAAAGTCCAGTTTGGTCACAAACAGACGATTTTACTCGCTCCACGTTTTCGGGGTCCCTCGATGTTCTAAGCCGATCAGATAGAGGTAGATCCATTGTTGAACCCGTCTTCTCGAACTTGAGCAACCATTTTTAATTAACACACCTAACGGAGCTTAATTTTTGTGTAGTATCTTTTAATGATCGCAAAACTTTCGTTGAGCTGAGGTTGCAGAATCGTTGTTTCGATAGTACCCGCGTACACAAAACGCACGTTGACTACCGCTCACCGCTGAACAACGTCATGGTACTAAATTGCCATTGGGCCGTTCTTGCAATGCGTATTCCCTCCACCCCTCTCCGTCGACGCTGCTAGACGCGGCAACGGATTCAAATGTTAACGTTGACGTTTGGTCCACCCTGTACTTTCATGAGTACTTAGTAAAAAGTTGTTATTTTGGAATTACGAAAGAAACACACGAACAGAAAAATATTAAACTGCACCACTTTACTCTCAAAAGTATAGAAAAAGTTTTGAAATTTTATAAAAGAATAACTTTTTTTTATGCAATTATCAATAATTACAATTCGATTGAGTATGGTAATCAAGGGAATTTTTTGGTTGCAATAAATCCCATTCTTAAGCTAATTTTAAGTAAGTTTTTAATTTCCAGGTTAACTGCAAGACTATTTAATCTATACATAGAATAAAAAAATGAAATGATGTAATCTCTAGGTTGAAACTCCTTGGAAAAACGTTTATTACATAAAACAGAACACGAAAGTTATTTTTTTGTTAGTTCGCATAGCACGGAAAAGCTGCTAGACATATTTCATTACTTTTTAAATAGGTAAGTATTATAATGGTCACGAGAAAATACAATTAATTTGAACTCCAATTACGATGCACAGCGATATCGATTTTAATGGATTAACCAAAAAGTGCTTGTTGGGTTTGTATAGAACTTTGCGCACGGATACTGGCACTGAGACGTTACGGAAGCAAAGTATTGTTACCTCTATAACGGGCGTTAAAAAATCTTTAAAAAAAACATAGCAGATGATTGTAAACACGCTCTACAATTATATGACAATGCAGATGGCGCTCTTTCTTTTTCAAGTTCAATCAGGAATTCTGAACAAATGTTTAATACACACACAAAAATAACGCAAGGATAACAGTACTCTTCTGATTTCGCCAATATTTCTTGCTCTAAGTCAAGGACAATGGTGGTCACGTAAAACCAGGTGACCTCCACGCTTGTTTTCCGCCAATTTGCATAAAAAAACCAATACTGTAAAGTACAATATCATTATAAAAAATAAATATAGAACATTAAATATTAATCCACTACACTTATTTTATAATATAGAAGCTAAGTCACGAACACTCGCATTATTGGAAACGTTAAAAGTTGATTACGTTAAGAGAAACGCGTCAACTGACACTGGAATTGCATTTACAAATAAACCACATAAAACCAGTACTTGTTACTACATTAATTGAATTACCTTATTATACTTTCAAACTTAAATGCAGTTAGCAATCGTTAGGCATATGAAAGTGAAATACAAATAGTCCTATGTGAGTCCGTTCAATTGTGGTCAAGTAAAGGTTCTTGGTTTATAGAAACATAAGTAAAAACCGAATATTTTGAATTAAAAATTGCTAATAAACACGTTAGTTATGTTCAACAAACTAAATAATTAGCTAATTGTAAATATATTATAAAAAAAACGACATGAACTGAAATATAGACTTTCCTTTAACAATTGTATATTTAATATATGTAGTATAAACAAAAATAAAAAGTCACCACTAAAGCAGTTTAAAAGGACTAATAAGAGTTAGAAACCGATAGAGGAGGTTTAAGAGTTTAGCATTTTTAGCATTTTTAAGGAAATATTTTACCTTTATATCTGATTAATCTAATAAAGTCTGAGTGTTCACACCCTTGTGAGTGTGTGTATCCTGCGGGCGCGTGTACCATATTTTAAATTAGGGTAGGTCAGTTTCCACAAGGTTATGGTCAAGGACCGAAGTAAAAGAAGTTAAAAACTCGTTTTGATTAAGCCTTGGTTAACATAACCTATTTTTTGTTCTACGTTTTTTAGAAGTAAATTATAATCTACGTTACTTCCTGGTAATATAATTTAGTGAAAAAATGGTTGTTAATGGTCCAGTAATGTTGGAGCCTATTCGATACAAAGAAACAAACAAAAAATCTTTTCTTTTTATAATATTAGTATAGATAATCTTTTATTTCGGAGAAACCTTTGATTATAACTCAACTTAGATTAACATTTTATCTTTAATTGTATGAAACTTATCTGTCTTTCCATCAAAGAAGGTAATATTGAAGTTTAATAACAAGTATCACAGTTATAATATATGTTGTGTAATAAAAGTATATTCACCATTTCCATCTTAACTTACTGATGTTACTTGAACACATGATATATAATAAAAAGGTTATTAATAATAATACACTATAAATACCAAATAGCAACACAATTTTTCAAACTTTGATAATACCGTACGCCATTACCGAAATATTTATATCATTTAAAACTTTATAGTCCAAGAAACAACAATAAAACGACTTAGTTAAAAAACATTATCTACCAATGTAACCAATAACAAAGTCAATTATTAATAATTATTCAAATTCTGTAATTAATAAGCGTAGATCGTTTGTAAAAAAACTTGGGAGCAATCTGACACCTACGTGGAGAGGCTGGAGCGGAGGTGCCATTAAATATTAATAATAAGAATTAGGAATAGTTCAAGTTTGATTAAGTTATGTTTACAAAAAAACTGAGATTTAAAGACATAAAAAATATATATATCAGAAATGAAATAAAAACGTTTGCAGATCAGCTAAGATTGCCTCGAGTATAATATTTTAAACTTCATTTACCTTAAATGTTGGTGGAAAATAAAAAATATAAAAACAGGAAAATTTTATAAATTTATTTATGGCAGGAATGTCTAATTTTAATTTCATATCAAGATTTAAAAATACCTATAAATAGACATTTACGAGTATATAAACACAAACAAACAAAAAATATATTAAAAGCAATGACGAAAACTAAAGATTCTCCTCGCCTTGTTGAAGGCTCATAATTTCACACACAATTTGATAGTTATGCATTTATTACCTAATGTTTGTTACAGACTAGCTATTGCTCGTGACTTCACCCTCAGAAAGAAATCAGTACTTTTATAATATTAACATATAAGAGGTACTTGAACAGGAGACCATAAAATTGTGAAAGCATATTAAAGTAGTGAGTTTTTTAACTAAAAATAAAACAAAACAATCATCAAAAAGGTCAGGAATCATAACTGTGTCCTCTGGGATAACGTCCCCGTACACAATCTTAAAACCATATTTTTGGAATTTAAGGCCACACGATGCTCTCGATCCAGGGCAAGTAATGAGATACTCTTGTGTATACTCCCGGCTCTCCAATATGCCCACACGACCTGCCATATGACGTCAGCCCCAATACTAAATACATGCAGTATACTTTGGGGTGTCTGATCTGCGCGGGTCCACCGCTGTCTCCCTAAAATATACAATTTTAATATTAAGTGAATATATAATGAAAAAACCTGTTATACAATTACCCATGAGAAAACATGCGCAAAATTCTGATAACTGAGCTATAAAGTCGGTACGGTTTGGTTATGTCATAGTGAAATAAACTTCATTTATTCCTTGTGTAAAAAATATATTAATTGTATGAACGAGATGTAGATTTAAAATATATTTCGACTGAATATTATTTGACTTACATCACAAGTATCTGTTCTGTCAGTCTTATCTCCAAAGCACATTTGTGTCTCACTGTCGATACCGCGTAATAAGTTTCTATTCTTGAAGCGTTTGTGGTGAGCAATGCATTCAAAATCTTGAAATTTGGTTAGAAAAGCCTGAAAAGCCAAACGTATTACGTGGTGTAGATAAATAGCAGTCTTTGTTAAATAAAATATATAACTTAAATGACCTTCTGTAGATTGTCAGCAGGAGCTACTGTTCCTATTTTTGTGGTGCCCCAACCAGTCACAATGACCTCCGTGTCATTCACAGGAGAACCATCGTGGAGACAGGCCGGTAAGGCGAGCGGGTTCAGAACCATTCTGAAACCATATAAATCTATAGGTCTTTTCTGACTCCTGTGTATTTAAATGGAAATGATTTTATTGGCATTAAACAAATATAGTAATACCAGAGAGTACTCTGGGTTTTTAAACTATCATTCGTATATTTATTTATTTCTTACTCTCTGTCAGTCTCCAACAGCGCTATGTCATTGTATTTCTGAGGTGCATGATATCCTTTGTGTACGTGAATTTTCTGCACATCGTATACAGTTCTCCTAGAATCCGGTTCTGATCTGTTTAAAATACCAATCTTGATCTTTGTAACGGGACCACTAAAAGAAAATAAAAAAATATTTGCTAAAAATGCGATTAGACAGATTTATTTCTTAATTAGCAAACTATTTATGATTTTGTACAAATTAATTATTAATTATGCTACGGTATATAACCACCCAGTAAAACGTAATATGGCTAATTCCTTTTTTGATAGGCTTGTTATTGGAAGATTTGAAAAAACTTTTTTATGATATTTTCGTATGTTTTGTAAAAATTTAAAGTATAATTATTGATTATTTTAATCGTAGCATGAATTCTGATAAAAATTCTGCAAAGTGCAAACCCTAAAAATTACTAATAGCCGGCTACAGTGTAACCCGTTTATGCAGCACCTAAGCCGTCAGTCACACGAACAAGCTCCGCCTGTTTCTAGTAGTGTATCTTTTGCAGTTTAGCTTTACAAGGTTTAGTCTTTGGTCTATTTATTTACTCAAGTGCTACTTTACCTAAGAGAACTTTTAATACAATGAGCCGCTGTGAGCACAAATCTCGGGCTGACTATGATACCACCGCATTTCCAATCAATTGTTGTAGTTCCAAAACCAAGCAGTGCCTAGAAATTAAAGTGCAATGGTGCTGTTTAAAATAATAATAGACGGTGCAAGTGACATTATAAAATCAAATATCCTTCCATTAATAAAAACAATATAGAAAACTTCTTATGGCTTATTGAAGCCAACATATGTATTAACGTATTTTACCATGTGCGGGAACTCTCCGCGCGAAGCTTTCCTTCCGTTAATGATCAGGCTCTCTGGGTTCCACGTACAGAAATCGGCTCTTGTCTTTTTTTGTCCTGGAAGAGGACTCTCCACACAAGGATATAAGTACTGCTCCTGATAATATAGACATTCTGAAAAATATAGAGTTTCAATATTCAAAGCAGAGTTATGTTGGACGTAAAACCAAGATGAAGTGTACGTAACTATAAGAAGGCATTAATTTTTGATTTATTGAAGAAATCAAACCTGACTAAGCTGATAAGAAAATTACTTAAAGAATATTAAGTAAACTACTTGAAACAATAAATATTTTTATGTATAGACAACTACACTGATAATAATTAGTTAATCATGACGTATATTAATAATTTAATTGGACAATTAAATTAAAATAATTTAAACAAACCTCATTTTATTTTTTTTTCCTATGAAATAATTGATTATTTAAGAATAAAAGTGTTTACTTGGATAATAAAACTATACTATATTTTATGAGAAATCATGCCATAATTGTGTCGTAAACAAATTATATTTAGTAGCTAAGAATAATAAGTATTTAATTTAGGTTTCATGACCTTTAATATATCATATATATTAATTTTATATATATATATATATATATATATATGTATTAAAAAGCACCCGCCTTTGCATGGTTTTGTGTAGTGACCTGACTTGTTACAGTTTAACTTACATACATACCTAGATACAACTATTAACGAGAAGTGACATTTACTATCATATAATTTATAATTACTATCAGTATAATAATTTGTTACCTAATTAATTATAATATGTATTTATTATTTGCTATAATTTCTATTCCTTAAACAGAACTCTACAAATATTTCTCTTTCTCGACATTTCACTGATAATGGTATGTTTTCGAAAACAATTTTATGCCCAAAAATAATTTAAATATTGTATTATGGTATTGTAGTATTTAGTACTTACTGTCAAACGCCTTTTGACCAATCTTTGGAGCAGTTAAGTTAAAAGGCACTGGTGGACAGTCTTTCAAGTTAACGCCGTTTTTGAAGATGAATTTGGGCTCAGCCGCAGGGGTAGTGATTTTTCTATATGCAAAGGAAACTTTACCAATACTGTAAAAAACAGAATTCGGATATCAAATTTCGGTGATTTAATGAAAACTAACCACTAACATTATGGCGGAATTATTTATTACAAGCCAGATTTATTGATTTAAATCATTATATCTACGGTAGAACCATCAGGAAGTTCAAAGAAACGTGTTTTGAAATATATACGAGGAGAAGTCCAAAAGTTCGTGGAATTAAAGGGATCTAAATAAAATAAAACAACAAAACTATTTTTCCTTTTTAATCACCCTTAAGCTCAACACTTTTATTAGACCTATGAATTAATTTTTCTAAACCACTATAAAAATATGTTTTATCTTTTCCATCAAAATGAGCCGAAATTGCCTCCCTTACCTCATTGTCGTCGGAAAATTTCCTTCCCCTTAAGTCTTTTTTTAAATTGGGGAATAAAAAAAAATCACTTGGGGCCAGGTCTGGACTGTAGGGTGGGTGAACTAGGGATTCGAACCCATGCGTGTGCAGAGCAGCCATTGCAATTCTGCTCTTGTGAACCGGCGCGTTGTCTTGCAAGAGCAACACACCCTTTGACAATTTTCCTCGCCGCTTTTCCTTGATGGCACCCTTTAATTTTTCTTATATCGTTGCGTAGTATTCTCCGGTTACAGTCCTTCCCTTTTTTTTGTAATCAATCAAGATTATCCCCTCACAATCCCAAAAAAACAGTAGCCATCATCTTTCCAGCCGACTCCGTCACCTTAAATTTCTTTGGCGGTTGTGTCCCCTTTTTATGCCATTGTATGGACTCTTGTTTGGACTCAGGCTCAAAGTGATGAACCCATGTTCCATCTCCCGTAACAATTCTGTCCAAAATCTGTGCAGGTTTATCTCCACACAACTCCAAAAAATGCTTTGACGCATCGACGCGCTGCTCTTTCTGAAACGGCGTGAGCATTCTTGGTACCCATCTTGCACTGACTTTTGTCATACCCAGGTGATCATGTAGGATTCGCAAAATAGTGGTATCTGATACTCTAACTAATGCAGATAATTGTTTTTTCTTCAAACGGGCATCCTCTAGTACAATTTTCTCTACTTTTTCGACGATGTCCGATGTGGTGACCTCAACTGGCCTTCCTAAGTGGGGGTCGTCTTCAATTGACTCTCGACCATGTTTATAAAGACCATGCCACTTGTAAATCATTTATTTACTAGGGCACTGTTCCCCATAAACGACTCCCATTTCAAAGAAATTATATATAAGGTAAAGAATTTTATCACAGCGCGAGTTATGTATTGGCAGACAACGAAGTTATTAAAAAAATATTTATTTATAAAATATTCATTAATAAAAATACATGTTTACTTGATTAAATCTACTACAAGACTAACATAAAATATTATAATTAAATCTTATTACAAACAATGATAAATGTCGAGTCAGGAGATTGATGCTTTCCTCGTAAGCGGGAATCACTGCTTATGCTGTGATAACTCCTCCGTCCTTCAGAGAGAAGCTGATCTTACAGCTTCCACTAGTGTCCTCACTAGTTGGTATCGCCTTCGGATGTTCATTTATCTTGGTGGCTTTTGTATATTGATACAGCTTCCATGATGCTGCGCTGACCAGGAACAGATACAGGATGATAGTCGGCCAGCTCGGGGTTGCCATAAGTGTGGGCCAGTCTGCGACGTCATCTTCGTTGATGTCTTCAGCTTGGTCCAGAAGTTTGTGTATGTTGTCCAGATCTAGGTCCTCTATTTTGAGTTGATATTTTACAGCTTCCTCAGGTGCATTCTGTTTCAATGGCAGCGGTATGACTTCATCTATGTTTATAGTAGTAATGTGAGTCTGTAGAGTTATATTAATGACGTCAACACGACAATCTTCGGTGAGTGTTACGAGATGAATTCCCGAAATGCGTTTGTATGAGGTTTTGGTTCCACATTGAACTCGTACTATTTCTTCTTTTCTAAGGATAACCAGCCAAGTGTTGTCTCGCGTCTTCTGTATCTTATCTTCTGTTAATATCATTTTAGCGCGAGTGCAGTTGGCGTCCTTATGCTGAACGAGGCTTATGATACAATCTTGCGATGTTGTAATGCGCTTGGTGTTCATTAACTCGCAGAGATGAGCGTTTTGGGTTAGTTGCTTGCAGTTATCTTCCAGATATGCGTACTCGTCGCTTCCAAGTGCTAGGTATTTGGATTTTGGGATAATAGTAAAATATTTTGTATCAGGGATAGAATAAAGGTGGATAAGGTCATATATATTTGGGTCGGTATTAGGAATTTCTAATATAAATGTTAACGAGTGTTCTGTACTGTAAGCTTTAACTTTAATTGACCTTTCTAATATTCTAATATTATTTAAATTTATATCTATTACTGGTACTAGGTTAAACTTAGTTTTAAGTTGTCTTAATTCTAACACCAAACTTTGGGGACTAATTATACTGGGATGCATAACACCTAATTGGGAAAATGTTATAGCATCTTCTAAAATCATTAACTTATCTAAGATAATCTGTAAGCTAAAATCTATTTGAACGTAAATATCTAAATAATTCAAGTGACTATGTAACCCATCATAGTCTTTTGTCACGTTTCCCATATATGTAACTAAATTTCTCTGATTGTCATTAATCTTATCTAATTGATTACCAAATTCTTTTACAGTATTTTCTGCAATAATTAATGTCTTTTTCTCCGAATTTTGAATAGAAGTTATTTTATTTCATATAGTTGAAATTTCAGATTCAAATTTTAAAGCATCTTGATTATCTAAATTTCCAGTTATCGATTCGATCGATCGTCTATAAGGCCACGTTTACGCCTAATATTCCGGGGAATCATAAATGAAAGTTTTCTATTTACTAAGGATAAATTGTACTCTATTTGATAACGATAAGAATTTTGAATACGCTCTGATTGCGTAGTAGACGTTTCGGAAGCTTTAATACTTGCATATAATGCAGTTAATTTAGTTGTAGTTAATTTTAAATATGTAACATTATAAACACAAGCTAAATTAAAAATATTTGTTTGTTTAATTATTTGACCTTGCTTAAGCAAAAGGATTCCCTGTTCGTTATTTACGGGATTAAAGGTAACGTCTGCTGTTGCGTAGAGCATGATTGCTCCTGCGATGAGGATCCTGGAACAAGGTGAGGCCTTCTTAGTAGTTTATAATGAACCCTTATAGATTTCGAATTAGGATGGTTTCCTATTATTTCTGCAACGTTATTGGGGTGAAGGTGAATGATTTTATATGGACCTTTAAATACCGGTTTTGTTTTATCGTTTCTCGCTGTCTTCGCCACTTGTTTATAAACTAATTCACCTACCTTGAATGTTCTTTCTTCTGCTTCTTTATTCCGCCTGGCTATTATTTGTTCTTTGTTTTTAGACATAAGGGCTGTTATACATACCTGTATCGATTCAGCATTTGCTTTATGTTTTAAGACGTAATCCTGATAGAATTCTTTTGGGAAATATAGCTCTAACGGATTTCGTGATGATGTATGACCAAAGAGAAGTTCATGAGGAGAATAGCCTGTTGCTGAGTGGATAGCATTATTATATGCTATGATTGCATATTTCATTATTAACTGAATGGGGTCATTTTTATTTGTCATTTTCTGAATTCTAATTATTTCGCCTATAGTCGAATGAAAACGCTCTATAGGTGAATTAGAATTCGGGTTGTATGGGGTTGTGAAATGTATGTTTATGTTATGTAAAGCGCATATTTCTTTAATGACCTCATTATTAAACTTATTGTCAGAGTCTGTCGTAATTTTGTGGGGTAGTCCTAGAACAGAGATTACGTGTAATAATGCTTCAGCTACATGTATGCTACTGGATGCATTTAATGGAACTGCTTGTGCAAATTTAGAAAAGTTATCTATAATGGTGAGAAAAGTACCTCCTCCAGTTGAATATAAGTCCATAAATAAGTGTTCCATGGGCTTACAGGGTGTTTCAGTTAGCGCTAAAGGTGGTCTCAATGGGTTACGTTCGTACTTGGCCTTAAGACAAGTTTCACATCGACTAATGTATCCTTGAATCGTGAGTAGCATATTAGGCCAATGATAGTTTCTGTGCAATTGTTTATGTGTTTCCTGAATACCGCGGTGTACAGTCTTCCCTTCATGATATTTTTTAATTAGTTCTAATTGTTCGGCCTGATTTTCGACTAATATGACGCGCGTAGTACATCTTATGAGTTTTGGACCTCTATCATTGAATACCGTTGTATAGACTCTACAGAAAGCTAAATATAGTTCGTCGTTATAAAAGTAACAGTGAAAAACGCGATTGGCTATTGTATGTTCCTTGAGGAATCTAATTATTTCTTGCTCGGTATTGTTAACAGGGATAAATACATCTTTAATGACTGTACGTTGATTAGTTGATCTGTTATCTACTCTGTAAGTGGAGCCTGGAGTTGATCTTATGTGGAATTGTTTTAGTTGTTTGTCAATAGCGTCAGATAATATGGGAATGCTGTTGTTTTCGGTGTCAGGCTGAGAATGATTTGTGCTAACTAACTGTTGTTCGTCTGTTGTGACAACTGTTACATTATCGGATTCAGTATTTTCAGGTGGTTGTGAATTTGTCTGTCCGTCAGGGTCTGTATTTAAGTTTTGACTGCTAGGGCCTGCTTCCTGGCCATCATTATTATCGGTAGAAGTTTGATCAAACATTCTATTAATTATGTCATCGTCTTCATTATCCTCGAAATTTACCGCGAGCGAATCCATACTGTGATGAAATATTTTAGCTCGAGATAACGCGTCTGCATTCGTGTTATGTCGTCCTTTCTTATACACAATTTCGAATTCATACTCAGCTAATTTCAATCGCCAACGCGTCAGTTTTGAATTAGGGTCTTTGAGCGACATCAGCCATGTTAGAGGCCTGTGGTCCGTATAAATAGTAAATTTACGACCATACAAATAAGGTCGGAAATACTTAATGGCCCATACTATCGCTAAAAGTTCCTTTTCAATGGTGGAATACCGCGACTCGGAATTTGATAGAGTGCGCGAAGCATACGCTACAGGTTTGTCGGATCCTACATTTCCTTGGGATAAAACCGCGCCTAACGCATAGTCAGATGCGTCTGTTGTTAGTATAAATGGCTCGTCAAAATCTGGGTACTGCAATATCGGGTCGTTAGTTAATATTTGCTTACACTTATGGAATGACTCTAAAAACTCTTTTGTGTGAATAACTTTATCGCCTTTCTTTAAACATAACGTCATGGGTTTAGTAAGCTTGGCGAAGTTTTTGATAAATTTTCGGTAGTATCCTACGAGACCTAGAAATGACTTTATTTGTTTCTGGTTTTGAGGTAAGGGAAAATCAAGTACGGCTTTTATTTTGTCTCTATTGGGTTTTAGTCCTTCGTCTGTAAGTTCATGTCCAAGGAAGTTAACGTGTTTCTGAAGAAATTCCGATTTATCGAGTTGAACTTTAAGGTTGTGTGTTTTAAACCTTTCAAACACTTGACGTAATCTTCCTACGTGTTCTTGTAGCGAAGTACTGATGATTATGACATCATCAAGGTATGTGTAAACGTTGGGTAAGCCTCTGAGGATGTGATCCATTAAACGTTGAAAAGTGCTCGGTGCGTTCTTTAAACCAAATGGCATACGTAAAAATTCATAGTGGCCTCTCTCCGTGGTGAATGCGGTTTTCTCTACGTCTTCCGGATGCATCTCAACCTGGTGATAGCCACTTGCAAGGTCAAGGGTTGTGAAGTATTGTGCACGTCCTAATCTGTCTAGTATGTCATGAATGTTCGGTAGTGGGTACTTGTCTTCGACAATCCTATCATTCAAACGTCTGTAATCGATTACAAGTCTCCATTTAACATTTCCTGATGCGTCCGGTTTTTTCGGTACTATATGAACAGGACACGACCAAGGGGATATACTTTCTCTAATGATACCCTGCTCGAGTAAGTTATCAACTTGCTTACGAATTTCAGCACGATGTTTTGGAGGCTGTCTGTAACTACGAACATGGATTGGTGTTTCGTTCGATAATCTTAACCGGTGTTTAACCGCATGTGTAAATGTTAATGGTATATTTTCCGAATGAAATATTTTACGGTAATTATAACAAAGCTTAGTTATTTCACGCTTTTCCTCCTCGTTCATGTGACTTGTTCGAATTTTATTTAAATTGTCACACAATTCTTTATTAATGTCAATATTAATATTTAATGAGTTTAAATCAACAAACTCGTTCTTAGTGACAGAGTAAGTCTCTAGTTGTATTGGGATTTTATTGGGGATATATTTATTTTCATTAGTATAATTTATAACAGTAGTTTTAAATGAACCGGCTTTGACTGTTACAAAAGCTGTAGGGGATTCTAAACCTTCTGACCAGTATCGTGAATTATGTATATATTGTCCGTCAATATAGTTTGTTCTAAATGTTACTACTTTCTCACACTTGGGTTCGATTTTAATCTTTCGTAATGGGTGGTTAAAATAAATCGGAATATTAGCGTTTGTTGTTCGTAACATGTTACTATTAAGATCGATATTACTTTTAAGACATCTTAATAAATCAAATCCGATTAATCCTTTGTACTTGGGATCGAAATCAAAAATTAGAAATTTATGAGTCAGATCTGTATTAAAAATTGGTGGTAATGGGAGATAAACTACATGGTTATGACAAGACACATTATGCGCGGTAGCAATTTGAAACGGTTCATGTTCAACACATAATTCAAAAATAGTATTAAAAATAACATCCGATGCAATAACGCTACGACTCGCTCCAGTATCGATTAAGTACTTACCTCCTAATTCCGGCAACTCAATATACGGCAGATGCTCCCTCTCCTGCACATTGATTTCAACTATCTCAGGTTCCTGTGTTCCTGAACCTCCATAAAATCCTGGGGTTCCTCCACATCCGTTCCCTGATTGTACTCTGTTTGGTACTCACCTTCATCCTGTTGACTATCATCAAAATTAGAGTATTCGCCCTCATTTTTGAGGTATTGATCTTGTGGGTCTTTTTGGGTACAAAATAGTTCCTCCACTGCAAACTGTGGTTTATTCGGCCTTGAGACCTACCTCATAGTGACATCTGAGTTTTTCTGTGGTGGGTTATTCTGTTGGGGTATATTAAAATTATTCCGGTAGTTACCAGAGCTCCTACCTGGTTGCTGGTTCTTCCATGGTAGTAATGACTTAACTAGTTGCTCGCGTTGCTCAGGAGTCAAGTTGTTCGTATGCGGCACGTAGTTTTGGGGCCTAAATTGCTGTTGTGGGTAAAATGGTCGTTTGGAAATAGGTAACCTATTATTGTATTGGTTTGGAACAGAATTAAATTCCTTATGCTTAAACATATTACCCTGTTGTAAAGTTGAAGGGCCTGGTTTATTAATAGCAAGCCTAGCTTCCTCCTGTCTAGCCGCGACTATGGCCATTTCTAATGTATCTGGCCTAGCTATTCTAACACCTAAGGACACGTGGAAATCTAAGTTATTAGTGTACTGTTCAATAACCATTTCTTCATAATAACTTCTATCTCCATGCCTTCCAACGAAATACAAGGTATCGAGCAACTCGCGTAATCGCTTACCAAATGACTCAGAATCTTCAAATTTTAATTTACGGGTTCTTGTCAACTCTTGCATCACTTGTATCTCGTTACGGGCTTCTCCTAAACGTCTTAATAATGCATTTTTTATTTTAAACCATGAATCTAAGTTTTCTTCATATGCAATCGCTTCTATAGCTGCTCCACTTAATTTACTTTTAATAACACTCAATAAGGTAGGGTGGCTGCTACCTGGTGCTTCTAATTGGCTAAGGACATTTTCGACCTCTCTTATGTAAAAATTAAGTAATTTTTTATTGCCGTCATATCGCGGAATTAAATCCACGACGAGTTTAAAATGGGGTGAATCTATTAGCGACATACTGATATATATTATATATATATATATATATATATATTTTATACAAAAGTATATAAAAAAATAATAAAAAAATTATAATAGAAAAATTATAATATTAAGTAATAAAAAGATTTTTGCAAAATAATAAAGACAATGCAGTATCGTGTTACAGTTACAACACGTTCCACTGATAATATATGTTTCTATTAAAGAAACAATGAATGAAATTCTAAACCTAAAGAATATTCCTTCGAGTTTATTTGGATTTTAATATTACAAAATTAACTAGGTTTATCGCTATTTTAGCTTTAAACACTTTATATCACCAAAAAAAATGATGTACTAAACTAAAGAATGCCCGCTCGATTTTAGAAATAGACAAACTTTCAAACTTAGCTAGGTTTATCGCGATTTTAGCTTTAAACACTCTTTAACATTAATATAATATAAATACTAGGACAGGAAATAGAGCAGGAACTTGGATTATCAGCGAGAGTACTCACCACACCAGTATCTGCATCTCCCGTCGAGTCTTGAGTAGTACACGGGGACGTCCAATTCTCCAGAATATCCTCGTGTAGCCTTCGCTTGACCGCCGTTAGGTTCTGGATTACAGGAATGCGACTTGGGAATCGCCGTTTGTCAGAGTATGGAAGAGTTTGATTCCAAAACTTTTACGAAACGCCGTAATCCTACCGACTGCGCCAGTTATGTATTGGCAGACAACGAAGTTATTAAAAAAATATTTATTTATAAAATATTCATTAATAAAAATACATGTTTACTTGATTAAATCTACTACAAGACTAACATAAAATATTATAATTAAATCTTATTACAAACAATGATAAATGTCGAGTCAGGAGATTGATGCTTTCCTCGTAAGCGGGAATCACTGCTTATGCTGTGATAACTCGCGGTGTTCAATTTTCTCCATAGTTTCAGTTTTCTTCCGGATTGACTTGTTCAGCAGGCTACTGTTCTTAAACGAATGACGCAATCGGGTTGAAACTCGGTATTTATACTAATGATGAGTCCCCGATTCGTATGACACCAAGCGAGCGCCCCTACCCCCGCTCCATTCCACGAACTTTTGGACCTCCCCTCGTATTATAAAATAACTACCAAATTGAGAATGCTATTACACAATTCATTCACTCGTGCCTGCGGCGTGCCTGCACGTAGAGAAAATAATGTTTATAACGTTCAAATATTTAAGTTGCCTTATATTTTATAATAATAAATTTGATACTGCGACTTTTTGGACTTCATTTCATCGTTATTGTGACTGAGCTGGACCTATAACTGTAAATATCTTTGGGTTAACGTAACTCGTAATCCCTATTAAGTTTAACTATTTTTGACTAAATTTAGTTGCGTATAATTAAGTTTACATACATACGTTTTGCCGCAACTGTGTTCACGAGAAGATAGAGATGTAAACATAAAATATATTATTGAGTCAGTTAGTTAGTCATAGGAGTGCAACGAATCATTCAAAATTATTCCGTATGAAATCCATAAAAAAATATACACTTTCATGCATAACTAAATGCAATATCGTGAACATTGTAATGTAGTAAAATAAAGATTAATTACTTGCTACGGGGCAACATCCGTCTTCTTAGTTTTGGTCGACGCTTTACACCTTTGCAACATATTATCGGCACTCGGTCTTTGAAGGAGCACAGCTAAAATAATAAAAGAAGTTAAATTCACCTTACACTGGCTTGATGGTACGAGAAAATTGCAGTTATTACACATACACATTAAAAAAAAAATTCAAATATCTAACCAACTTTGGGCTTGAGTTGGGCTTTTTATATATATAGCTATAATAGGTTCTTTGCGTCGTTCTTCTATGAGAGGTTAGTACTATCTCTGACCAATTACTCTTTAAGCCTGCAGACGAATGAAAGCAGCTAGGATCTAGTACTACGCCTCAATCTTTTCTTTCATGTGCAGATTCATTTATTTTTATATATTCAGAATACGTTTTAATGCGTCAATTAGAAAAGATTCTGAGGTACTGTCAATCGAAATATTTTGATTATCCTTTGTCGATCAGTGATAAGTTTTTTAGAGTCGTATTTTAAATATTTTTTTCAATAACAATAAGTCTTCAAAATGTCATGTATATTTTGACTAATAGTCATATAGTGATTTTGATTCAGAATCCGACACCTCACTTTTTATGTTTTTTTAATCTTCATTTAATTAAGAATATAATAATAAATCGTTTTATTTTCCGATAAACACTTATAATGTAATTTATTAGACTAAAATAACAAATACTTTAATATGCATTTACTGTTGCCATTTGATAAAGTTCCAATTACATTAGGACCTCAATTTAATAGTCTAAGGCTATCTATGTGACTGTCTAGATGACTAGGTAAGTCAATCGTGATATCATCTTACTAATACTATAAAAAGAAAAGAGTTGTTTGTTTGATATAAACGAAACCAATTTAATCATTATTTCAAAATAATGACCTTATATAATATATCGTTACACTGTATAACAGAGCCCACTTTTATTAAAATTCAGTCTAACAAAATCTACATTTATGAAGCATATCGGAGAGAAAAGCACGTTGCTATTTTAAAAATGATAATCTTATTTCTCAATAATTAAAATATTAAATCACAGAATCTAAACACGACACACATTCTAGTTATTATGCCAATTATGTTCGCGAACGCAATCGCGAGAAAAGGATTGTTTAAAAGTCAATCCGACCTCCAATTACCTGTGGCTTTATTCTCAATTTTATACGTCGCAAGGCCGAAGCACAGTCCTGGACGCGCGTACAGACGCCCGGCCTTCCTCCAGGACACCGGTCACCTAAAATAATAAAAAGACCTACAATACCTAGATACATTATTATGAAATACCTCACAGTGGAGTCAGTGTTGGTTTTGTACCCAAAAACCTCTTTTTTACGACTATTGTACCTAACATAGACTTTTCATAAATAATTATAAATTTAATGTGTTAAGTACAAAAAAGTTAGCATAATTTACAAGAACTAATAAGGCTTAGACACCGATAGAGGTCAATTAAGAATTTAGCATTTAAAAAAAAATATTTTACCTTCTTCCTGACAATTGAGTAATGATAGGAACGTAACACGTAAGATGACGAGAAACAGTATCTTGATCTCCATTACTGAAGCAGCAGAACTGAAATATGCACCAAAGATTTTTAATTTGTTTTAAAAATCATATTGTTAACGTGACGAATAATCAATAATGACTCGAACCTGCGACTTCTATTAGAAGGTTGCAATATTACGATCCAGTATCTACTATGTTTATAAATTATAAACTCCAAATTAAAAAATGGAAAAATGGGAAAAAAATAACGTGTATTGTTTTTTAAAAATCCCTTCATAATATAAATTCAAATAAATATTGTATATGCACAAATAAAGATGTAGCTTTCATCTGAATTAATAAGAAAGAAAAGTCCAAAACGACATTGTCAATAATGTTACATTTGTCACGTGACTGGCGCAGTTATTCGATTTATCAAATTAGAAGTAATAAATTTAAATTCAGTGTTTACGTTTTTTTTTCAAAATATTAATATTAACAGTTCTGCTTTAGTATAACATTATTTGTGATTAATTCAGCAAAAACAAATATAATGTCTTCTTCGTCAGCTGTATGTATGGACTCGTCATTTTTATTTATTCACAAGTTTTTTAAGTAACAATGCTTACAGGAGACATGAATTTCTTTAGAACTATCATGTCTTTCCTGTTTTCACTAGTTACACATCTTTTTATAGAATATATTAAAGGCTGTAGGATATATTTTCAACATTTTTCACATTTTATGGTCTACCTTATATTGACGGAATTAATTTCGGAATCTTCATTGTAGTCACAATTGAACTGAGTAAGGTGTGGTTTGGATTTTTCTGACTTTATCCAGCGCATTTTGAAACAATCCCAGCGCATTTTAAAACAAAAACCCAGTACTATTCTCTTAATGATCTAATTTACCAAAAGGTTTTGTAGAAAAAAAAGAGTCTTTTTACATGTTTTCATTGTATTGTATTTTGTTTTGATTATATGTTCCAATCATCTGGCGAAAAAAAATTAGGATTTTTTTTTGCATGTCTCTCAATAATTAAATCTGAATCATTGGGCAAAACGTTATTTATGATAGTTTACTAAACATTTACTTTACTTTTATTCTGATAAGACGACACTAGAAAATTCACCGTTATCTTTCAGCGACTGCGAGTGCATTTAAGTTAAATTATCACTACACGGATTACTAGTTACGGAGTTAATCAGAATGGCTTCTGAAATAAATAAACTATTTTTCAGTGGCCAAAAACTGTTTGTCGTTTAATGATATCAATCTTTATTGTTGAGAAACTTTTACCAACACTTTTTACACATAAAATTAATATTTCTCAAAGTGTGGAATTGAGCGGTTTGTATGAATATTATAAAAAAATAATATAGACGTACAATTCTCAAAACAGTTCCTAAGACACTTGACCTTCACCGTGAGATAACTGGATACATTCTGTTGACGTGCCTGTCTTTAATGTAATATTTAATTAATATTTTAAACTTATATACTTATACAATAACAATAAAATTCTTAAAACAAAACAAAAAAAAATATCTAAACAAGTATATGTTTTGGAAAGAAACAGATTCTATTGTTTATCTCAATGTTTTAATATTTTCCATTAAAATACTTAATGATTGCTTGAAATATATATATATATATATATATGACACACTCACTGCTCATCACTCGGACTGGCTAGGAACTAGCTCATAGTAGCGGTGCCTGCCACACGGATCCGCGTAAACGTTAATGGCGAGTGAGCTATGTTTCGCGTGGCCACTCTGGGAATATGTGGCCAGTCAACTTACGAGTATTTGATTTATACTTACAGTATCGAAGTCATACTCATTTGTGTGTGTATGTGTATGTGTTTGTGTGTGTGTGTGTGTGTGTGAGGTATGACCATTGCCATCGGACCATTCAAAGGGCGTTTACAATTTAAATCCCGATTTGAATCGTTTTCATTCAGTTTATTTTGATCAAGACCCTGAATTAGTTTCAAAATTAAAAGTTTTGGAATTTTTTTGGAATATATTAGGACGCAAAAACACACTTACGGATCAAACGTCCATGATATTAGTGAATGAACCACAACCATCCATTACCACCACCATCCACTGGGATATGAGTATTTGGCACCCGACCACTCGGATCCGAAAAGTGATTATATAAGTAATAATAATAATAACAATATATATTCACACATAATTTCAAACATTCATTTGAACTTAATTAAAATTCACCTTAAAAAACTGTGTACCTCTAGTTGTATTTTTATTTATTTTCAAAATAGTTTCAACGCCACTTGCACAAAATTCCATATAATAATCGAACCTGCTCCTAAAATTTTTCAAAAATGGCTTCGGAAAGACGACCTCTAAGGGAGAGGAATGCGGACATCCGACAGACTTGCCCAAGGTGAAACAGAGAAGTTTCACCGTCCCTCGACAAAATAACATTTCAAAATACAAATACAAGTGACACAAGTGAATGTGCTACAAGTAATAGTGTATAAATGGTCACTGGTATTGATTTAAAGTGTAAAAGATGTAAATATATAAAAGATTTTATTAATCATCTATAAAAAGATATAACATAATCGTATATATATGATATAAAATGACACTAAAAGTATATTATAAATATTCTGATTATATAAATGCTTATCTCGCACTAAGCAACAATCAAACTAACAATCGCATGTGTGTGTGTGTGTGTATGTAATAGTGATGGTGTGTGTGTGTGTGACGCATCGAACGCGTGAATTCCAATTGTTTTGGCAACTCCTCACATAAATATGGCTTGATTTAAAACGTTAATGTGGTGTCAGATGGAATGGATGTGGTTTCAAAGAGGTTTATATTAGAGAAATCTTAGCCACTGGCTATTTAAAAAATAATATATATATACTTACTCAAACTAGACAGTTAAAATAGTTTAATTATATTGTTATTGGGCAAAAGGAAAGTTCCTGTAAAGGATTTTAATCTTTGAAATCAGAAATGATAAAACTAAAGTTTTGAAACAAGTTGATATCTAAGAATCGGTCAGAAATAGCTGCCACAAAGGCAAGAGTAAAGTTTTATTTCAATTAAGGCATACGTTGCACTTCATTAGACTTCAGTGACACGGTCCCAAAGGGTAGTTGAAGAACATGTAGCTCTATAGACACTCTTTTAACTTATTATTAATTTACGTTTTGTTATAGTACTGGCTCATAAGCCACAGCCATCAAAGAATTGAATTCAAGTAAAGCGCTGTTTGTGTTCTAAAGAATACAAAATTAACTAAACTCATCAGTAGTAGTTTTATTATGATCTAACCTTTACAGGATTGAAACTAAACATTCTAAACTATAATTATTGGTTAAAGTGGAGCAACATGTGCTGTTATCAAATTTGTTATTGTAAGGCCTCCCTATAATGTTATAGTTCTTATCATAATAAGCTTTGGATATAGGAAGGCCCTTGCTTCATTCCTAGAAAATGACTTTTTTGATTTTTAAAGAAACATAATTTAATACTAGTAGTTATGATCCCAGAAACGACAAGGGTTGTGATTATTAAATTTAGAATAGGAATAGTATTTAAGACACTGATGATAAAGAAGGTAAAGAAGTTCTTGTTAGGTTCCATCCCCTAAAGGGTTAAAATTAGTATTAAAATTAAAATTTAGTGTGAAAGTAGCACAATTTACAAAATATGTATAATCTTTTATATTGTTTAAGATTTCTTCACAGACGGGCGAGCTCACTTGTAGAGCTACTATTAACATAATTGCGCTCTCCGAACACGTTTACTCCATAACGTAAAAAAGTAGTAATTTTTGGCCCTGTTTATATTTGAACAGATGTTCTAACGCCTATATATATTTAGTATATCATTACTTACTTGTAGTCAGATTGTTTATAAAAATAGGCTAACCAGTAGCGATCCGATCTCTAGATTCTAGTATTTAGATTAGAAATGACGCGAGCAAAGACAAGACACAGAGTTAGAATGCCATAAGCTGGACCTAAGCTGACTAAGCTTACGAAAATACATAAAAACCTTAAGAAAATATATTTCTAATTATAAAACGGTTAAGTATTTTTTAAAAAGTATTGATTGATGCGTGTGATGTCATCATTGTTATATTTTATAGTTTCAACTATTTTTAAATGTTAATTAACCATATTTAATTATTATTAATTTCCGAGTACCACAGCTCCGAGTGAAACAGCTCACTAAATAATATCTCAAGATCCTGATTTTCTTATTTTAACAAATCGTCCAAAAATAGATTGAGTTTGTTTCATTGCTTTTGACAAAAAACGTAATGGATAAGTACTCTTTTATATGTATTTTTATTATTATTTGTATTTTCATAGCATTATTACACAATTAAAGAGTGAACGAAGAATTTTTACTTTTTATAATGTTAAAATACTTTTTTGAGAATTATTTTAGAAAAATAATGTACAATTATATTACAAATTTCTAAATTGTATGCTATATTACTTCCTGCGACTTCGCCTGAAAGGGCTGTGCAGTGACACAAGAATTGAAGAGTAGTATTACCAAAGGCAATATTACTCGCATTTGGTAATTTCAAACGTACTTTCAAATATCATATCAGATGTTAGATGAAATAACATCTTGTCCAAATTAATAACAAATTCCTTATCATTGTAATAGCAATGTCTGTCCAGTGTCCAGTTTTCAATTAATTTACTAAATATTAACTTTCTGTTCATTTTATTTAATGCTCCATTATCACATATGTATATATTCTCTTTTCTGTCAGTTTGTTACAAGTCAGCAAATTCTTTTATTTTATTTACATTAATAGGTTGTAGTTTTTATTATTGGCTAAACTATATGACCCGACATCTTTATGCAGCGCAGCATTCTAGGGGTAGGGTAAAAGGTTTGTAACAACCATGTCTTTCACGAGTGTGAGAGTTGGGAAGTACCGGAAGTAAGATACCGAGTATATATAATTGTGTTTCAGATTAGTCAGTTCACGGGCGGGTGCTAAAGTTCAAATAGTAGATTCGATTCAAACAAGACACAAGCAAGTCCACTGATCAGATATGATTATTCCTTTATTTTAATTTTGTCAAGTTTCTTATATATTAAATAGAATCTGCTCCTTTTGATAATAGAGAAACTTGTTCAAAGACCAAGTGTCAAACCAATTACAAATAAAAAATGGGCAAAAAATACCACCCACTTAAATAAATGCTAGAATAACAATATTATTAGTATATAAATATATGATTATCAGTGTCTCATGAAATGAATAAGTTATAGAATTATACTTTTATCATAAATCCGATACAAACCAACATGCAATCATTTCTAAGTTTCAACTGAACTTCCAAAAGATGGCGCCTTGTACGATTAACTTACAATCAAACGTTGCCAAAAAATAATCCTTACTATATAATAATGACCTAATTGACTCTGTATGCACGCGCATCACTTATCACCCACAAATCACACAATAATGTGTAATACATCAAAAAAAAGCTATTGAATCAGGCTACAAAATAGGGTGGGTGCCAACCTTATACGTGACGCTTGACCCTTTCCGGCCCTTCGGGCCGGGAATTTCCCTTGTATTAATATAATAATAATATTATTAATGAGGCATATAATAACAATTGCAAGTTTTTTTATGTTATTTGTAGATATTGTAACAAATAAATGTAATCTAATCTAATTTATTTAAACATCATTAACAAAACACTCTTATCAGTCACTGATATCCAAAACATCACAATATAAATATGTTATATCTCGCGTGACATTGTCATTTTTATTTCAAGTAATTTGGGAAAAGCCAAAAGTAAGCACGTGTTGAGATGAACTTTTAGATGTCATACATTAAATCATCTCTCTCTCTTATTCATATCCACTGAAACTACGAGAGAGAGAGAGAAATAGCGAAAAGGTTTACATGAGACGAGAAAATCTTTACAGAGAGATATTTTTCTATAACATACGCTGTGAATGATTTATTATTCATTATCGATATTCCGACTCTAATACTTATTCATAAAAAGATTTTTAGTAATATCATATAAATATGGTACAGCAGAAACCGGCAAATACTAACCTTTATTAACTTCACTGATTTTGTGCACTTTTATATATTTTAGCCAAATATTACACATATTTAACAAAATTTACAACAATTACAAATCTCTGCCTCAACTAAATGTAGAGCTCATTCATACTCACTCTACATAACCTGACTAGCTTTGAAGTACTCTGACAGGTGTCATATCAATATAGACAAAAAAGATGACAATTAATATTAATTGAATTAATCATTTAGTTTATTGAATACAACTTATTTAATGATAATTAATACATTTAAACATATAATTAATTATGAAAATATATTTATTTTTATCAACTTTTTTATGATAAAAAAATTAATTTACATTAATGAATAAATGTTGCTAGATAAATAACGATATAACACCAGATAATAGTGAGTGGTTAAACTAAATATACTACAACCACTTCATAATAACAGAGAATTACTTTTATCATATGACAATATGTTATTAGTATCTTCAATGCATTTTATAACCAATAATTCACATAAAACCCACTATTTCAAATAAATAAATATCACTTCATATTATTATAAAATATCCACTAACCTGCATTTTACACTGAATACACATGTTTTACTCTTTAATAGTTCAATTTATATGAAGTAACTTATTATTATAACTGAACGCCCGATCTAACCAACACATCGAAGACAACTGAAGAGGAAAACTTTAAATATATATGTAATTTGAGCACAATACAACCACTTCATGACCGTAACTATACTTGAGCACGAATAGTTATTCTAATTTTAAACACTATGCCAAAGATTGTTTCTTCATTTGGCGATTACTCCAGTAATCAAGAAATCTCAGCTGCAACATGATATAAAGCAGAAGTTTTGAGATAGGGTTTGATTTTAGAATGCCGAGTCTACGGAATTTAGATTATAATATTAAGGGATCTTTAAGAAAAAATGCATAGCAATATTTTCAATTTCGAATTTCACATTTAGATTTTCGATCAACTTAATAAAATTCTAAATGGACAATGAGTTCAAGTTCAGTAGTACCAGTCTGAAAGTAAACATTAATTAAAAATTCCAATGTTCTGTTACCGATCAACGAAGTCAGCTAGAGTCATGACTCCAATAGTGTTATGAATTGGAATTGTATTTTTATTTAATTTATTTAAAATATTTAATACTATAAAAGTAATGGAGAAACTAAATTAGCGAGGTTGTATATTTTGTTCGATGGATCTTTTATATATTATACGTATTAGGACATTTTGTACGATTTAATTGTGCTAGATTAACTTCTCATCAGTCCCGTCTAGTTCCTGTGATGTTCTCCTTGTTATATACCACTAACATACAGCCAGAAGTAAACGAGTACATCTGTTATGATATTTATTCAACAGATGACGTTTGTCTAAATAAACATTCCTAAATATTAATAATGTTATTTAAGGTTCGTTCCTGATGATAGAACAAATAGGAAGGCGAATAATAGTTATTTTATATTATTAATTGAAAAATGTTGCCTTCACGTCACGCTTCAAACGGATGCAATCCTATACGATATATACATGTGATAAAATAGTAACGAGACAAGTTTTCATCTAAAATAATAGTTTTTAAAAATGGGCTTAATACTGATGGACATTCTACGTTCTAATGATGGGATGTTATAACTGCATCTTTTGCACGTCCCGGAAAATTATCCTAAGGGCTACACTTACACAATTTCTCAAATTATTTTCATAGGATTTGGTGGACTATTAGCTAATTATTTTACTATCCACTTATCTTGAGGAAAAAACACAAAACGTGGTTTTGGTTGAAATACAATGCAACAAAACTACTATTGTATTGTACAGAGAAGTTCTTAATTTATTGTATTTTCTTTAAGGGAGTTTATTGCTGAATGTAAAAATATTTGTAAAAGTATCTTATTCTAGCACATCGGGGTTTCCGATTGTAGTGACAAATAGACCTCTTTCAGCTTCATCCATTCTTGTCTGTCTTTATATTACTTTTCCAATGGTGTTAAGGTCATCAACCCATCTTTTCATTTGCCTTCCTTTTCTTCGTTGACCTTCACGTATATATCATTCCAATTTCATTTTTATCCACTTCATTGTAAACAAGATAAAATCAAAGAAAAATCATATAGTTTGACAGCGAATAAATCACTTATTACAAAACAGGAAGACACCAATTTGAAATAAATTTTAACCAAACGCCACAAATTTGCCAAGCTGAAAGTGGCCAGTTCATCAAAATGCGATTTCATATGTAAGAGAATTATAGTTTTACTTTAGATTTTGATGAATAGGTCTCCTTTAAATAATAATATTATTGAGCAAGTTAAATCGTGCAGAATTGGATTATAAATTAAACTTTACTTTGAAAACGGACGTTTTGAATGATTTGCATCAACCTTAACCGTAAAAAAATTAGTAGCTGTAATAGTATTTTTTATTATTTTCTTTCTTTCTTCTTAAATACATTCCTTAGATATCTCTTCTAAAATGTTACCTAATACACAGAAATATATATTTTAAGTTATTCGTACGCGTAAACTTATAAAGCCTACCTAGTTTAGTCCAAGAGGGACGCGGGGAACATGAATCTAAGAAAAAATATTTTAAAACTTAATATTTCACCAACGAATTCTTTAATCTAAAAATAGTTTTTTACAAACGCACTAGATTCTTTAAAGTCCTACCTAAAGATACTCTACATCACACGTGTAGAAGAGCTACCTTCAAATATATATTTTATTCTATCACTTTAAAACACTTTTAAACAGACGAAGCAGCCCATACAGTGACTTTGAGTGTTTGATGCAAGAGTTTTTGATGCTTTAATTTCAGATTAGTGTCACCCCAATAACGACTATTTTGTCTATTAACATGACTATTTAGGTGGAAATGTACCTCATCTGAGAAAAAAATGGTTGTAAAATTGGTAAACCACTCTACCATTTCGTTTGCAAACTGCAACCTAATGGCATGCTCCTGAGGTAGTAATTCCCTAAATCTAATAATATCATTCATTTTTTTCACATTCATAAAATCTATTTAACGTAAATCTTTTTTAAGAATTCAGTTTAATAATGTTCTTGGCACCTTAAGGACAACAAACCGCTTTCGAGTTGAAAGTCCAGTTTGGTCACAAAGAGACGATTTTACTCGCTCCACGTTTTCGGGGTCCCTCGATGTTCTAAGTCGATCAGATAGTAGATCAGAGGTAGATCCATTGTTGAACCCGTCTTCTCGAACTTGAGCACCCATTTTTAATTAACACACCTAACGGAGCTTAATTTTTGTGTAGTATCTTGTAATGATCGCAAAACTTTCGTTGAGCTGAGGTTGCAGAATCGTTGTTTCGATAGTACCCGCGTACACAAAACGCACGTTGACTACCGCTCACCGCTGAACAACGTCATGGTACTAAATTGCCATTGGGCCGTTCTTGCAATGCGTATTCCCTCCACCCCTCTCCGTCGACGCTGCTAGACGCGGCAACGGATTCAAATGTTAACGTTGACGTTTGGTCCACCCTGTACTTTCATGAGTACTTAGTAAAAAGTTGTTATTTTGGAATTACGAAAGAAACACACGAACAGAAAAATATTAAACTGCACCACTTTACTCTCAAAAGTATTGAAAAAGTTTTGAAATTTTATAAAAGAATAACTTTTTTTTATGCCATTTTCAATAATTACAATTCGATTGAATATGGTAATCAAGGGAATTTTTTGGTTGCAATAAATCCCATTCTTAAGCTTGTTTTAAGTAAGTTTTTAATTTCCAGGTTAACTGCAAGACTATTTAATCTATACATAGAATAAAAAAATGAAATGATGTAATCTCTAGGTTGAAACTCCTTGGAAAAACGTTTATTACATGAAACAGAACATGAAAGTTATTTTTTTGTTAGTTCGCATAGCACGGAAAAGCTGCTAGACATATTTCATTACTTTTAAATAGGTAAGTATTATATTGGTCACGAGAAAATACAATTAATTTGAACTCCAATTACGATGCACAGCGATATCGATTTTAATGGATTAACCAAAAAGTGCTTGTTGGGTTTGTATAGAACTTTGCGCACGGATACTGGCACTGAGACGTTACGGAAGCAAAGTATTGTTACCTCTATAACGGGCGTTAAAAAATCTTAAAAAAAAACATAGCAGATGATTGTAAACACGCTCTACAATTATATGACAATGCAGATGGCGCTCTTTCTTTTTCAAGTTCAATCAGGAATTCTGAACAAATGTTTAATACACACACAAAAATAACGCAAGGATAACAGTACTCTTCTGATTTCGCCAATATTTCTTGCTCTAAGTCAAGGACAATGGTGGTCACGTAAAACCAGGTGACCTCCACGCTTGTTTTCCGCCAATTTGCATAAAAAAAAACCAATACTGTAAAGTACAATATCATTATAAAAAATAAATATAGAACATTAAATATTAATCCACTACACTTATTTTATAATATAGAAGCTAAATCGCGAACACTCGCATTATTGGAAACGTTAAAAGTTGATTACGTTAAGAGAAACGCGTCAACTGACACTGGAATTGCATTTACAAATAAACCACATAAAACCAGTACTTGTTACTACATTAATTGAATTACCTTATTATACTTTCAAACTTAAATGCAGTTAGCAATCGTTAGGCATATGAAAGTGAAATACAAATAGTCCTATGTGAGTCCGTTCAATTGTGGTCAAGTAAAGGTTCTTGGTTTATAGAAACATAAGTAAAAACCGAATATTTTGAATTAAAAATTGCTAATAAACACGTTAGTTAGGTTCAACAAACTAAATAATTAGCTAATTGTAAATATATTATAAAAAAAACGACATGAACTGAAATATAGACTTTCCTTTAACAATTGTATATTTAATATATGTAGTATAAACAAAAATAAAAAGTCACCACTAAAGCAGTTTAAAAGAACTAATAAGAGTTAGAAACCGATAGAGGAGGATTAAGAGTTTAGCATTTTTAGCATTTTTAAGGAAATATTTTACCTTTGTATCTGATTAATCTAATAAAGTCTGAGTGTTCACATCCTTGTGAGTGTGTGTATCCTGCGGGCGCGTGTACCATATTTTAAATTAGGGTAGGGTAGTTTCCACAAGGTTATGGTCAAGGACCGAAGTAAAAGAAGTTAAAAACTCGTTTTGATTGAGCCTTGGTTAACATAACCAATTTTTTGTTCTACGTTTTTTAGAAATAAATTATAATCTACGTTACTTCCTGGTAATGTAATTGAGTGAAAAAATGGTTGTAAGTGGTCCAGTAGTTTTTGAGCCTATTCGATACAAAGAAACAAACAAAAAATCTTTCCTTTTTATAATATTAGTATAGATAATCGTTTATTTCGGAGAAACCTTTGATTATAACTCAACTTAGATTAACATTTTATCTTTAATTAGATGAAATATATCTGTCTTTCCATCAAAGAAAGTAATATTGAAGTTTAATAATAAGTATCATAGTTATATATGTTGTGTAATGAAAGAATATTCACCATTTCCATCTTCACTTAATAATGTAACTTGAACACATGAGATATAATAATAAGATTATTAGTAGTAATACACTATAAATATTAAATACCGTAATACCGTATGCCATTCCCGAAATATTTATATCGTTTTAATTAAGTAATAAATTGATTAAGATATTTTTATTCATAATTCTCTAAATTCTGTAATTAATGAACATAGATGGTTTCCTAAAAGCTGCTTTGCTTAGAGATCATCTTGGAGTTGTCCAGGATTTATTGCATCCGTTGTAAAAAAAACTTGGGAGCAATCTGACACCTACGTGGAGAGGCTCGAGCGGAGGTGCCATTAAATATTAATAAAAAGAATTAGGAATAGTTCAAGTTTGCTTAAGTGAGAAATAATTAGAAGAATCTCAGATCTGAAAACATTTTTAAATCGAAATATCAGAAATGAAATAAAAAACGTTTGCAGATTAGCGAAGATTGCCTCGAGTACAACATTTTAAACTTCATTTACCTTTAATGTTGGTGGAAAATAAAAAATATAAAAACAGAAAAATCGTATAAATTTATTTATGGCAGGAATCTCTAATTTAAATTATTAAGGAAAACAATACTATTACTTAAAATAAATAATTTCATATCAGGATTTAAAAATACCTATAAAATAGACATTTACGAGTATATAAAGTTTGTTACAGACTAGCTATTGCGCGTGACTTCACCCTCAGAGAGAAATCAGTACTTTTATAATATTAACATATAACAGGTACTTGAACAGGAGACCATAAAATAGTGAAAGCATATTAAAGTAGTGAGTTTTTTAACTAAAAATAAAACAAAATAATCATCAAAATGGTCAGGAATCATAACTGTGTCCTCTGAGATAACGTCCCCGTACACAATCTTAAAACCATATTTTTGGAATTTAAGGCCACACGATGCTCTCGATCCAGGGCAAGTAATGAGATACTCTTGTGTACACTCCCGGCTCTCCAATATGCCCACACGACCTGCCATATGACGTCAGCCCCAATACTAAATACATGCAGTATACTTTGGGGTGTCTGATCTGCGCTGGTCCACCGCTGTCTCCCTAAAAAATACAATTTTAATATTAAGTGAATATATAATCAAAAAACCTATCATACAACTAACCATGTGATAACATGTGCAAAACTCTGATAACTGAGCTATAAAGTCAGTACTCGCCTTGGAGAATTTAACATTTTTAATCGTCTTTATTGGTTTGGTTATGTCATAGTGAAATAAACTTCATTTATTCATTGTTTAAAAAATATATTAATTGTATGAATGAGATGTAGATTTAAAATATATTTCGACTGAATATTATTTGACTTACACCACAAGTATCTGTTCTGTCAGTCTTATCTCCAAAGCACATTTGTGTCTCACTGTCAATACCGCGTAATAAGTTTCTATTCTTGAAGCGTTTGTGGTGAGCAATGCATTCAAAATCTTGAAATTTGGTTAGAAAAGCCTGAAAAGCCAAACGCATTACGTGGTGTAGATAAATAGCAACCTTTGTTCGATAAAATATATAACTTAAATGACCTTCTGTAGATTGTCAGCAGGAGCTACTGTTCCTATCTTTGTGGTGCCCCAACCAGTCACAATGACCTCCGTGTCATTCACAGGAGAACCGTCGTGGAGACAGGCTGGTAAAGCGAGCGGGTTCAGAATCATTCTGAAACCATATAAATTTATAGGTCGTTTCTGACTCCTGTGTATTTAAATGGAAATGAGTTTATTGGCATTCTTAAACAAATATAGTAATGCCAGAGGGTACTCTGGGTTTTTAAACTATCATTCGTATATTTATTTATTTCTTACTCTCTGTCAGTCTCCAACAGCGCTATGTCATTGTATTTATGAGGTGCATGATATCCTTTGTGTACGTGAATTTTCTGCACATCGTATACAGTTCTCCTAGAATCCGGTTCTGATCTGTTTAAAATACCAATCTTGATCTTTGTAACGGGACCACTAAAAGAAAATAAAAAATTATTTGCTAAACATGCGATTAGACAGATTTATTTCTTAATTAGCAAACTATTTATTTTGTACAAATTAATTATTAATTATGCTACGGTATATAACCACCCAGTAAAACATAATATGGCTAATTCCTACTTTGATAGGCTTGTTATTGGAAGATTTGAAAAAACTTTTTATGATATTTTCGTATGTTTTGTAAAAGTTAAAAGTATAATTATTGATTATTTTAATCGCAGCATGAATTCTGATAAAAATTCTGCAAAGTGCAAACCCTAAAAATTACTAATAGCCGGCTACAGTGTAACCCGTTTATGCGGCACCTAAGCCGTCAGTCACACGAACAAGCTCCGCCTGTTTCTAGTAGTGTATCTTTTACAGTTTAGCTTTACAAGGTTTAGTCTTTGGTCCATTTATTTACTCAAGTGTTACTTTACCTAAGAGAACTTTTAATACAATGAGCCGCTGTGAGCACAAATCTCGGGCTGACTATGATACCACCGCATTTCCAATCAATTGCTGTAGTTCCAAAACCAAGCAGTGCCTAGAAATTAAAGTGCAATGGTGCTGTTTAAAATAAAAATAGTGTCAGACGGTGCAAGTGACATTATAAAATCAAATATCCTTCCATTAATAAAAACAATATGTAAAACTTCTTATAGCTTATTGAAGCGAACAAATGTATTAACGTATTTTACCATGTGAGGGAACTCTCCGCGTGAAGCTTTCCTTCCGTTAATGATCAGGCTCTCTGGATTCCACGTACAGAAATCGGCTCTCGTCTTGTTTTGTCCCGGAAGAGGACTCTCCACACACGGATATAAGTACTGCTGCTGATAATATAGACATTCTGAAAAATATATAGTTTTACAATTCAAAGCAGTGTCATGTTGGACAGAATCCAGTAAAACTAAGAAGAATGTTACGTAAGGACATAAAAGCATTACTTTTTTTGATTTAGTGAAAACATCAAACCTGGGTAAGAATATTTAGTAGTACTACTTAACAGAATAAAGATTTTTTATCTTTGGTAATAGTAATTAATAGTAATAATTAATTTATCCACTTACCCTTAAATTTTTGGGTTTTCCTATGAAAATAAGTGATTATTTAAATATAAGTGACTATGACTTGCAAAATAAAACAATATCAAATTTTATCACAAATCATCCCATAGTTTTCTGGTAATTATAACCCAAATTAGTTTTAGTAGCTAAAGATATGTATATGTCTAATTTAGATAACATATCTCATATAATAAAAATATTATCTTATGGTTACTTACGATCAAACGCCTTTCGACCAGTCTCTGGAGCAGTGAGGTTAAATAATACCGGTGGACAGTCTTCCAAGTTAACACCGTTTTCGAAGGTCAAATTTGGCTCAGCCGGAGGAGTAGTGCTTGTTCTAGATGCAAAGGAAAATTGACCAACACTTTAGAAAATAGTTTGGATATCAAACTTCTTTAATGAAATAAAAACTAATAATGTAACGTTACTTACTAACGTTCTAGTCAAGAAGTTTAATGAAACGTGTTTGACTTATATATTATAAAATTAAATTCGTCAAATGGGTCACAAAATTCGTAAATTTACATTTTAATCTTCCACTATCACACGACGTTTCTAATGCTTTGCAGCAACCGTTTTCACGGAAAGACAGAGATGGAAATACCTCTCATTAAGTCAGTTAGTTAGATATGTTCTTCAAACATTTCTTAGTTGCCAGATATATAGTTCAGTTTGTGTTTCCTTTAAATTGGATTGCTGTAAACCATTCGAAATGCCTAGTTTAATCCGTCTGAAATCCGCAAAATAGTTTTATTTCCATTCATAACTAAATGCACTGTTTTCAACATTTTAATATAGTAATAAACTTATGTAGTAGGGATAAAGATTAGTCACTTGCTAAGGGGCAACATCCGTTCTTTCATTTTCGGTTGTGCGTTCAAATCGTTGCAACATATTATCGGCGCTCGGTCTTTGAAGGAGCATAGCTAAAATAATAAAAGAAATTAAAATCATCCTGTATTGTATTGATATGATTGACGCACATGTACATTCTAATAAAAGTTGCAATATATCTAACCATACTGGGGGGTTAAGGGGAGAAGACTGCAGAGGTCACCGGTAGAAAATCGGAAGATTTGACGTAGCCATAACAGCTTTTTTACACCTTGTTCTATGAGAATTTAGTACTAACCCTGCCCAGTTACCCGGTATACCTGCATTAAAATGACAACAACTAGGATATGATACTCCTCTTGCACTGCATTGACTTTAGATAGAGTTGATAATGCCTCAATCTTTCTTTCATTTCATATTTTTTTATTTATTAATTGATTACGTTTTGTCGCGTCAATGATAGATACAAAAGAATCGTTTTAGTCATTTTTTTACCATTATGACCTATATCATTACTGAATAACCGAGCCTGCTCTTATTAAAAGTAAGTCTAACAAAATTAGATTTGTGAATAATGTCTCCTTATCGCGTTAGATTTATGAATCTGATTTTAAAAAGAATTATCTTATTTCTTAATAATTAATATGTTAAGCAAATCACAAAAAAGTTTACACATAATTATTAATGCCAATTTTGTTCGCGGACAGAGTCGCGAGCGAAGGGTTGTTTAATGTATAATCCAAATTTCGATTACCTGTGGCTTTTTTCTTAATTTTATAGTCCTCAAGGCCGAAGCACAATCCTGGACGCGCGTACAGACGCCTGGCTGACCTCGAGGACACGGGTCACCTAAAATAATACACAGTTGTTTAGTTAAAAAAACAATAAATAGCATAAGATGAAAATTAAAGAGCGTTGTACGAAGAAAAGAATATTAATAGTCGATACTGATCTTATTTTTAGCACATATGCTAAATAAAAGAAAAAATAACTTTTGTAAGGTCAAAAGTTATTTTTTCTTCTTTATTTTCGGATCATAAATTTTTGGCTTTGGTGAATCCTACAACGGCCAAAATACCATAAATTTGAAATCTGTGATATTTATTTAAAAAGGATTTCATAAACAAGATTTAACAAAAAACTAAATATTAAGCAAAAAGTAACATACTTTGTCTGATAAGGATCAAGTTATAGGACATTAAAAGACAGAAGGCGCATTTTATAAGACCTACAATAACTAGACGCCTAGTTATGAAGTAATTCCCAAAATAGTCAGTATTAGTTTTGTAACCAAGAAATGTTTATTTTGACAACTGAAATACATAATACAGGCTTTCCATAAATTTAAAATACGTAGTAGTTAGTAAACATTTTTTAGTTTTTTGTTATACTTTAATAATATAGCATTTTTAAGTAAATATTTTACCTTCTTCCTGACAATAGAGTAATGATAAGAACGTAACACTTAAGATGAGGAGGAACAGTTTCTTGATCTCCATTACTGAAGCCGGAGAACTGAAAAAAAAATGTATCAAAGATTTTAAATATATATATAAATTGATTTTTATATGTATATATATATAAATCAATTTATCAACACGAGCTAGATTCGACCCAGCGACTTCTGGGAGACAGTTACATGTTTAAATCGTAAAGACTGGTCGGATGTCTTGGGATAAGAGATTGCAATTTTTGTAAACCAGAATCGACTACATTTATAAATCAGTCAATCTGAATCTTTAATTAATAAACAATAAATAAAAAAGATATCCAACCTATAAACAATATTTAAAAAAATGTGATGTACAATTTTTATAAGTTCATAAGACGCTACCTTCAGACAACTTTTCATTGGGATATTTTCTGTTGACAAACCTGTCTTTAAAGTAATTTATAATTAATATGTAAAATTTAGAACTACCAACAACAATAAAGCGAATAATAAAAAAAAATGTTGATTTGTCAAATCAATATTTTGTTGGAAAAAACAAATTGTACTTATGTCTCGATTTTTTAATGATTTAAATATTGAACACGTCACTGCACATAACTCGGGTTCGACTCGGGCCGGGCCGTGGCAACAGCGACCTCAACTTGGACACTCGCCAGTGTTTGTGGCGAGTGAGCTTTGTTTCGCGTGGCCGAATATTGTAATCATTCTTACAGAAATAAGTCATACTAATGTGCGTATGTATATGTGTGTGAGTCCTGTATGTATGTGTGCTATATGTTATAATATTAAGGTCAAGGACCGAAGATTACAAGTTAAAAACTCGTTTTGATTAATTTTCCTTACAATTTTATATTCAAACATATTTTCAAAAATTCATTTGAATTTAATTAAAATTCACGTTAAAGAACTATCCAAGTATTATTTTTTTATTATTTTTAAAGCAGTTTCAAAGCTAATTAGACAAAATTCAATCAAATCGAACCTGCTCCCAAAATTTATCAAAATCGGCTTCGGAAAAACGGCCTCTAGGGGAGAGGAATGCGGACATCCAACAGACTAGCCCAAGGTGAAACGGAGACGCTTCACCGTCGCTCGACAAAATAACATTTCAAAATACAAACACAAGTGACACAAGTGAATGTGCTACAAGTAATAGTGTATAAATGGTCACTGGTATTGATTCAAAGTGGAAAAGATGTAAATATATAAAATAATAAAGTTATCACATCACATTATCATTAATTGTGAGGTTTTGGAAAAATAAAACGGAGATACATACAGATTTAGACTTTTAAATACATTACTGCAATTGAGACGGTTTAAGAGGTGGAGATGACACTAAGAGTATGTTAAAAATATTCTAATTGTATTAATATAAATGCTTATCTCAGACTCGGTAACAATCAAAATAACAATCGCATGTGTGCGTGTGTGTGTGTGTATTAGTGATGACGTGTGTGTGTGTGTGTGTGTGAGGACGCATCGAACGCGTGAATTCTAATTATTTAGACGAGTTCTCTCATAAATATGTCTTAATTTAAATCCATTAATGTATTTTTAGATGGAGAATTGTTACATAGGTTAACTCTAATGTTAGCAAATTTCACAAAAATTTTTGACAAACAGTTTTAATAGACATCTGGGAAGTGGTAACAGTGAAGTAAGATGTACTGTTAGCAAGTTTATTGTTGTTTGAGTTCCCTGAATACAACATAGTCCTTATCAAAATAAACTTTGGATACTAGAACGCGTTCAATGTAAGCATTATTTTCAGTTCCGGGTGCTTGGTTATAGATTTGGGCAATTTATTACAGTAACAAACTCCACGGCCACGAAATGTTTTTTATAAAAACTTAATCCATTACATTACATTAAAATTACATTAGATTAGATTAGATTAGATTAGATTAGATTAGATTAGATTAGATTAGATTAGATTAGATTAGATTAGATTAGATTAGATTAGATTAGATTAGATTAGATTAGATTAGATTAGATTAGATTAGATTAGATTAGACTAGATTAGATTAGATTAGAAATTAATTTTAAAATATCGATTATGAGACAAGAGATTCTGTTAAATTCCACCCCGTAAAGGGTTAAAAATTGTATTGATTTTTTTTATCTTGTGACAGCATTTATAAAGTATAATGTTTTCTATATAAAATAGAGAAAATCTGTGTGTATACATTGAGTCTGGTCCGTTCATATTGAAGACGTTGTAAAAAATATGTCTTTCACTATTTAGTGGAAGTGGCGATCGATTTACAACGATACCCAATATATATATAATGATATTGTCTTCAAAATTAAATAAGTGCCTTATTTCAGACTAATCGGTGTGCATTAAAGGTATAAAGTTCATGTACTAGAATTAATTCCCACAGGACACGATCAGGATAACTGATGAGGTTACCTGGATTATTCCTTTTTAATTTTGTTACGTTTCTTATAAGTTGAATAAAGAGTGTATGGTTAGAATCTGCTCCTTTAATAATAGAAAAAGATTTTCAAAGACTAAGTTTCAAATTAATCACTATCATATACATATATCTAGATATATAAGTATTATAAATAAACTTATTTATATATCTGTGTAGAATTAGACTTTTATCATAAATCCGATACAAACCAACATGTAATCATTTCTAAATGTCAACTGAACTTTCTAAAGATGGCGCTGCTTTTACGATTAACTAGCAAAAAAATAATATTAATAGTATATTCGTAATCAAACATATAAGAGACGAAGCTTCTTAGCATTCCATGGATTCACCGTGCGGGTGCCGGGCCCATCGCGTTGCAAGAAGAGGAGGTTTTTAGGTTTAGGTTTAAGGGGCCACTTTACTATGCGCATACACGCTCACCTTCACTATTCATGCTCCCCTCCCTACCTAACAAATATCGTAAGAACCTACTTAGGCCACCTTTGAAATACGTTCCAGAAATGAACTGATGATCGTTCTAGAAAGGCCGAGATCCTTAAATAAGTTGTAGAGAGATTTTGCTGTTATACTTCTCGCTCCTACTTCTAAAGCGTACAAATTAACTATAAATTTATTCCTGATCAGTTCGTTATATAGCTCGTAAAACTTGTTAAGCTTAAATGTACGACCTTTGGGTATGTTTGTGTCTCAGGGTACAATAAGCTCCACAAGTATAACGCGCCTTAGTTGTTTTGAGTACAGAAATAAGTCCGGCCTAGATGACGAAACACAAACATCCCCGGTGATTTTGTATTGCCTTTCATACGTGTCCAATCAGGAGAGGCGTCCAAGATGGAATAAGGTTTTAGCTTTGATTTTTTGGACGAAAATGCCTTTACGAACCCTACTGATATTTTGGTGGTTGTTATACCCTTCTGCGCACTTGCTACAGAAAAACTAACCGCTTCTCGTATGATTTGTACTACTTTATCGTGGCGACGCGAGTATTTACCTCTATTTAAAAGTACCCTACACCCTAGTAGCAAGTGTTTTGTGGTTCTTACTGCCTCCCCACAAGATTTTTCGGTGGCTTTGCCCCATCTTACTAAGTTACTTTGATCTGGGAAAGTCATTCGGAATACATTAAGAAAAAAATTTAATAATGCTGGGAACCAATCATGAAGCAGGGTGCGCCATCTCATAGCTAGTGGACTACAAAAATCTCCTATGGTCACCCATTCATTTTGTGATTCTAGGCTCATCGCGTGCAACCGGTAATTATCGTTTTCAGCTTGTTGAATAAAGGATTTTATTATTTCTAAGTCTTGTTCTTTCCTACTTGATCCTAGCCCTGCTTTATTTGTTTGAGCACCTATCATAAATTGTTTATGGAATTGAAGTCGTGACTCTGCGGCAATTTTATCTTTTGGGAGAGATGTTATAGTATCATCATATCATCTTTTGGTCACTCTGTTTTATAGAGTGTCACTGTGTTTATAGAGTGTCGATGGTTTTTTTAATTTTAACCCAAAATTTGGTCGGTCTCTAAATAAGGTAGAAGAGTCCGCTGGATGCGCTAACCCCAGCCATGATTTCAATGTCCTTATAACGCTTGCATCTAACTTCAACAAAAGGGTCTTATTTATATCATAAACAAGGAAAGGCCAATTTAGACGTGATGTTAAATAATTATTTATTATTTTTTATTTATATTCTTTATTGCACACCATACATATCATAAAAACAAGTAAAAAAATATATAACAATAAAAAAAATAGAAAACGATGGAGATACAAAAGGCGGTCTTATCGCCTATAGGCGATTTCTTCCAGACAACCAATATTAATGTTGAAATACTCTTATGATTCAATGAAGCAGTAGGTGGCGTAAATGTACAAAAATAAATAAATCTACTTAAAAATAACTACACACGAATACATAAACATGTTACATAAATAAAATTATTAACAACATATATTAAGATATAAACTAAACAATATCTATAGTATACATACACGATAATTGTCGTCCTAGATACCCTTGGATAGAAAGTAGTCCTTAACAGATTTATCATATATCCATATATCATACTTAATTATCATATATCCAAGGCTTTTTGATGTTACTTATTGGTTGATTGTCTACCTTTTTTAGATCATTCAAAAAGCTATTGACTATTATATCTAACGATGGAGTGCGCCCTTGGTAATCGATTTTTTTACCTAAGAATTTGAACGGAACTGCGTCTCCAGACATAGACTGTAGCATTTATTTGGTTTTGTCCTCAATCCGTCCGTCCGAGCACAGAAATCCTCTACAACATTTAAAAGTAGCTGAGATTGTTTTGGATTACGTGTCAGTATCGCGAGATCGTCTGCAAATGCTAGTATGGATTCTGTGTATTTATTGTTAAACTTAAACCGATAACCCCATTTCTTTTCGTTTTTAATTAATTTATCTATTAAAATATTGATGACTATGTTAAATATAATTGGAGAAATACAACAACCTTGAAATAAACCTATGTTGTAATTTAATGGTTTGGAATGATCAATCATAAGGACATATAATGGACAATTATAAGTTTTTTTATGTTATTTGTAGATATTGTAACAAATAAATGTAATATAATCTAATTTATTTAAACATCATTAACAAAACACTCTTATCAGTCACTGATATCCAAAACATCACAATATAACTATGTTATATCTCGCGTGACATTGTCATTTTTACTTCAAGTAATTTGGGAAAAGCCAAAAGTAAGCACGTGTTGAGATGAACTTTTAGATGTCATACTTTAAATCATCTCTCTCTCTTATTCATATCCACTGAAACTACGAGAGAGAGAGAGAGTTTACATGAGACGAGAAAATCTTTACAGAGAGATTTTTTGTTATAACATACGTTGTGAATGATTTATTATTCAATTTCGATATTTCTAATAATAGAAACAATACTTACCTTCATTCACTTCACCAAACCAACTATTTTATGCACTTTGTTTTTTTTCAAAATTTACCACAATTACAAATCTCTACCTCAACTAAATGTAGAGCTCATTCATACTCACTCTACATAACCTGACTAGCTTTGAAGTACTCTGACAGGTGTCATATCAATATAGACAAAAAAGATGACAATTAATATTAATTGAATTAATCATTTACTTTATTGAATACAAATTAATTAATGATAATTAAAACATGTGATTAATTATCAAAATATATTTATTTTTATCCAATATTTTTTGAGAATAAAAAATTAAAAAGGTAAATTATTTTATAAATGTTGCTAGATAACCACCAGATAATTGTAAGTGGGTGGTACCAAATATCACTTCTTGACTGCAGAGAGCTGCTCCAACACCGACGGATACTTTTATCACACAGCAATATACTATTACTAAACTGAATATATTTTATAAATAATAACTCCATTAAACAGTCGTAATTCTACGAAAGAAATACTCCCGATGAAATAAAAAAAACTAGTTTATTAATAAGCTGTACAGAAACAACTGGTCGTATCTGACACTCAATATAAAACTCACACATGGATAACATTTTATTGTAAAAATATAAACTAACCTGCTTTTTATTTTTTATAACACAATTTTTTTACATTTTTAAACTTTAAGGGTTCAATTTATATGAAGTAAATTATTATAACAATTGACCGCCCGATCCAACCAACACATCGAAGACAACTGAAGAGGAAAACTTTAAATATATATTTGAGCATATTAAATTAGCGGACACTCTTTTGCAATGTAATTTGATTATTTTATTCAAAAGTTTTATTGCACAACAAAAAATTATACAACTGGCGGACTTAATGCTAAAGCATTCTCCACCAGTCAACCGAAAAGAAAATGCAGAAAAACAAACGAGGGGTACAAAAGAAAACAAACAACATATATGGATACACATATATATGTATATTTATACTACATATAAATATATTACAAATATTAAAAGATACATACATATACATACATATACATACATACATGTATAGGGCGAAAGTAAGACGATGATGTATATATAAAAATAAGGATAATATTATGCCAAAAGGTAAATATTGGTGTAGATATCTATGGATACGCTTTTTGAATACACGTTTATTCGGGGCACATCGAAACACATCAGGGAGGCCGTTCCGGAGTTTAATAGCGTGTACTGTGAAAGAGTTAGAAAGAAAACCAGTATGGTGTAAAGGTATAAATAAGCTAACATTAGAATCTGACCGAAGATATAAATCGTAAGTTGACGTCAGTAGCTGAAATTTACGTTTCAAGTATCGAGGAGAAGCTGGATCATTCAGAATAGAGAATATCTGACATAAAGTTCTGAATTGTCTTCTTTCACGGATAGATATATAGGCTAGCGGATAGGTAGCCATTTAAGCTTAGAGCGGTACTGAGAGACGTGGTCGAATTTTCGGAGATTAAAAATGAAATGAATGAAATTATTATGAAGGCGATCCAATTTATCTCAATTAGATTCCAAGATATTAGAGCAACATACATCAGCGTAGTCAATGAGTGGAAGGATTATAATACAACTACTTCATGATCCTAACTATACTTGAGCATGAATTATTATTATTATTTTTAATACTATGCCACCTATTGGTTTAACAATATTTTTAGATTACTCCATCAATCACGAAATCTCAGCTGGAAAAGGCTTTGGAGTAGAAGCTTTGAGTAAGGATCGATTTTGGAATGCGAAGTCTACGTAGTTTAAATTTTTAATATTACAAGATATAAAAAAAAATGCATAGCAGTATTTGCATTTAACAATTTCACATTTAGAGTTTCGGTGAACTTAATAAAATTGAAAATGGACAATAAATTATCAGTCAGGAAGTAAATATTAACAAAAGAAAGAAGTGCTGACTTGATAGGTAATAGATTACCGATCACCGATTATATAAATAACAGTATTTTTGACAGATTTAATACACGTGTTATATTGTTTAAGATTCTACAAATAAACCATCTTTATTAAGAAAATCTATTAATGAAGCTATATTAATTACCCTGTCTAGTAAATAAATAATATACACAAGTACATTAGTTGAGGCTTATTTATGAGAAAATAAATCAATACCAAATAACATACTCAATAAGTATAAAATAAATTCATAATAAAAGAATATAAAATATTTATCTCAATTACTAATTACACAATAGATTTAAATACAGAAAAATACTTAGATTATGAGATGTCCAGTAGACATGTTATTAAGAATCAAGTGGGTGCTTGTCGCCGTATTTATAATAATTTAACCGCTACCGGCAGCTAACAGCGGTTATTTGTGGCATCTGGTCATAGCCATGGCTTTAAACATTTCAATAAGTTAAATACTAACAAAATAGTTATTCTGAGCAATACTAAATTCCTAAATCTATTTGTATCAACCATAATCCACACATTTGTGTTTAACATATTAGAGTTTGCAAACATAATAATTTAATATCATAAAGATGGTTTCTACCAATAAGTCTAATCATTAATTTTTACCACTTTAATATAATATATTTAGTAATAACAATTGTTCTAAGTAATTGTAATTCTTATATTTAATTAATATAATAATAATAAACACATTATTTATATTACGTAGTTTTACTAGAATCAAATAGTTATATAAACTATGATATTATTGCATTATCCACGTTACAAAATATTATATCATGAAAGTTCAACATATAAGCAATAATCTATATATATATTAGCGATTTACCACTCACTGACTAATCACGAAATCTCCGTAACTATCTGTCCGATTAACTTAAATTTTACATAGTTACTTCTTTTGCGACGTAGACGTCCACTAACGTACGTATTTTCTTGCACGTTTTGGGTTGGCTGGTAGAAAATGCTTTAGCGTTAAGCCCACACTTTGTACCTTGTTGTGCAATAAAGAATTTAAATAAATAAATTAATATCATACGCGCATTTAATTTCGATTTAAACTTAATTTTAAAACAGACGTTTTGTCCAGAATAGCATTCCTGTTCACGGCAGAATGAGATGCCTCTTAGTTTGTGCACAAAGAGTTTGATAGAGTTTTTATGGTACAAGATAATGAAGGTATCACAAAAGATGGTTCATGTGATGCCTTACGGTGATATCACCGTAAAAAATATAAATGCTACTTTGAGCTGATCTCGACGAATAGACGATAAATTGATATATAAACATTGCCTTACTTTATAGGGAAAATAATTATTATATTCAAAATGTATGTCCATAAAGGATAAAAAATATATATAATTTATATTTATATTTATTCATAATTTACCCAAAATCGAACCGCAATTGACGACAACTGATGATTCGTCAATATAATGGTTTTAGGTTCCAATTGACACGAGGATAACGAATTTATGAGGCAATACTTTTTGGCACTTAGAAAAGAGCCTCGCCCTTATACAAGAAGAAAAACATAGCATTTATCATTTTAAATAATTTCATTTACCTTAGAACCAGCTGTTATCAGCTTCGTCTACTCGCTTAGAAACAAACAGATAAAAATTACAAAAAAAAATTATTGACTAGGTTATTTTAACTAGCTTTGTCCGTGGCTCTGCTCATGTACTACGACGTGAGCACATTTGTATTAAGAGCCCGGACTGATTACGAATAGCACAGCAGTATTCTTTGCCACCACACTGTGTCGAACGTATACTGGGATTTTCATGTGTATATCAATTAAAATTCTTACTTGCAACAAGTTTCCTTCCTTATTGACACTAAATATGTATAAAATGTAAATTAAAATGGAATTACGAAAGAAGCAGACAAAGAGAAAATATTAAATTAATTCAATGTTTTTACTCTATAGTGAAGGAAGTGTTATGTTTTTATCAAAAATAAATGTATTTCTATGTCCTTTTAAATTAGGTTTTAAATACTCAGGTTATCGGCATTACTATTTAATCTATGCGTGTAATAGGAAAAAAAATAAGTAATCTCTACATTAAATCTCACAAACACACGGACAACATGAACACGTTTAGTACTTGATACAGAATACGAAAATTGTTTAATTGTTAGTTCGCGCAGACTTCTATATACGAACTTTGTATGGTCACCAACCGAACCAAACAACAACGTATTTATTAAAAATATTGCACACAGATAGACTACAAATTATTTAGGCTATCCGTAAATAAGATACTCTTACATATAACCGGTGTTAGAAAAAAGTTTTAAACAATTATGTAACAACTCGTGTGAAACTATCTTTCCCAGGTTCGATCAATTATTCTGAATAAATTTATAATTCTGTTATCAAAGTGGACGGAGTCACGGAAAGTAGCTAGTGAATAACATAAAATGCAAGCATTTTATAAAATGTTTCTTGTTAAATATTATGCGTCGTCGATCGTTTTCTAAATACTTCGTTAATGCATTTATTGTGTACCGGTTTTATAGGAATATTAGTAAGAAAGCCTCAGAACATTAAATAATATGACTGTTACTTACAACCACGATTACTATACTAGCGATAGTCTCCGACTTCTCTCTACGAGTCCGCATAGCTAAATAACGAATAGATCTTTACTTTACATCTATCTGTCATTTTATATTAAAATCGTTTATTTTTTGGAAACAAAAGTCTTAAAGGTTATTTAATATCTCTTAATTTGATATGTTTTTTTTACTTTTAGTATTTTTTTTAAGTTAAAAACGGCATTAAATATTAGAAAAAATATATCAGAAACCAAAAGATTATTTGAGATATTAAAAGTTAATTACTATTTTATAATGAAAATCTCGTCAACTGGCGCTGACACTGACATTGCATTTATAAATAAACCACTTAAAACCATTACTGAGTTAATTGATTTAATTTCTTACATTTTCTAAGTAAATAGCAATTAACAATCGTTAGGTATATAATATACATATAATATACAAGCAATGTTATGTTTCTCCATTCATTTGTGATCAGGTAAAGGTTCTTGGCTCATAAAAAACATGATTAAAACCAAATATTTTATTTAGTTGTAAATATTTTTAATTTAACGTATATGTAATGACATGTAATCCGCCAACCGGCTGTGGAACAGAGTGGTAGGTTAAGGATTAATTACACGTCTATCTGTATATCTCTCTTCTATAATGGACGATGTATTGAGATGCTACTCCTACAAGTAGTGTGTGGTATCTTTAGTTCCTGTAGAGCCTGGTTCAACCAGGTTAATAACATCCGATCACATTAAATCAATAAAAAGAAGCAATTATAAATATTATACATTCGACGAGTGGGGAGGGGTAAATCAAAACACTTTTCCTTCCTCTTAGTGTCCCGGTCTCCTGCATCCTTTCTCATTCCTTAAGATTGGTTACTGCGGGTTGTTGATGTTCCTGGGTATGGTTAAAATTTAATATCCAATAAAATGTTTGATAGATATCCGAAAAACAACAAAAATAAAAAATATATTTCAAAAATATAACGTTATCACTTTTTATATCAAAATAATTAAAGAACCCTACCTTTTAACCAAAACAAGCATAAACTCCCTGAAGATATAACATTTAAAGTACTTCTGAACTAATAAAGTCACTTGTTAAGACAAACAGAACAGTTAACTTATCTTTCATTGTTAGCAGTTTAAGTAGTTTAGGAGTAAAGGTTAAAAACATCGTGAGACGTCTCTTAAACTTACGGTAGAGTTACTTGTGATTTGAGCTTTTTTATTACTAGAGCGTAAAACTAGATTATAATAATAATTTAGACACTATTTGTCTTTGTCACATTAATACCTATTGTTGTTGCAATTTTATAAAATTTATGATTTTTTATTTTTGAACGTATTTTTTTCCAGCAGAGGCTTCACTATCGACAACCGTTACAGATCAAGATTTTGGTGTTATATTAATTACACCAATCGATGTCAAGGCAACTTTACCTATGTTACTTAAAAGACTAATTTAGTCATTTTGGGTTTGTATGTTCGTAGAAATTTATATAAATATACAATAAATATTTAAAATATACATTTGTAGTAGATATAGGCTTTACATAAGATTTAAGAAGCCCGGTTAGAAGGTAGGATTTTTGTGAAGAACAGTTTTGAAAAGTTGATTATAACAAAGGTAGATCTGACGCGCTAGAGTTTAGAGTTCTAGAGTTTAAAGTGACGAAGTCGCAGGTCACCTCTAGTTATATATAATATTACAATTTGAATATATGTGGACTATGTGTATATCTTTATGACTCACGTTGATATTGATACTGTCAATTGAGGGAAGTTATAATTTTTTTGCTAATATTATAATATTTTATTATTTTTACTATTGTTTTGAAACCACGGGTCACTTCGATTCTTATTTGTTTTTGTATATCAATCAGGTTTGTTACAAACTGATAATAAATGAATAACTTAAAATGGCTTGTTAACTATTGCCTTATTGTCCTACAACTAACAATTTTGGGAAAGTAGCATTTCAAACAGCAGTTAAATTGACTCCTAACATTAAAATGCAGTAATCATTACAAGTTATGTTCATATCAAGTATGTTTTTTATCTTAAACAAAAACCGCTATTTCACAATTGAGTAATCGTTAAATGTATCATGAATAAATAATGATATCATTATTGATGAATCATACAATAAATAGATCAATCCCCAAATATCTGCTTTAAATTGGTGACATGTTTCAATTTATCAGTAATGATGCAGAAAATAAGGTTTATACCGAAAATATTTACTTCGGTATATCTTTAATCTCGATAGATGTCGTTGTCTTAAATAAAAATATAGAGTCAATGTTGTGTACTTTTAGGGAACTTTATTTAATCCAACTGTAATATAATAATGAAATCATACAAATAACTTGAAGTTTGTGAACTCAGCCCCTAAATGGTGTGCGTTACGGAGAGTTTTTGGTTTATGAATACGTACAAATTAAAATATCTCGTAGAAAAATATAAGAATAGAATTTTTGAAATTTGACTATCTTTGAAAAAAACAAATAACTTAAGGAATTGAATTCTGTTCACAATAATTAAAATCATTTTTTTATTTTTTTTCAAATATACCTAAACCTAACCTACCTATACTGTGAGAGACCAACTGATTAATACTTAGCCATTTTATTTTGACATTACATTATATACATTGTAACAATATTTCATGAATGTAATGTGAAATAAATTTTTTAAACTGTGACCTTTTGTATAGTCAATATTTACATGAGGTGAGATACACGAGCATGTCGTTATTACTTTTATTAGAAGGATAAGATGAACACCGATATTAAACATTTAATATGTTATATATTTATTAATCAACAGAAACACAGACTTCATTTCTGTCACACGATATGGAATATTTGGGACTATATAGTTACTGTTTATGAGATATTGCAATGAGGTATAAACACACATACGCATTCAGAGAATACTATGTACTGAACAGCGGGACGTTAAGAAAAATGTGTGGAGTGATCTTGATGCTAACATTTTAATATCTACAGATTAATAATTAAAAGACGTTGAAAGAATAACGTGAATTAATGTTATTAAATTGAGTTAAAAAAAACAGTGATGACATTTATTAAGCAAAATTTTATATTTTAATTCTGATATTGCTGCGCTTAATAAAGAATTACATCTCATCAGTATCTTATAACAATAAAAATGGAATCTCTCTTTAAAACGATATTAATAATTCCCTAAATTGCATAAATATATCAAATAATTATAAGTATAATTTATCAATATCTAAATATTATAACCTGTAATTAATAAAATATATATTTCAATGTACAATTCCGCTCCACATGCACCCTGTCCTGATCCCGCCCGCCCTACTGTTCTTGCTATATAAAGCTAAAACAACCGCCTTCACTGCATTCCGTGTTCGACTCCTGACTGAGGTAAGTCTTACATACATACATACATACGTATATATATATATATATATATATAAATATATATTTATTTATAAAAGATAGCACTCAAAAATATAAAGGACCAATTATTCTGTTCTCTTTAACATATGTATTTTATCCGTCAAGGTTTAATTTTGGTCAGGATTATATACACCTTATTTATACACATATATGTTTTTTACATTAATATATATAAAGCTGAAAACAAAATCTGTATATGTTAGTTTGTACGCGCTAATCTCCGTAACTCAGTATTAGATGATCTTTTCATGTGATATCCAATTTATTTAGCATTATTAGCATTATCGCTCTAACATTCTGTTCAATTCCGACTTCGATGGTTATTTCATTCAGAACTAATAACCAAAACTGCAAAAAAAGTTTCGGCTGTCAAAAGAAATATCTCAAAATTGTCTCTTCAGCCGTAGATTTAATTCATCACATTTTAACTGATCATTGTTATAGACATGACAGATTAACAGAAGATGTAATCTTAGAGAAGGATAGTTTCTGAGAAGTTCTAAATTTTTACTTTTAATGGATTTTAAATAAATTTAACACAAAAAAAAATTACTAAAATTCAATTTACGTAATGTTTATAAAATACTACATTTAAAATAATATAAGAGATTATTTAATATTTTAATAAATAGTGTCTTTGATTCAAACTGTCTCTGTATAGCTCGTAACCAAAGCGTTACTGCTAGTTATCATAACCATATATATTTTAAAACCTTACCAGGTTATATATTTTTATATCCAAAAAATATCATTCTAATCCAAACGCACAGACAGACGGACAAAGACGTAATTGTTAATCTAAAACTATTATAAAATAAACAAATTGAATAGTTTAATTGTTTTCATAAAAACTATAAAATTAACAATTCAGATGACGAAAAGCTAATTAAGGTCACCGTAATTATTATTCGTAGCGTTCTCACAATTAATAGGAGAGATAATCTCTATAATAATTTGATAGCGATTGTATCTTCATTACTTTAATTGTTTGCGGACGTAACGGCTGCGGAATAAATAACACTTCTTATAACAATTGGAACCTTAGCTTAGGAGCAATCATAGATTTTTTTATGTTAATTTTGAAAGAGACATCAGACTCATTATTTGTTACAACTATTATTATTACTCATACTTAATAGTTGTTTTTACTTTTGATTTATTCTTATTTTAAACCTGGAAATATGAAAAAAGACTCTGAGTAAAAATGTTTTTTGCACACAATACAATTTGTTAAACGCAGAACTTACAATTATACCAATATGTATCACAGACAAAACCTGAGACACAAATGAAATTTTACATTTTATTCAATAAACACTAAAAATTTTAAATGAATAACAACAAAACAACTTTAAAAAAAAAAATTATTATATATTAACTGAGTTCAGAAACAAATATAGTTAACTCTGTTTTATACAGTCTAGGCTGGGCTGACTGCGAGCTGACGATGGTCAAATTTTTATTAAACTACTTTCATCCTGATACCGGTATTTATTTAGCTTCATGTTTATAAAATATTTAATGCAGTCCAAATTCAAACATATCAAAATTTGTTTTCACAGTTCGACATCAATAAGTATCTTATATATTTTCTTATATCTTAAATACAAAATAATTTATTTACTACTACAGGTAAAGCAGTTGGTCTGACAGCTTTAATCTTAAAAACTGCTGTATACTTTAGTCCAATGAACAGCGATTCTCAAAACTTGTTTATAATTTGATAAAGATATATATTGTCAAGTAAATTGAAAAACCTAACACCGCCTAACACGCCGAGTAAAGCCAGTGCGGGTTTCGAGTATATAGAGTACAACTATTCAACTATTGAATAAACATAATACAGCAAACTGATTGCTTCGGATAGAATTTCCGCATCAAGAAAATAAGTAAGAAATAGAGTTATTTTGAAGTGGTTCTAAAATATATTTAAAGTTAATTACGACTTAAGACACATCTCAATTCGATTTGAAACTTTTTTAAACTTTAGGTAAATAGGTTTTATTTAGCTAAGATAATTAAAAACGTCAAAATGGTTTTATTTCAGCATGAGAGTTTTGATATTTTTTGTGTTTTGTCTGTTTATTTATACGAAAAACTACAAAACAATTTGGATCAAATTTAATGTTGCTTTAGCTGATTATCTTGATCAACACCAAGAACTTTTTTACTACGGAAAATTCTTTATTTCCTTTATTTCTCTGAAAACACAAAAAAATATTAAACTACAATTACAATACAATGCTACTGGAAGACAGAATGTAATGAAACTTTGTATCTTAAATTTAATTATCAGTTTTTATACACTAAAATATACTAAAAAGTATATACTGCGTAAAATTATCTCATGCTCAAGGGAACGTACAAAAATCAACTTGTTTATTTTAACAAAAATGCGTGTGTTTTAAATATATATTAAATAATAGTTATGTAGCATAATTACTATTTAAGTTGAGAGGAACAGAGGAAGCCGCTGGCAGTAGCTATTTAATTGTGACACCCACAGCTAAATTGAACGCAATGAAAGAATACACAAAAAATAAGGATAGTCTAATTCGATGTGGATTACGCACATCACCATAAAGCTGTCACAATTGGGGGAAGGCGCGGTTGTTACTGCATGCCGGTACAATAAACATTTAATACAAATAATCATATAAAGTACGTCACAAATTAGACAACTATCATCTTCTTGAATGAGTTCCATTTTAGAAATATTGTATATTCTTTGAGCAGATGTAGGTTACTTCAGACTGACATTAATATTCTATAATCAGTGGAATTTAGCTTTGTTGATATTTATAAAATGAATTGTCCCCACTGTCTGAATGTGTCCCGACTTGACAACGTGTAACAAAACAGCCTAGAAAAATATAATTTGAAACTTTAAGGCCATACAAGTACGTCTCTCCCATGTCTAACACGTGTCTCCCACGTGTGAGTTTGTATAAATGTATTCTTAGCGAGGCGAAGTCTGGGGTTAACAACTAGTATATATGATTGTTTAATATTTTGTTACATAGTGGATTTTGAATATTTCATTGTTAATACTCTACTGTGACAGTTTGGCCTTTTATAGCCAAATTTATCTGATTGTAAAGCAGTTAACGACGCTTATTATTAAATCAAATATTGTGGGTTTGATTTCCCCAAAAAAGCTTTTCTTGTGTTGTCCAAAAATTTTTGGTTAGAGTCTGGGTACACTGTACGAGTATATCCGTTGTTTTTATATGTGTGTTTCCATATATCTTCTGCGAAACAAATATTGTTCCTAGAGCAGGACATTTTAAAAGAATGTGTTATCATTTTAAAATGCCAGGACATTATGTTATTGTGAATAAGACGGCTCGGTATTTTAAATTTTCATATTCGTGTTACAAATTTTGTACATTTACCGAGATTTAGACACATTTGTGTAACAATGGGACATTTACAAACGAGTACTTTACCATACACATAATATAAACAAAATTAAACGGAGATCAACGCGTTACGCTGTTCATTTTTCATTATTATTAACGTGTGTACTGGTACGTCAGTGTGTGAAACTCCTAAACGATTTGACCGATATTAACACGTTCAAACAGTACCTTACTTATTTCTTAGAAATAATATTAACTATAAGTAAGTATGGTACCATCCAAAGGGTTTTGGGGTCCATAAGTTATAATAAATCGTATTTCTATTGACCGATAGATATTCAATCTATTATATAAGTTACGAGTACCAAAAGTAAACATAACGAAGTATGGACCTATCAATGACGGAGTAAAACTATTTGTTCAAAAAAGGTAGTAGATAAAATATAAAAAAAGAATACTAATAAAAGTAAATGTCTGTTGCTTCAAAGAATAAAGAAACCCAATAGAAAGTGTAAAGTAAAACAAGAGACGAGATAACTTGATTACAAAGTATCGAGCTAGTTGTGGACTTGGAATACACTTAGAAATAATATTTGTCTTCGACCGGTCAGAGAGGTTCGTTATAGTTTTGTTATTCGGTTGCCAATACTAAATTCAAATAAATTTTAAGGGTATTATTAGTAAGTATACCTATTTAAAGGTGCTTGTTGAAAATCTCTGTCGTTTTCGTGAAGCAATATTTTGCTTCCTCTGAAAACGGAATAACACATTTTTAAATACTACACACACACATTAACACGGCACATTTTAGATCAATGGTGAGGTTGTTTAATAATTAAAAACAGCTGGTCATTTCAGTCATACATACATAAATTAAAAGAATTTGTCTTCATGAAGATTTACCATTTTAAGTGATTTTCATTAAGTCCGTGAAATATTTATCAACAGATTCTCGCGTAATAGTTTTAACGTTTTCTTCGAGATCTTCAAAATACACAACTTGGCACTTGCGAAAATGTTCTTAAGGGCTTGCTTTAAGTATACTTGAGGATGTTATAGTTTATAAACTGAATCACATAAATAAATGGAAGGAAATTGGTAGAACAATAAAATAATAAAAGACATGTATATATTTTTTAAAAGTCAATTTCTTCCTTTAGCCAACGGGTATAACAATAATAATTAATAAACAGGTTTTTCTTGCTACCAGAGTCCAGAAACTTTATGCAATTGTTGTAGTTTGAACCAAAAAGTATTCAAGGCAAGACCATTTGAATATATCGAGTACTGTGAAGGCTGTTGGTGGTCAGTAACTTTTACCCTTTTAAATACCCCAAATAACTCGATAATGCATTCCCTCCTCTACGGTAGCACAATTCCCACTTACTTACTTAATTGTCCTAAAACACCGATGTTACTATTGTAACTAATATTGTTTATGCACTTATTGCCTAAATGAATCTACTGATTCTATCAAACTGCCAAACTCATACGATTGTCATATATTAGTCAGAAGATAGTTTTATAAAATTTTCGACGCTTGAAAGGTCATTTTAATTGAAGTAACAGAGTTTAGTACCTTATCCTATCTTCAAACGATAGATAGCTTTTCGAGTCAAGTTTATCTACTGCCAGTAATGTTGATAGAAAGGAAAAAGTATAAGGAGATTTTTGACTCATTAGTGCGACAGAGAGTTGATAGGCTGACTTGCAAATTATATTCGAAAGGTAAAAAATCCTTTTAAGATAGATGAGACGTTAACCGAATAATGGGCGATAACTGGAAAAATAATTAGAGAAATGAGTTGGGAGCTCTGTCAAGGGTTTCGATTCGATATTTAATACGCCGTTAACTAATTAAACATTTTTAAAATATAAAGTTTTTAAATAGTTACAACTGACCGACTTATTACGTGATTCAAACTAGGGGCGCCAATTTTGACTCGCTGCGCTCGCAAAATCTCGGGTGCCGTTTGCATATTGAGCGAAGCGAGCGCAATGTAATGACTCATCATTTCCCAGTGACTTCAATGGGATATCAGTTTTTTGACGATTGTTCCTCAACATGACATTTTTCATATTTTTTTTAAACCACCACCTAATGTGTGTCTTTTTGATTGCAAAATTTCATAATTTTCCGACAAGTAGTTTTCGAGCCTATTCGTGACAAAGATTGGAAAAGTCTCCAGTAGAGCGCTCCGCTCGCTTCGCTCAATAAAATTTAAATATAGTAGAAATACAGATATGTATATATATGTGCGTTGGTTAATGAAATTTAGTTTTGATGTCATGTTGTGATAATTTACTCTTTTTCAGATCAAGAAAGCAACAATTTTCAATCCAGAAGTTCCGTCATGTCTCGCGTTTCGTTGCTGCTGGTCGCTCTGCTGTGCTTGGAGTGTTGCTATTCAGCGGCGGTAAGATTATTTATAACATATACTCGTGCAAAATATATGTAATACTATATATTAATTATCTAGTTCACCTACTTGACTTCTGGCATTTATTTAGACAGATATCTGTTATTTTTTAATTTATGGATTGTTGTAAAAGTGTTATTACAAAAACGAAATAAATGAATTATACGTAATTTTACATTTACTTCAATATTAAATTATAGAATACTGAATTCATCAATATTCATACAAAAAACAGAGTGCAGAAAATTGGTGTAACTCAGTGGCGTGAGTAAAAGGACACACCTTGATGTCTCCTAGACCTCTCTCGTCCCTCCATAGTACTCATATCCATAGTCAAAACAATTACAGACTAGCAATATTAATATAATAATACACATTATATTATAACTTAACAAGTTAATAATATTAGTGAAAGGTGTACAAGCAAATAAAGTAAATTATTGTATATTATTTTCAGATTCCGAGACCATTCGATCCAAGGCTGAGTGATGATGTTATTCTCACACCGAAGAAGAGACCGTTCTGCAACGCTTTCACTGGTGATTGTCTAAACAATAATAATAAATTATTATTATATTAAGTATAATATCTATATACACACTCAAGATTAATATTATATTTGAGAAACGTCTTGATATCTTTCTCAAACATTCCATAAATTATATAATATTTAATTTTGAACTGTATATCCCTTTTTATGTGAATAACTTTGGCGGAATAGAGTGATATCTTGTGTGCGATAATTCTATTTACATTTTCAGGATGCGGTCGCAAAAGGTCTCAGGCCACTCCCGGTATGCCGATGAATGAAATTGGACGACAGCGACAGGTATGCAAGGTTCCTCATTCAAAGACATCAGATTCTAGTTACATGGTTCCAAATAAATCCATTACTACTCTACAAAGCTAAGAGTCAAACCATTTATGATCAGGCGATATCCCAGTAGCAGTAGACGTATCCCAATATACTGTATCATTACACTTTTTCTTCCATTTTCAGTTTGTCGATGAAGACACTATTGGATCGCTAATTGACCCCGACAACGCAATCGATGAACTGTCCCGTCAAATACTATCAGAAGCTAAATTATGGGAGGCCATACAAGATGCCAGCGCAGAAATCGCAAGAAGAAAACAAAAAGATATTTACAATTAAACGAAGCATAAACAAAACGAATCGGCTAATTAGTTATCTGCGCGTCGCATTAGCTGTCAATGTCAACATTTGACAGTACTTAAGCGCGACTTTTTATAAATGTGGCGAACATAAGCTGTACTGTTGTTAAATAATTGAAATATTTTTATTAAAGCATTTAGACTAGGAGGTGACATTTTATGTATATAATTTAATATAAATATTTTTTTAATATTATTTAATATAAAAGCAATTGAAATGTAATAAGCCATTAAATGAAGATGGCGCTTTGATGTAATGAACACTCCCTTGGTTCAGGAGCTATATTTGTAACGCATTTATTATAAGGATTTAGTGTGCGGTTCAATTAGTAAGAAAATAAATCAAAATCTTGAAGAGTTTTTTATTGTTTGTTATAAAGAAATATAATTATTCCTTTCATATGTGAAGCTTTTTGACCGTGTATTAAATACACAGAGGACGTTGATGTTAACCAACTCTTGCCTTATAAAGTTGCCCTTTTGCTACCCCTTCTCGACTATTGCCGTACGTTACGTACGTTACGTTTGCCAATTAGATGCTAACGAGGAGCTACTTAATAAATTAGATCGCCTTCAAAACTTGTGCATTCGTTTTATCTTCGGATTGCGCAAGTTTGACCATGTTTCAAATTTTCGACGTCAACTTAAGTGGCTCCCTATTCACCTTCGCCGGAATATGCATATTTTAACCACGCTGTATAATGTTTATAGAAATTCATCTCCCACTTATTTATATGAACTGTTCCACCTGTCCCCTCCGAGTAGCCGTCCCAAACGCTCTTGTGTTCCTGTTAAATCTTTTAATGTCCCTCCTTACAATTCAACATCTTTCTCCAAATCCTTCTCCATTCATGCAGCGTGGTTATGGAATACCCTTCCCAGCCATATTATAAGTAGCGCAAATGTTGTATTGTTTAAACGTAGATTAAAGCTCTACTATCTCTCCCAGTTATAATTATATGTATTATATCTGTATTTGTATTATTATATATTTATATATTCATATATGTATTTGTATATATTTTCGATTTATTATATTGATAAGTATTTGAATTTATTTATGTATCGGTATAATTTAGTTTATTATATAAGTAATGTTTAGTTAGTTTTTTACTACTAAGAATATTTACTATATGTAGTGTGTACCTATTTCTGCCCTTTTAATTGAATTTTGTCACTCTCATGGGTAGCTGGTAGAGATCTCTCTTTAGAGATAAGCTCATCCAATGTTCTTCATGTCTCTGAATACTTTGTTTTTACTAAATCTGGTACATGAATAAATAAATAAATAAATAAACATTCCGAATCTCAAAGTTATAGACTTGGCAGTTTTGATTGTGTTTTCATAAGTAATATGAAGGGCAAAAATCCTGTTTTTAAAGTACTATGTAAAGCTATTTGTCCGGTGACTATATATTATTTATTAATTATAATTTACTTCAGTCGCAACTTAACGCAATTATGGAAGTATTTGCAAAAGCCTTTGAGTATTTAAAGAGACGTGCTCTAGCTTCACTTGGAGTCTAATAATATTCATAAGTTTGAATAATCTTCGATATTTAAAACTCTTTCACCAATATTTATATTACTTCTATAGGTTAGATATAGGCTATATTATTACTATAAAATTAAAATACTTTTCTTGCTTATTAATTTGGCGAAATATAAAACGAATACGTCTCTTACGAGCGCTGCTTACCTACTGTCCACGCAGACGAAGACGTTAGCAACAGCTAGTCATAAAACATATGTTTTCATAAAAATAAACTGATTTCTGAACGAGGAATTATATAAAACACCATCTTACAATATGTCTTTAAATACATCACTATATGTTTGTAAATATTACGTTTACGTGAACAAATAAAAGCAACTTGTTAAATATACTCACATTTTATTTTTAACAAACGATATTTCATATTAATAATACAATAATCAAAATAATAATATTAATTAACAAGATTCATTTAATATCCTCCCAGCCTCGGACATTAAATAAATCTTTAATTACAACACTCTTGACTAAATGTAACTCTGTAGATGTAATCACCGGTAAGTTTTTTATTTAAAATATAAACGCTTTAATATTTTACATAACTATGTACAGTTTATATAATATTGCAGCCTCCTGAGTCATTTATACATTATACAAGGCCTGTAACCTATTCTCTAGCGTATCTTCGTAAGGGTAGAATTTAAAATCGTTGGACAACACATTACTCCAGGCATCGGGAGAGTCATCCGGCATAAGCACAGGAAACTTCGGTTTTTGAATATTTTCGTTTTTTAAGTCACGATTCAGAAAGAGGAACTGCAAATAATAGAAATGACGTAATAAATAAAAAACATTACACTATAATTGTATCTCTCTGCAACTTCCTGCAGCAGTAACCACAAATCATTAGATAAAAAGTGACATATTTACCCTGCCCACATCGGAGCCACGTTTCTTCCTCAGATAGTTGAAGCAGCATGATCGAAAGTGACGAGTGCCGCAAGCAGAAGCGCACTCGCTGCCACAGGAGTCGCAGGAGAGGCTCGCAGCCCACAGCGTACTCCCTGAATATATTTATTGATTACTTACACAGACACTAGGTTCTTCATTCCATCTTACGTCAAAATTATCAATACGTCACATATAAAGTGTATGAGTATGTGACACCACAACGAAAAAGTTAATCTCATCTCTATACCGAAAAAGATAATACTTATCACGAGAACGGTTTAAAATTCTAATATTAGAAGCTCGAGAATCATGTATTAAAAAATCTGTTTAAATCTTCGGTGTGGTGTCACTTAGTACACCTTGTAAACAAGAGATGGGCTCAACCTACTCAAATGTATCTCATGATGTGTCGCAAGTTATAAAAATCATGGCTGATTCCTGATAAATTACAAACTACTGCCGAAATCTCAACACCGTCCACCTATTTCTATGGAACATTTATTGACATCCATGCTCACACCGTCATGCAGCTATCCCAAGTCCCTCTACCGGCTAACCTGAGTCAAAGTTGGGTGTCGCTGCTGCTTCCCTTTTATGGCGCCTAGAGTCCGCTTGCGACCAAGTCGCTGCCACAAAACAATTCACGATAAGACGATAAAATACAGATTTATTCTTTAATTAGCTTATATTTTATTATTATCGTAACATTTTAAACCACAATGTAATAAAAAATACAATCTTACCCAGTCCGTGCCTAGGCTACCAATAATATGCTCTCTAAATTGTAGACTCCTAAGTTAACTGATTAAGTTGTGGTTTTTAACATAACGTGTATATCACAACTATGATTGTCTCACTATGACGCCAAAAACCAATCGAGAAAACGGAAACAAATTATTACTATTCCTTGTTAATTTGTAGTAACCAGATATCAGTATTAAATTTGATTATATTTAGAAATAAAAACTTACCAATAAGCAATAAAGATACAATCGCTGTGAATTTCAGCATGTTGTTGTATGAGTCGATGGCGTCGCTGAAACCCGAATGGGGGTTGAAGAAAACTACCCCTTTTTATATAAACCAAAGTTTGCTCGCCCCGTGGGAAGAACGTGTTCAAAATATTTATTCTGTGGTGTCACTTTACAAACTCTTTACAAACTTAGTATATTTTCCAATAAGAAAAATATATCAATGCGTCTATAACGTCTTTTACTGTTAACTGGTTAATACATGTGTATATATTTTATATTACAACCGAACAGATTGGTTGATTCTCCGAAACAAGTATATTTTCCTTATTACAAATCATAGCAGTCAAAGACTGCGGCTCGTATGCGGGCTGGCTCGATCGAGACACCATCACCACTACGCCACACCACACCACATCACACCACACCACACCACCACTGTATATACTTCATTATGGCTACGATTTATTAGTGAGAGATTCAAAATATATTAAAATATTTTTTATACATAGATGGAAATTTTATTTATATTCAAGATATATATAATTTACGATACATTTTATAAAATCTTTGAAGATTGATTCAGCTTAAAGTTTTTTAATAAAAATGCAAAAACTTATAAATTTACGTCAAATGAATAAATAAACGTACAGAGTAGGAGTGAGCAGAGACAAAAATATACTGCGTAATATTTTTAGAGTAGCAAATGCAGTTATAACCTGCATGTGATGATATTAGTCATATGATCTAAATTATTCCCCAAAAAAAAAGGTTACGAAATATCAATTGCAAAACCAACGTAACGTTCATTAATGTGATTTCATCAAAACTCTTACAAGGTTTGCAAATCTCCTCTATTACTACATTAAAATATTAATTACTAGACATAATTTGCAGAATTTTAGACAAAAAAGATTCTATCAACATCTTTAGTTCAACCAAAGTTTACTTCAAATTGTGAGTTGTTGTATACTAACGACCACTTTTTTATTATATTAATATTGTTCGTTTAACTCCTTACACATTGATTTTTGTTTTATTCTACCATTTATGTGACATCTTTATCTGGATACGTGGCATTTATTTGCCATTAGATGTTTACAGCTTCCTTGCGGGCTGTCAAATCTCTTTATTCCTCAGATTGTTATATGAATTTGAAGGGTGCTTTACCATCAGAACACTCTCGATTATCTCCCAAGTTCAACTCCTGTTTAATTAAAATATGCTCTATACAAGTACTTCTTACATAAATAGTAGTTATACAAACTGTGTGGTTGAGGTTACTTTATTAGCGCTAAGTAACCTTATTTTAATGTTTCTTTTAATATTACTTCATATATTCCGACTTGGTCTTCATTTAGCACTTAAGATTATGTTATGGGAAAAAAAATCTTCAAAATAATTATAAAATATAGATAGATAAATATAGTGACATATTGCACACAAAAAACTGGAAACGAAGTGCAAAGGTCGGTCTTATTGCTAAAGCGAACGCGGGATGGTGCAAACTGAAATAGTAGTGTTACTGTTTAGCACTACTGTTACTGTTTAGTAAACAAAAAGTTTTTGTTCTCTTCGAACCTAACAATATAAAAACATTATATTGAATTATTTTCGTAGAATGGCCCCGGTGTCTCCTTTCGGAGAGATGATACGAGTAGTCTAAAACACATTGCGTGTTCGTAAACATATGTACTCAAACTAAAAGCAAGCAACTTCAAAAGAGAGCAACAATTGATACACTCGTATACCTCCCCTTTGAGTGTAATGTATGCCTAATTGAAATTAAAAAAAAAAAACATGACTATACAAGTTATACATTAGAAACAAGTTTACCAAGTTTTTTATTTTTTACATATTGGAAGTCAAACGAATAAACGAGTGAAATATATTCGCAAAGACCGATATTGGAGGTATGATGAGAAAGAGAGAGAGATATATATAGAGGGAGAAAGAAACCATAAATACAAGAGATAGCAATAGTGGAAGTACTAGTCCATTGACCAGCTCGTATATGGACTGGCTGAGGTCGCACATTATAATATGGACCGTCGTAAGTGTATGTCATGCCGCTTTGTAATTTTACCAAACACAATGTATATTTAAAAAATTTAATTGATTTTATGTAAAAAGCGACATTAATGATAAAAATATAGGAAATAATCATCAAATTCTAATTCCATAAAACATATTTTTCGATCTGGGCAACAGCATTCGTCACTATAATAAACCAGTATTTGAAAAGAGTCCACTATTGTCATTAATCCTGCTGTTGTTGTAAGGAGAAAGGTTTGTAGCGGTAGGAATACAGACCATTAAGGTTAATGACCAAAAACATCAACACGAGATCGGTTCGATATCAGATGAAATTGTCAAGATCTCACAGATAATAGCAACATTCAATATGGCAGACGAGAGCACCTTATTACCCACCACGCAGCTACTCCGGGTTGTTGGTTACGTGTTATAGAATTTCTTCTTTGATATTCACATTACCTCATGATTTTCTTTCATATTCTACACTGAGTCAAATATCACATGCTAGGGATAGGCGAGGAGGCGGGGAGGCAAGCGCAGTCTGATATCCAAAAACAAAGAATCAATTGTAACTTGACGTAATTGAATAAAATTACAAAATATATTTATGCAAGAAACAATGATTTTAAAGAAAAAATAACATTAAAAATTCAAATTCTAATAAATGACGATAGTTATAATTACAAAAAAACGAATAACTTAGACCAAAATAACAAATATGCTATAAAGAACAAGGAAAACGCTGTTTCGAAACTAGTTTCTCACAAATAAAACATAATTATCATAAGTCGTTACAAGACCGAGGAGGCGGTCGTGTTTGCTTCACATTCACGAATTAAATACAGTTATAATAATAATATAATAGTAATATGTTATAATGTTGAAGATAATTTTTATTTTGTGTGTGTGTGGATTGTTTGTGCCGTCGTTTTGCGAGTATGAGATAGGTGAGTCGTTCAACTTGATTTTTAAGTTTGCTCATTTGACATTACGATGAGTGCGGGGACCTTGCGCTCACTCTTATAACAACAAGACTACAAAGTCTCATCTAATTAAAGCCTGGATAAAGTTTCTCAATATTTTCATTAAATATATATAAAACAATGTCTTGACTACTTCGTCTGAGAAGCCTGTTTAAATATGATTGTTAAGTTTATTTGAAAGTAATCAACACACGATTGGAATACAGATTGCTCAAATGTTGTAAGATAAGAGATATTCACTTGTGTATTTATATTTTTAACATTATCACTTGTTTGATGTGAACCTTCACCCTGTCTTTATCCACACTGTTGCATTGTTGCAGAAGATATATTTAATGTGTTAATAATATCATAAATTTGAGGGTCTCTAAAACTTTCTAAACTCTTTTCTGTAATATTTTCGAGGATAATCCGTGATATTAGGCATTTTCTTACCGATCAGTCGCAGTCCAAGTTATTTATTTGCTCGCTAGATCCGGCAGATCCAGACATTTAAGTAAAGCTATTAATAATTAACTTTACAACTCTTGCTAATTCTTGTAAATACACCTTAAATTGTGGATATATATATCAATATAAAAAAAGAATTTTTTTTTTATTACAAGACTAAATTTTACTTGTTGCTTATATCAAAAAATATTTATCTTTTGTAAAATGTTAATCAATCCAAGCGACCTTGATTCCTTGATTGAAGACAACTATATTGTCTATTACTTAAAAACAAATCATGTACGTTTTATTTTCTTAATAATATTTGTTTTATCTTTTGCATTACTTTTATTTTTTAATTGCCTGGCTCCATTGGTTAAATTGCCCGAATAAAAAAGAAGCAATTTTTACATTTTCTCGTGAAAAAGTGAGAATTGTTTAAAACCGTATTCCTTAAATTAACAATGCAATAAATTAAATTACAATCTGACCAATAGGGTGGGTCTACATAATACGCAAATAATCAGACAGACAAACAAATACACAAAAATTACAAAAACGACTACTCAAGTCAATATCTGTGTCTCTTTGTGGCGTAAAAGCTCACAAACAGATTTCTTTGAATTGTTTTTATGTGAAAGGTAAATCGACCGAGTCTCGTTTGCCATTCAAGACAATATCTTCAGGGTTTTGTTTTTTTTCTCAGTGATAAGGCTTCAAAGTTTTTCAGGTGAACCATGCTTTGAAATGAATATAACTGGCGTCTGTAAACCTATCCATGAGTGCCCGTATGCCAGAAAGCTAGTGCAAATAGATCAAGTTCAGGCACCTGTAAGTATCACTTGTATTATTACTTGATTGTATTATAACTATATTATGTATGATACCTACTTGTATTATATCACCTTAACAAAAGTATACTAGACTTGTTAAAATGTTATGATATAGTTAATTATAAAGATTCCGATATTTCCAGGTGTGTCAATATGGTCCACCGGAAATATCCTGCTGCCCTCTGAAAAACTTATTTCACGAAACCGGAGTCTTCAAAGATCATTTTACTGGTTTAACTTCAGGAATATTAAAATCTAAACATATGGTATGTAGATAAAGAATATTATTTTTATTTATTTATCCTCCTGTCATAGCCCTTGTCTTGCCTTGCCTTGGTAGCCAGAGATGCCGGAGCGCCAAACGCTACGGTCCCTGCCTACCTCTTTCGCCTCGGCCACAGACATCAAACTCTTCATGATTGCCCTCCGGGGGGTCCTCAAGCTTTTTACGTGACCTCCCTCCAGTATCATAGATACTGTGTTTTCGATGGTCACTCGAGGCCTCCGCCTGTCTCTCTTACCGCTCACTTTTCCTGTATAAATCTTTTTTATCATTCTTTTAACACTCATTTGTTCGACGTGCCCAAACCACCTGAGCACGTACTTCTTCATTCTTTTTTTTTTTATGTAAGAGGAGGGCAAACGAGCTGGCGGGTCACAGATGACTTGTGATCACCACCGCCCATGAACTCTTTCAACATCCGAGGACTTACAAGAGTGTTGCCGGCCTTGTAGGTAGGAGTAGACGCCTTTTTTGAAGGTACCCATGTCGTACCGATCTGGAAATACCGCCGAAGGGAGTTCGTTCCACAGGCGAATGGAACGTGGAAAAAAGGTCCTTGAGAACCGCACAGTGGAGGATCGCCACGCATCCAGGTGATGGGGATGGTAAAGAAGTCGATGGCGCGCTGTGCGGTGATGAAATTCGGCGGTAGGCATCAGAACGAAAAGTTCTTCGGAACACTCCCCGTTGTAAATGCGGTAGAAGACGCACAAAGAAGCCACGTCTCTACGCAATGCCAAAGAGTCCAACCGTTCGCAGAGCACCGGGTCCCCGACAATCCGAGCGGCTCTCCGTTATACGCGGTCAAATGGTAGAAGCTGATATTGGGGTGATCCGGACCAGAGATGAGAACAGTACTCCATGTGTGGCCGGACCCGCGCCTTATAGAGCGCAAGTCTTTGGCCAGGTTTGAAATACTGCCTCGCTCTATTAATCACTCCCAATTTCTTCGAGGCTAACTTGGCCTTGCTCTCCAGATGACCACGAAACTGACAATCGCTGGAAATGTCGAGACCCAGTATTCTGATACTTGGCGAGGCAATGAGGGGGGTGCTCTCGAAGAGCGGTGATACGACAAATGGGGTTTTCTTAGTGGTAAACGCGCAAACTTGTGTCTTAAGGGGATTAAACTGAACGTGGTTGAGTTCACCCCACTCAGAGACCATCCCCAAGGAAGTCTCTATAGAAGACACAAGTTTCTTTCGGCACTCATCGACGTTTTCCCGAGAGAGACCCCCAATTTTGACGACATGTTTGAACTTTGCTCTAGTGATTTGCCGTTTGAAGAATCTGGAGGCACGATTATATTTCCTCTTCAGATTTCTAGAGTTCGGATCCTTAGTGACTAACGCGTTGGCCCAAGCTTGATAAGCCTGCCGTTAGCCAGCTGCTGCAGCCCTGACAGACGCATCAAACCAAGGCCGCGATCTGCCACCAAGTGGTACCACAAAGCTTGGTACAATTAGTTCCATGCCCTGTAGTATCACATCAGCTACAGCCGCAGCGCAGTCACTAGGATCATCGGAGGGGAAACAAATCGGCCCCCATGGGTAGGATGCAAAAAAGGACCGCATTCCATCCCAATCCGCTGACTTGAATGGGCACTACACTCCGTACCAGACAATGATCAGAGGACCCTAACGGAGCCTCGACAGTGACTTGGTACTTTCCGGGATGTGAGCAGAAGATCCAACAAAGAGGGCATATGGCTGTCCACGTTCGGTAGACGTGTGTGCGTCTTGACCAATTGGGACAGACCATTTGCCAGAGCAAAGTCAAACACAGATCTCCCCGCGCAGTCGGTGGCACGTGACCCTAGCAATCGGCATGGTGCGCATTGAAGTCCCCGAGGACTACGACTTCGGCGGAGGGAGTCTATGAAAGCAGATCGTCAATCTTCGCCTGAACATGGCCCAAGATTTGATCCATTTCTGCATTGCCACTATGGGATCTGTAGAGGCACGCGTAGACTCTGACATGGTCGCCCATGTCCACGCAAAGCCAGAGTACAGACAGTCCCAACCTTCAAAAACCTGAAAGCGACGGTGGCAGATATCCTCCCTTACGAACACAGATACCCCGGCGTGTGGTATAAAATGATGTTCTAGTTTATACCCGGGGTATGACAGGTACGCTGTGTCGCTAGGTTGAGATATCTGCATCTCCGTCAGAAACAACAAGACCGGCTGTGCCGTCTCTAGATGATAATGGACGGCGTTCAAGTTGGAATGAAGTCCCCGGATGCAAAAGTCCACATTTAAAGTGGGTCGGGGTGCCGCTGCGTTGACTCGTCGTCGTTTGCCCTCTTAAAACACAAAAGGCGATACTTTGCCCGCCCCAGATACAACGGGCAGCCCGAGCAAAATCCGAGAATCATTTCCCCGATTTTGCTCGGGGAGAGGCTTCATCAAAGCCGGTACCCTCCTGGGGTATTTTTCTTCTAGGCATTGCTTTTATGTTTGGGGGGAGGGGGTTGGGCTTCCGGATTCTCACTCACCGACGGAACATAACCAAATGAATTTGGTTACTACACGTCGGTCTTCTGTGAGAGGGTGGTCCTTCCCCGGTCGAGCCAGCCCAATACGAGCTGCAGTCAGATAACTACAGCTAGGCTCTACCACCTAAAAATTCTCACCGTGACATCTTCGCTAGTACCTGCCATTCTGTGGATCTCTTCATTGTGGATTCGGTCAGCTAGACTGACTCTGCATATTCTACGAAGAGATCGCATCTCCACAGCATTCATCTTTCTTACATCCATCTTCTGTATTACCCACGTTTGGCTGGGGTATAACAGCGTCGGTAGCAAAATTGCATTGTGTACAGCCAAACGAGCAGCTATAGTGACGCTTCGCCATCTCAACAATGCAGCCAAAGCATCATTAACTCTGTCACCGGCAGCAATACGCCTTTCCACATCTATTTCGTATCTTCCGTCTCTGCTAAACATACTTCCCAAATATACCACTTCATTCACTTGTTCTATTATCTTACCATTCACGTTGATCTTACATTCTGTTCTTTCTCCATTTCTTTTAAATATCAGAACTTTCGTCTTATATTCATTCAGGTTTAGACCATTATTTTCACACCCAGCTTTCAGAGTGGTGACCAATGCCTGCAAATCGCATTCTGATCATGCAATGAGCACTGCAACATCAATTGTCCTTAAGGTCACCTACTTTCACTCCAATGTCACTGTCTTTCACGCCTTGGAGACAACTATCTAAATACAAATTGAACAACCAAGCTGACATAGCGCAACATTGCTTAACACCCGATTGGATGGCAAACCATGGCGACATATCAGCTCCTGTAGTGAGTGTTCTCTGTAAAGAGACTTTACAGCCTGTAACAAGGGTCCGCTCACATTGTATCGGGGCAGTATCTCTCATAATTTTTCTCTCATAATCCTGTCAAACGCCTTTTCCAAACCCACAAAAGCACAGAAAACCTTTTGGTTTAGGGCCAAAAACTTTTCCATGATCATGCGGAGGGAAAAGATCTGATCTATACACCCTCTTCCAGGTCTAAAACCTCCTTGGGCTTCTCTTGTATTTCAGATTTCTCTTGCATTTTTCTCGCTAATATTTTAGCATAAACTTTACCACCCGAGCTAATTAAACTGATAGCACTATAGCTTGCACAGTCTATCTGTGAACCTTTGGCTTTATACAAAGGTACGATGACTGCACCTCGCCAATTGTCTGGAAACTCCCCTGTTTACCAGCATAAATTGCACAACCAGAACAAGTTCAAGATACGTGGCCCACCATATTTGATCATCTCGGCAGAAACTTCATCTGCTCCCGCAGAATTACCCCATTTCAGACTTCGAATCGCGCTCTACACTTCTTTCAAGCTGATTTCACCATCGGCTACATAGGAACTCAACATTTCACTGGTACTCAAGGTTGAGGCGTCCTCACATTCATTATAGAATTCCGCCCACCGCTGCAAAACGTGTGCTTGCTCTGTTAAAATTTCACCGCTCTTCGAAAGCACCCCTTTCATTCTACAGGTTACAGAATAATCCTGGGAATGACTAACTTCTCGCCAGAAAAACTTCGTGTTTTCCCGGAAGTTGTTCGTCAACCTTTCATCTCTTTCTCTCTCAGAATCTTCACGCTTCATCTTTATAAGTGCTTTCGTTTTGTACTTTTGCAGCTTGTAGTCTCTTTTTCTTATCACTCTCATACTTTTATCCTTACCAGAAGCTTTATAATCTAGTTATGCTTTCTTCTTTAACTCTACAGCGTCTTTCACTTGATCATCCCATCATTCATCACGCTTTTTACTAAAACCTCTTCTCCTTTTACCACATACTTCTGTCGCTACTTTCACCATGCCATTTCTAAGGTTCTGCCAGCATACTACAACACTTTCATTTCCAGAATCACAGCTTTCAAACTTCTTGGAAACCCTTTCTTGATATTCCTTTCTAATCGGTGGATCTTGAAGCTTCCAGCTTCTTATGCGATAATTCAACTCCAAGCTCGGACACGTCGTGCAGCTGCGCCAACCTGCAAACAGTCCTCTTATTCTAGCAACGAGTAGATAATGGTCCATTACCAGACCAGCAGCCCCAAACACTCGCATGTCCATAATTTGCCTTTGAATACGCTTATAAACTGGAAATAAATCAATGATACTTCTTTCTTCCGCTTGCTCCCATGTGTACATGTGCATTGGTTTGTGATCAAGCGTCGTGTTTGCCACAAACAAATTCCTCTCCTTACAAAATTCCAAAAAAAGTTTACCATCCTCATTTACTCTCTTATCACCGTACTTGCCCAGTACGCTTTCGTCACCACTTCACGCGGTTCCAACCCATCCATTAATATCTCCACATACTATCAACTTTTCAATACTTCTGATACTACTTAGAGCATCCCTGACACTCTCCTAAAACAGAAAGCGATCCGGTTGCCAGACAAATCGGTCGTATCATTGCCTTTTCGCTTGTTCTCAGACACACAAATAATATCCAGATCTTTGTCATCCATCACATCTAATAATTCATTCATGTTCCATTCCTCCTAACATTCCACAGAACTATTTGTAGCTCCGTCCTCCACCTACCACCGTTCGGAACTTGGCGTGTTGGTTGGCGGTCCCCAACGCCGCAAGTATTTATTATTTTTAAATATTATTATTATTTTAACTAGTATTTGCTCCTAACTCCTTGCGGTTGCAATCTAATATAGAACCACTCCATATGACTATATATCATCCCTAATTAGCTACATTGAAAGTAACTCGAAGAAAATGGTATTACCCTTTAAAAAGATGTGATTAAGTAACTGTAATTTACTTCTGTGCCCTTTATTGCTTTCTCTTCTTCGAAGTTAGCAGCACATCAGCATACTGCTGGCCAAAATAGGGCCAAATTACTCGTCTCTCATCTGCTGCACTTACAATAACAATAATAAAAAAGTGCATACAATTGTCTTCAGACGTGTCGTTACAAGGGGTTCCCGCCACTACTCTGCTGCGAGAACCCAAAAACTGTGGAGTTGCCGCAGGAGGTCGGATGTCCCAAATTAGAAAGGCCTAAACTCAATACCCCTAAGACACATATTGCATGGTCAAGTATGTATATTTTTAATTAATTAATTAATTAATATCAGTCGTCGCCACGTACCTAAAATTCTAAACTAGTTTTAAGTTTCTACTAAAAGTACACTTCCACAATGATATACAATACAGATGTCGGTTGGGTATCTGACAGTCAGGAGGGCACTCAGCCCTTACATTCCACCATTGTGATCCATCATACATACGTGACACATTGCGATACACTTTTAGTATTTTGTACTAATGTCTTGCCAATCACTGCTTAATAATTTCACTTATTATTCAGAATACACAAAGATGAACACTTATTGAAAAACACTTTCTTCCATGCAGTCTTGCACTCGTAAATACGTTGATACAACATCCACCTGCTGCTATATGAAAGCTAATTACTACAGTAACCATAAAGTGAAGACAATTTGACTTCCGCTAAAAAGTTTTGTCATTAAAAGATGATTACAATTAAGTCAATACAAATAGTTCCAAATAAACAGCGTTTAACTAAATGCATATGAAAGTAGACACGGTACTTACATGAAAAATCATTTTTATAATTATTCTCTGTCAGTCAGTTTGTTCCGGCTAATTTCTAAAATGGCGGAACCGATTTTAACAAAACTTTTACTGGCAGATAGCTAATGTTATAAGGAGTAACTTAGGCTATTTTCTATTAAGTCGTGAGCACAGCTAGTAGAAAATAAATTAAGTAGTCCAATTTCTACAACACATAAATTTATTTTTATTCAATCTAATCTTTGTGAATCTCGCTTATATACATAAAACAAATACAATTTTATCCGTGTTTCAAAATTTGCAATACCATTAAAATATTCAAATCTAAATAGATGAAAACTTCCTTGATCTTGGTTTTTTGGTGAATATTAAAAAATATTTTCTCTGACTGAAAATTAATCGAGTATGTGACGTTAAATCAAATGCAAGTTAATTGATTCAAATTTAAATTCAAAATATCTTTTTTCAAGTAAGCATTTACACGCACTTTTGATCGTCAATTATTACTATAAAAAAGGTCACCATAAGCTACCATCATCATACCATACCATGATAAGCTACCATCGGCTCCGAGTGCTGGTCTGCTGAGAAGAGCCGGCCAAAAAAGGGGTAGTTGCTCTTTTTAAAAGTAATTTAACACAAATTTCGATCAACCAAAAGCTCTGAAATGTCTTGTGTAACTTTATTATATATGCGTACACTCAAGCCCATGAAGGATTTGTTAACTTTTCGAAGACGTAATTTAGACGTTACAAATTTGTTTTTATTTCTTGTATTTATCGTGTGCCTGCCACTTTTTTATAAATAATTTAAAATTTGGCGTAGAAATATTATGTCTTCAAATGTCTAATGAGCAGTGATTGTAAGAATACCAATTTCTTTAAAAACATCTTAAAACACTTTAGGGCATCTCTAGCTTTTAAGTTATAAATAGTCCGCACAGCTCTTTTTTGTAAAATAAATGTAGAATAAATTTCGGCAAGACGGCCCCATAATAAAATAGCATAATAATCAAGTCGAGCCGAATTAACGTCCGTTAATTGTCTAACATTTCTAATTAAAAGACGGCCAAACTGAGTTTGCTTGGGAGTGTTGAGAGATGTTAAGAGAAGGTTCCACTGGAGCTTTTGATATAAAGTTAAACCTAAGAGAATTGTCAAGTCAGTCAATTCTAACATTTCATTGTGAAGGAGCAAGCTAACATTTTTACTTTTTACATTAAGAAGTGTAATGTGTGCATTTAGTTTTTTTCGCATTTAAGTCTAAATTATTAATTTCTAAGGACACATGACAAAGTACTGATTACTTCGTGATAATTAATCCTAACAAGATCAACTCAAAAAATAAACGAGGTGTTATCAGCAAAAAGAATGTCTTATAAATCTTTTACAAAGAAGGACAAGTCATTAATATAATGTAAAAATAAAAAGGGGCTAAGGATAGACCCTTGTGGAACATCCATCTTTAGGTCAGAACCAATCGATTTAGAATTATTTACATCAACCATCTGGACTCTGATTATATAATGCAATTGATTATGTGATGTTACTTCTAAGCGATGTTGTTAATTATGAAAACGAACCCCACATTCACCATAATTCTAATGAGAAGAGCTGATCAAGTGTTTGTAAATCAAAAGGTTGAGACGATTTCCTTTATTGATACTAACCAGTATCGATCTTCCAAAAATATAACTCAATCAATTGCTTCGTCGACATATAACTCATGTATCAATTACCACTTTATTTATGCATCAATGATTAAAACTATCCATGAATTCAACAATTAAATCTTCCAATTGCAGAATGTCTAGACTACCAACGCTACTTTAATCAATGCATTTCGACGGGGTCCTTACAAAACCCATACAAAGAACGTCGATACAGTTGCGGGATCCCCCGGTATGACTTGAGAATCGCTGTTGGTAGACCAGCAACTTCAAGGGAATTTCCACACATGGTGAGATTCGTTGCCAGAATTGAAAGTGACATAACAAATCTGGGTGAAGTTTGATTTCTGATTATGAAGTTGGGTGAAAGTAAATCATGCAGATCCTCTTAAATATAACAAATATAATGTTAATACATGATAGAAGAAACATTAAAATTATTGACACAACCAAAGAATTATACAATACACAACAAACTCAGTCGGGTTTCTTTATATTGTGATAACTGTTTCACAAACCGCAACATATTTTGTGAACAATGTACGAACAACTAGAATAATCTGGCCTAATGATTAGTTCATAATAAGAAAAATATATTCGTGGCTAGCGAGTGGACAAGTCACCGCAAGCTACACCCGTTCACGAGCATAACGCCAGGATCAGCCATCACCATATTTGAGGGATACATTTTCAAAATGTAACAATAATTAGAATTTTTGGGGTTTTGTTTGAGAATATGCTGCTGTATACGAAATTCTAATAGATAATATAATATAGTATGTTTCCAGGCATCGATCGGATGCCGCAACGCAAACCCCAATGACACCGATATCATATGGGTCGGTGCTGGGTCTCTGATAAGTGAGAAGTTTATTTTAACGGCTGCCCACATTTTGATAGAACCGACCCAGTGAGTATATTATTAGTATATTATTCAACAAATGGTTAGCGTCAATATTGATCCGTCTTTATGTTATTTAAAACACTAAAGATTGAATTACTTTGATATCATGCAACAAATAAAAATTACTAAATTTTCCTTTTTTTCAGCGGCCTGGTGAGATACGCTCTGATCGGAGCACTGAACAAGACAGACACACTATCCGGACTGCTCTTCAACATTATTAATACAAAACCTCATACTTTATACGAGTACGGCGTGCATTCACACGACCTGGCGCTGCTCGAACTGGACAGACAGTAGGCATTATTTAATCTATACTAATATTTTTTAAATATTTGTTTGTATCGAGTAGACTCCAACTATTGGACAATTTTTCCACTAATATTTTAGAAAGCTACATTGCCAGAAGCTATAGCTATTACAACATATGCTATTATTTATTTCTAAAAAAACTTAGACGTTTCCAAAAAAACAATTTATGTTAACCAAGATATTAAAAATCGACTCAAAAATCTTTGTTCACTTGCGGTGCTTAAAAGGTGAAAGATAAGACGAAAGAATGTACTAAAGAACTATAAGACTGAAAAAGACCTAAAAAGAACTGCCCGCGGTGGCACATCCTCTGTAACAGCTAAGCTTTTGTGTATTTTAAAAATTATTAATTTAATAATATAAATCCTTATGAAATTAGAGTATTTCACCATCAAGATAATATTACAATATATGTATTTATTTAATAAATATAATTATTTTATCAATAATTCTAATTATTTATAAAATAAATGTAAATCTCACTTGATAGATTTACATAATAGTAAATAAAATATAACTATTTTTAGGGTATTCTTCAATGAATTCGTTCGTCCGGTGTGTCTGCCGGTTCCAGGATTACAAATCAAAAAAGATTATATAGTGGCGGGCTGGGGGGCGACTAAATTTGGAGGTGGTGGGAGTGACATTCTGTTAACTGTAAGTTGTGTCGCTTTTTAATAGATGAAAATAGCGTCGACAAACAGACTCGCTCGACCCGGGTAGAATCACCGTCTCCCAAAACTCAGTAAAGAAGTTATTTCACCAAAATTTAGTGCGGTGAAGGAGTGCAATTCCCAAAACCTTTTCTCCCTCGCTCTCATCCTCGTCTACTCTCTTCCTAATTATTCTTTGGTAGACATTTATTTTGGTATTTTGCAAATTGCCATGCCATCGCCAACTAATAAAACTTGACTTCAGACAAATGTGCTTCCTTCCAACGAGTGTAAAGGGAGAACAATGTTAACAAACTTCACTTGGTCCGATGAAACTCTGATATGCGGTAAAGGTGTACCAAGCGGCCTCGTCAACCCGGACACCTGTCAGGTAACGCACAACTGACCCACTCTTTGACATTATTCAACATTGAGACCCACGAATTTGAAGAAGTTTCAAGAACTTATTTCATAATTAGTTGAAACATTTCAAACACGTTTCTTTTTATTTATTCGTATAAACCAATAATATTTCTTTTTTTCCAGGGTGACAGCGGCGGTCCCTTGATGTCAGAGATCACAAGTATAAATTGTTCTTATTCTATAGAAGGTGTGGTGAGTTTCGGACCTAACTGTGGGCTGGGCTCCCCCGGCGTGTACACCAAAGTATCGTACTACCTCGACTGGATTGTTGACAACGTGTGGCCAGCAGATGAATAAATTAATATTAAATTCAACGTTTTTTTATTTCGCTTATGAAACGTCAGAGAACGCGATGCACAAAGAAACCAACAAAAAACATAATGAAATTCTCCGGAAATAGCAGTCGAATTCATAACGCTAATCTGTGTATTAAGATATATTTCTAGTACAATGTCTAGAAATGAGAAGATTTACGTGGGTCTCGCATAGTGTATAGGCTGAGGACCCTTAAAGTGAAAGAAAGAGACTAGACGAAGGCGGGGACAAAAGATTTGTTCGAGGTGGCTCAAGGAATCAAACGATTCGTTCTATATACTAAAAAAAAATATAGTGAATAATACTATTTTGTAATATATTTATGTCTACGACGGTACTATGTCTTATGTTTTAGCGTAGTTAAGACACTATTATTCATTTTCACTCACAAACAAAACCATTTATTAAATTCAATAAAACAGTCGGACAGGTGCCGGGTGAAACAAACTAAATGATTGAAACAGAGTCTTTAAACAAAATAATTTATTAAATAGATAACAAAATTCAAATGTGCCCGAGGAAGTCGTTCTTTTTCTTCTTATCCTTGTCGTGTTTCTTGGAGTGGAGCACCATCTTGGACCTGGTCAGGAACCTCTTGCCGCAGACCCCGCACTGGTGGGGCTTGTCCCCGATGTGCATCTTGAGGTGCATCACCAGGTTGTTCTTCTGCGTGAAGCTCTTGGGGCACAGCTCGCACTGGAAGGGCTTCTCCCCGGTGTGTATCTTCTCGTGGCGGTCCAGGTCCGCCTTCCGGTAGAACGACGACCCGCACTCGTTGCAGTTGAAATTCTTTATTCCTGTAACCAATTGAACTAATGACCTACTGAGTGAGATCAACTTGAGTTACAATGTTTTGTTTCATTATTAATTAAATATATTCAATTAGATAATCATTTCAAGGTTATTATATTCTATTTTTTTTTGTTAAATTGTTTTTATATATATATATATATATATACATATTCTTTAAGTACAGTATCTAGTGTCTAGAGAGCGTCATATCAAATAAGGTGTGAGTGCACCGAGTCTATCTTGAGCATCCAACTGAGATGCTCCTGAGGATTCTATGAAGAGTTTAAAACCTATAAAGATACAGACAACCATACATGTATAGCCTGGCAAAAATCAAAAGATATATAGAATTCTGGCAATCAACAAATATTATAATTCGTAATATAGGTATATTAAGTGTATAAGTGTGTGTGTGTTCACAATCTCGTCAGCGACATACCTTTATGTGACAAGCTGTGTATGCTCAAGTGCCCGAGCTGTGTATATGTCTTGCCGCATGTGGTGCACATGTAGGGACGTTCTCCGGTGTGTGTGCGCTTGTGTTTCTTTAACTCATAACCAGTCTGAAATACTTTGCGACATATATCACAGGGTTGCGGTTCCTTTGATGTCACTCTTTTTCTCCGTTTTCTGTAAATTTCAAATATATATCTTTTATTAGGGTTGTTTCGAGATCATGCCACTGTAAATAATCTGTTTTTATACTTTAGGTTTAGGCGTTGAGATGAAGACAATGTCCCTATATCATACAATATTCAAAATCAATTTTATATGTGTATACAAGCTACAAACAAAAATTAACAAGGAACACACATGACACGTATACACCACAAAATACTTGATGTTGTGGATCGGGCAACTTTAGAAATATTTGTTTTTTTTATTTTTATTTTCTATTATAATAAGTTATACATTAATCAGATCCCAAAAAATTATATATAAATATATAAATTGTCACAACCAATTCCTGCTCAAACACCACTAAAACATATTATTTCATATCATTAATTATTTGTTAACTAACTTTTTAGTCTCTGATGATTCTTCTTCATCTGATATCTCGATCACTTCGCATTTAATTATGATTTCTTCTGAAGGCTGATCTACTACATCTGCCATATTAATCTGAACTGAAATGATATTCAAAAAGAAACTTTTATATTGAAATTACTACTATAATATATTACGTATCTATTTTTTCAGATAATTAAATAATTTGAATATATTTATGGTCTTATAATTTTATTCAAGACACCCTATTTATATTTCTTTAACTTTTAAAACAGAATTAATTTAAAATATAACAACAGATTAAAACTTTAATCAACATACATATACAATTACAAATAATGTATCTCCAAACTTGTTTGACAAGTTATTTAACGCTATAACAATATATCCGTATATTTAACCACCATCTTTTTTAAAGATTAATCCACTTCTTTCCAATCTTTTTATAATTTAATATAATATACTTTTTTTATGATATTAATATTAATTAATGTTTTGAAAATTTTGTTTACTCGGGAGAGAAAAATTCAATATTATTTTTCTGTCAATTTGATTGACATTTATAATGTTTCATACACTATTCCCATGCTTTAGGTTCTAGCTTATCTTTTCTGCAATATGCATTTGTGATAAAAAAAAGATTGATATTTTAAACATAATAAAATTATCTTTATTAATTTATGTTTTAATGTATAATAAGCAATAAAAATTGCAAGTTCTAAATCTAAAAATAAAGTGATAAGTGATAATTGGTAAATAGTTTGATAAATTTATTTTTTATAAAAATCATATAAGGTAATACATAATAAATAAAATAGTTTTAATTACGTTAATAAGATAGAAAAAGAATACAGTATTTGAAAAAAAAACAATTAATTATCTTTTTAGAATTTCGTTACCAGTTAAAAATTAAACAAAGTAGGTAAATTGATAAAAAATTATCAAACAACAAAAATGAATGCGCTCCGCGACCTTAATGTAGAATCCGACCAAATTGAATAGTACATACATCCATCGTATAACGAAACGAATGTTTATATCTTTCCAGCAAGACAGGGTTATTGATAATCAGGTCAGGATGATGTCATACGGTTATAGCAGCTTATTTTAAATGTGACGTAGTCTTTTACCTATTTCCACATTTGAATCCGCACGCGAATCTACGCTGGAGCGTTCTTTATTCGCGAGTTTATTTAATCGATAAATATTAAAGTGTTAACATGTCATATTACCCGTACCGAACAGCCGGTGAGTTACCCACATTTTGTTTTTATTATAATATGATTTGTGTCTTATGTATATAAATGTAAGATCTTTTTACTTATTGGGTGTAAGCCGGTCAATATTTTTTATAACTGCTAATGCAACTAGATCAATATCATTCACCCCTTGTTGGAAAGTACTTGTAAAATATCGATGATGATTTCAATGATGATTGTACAATAGTAAGTTAATACCGTCATTTTCTGTTAATTGATGTATAAATAAGGCCTTAAAAAATATAAATACAAAACAGCTGTTTTTAATGATGTCATCCAGCGTTTAGTTACTGCACTGATCACATTAAATCTACACGCATTCAAACAGATCATATTAAATATATTCATTGAAAATGTACATTAACGAATTGAATTAAAAATTAAACCAAAACTTTGTAACAATTAATTTCAAAATAAATGAATCCCGTGAGATTCCGTCAGACTCGTGGTTTTGTAGAAAAATCTAATAATTTAAATTATAAAAATCTACCGGTGACATTTTATCGTATCATAAATGTGATAATTAACTTATAAAAGTGTTTATATCTATTTATATAAAATTAAGTATATGCGTATTAATGCAAACTCTGCATATTTACTACTGTTATATGTAATATGTAATTTAGTCAAACAAAAAAATAACTTTATTTCCCGATGTTTCAGCCCCCATGGTCCATTGCATAACCGGCGGTCGAATCGTACTAAAGTATATAAAATACTAAATCGTGTTGTATCTTATAAATCCTTCTTTATATAAATGTTAATGTTGTTTTTCGCACTTGCCAAGGTTTCAACACAACCATTTCACAATCTGTGCCGCGACTCGCGAGTTCACAGGTAGCTGTGTGATCTGTGCTCTGTGCACGATGCAGCGCTGGGTAACAGTTACATAATAAAATCACAATCAACTAATGCAAATAAAAATTATCTTATAACGTTATATTTAATAGTTTATCTAAAAAACTACATTCCGTTATCAATTACTTTACTTCAGAGATCTTTAGAGTTTTTATTTTAAGTTTTATAATTCTAACAGGCGTGGAAACATTTGTCTAGGGGTACCATTATTAAAACGTCCGAGAAAAAGCGGCAAATTAAGAAACTAATAATAAAAATATCTTTCATGTAATCAATATTAATTTAATAAAGAGATAGTTTGTGAGTTATATAAATTCTCGTCGTAACTCGTGAAGACAATTATTGTTAATATAATATAGTAGATTCTATTTATAAACTTAAAATTATTCTAATTAAATAATAAATAAATCGAAATTGAGAATAATCAGATTATTTTAGTTTTATCTGTGTTGATAGTTATAAGGTAGTTGGGTTGAGGCAGTTACTTCCCTTGACACTATTGCATTGTTGTACGTCTGTGCGTCGGCTGGTTTTTTATTTACGAATTTCGATTGTGAACTCGTGTGTTATCGAAATATACCTTAATGTTAGAACAAGTTATACTAAAAACTATTTTGACTGCGCTTTTTTAACTACAGCTATATAACGGCACTTTTGAACTCGATTTTTACTCAATTTTAACGGTCAAGTAAATTCAACACTGTAATTTCCAGTACGAATGAAAATACACCAATAATAATAATAAAGTAAATCCACGTATCAAATAAAATTAGTAAAAAAATATAATTTATACCGAGATGCTTACTTCAGAATAGTAACATTAATTTTTGCCAATCATTTCATTTTTATTCTTACTTTTAAAATTATTAGTTTGTTTGGCTATTTTTAATTATTGTAACTTTGTCTATTAATCATTTAAAATAGTATGTTATTGTAAAATAAATAATAAAAAAAAATACTGTAATGTGGTCATTTATTTTTGAGTTAATATATCGGTCAGGTAAAAACTCAAGCGCTTTGCATTTAATTGATGAATCCCGATATGTGGTCGATTACTTAACGCGAACACTTAATTTATTGTGCATGATGCAACCATCACTCCATCACTCAATTATGACATCATTACATTTTCAAAGAGCAGCTGTCACTTGACATGGACATTTTTGACAGTATACATGTTGGAGCCATAGTTGTTAAATATGTTTTAAAAAATATTGTGGGTTGGGAAAAAAAAATCTATTAAGGGATTCGTTTGTGAATTGAGCTGTAAAATGCAATTTTTTTGTTAGAATTAAATGTCCGCCTTCCCCCTCCACCCTGAAAGTTAAATGGGTCATTTTGGGAATTTAAAAATATTTACGACTTTAGTACAAATGAGGAAATGAAAAGGAAAACTATCACAACTAAGTAGACTTTACAAGTGTACGAGTAACAGTTTACGTAGGGTACGTTTACCTGTCCATCACGGGCACCATGGAACCTTGCTTTGGGCGTAACCCGACACTCTTGGGCGGGTTTTTTAATTACCGTCTGTAATCTATCAAATCGAATAAAATAATAAGACATCAATAGTATTGCTTCGATAGATATTGAAATTAAATAAAAAAACAAAATAATTCTGTGGAGAATAAAAAAAATACAAAACAATTTATTTTATAAATGTGGTTTGAAAAATGCTAGGATTTATAGAAATTTATAGAAATAATAGGTAATAGGCCGTGTTGATGTATTTTAGACCGAATAAAGGCTTTTTACCTTAAATATCTCCAAAGATGAAACTTCATTAATACAAAAATTCTACAATATTCTTGTCATTGTTATAGTTATCTCGGTAGACACGTACTCGTAGATCGCGACACACTGATGCCGATATTAACTATTAATAAAGTGTAAATAAGTCTTAATAACTAAATATAAATAATTAATTTTGCTTTCCTAACCTATCCTAATTTATTAGTTAGTCCTACTTGAATATTGTATCGATAAATATACATAAATACTACGTTTTAAGTAAACATGCTAAATTGTCATATTTGTCGATTTTATCACTCTGTCAGACATGCCGCCGTCTTGAATCTAAAATCCAAATAATTGTTGATCCATGGATCCGTCCATCCTGGTTCTCTATTACAAAAAAGTTTCCTTTACATTACAGGGGCGTCCTCCCCCCCGCCCCTAACGGACAAGGTTCGCTTGTACCATGTAGACATGAACCCCTACGGCCACAGGGTGCTGTTGATCCTTGAGGCCAAGAACGCGAAGTACGAGGTCTACCGACTGGATCCCTTGAACTTGCCTCCTTGGTTCAAAGAGAAGAACCCCAGACGTAAGAATTCCTTAATCGTTATAATATAATCAAATCTATTTTTAAACTATTATTAGTTATTTTGTAATAACTTTATTGTTTTGCTTTAATTTATAATAAGTATATAATGTGAATGGAAATAATGTTTTATACTCAGAATTACTTTTATTATTAACAACCAAAACAAAAGGAAACCTAATAGATTACATAGATTCATTGAGGCGTTAGTGGCACGATGTCTCAGTCGACATACGGCGCATCTTCCCAAAAGTCGCAAGTTTGATTTCTGCTCGTGTTAATATAATTTATTTATTTTTTTCAGTAAAAATACCAGTATTAGAAATTCCCACTCAGCATGGAGATAAATATTTATACGAGAGTGTAGTTATTTGTGACTACTTGGACGAGAAGTACCCGCGGAACCAACTGCACTGTCGGGACCCCTACGGCAAGGCTCAGGACAGGCTACTTATTGAAAGATTTAATGAGGTGCGTTGTGTTTTATACATTAAAATAAAATACATGTATTTTGGAAGTGATTTTTTTAAAACACTATATTAGATCAGTTTAGTTTAAGAATAGTGTAATAGTGTAAATATGTAAAGATATAATTAAGAAGTATCTGTTTTCAGAGTTTAAATTTAGTACATTTTAAGAGCACTCGAAAACTAAGTAGAGAGATATATTTTTAAAAATAATGTGAAAGACATTTCACATAATTTGCTTAAAAAATATGGACATAAAATTTTACCTAAATCATTAAAAAAAAGTTGCTTAAATACTACCGTTAAAAGTTTTCAGAGATTTTTCGCTAAAAGTATCAATTTTTAGATATTGAATGTAAGTCTGTAAATGTTTCAGTTAATAAAAGGCAGCCTGGAATGTTTCGACACAAACTTCGCTTTCGGCAGCGAACAGATCATTCAGACATTAGATATATTTGAAAAGGAGCTGGCGCGGAAACGTGAGTGTCACTTGTGTCTTAGTGTGAGGAACACCTGACAGTTGATACTTCATTTAACATAAAATAACAACAATCTCTTTCTTCCTAATTACCTTGTTGGTCATAACAGTTTAAACATTTTTGGCACTCCATAACTTTGTTGATAGCAACATCTACAACTATAACTAAGGTCAGATCATTAAAAGAAATATCTAATTTGCATATCAAATTTATCAGGTACAATTTACTTCGGTGGCTATAACCCCGGGATGCTGGACTACATGATCTGGCCATGGGTGGAGAGGCTGTACCTCTTGAGATGCGTACACGAGAGGAAATTTGACGAGAAAAGATCCCTCTTCCCTTATATGGTAAGTATGGTCCAATTGGAATGATCTACATACGTATTATTGCTAAATGTGTGGGTCACCGTCACATCATCACACCATCACACCCGCCGCAGGTTATGTACTTGTTGATTATTTTTTAGAAATGTCATCTTGTTATTTCATCATTCAACTTATGGTAGCCTTTTATCAAGTTAATTTTGATCTGTCAAAGTTATTAGAATTCTGACCTTTGAACTCTAAATCAGGTTTCAAAGTATTATTTTAATTTGTAGAATTTACATGTGTCCTAAACTGTAAAGTGAAAAACGTTGATAAAGATTTTCAAAATAATCTAACAAGTAACGACGCGATAGCTCAGTTGTTAGAGCGACCATAATGGGTTTAAAGTGGTCGTAGGTTCAAATGTGTTTAATAAATTTGATTAACTAATACTTGGAAAAAATATTACTTCTAATATACTTATAAAATCTGGTCTACTAAACCAATGCAGTACACTCTCTCCCTTAACATCTTAACTAATCATCCAGGCAAAGTGGGGAGATCACATGCAACTCGACGATGTCGTAAAGAAGCATTCCAGCTCACCCTCAGAGTACTTCGACTACTACAGGAACGCCAGGACTCACTCCATGGGGTACTACCTCTGAGTGAGGGATTTGTTGAGATATATATTTGATGAATAATATATACAAGACATTGTCTTATTTCAGTCGGTCTGAGGAATAATTAGGAAAAAAATGAAATGTCAAAATATTAACCAATCAGGATTTGACTGCAATTTTTTAAATCTATCTTTATAAGACCAGAAGACTTTATACTGAAAACACTGTATTATATTATATTATATTTATTATTTAGTTGATGTAACATGTAAGGTTACAAGTATTACCAGAATAAACTATTCTGTTGATAAACAAGATGGATACATCCATACATCCATCAGCATTTGTATTTCACAATACACTCTATTTACATGTTATGAGGTGCCTTCGACGACGAGGTGCTGATGAAGAAGATCATTAATAATTACTAACTTTTTGTAAATCATACTCATCGAGCCTCTGCTAAATTCAACTCAACCTCAAATTTTAATTTCTAATGAATTATAATTTCAGGTTGTGTCAATATCCGACTTTGTAGTATATTTCAATCTCTACAGATGCACAAGTTAAGGATTTTGTCAAAATTCAACTATTAATTGTAAAAGATTTTGTCAAAATCCCACGTATTGTAATTTTTATAAGAAAATAGAGATGCACAAATAAAGGATTTTGACAAAATCGATGACTAAAACCCTTAAAATTGATAGTGATAACTTGAATATGTCAGACAGTCATAGCTCACGGTAAGTATATCTTAGTTTAATGTTTTCTATTTCATTATATTTATAATATTATGTATAAAATTGTTAACAAGTTCTAGAATGAAAGATATCACTAATATTCAAAAATAAGATTTGTCACTATACTAATAGTTGATCGCGGTTCCGTCTGCATTTTTAGTGATTACGCTAAATAGTACAATTCTTGAGTTATAAGCGCACAAACAGACTGACGTTTTGTATATTGTGTTTGTCCACTGGTCGATAGTTGTAATGCACGTACACACAGAACGATTCAACCTGTACAATGAACTAAATATAAATTTAGACATTTTTATTACATTATTATTTTAATTAATAATGGCTTCTTGGCGTCTATTCGAATTAAGTGATATTTTTCATTCTATCTCTTTTATAATATAATAAATGTAATGTTTGTCATGGTTTAAAATTTAACTCTGATTTGTTTAAAAGGGAAATTTTTTCCCTTTTATTAATTTTTGTTTTTGTTAACCGCAACGCAGATACTATAAGGCTTATTTTTCTTTAATATTTAAAATGTGGAACTCGGTACCATCGCGATTAAGTATTTAGTTTCATATGGTAAGTAATTGTATAGGGTGTGGGATTTGATTCCGTCTGTGGATAATAATATGAACTGTGTGTGTGTTTGATCAACTTTATGTACATTATTTTATGATATGTAAACATATTTTTATTGAATTATTTTATTTATATATTTTTTGTTATTAATCTTAGTCTTGTACTTAATATGTTATCTGAAAGACGTTTTCGAACAAAATATTTCTCATTTATATATTTTTTGTTGTTAATCTGTATTTAATCTCAGTCGTTCTGTGATTTTTTTGTTAAACCACAAATAAACTTTGAAATGAAATAAACAATCTTGTTTTTTTTAAGATGATCTTCATTGTCAGGTGACAGTGACACCGCACCGGTGGTGACACCTCTTGAAATTTGTAATGTTGTACTTTTTTTAAATAATAATAATTAATGGGTCATTAAAATCTCTCATTGCATTGCTCTATCAAACTATAAAACACTCAACTTATAGAGGAGAAGATCGAGGATAGATTTCTTAGCTTTGTTTCAAACGGTGAGTATGAGAACCGGTAGAAACCGGTAGAACAATAATCTCCCCTATAATACGGTAGATAAATTCCACGTTATAGGAATATTCTCTTATAACGCGCTCGTATTACCCCATATAACGTGTTACGTACAAATGGCTCACGATTAACTTAACGATTCCCCATGGGTGGGTGATGCCATGTATTATCAAGTGGATTCAATTTTTTGTCAATTGCCAATGCAATAAAATACGCATCAAACATTTGATCATACCTTTCACAATCGCTTACTAAATCTTAACCCTTTCAGACCTGGCGTACACGAATGTACACATAAAATATAAAATAAGTTTTGGTATTTATTTCGCTACAAGTGCAACTGAGAACGCTTGTGTTCATATCTCCTCATTATAAAATACAAAAATTGATACTAGTAACACCATTTCTCAGCAATGTTTGTGAATTTTTTCTACATGTTTCGAGTTTCGACCAGTAGCTGACTAAAGTTGGAGCTGTGCAGATAAGCTCGTCATTTTATTTCTAATAGTAAGAAATAGTTAAATATACGCACTGCAAAAATATAAATTGATGTGTTATATTCCTAAGGTCACACGTAACATATAATTTAAGTTTGTTATTCTATTGTTGTGTCAATTATCACAATTTTTATTTTTATACACAAATGTACACATCAGGCGTAAACGATGTTCAAGTACATATATACATTCAAATAAACCCAGGTTTAAACCTACTACTACACAATAAATATAAATTTTATTTGGGCTACATTTAGCTACTGGTATATTTAGCTACCCTTACTTGAAAATGTACTGGGAATCCGGCATCAGCATTCCCTTGTTCTCAGAGAATATGGACCGGGATCGCTTTTTTGAACTATGTAATAATTTACACCTTGTTAATAATACAATAATACTATGCAAAGATGCATTTTACAAAGTTCGACCAATATTTGATGCTGTTAGGAATCGATGTTTAGAGTTACCGCTTGAAAAAGAACTTAGGCTTAATGAGCAGACAGTTTCTTGCTGGGAAACGGGACTGGGAAACGTTGCCAAGCAATATATAAAAGGTAAACATTGTCCATGGGGGCTCAAGATATATTTTTTTATATGCTAAACATAGGCAAGTCTATGATTTTCTACTTTATCAAAGCTCTAATCCAGAACTTGATAATAATTTGACAAAAAAATGGATACCGTGCAGCTATTATCCTTCATCTCACAAAGAGAATTGGAAAAAGCAAGGGCCACGAGCTGTACTTTGACAACTACATATCATTTGTTACAAAATAATCAAACAAAAAAGCATTATGGCTGCAAGCGCAGCTAGTATCAATAGATTCGCCAAACCATCGCTACTAAGCGATAAAGAAATAAATAAAAAGCCTCGAGGATTTTCTCAATAAGTAAGTAGTTATGACAACGATATAACTTTGGTCAAGTGGTTGGATAATAAGATTACCCATCTTCTAATTTTGTTGGTATTAGTGAAAAAGACTTAGTCAAAAGGTGGTGCAAGAAATACAAGACATTTATTAACGTTGAACGCCCCGAAGTGGTCAGGAAATACAATCGCGCAATGGGGAGGGGTCACGCAATGAGCTATTAGATCAACGCAAGAGCTACTACAAGACCTTCATAACATAAAAAAAATGGACTCTTCGCATGATATTTCATGATTCTGATTTAGCTGTGGTGCAGGCATACCGACAGTACCAAATTGACAATGAGTTACTAGGCATATCAAAGATAAAACAACTCACGTTGCTTTACTTTCGTCGTTAGCTGGCTGAAAGTCTAGTGTTGAAGAGTAAAATTGTTATCGGTAAAAGAGGACGGCCCAGTGTCAGTAGCCCAATACCGCAAATTATTCCAAGAAGACCAGGAGAGGTTTGCCCTGTAGCGGATATCGCAAAAGACGGTGTTGAGCATTTCCGTGCACATGATGAGGGACTTGGGAAACGGTGCAAAGTGGTGGGATGCAAGGGAAGAACCAGTATAAAATGTATAAAATGCAAAGTTCACCTTTGTCTTACCAAAGATAAAAACTGTTTCTTAGCATTTCATACGTAAACTTATGAAACATGATTCTTTTATGGGGCGAATGACTGATTTACCTTTGTGCCAATTTTTACTTATCCCAAAGAGGAAATCGATTTTTTTGTTAATTATTATGAGGATTGTTCTTTAGTTTTTAAATTTTATTAAAATAATTAATATTTCCTAATAAAAACATTTATAAATTAAACTTATTATAATTCCAATAAAACCCTCTTATACACTGGTCTTATCATTACGTAGGACGGATGTGCACATTTGTACACAAAAAGAAAATCTATTTTTTCTTAAACAGCTTACAACCAGGATTTTTTTCATAATTTTTTCCTTAGTCTTTTTATCCTACTCTAGCCACAGATATTTTTTTTAGATTAGTTGGACACAAAAAAATAATTCAGGTCTGAAAGGGTTAATATGCAAAATTATCACTTGTTTTTGAAAAATAAGACCGGTACAATTCTAGTAAAAATAACTTCTATATGTACAAAAATTCTTCTTTCAATTTGTTTCTCTAGAATTGTTGTCTGAATTCGATCGGCCTTAGATAATGGTAAGTGATTTTCTCATATATACATTATAACAGTATACATTCTATGAATTTTAATCTACCGCTGTCAAGTGTCAGCTGTCAGCAGTAATTTTCAATTAGTGTCTACGTCTTGCACAAGTGACACAAGCTACATTATTTAAACTGACAAATTACAATGGTGTTATAAACATCTCAATGAAACTATTTATTTCTGTATAAATAACATAAAAAAGCTTCAAAAATGCCTCTAATGCGTTCTGCCAGTTACAATTTATTCATTGAGATTTTATTACGGATCGTTTTGCTCTCCGTTTTTTGGTAAGACTAAACCATATGTGCACTGAATAAAGTAACAAATTAATGGAAATAATATTAATAAATTAGCAATTATGATTATTCTTTATTAACCGAATTAAAATTTTTATACTACGTAAAATATTGAATTGTCATAAAGAATGCCAGTAGCAACAATATATAATTATAATATTTTAATTAAAATGTCTGCTAGAGTGAAATAACTACAGGTTTTTATAATTTCTAGAGGATTACAACATAATATTTAAATGTAATGGTAATGAAACTGTTTATGTTGTTGTTTGAAAGTAATAGTAAAATATTCGTTATTGCATACCACTAACATAAAAAATACAATGCAGAAAAAAATGACATGAAGGCTATGGTTGTGTATACAATAAGGATACAAATACGCTTACGCTAAGTATTAATTGGGATGATATTCAAAATGAATCATGGATATAGAATTTAATTTTTCAGTTACATGGAATCTATGACACCCTTTATCAGAGTTATACAGCCGGGGGAGCTGGAGAACAACTGTAAATACCCTCGGCATGAGTCCTATGTGCCAAGTGGAATGCTATGGTCAATCGTGCTGTCGGTGCCATGTATACTGTCATTTATTGCCTGGGCTATTTGTAATGACTGCAATGACGCGATGGAGGTAAGATAGCAAGTGGATTTTATTTATAATTCACTTCTGAAAAAAAGGTTTATTAATTCTCTCTGGATATATCAATATTGCACTGTGGGGGCCCCCACCTCATACCTAATATATAAATTAAGCTTATAGGATTTAATTATTACAATTATAAGTAATTTGTAACTTCTGCTAGATCTCTGAATATACTAAAATCCTCACCACATTTAATACTTAAGTACATATATTTTTAAAGGCACTCTAATACTGGTTTTAGGAGTCATTACTTAGCACATCAAATACAAGACAATTTTAAATGTTTCCTTTTCCCTCTATTAACTACATGATTGATTCACAATTAACTTCTCTTTGTGTTCATACTGTATGTAACTGCACTGCACTTTCTGTTTCCAGTTTCTGCTAGCTTGGTCTCTGTCCCTCGGTATAACTGGTGTGATGACGGACTCCGTCAAACTTATAGTGGGTACGGAATCTATTAGGAGTATAAAAATAGATTTCTAGTAACTAATTCTTTTTTACTTGTCCATGTAGCTTGCAGTGTCTTCTCGTGTTTTATTACTTCAGAGGATGTTTCAAATACATTAATAATATAATTATGTGTGTAAAGTATTATTACTATATAAGTATAACAATTATAATTTATATTCAAACTAACTCTGTTAAAAATTTAAAATTAAATTATAAATTAAAAACGAAATATATAAAAAATATTTAACTCAATAATTTAATTTAATATTTTAACATTTATACACCAAAATGAGACATTTATTGAATAGTGGGACATCCATATAGTATATTTGACACTTGTCTACTAGGAGACCTGGTCTAATAGTTTGACATTCTTATTTCCAGGCCGTCCAAGACCAGACTTCTTCTACCGTTGTTTCCCGGACGGAGCTCCCACAGCCGACCTGCAGTGCACTGGAGATCTCACCGACATCATGGAGGGAAGGAAGTCATTTCCCAGCGGACATAGCAGCCGTAAGCTCATTAATATAACAACAGTAGCTTAATCCATAATATAGAATTATACTGTACATGTCTCCATATATCCTACTGCTGGCTTAGGCTTCCCTTCCGATTATGGACTAAAACAGTTTAACCCACTATTCTGCTCCACAGTAAGAATTAGGTAGAAAGTATTAAATTTGTTCATTTTGTCATATATTAAACCTCATCAGTGTCGTTCTGCTCGCTGGGCATGGCCAGTGTGTGGGCGTGCGGACGGCTAGGCACACTCTCCCGGCGCCGCGGCTCCGGCCTCAGGGTGCTCCTGTGCCTAGCGCCCCTAATGCTAGCGGGTTGTATCGCGCTGTCTCGTACTTGTGATTACCATCACCATTGGCAAGGTTAGTAGCGCTTCTCATTAACAGGAGAAGCTTCGAGTTTTTAATTATTTTTAAATCACAGTTTTTATCTGGCTATTCCATTCAGTTCAGTTCGGTTTTTCAATGACGTAGTGCCCTCACAAAAAACAAGTCCTTTGCCAGTAACAAGTGTGGCCGGTGTGACCTTATAGAAGATATATATCACACATATTTTACAATATTTGTCTATCAAAACAAGGTAACCATGTAATTATTTTTTATTCTGATAATAAATTTGTAAAATGGTGTTGTTAGTCTGTTAAAACTAACCTAATACTTAATATTTTTTAGTCGAATAACTTTAGTTCTTTTCCAGACGTCCTCGTGGGGTCGGTGCTGGGTCTCTCGGTGTCCGTGTTCTGCTACCGTCAGTACTACAACCCGCTGTCGTCGGAGTCCTCGGGCGTCCCGTACATCGTGTCCAAAACGAACATCAAGTACTTCGCGGGCAAACCGGACAGTCCGATAAAAGACGTCAAAGAGGAGGCGACGCCATTACTAAACGGCGGGAAAAAAGAAGATAAATGGATCTAACTTTATCTGTTTTATTTTTTATATTGTTGGTTTTTTATTTTTTATTTTAATTTGTTTTTTTATCAAGTTTTATATTTTTTTACTATTGCTTAAATCATGACACCGCATACAATTATTTGTATAATATTTTGTATATAATTAATTGACTGCTTAATTAATAAGTCTCCATATCTCTCTTAAATATATTTTTTTCTCCGTCTTAGAAAGAGATAATAATATCAAATAGTTATTGTACTTAAGTGAGAGTAAAATATATTTTATTATGTTTATTGTTAATAGTTGGTGTTAAATCGTGTTGTGATTTAGAAAAATCTTACTTATGTTTTTTTTTTACATTCCTGAATTGTGATATTTTATTATTGTTACCGATTTTACGAATTTATGTCACTATCTATTTACTTTATTATTTTATATATTAAAAAAAATACATATTTGGCTAGAGATAAGATTTTTATATGGACGTCTTAGAGCATAATATAATTATATAATATAATGATTAACATAGACGACACTCAATATCATTAGATGATATCATAACCAAAATTATACTTAACTAAGTGTCTAAGAAATAATAATAAATATTTTTCGACCACGTCGTCTTTCTTATCCCTGTACATTCAGTTACAACTCAGTATTAGTCAATTATTTCTTACTAAAACAACTCGAATACATATTAAAAATATATATTAAACTAAAATAAAGGGCTGGATATCTACAAATTGTATTGAAATCTGTTCAGTGATTAAGATTTACGCAATCGAACATTACGGGATATCTATATACACATGTAGTTATGAAAGGGAGAGTCCGTAGTCAGTTGTTACATCGGAACTCACTTCTGCAATTAAGATAATACTATTAATAAATACATATGAGGTGCGTGTAATACTTAAATGAATAGAACGTACAGATAGAATCAAAATTTATTTTACACTTAAATATTTCATTCACCAAATTATTCTTTGCACGTCACTAAAATCACTCCAAATTATTTCTTTAGTAAAAAATACATAAAACGTTACCGCATTCAATGCTACGTACCACACGCATTCGAGTAACACCGCCTCAAACGACGGCCTCGCAAACCTTAGCCTCAGTATTATGTAAGGAATCAGAAAGTAACGGATCTCTACGAGTCGTTGCAAACCCACCACTAAAAACAAGCTTATGCAGTATGGAAGCAAAAAGGAAATACAATTTTGATCTTTTAAATTATCATATAAACTAAACAGCAAGAAGATATATACAGGTATCGTTGCATATGGTGCATAATCATATTTGCCAAACCAACGATTCCATATATAAAATGTGTAATGGCGGTTATCGGCAAGCAGATAGGGATGGACTATTGTGTTATAATGCACCATTGCAGCCAATACGCCAACTAATAACAGACAATTGAGCTTATTACTTAGTATTAGTTTAATAGTTGATACCAACTTAACGAGAACATATGGCAATCCAAATACACCATAAAAGAGTAAGAAATACAGCAACTGCGGCAGATGTAACGTTATGTGATGAGCGTCCTTGTCGCCCACAACTATTGAACCATTGAAGTACAGGAATACGGCAAACAATATTATAACTGTCAATTGTTGGATCAAAACAAACCAATCAGATAATGTAATGAACTGCACGGCCGTTGTGAACAAAGTTGATAAATGATATTTCAAGGCTATAAAGACATCCGACATTCCATAATAGCGTTTCAACTTTGAAGCATCTACGTCACGAGCGATAAGCGACCGTTTACTGAGAGTTGTGTTTGTTAAATAACGATTACCAAAAACACGTGAACTCTTTATCAATATATCGAGCATTTTATGACCGAAAACCATTGCAATCCACACAACATTGGTCTGCCTCATCACAACACTGAACACACCAAAAATAAAAATTAACCATTTTGACTTATTAATAAAACATAGAGCCGAAAACATCAACAGGAACAGTAAAGACAACGTGTCTGTGTAATACACGTGGGAAAAGAAATACAGAGGAGGTAGTATGGCCAAGTTGAATGCTTGCAGAACAATTTTGAATTGACTCTTATTCTGGCTACCGTATATGAATTTCAATATAGATGAAAAGAGTATGAGATTTATGCATGATGCTATTAAATTGACAAATCGCAGATTATATGTGTTACATGGTAAAAAAATGCCTACAAAAGCCGCTGACACGAGATAGAGTCCGGGGAGGGTAGTTATCTTCGGATCCCAGTAGCTAAAGTTTCCATTGCAACAGGATAACCCTTGAGGAATGTGGAATAACTCATCTATGACAATCTTCGAGGTTTCATTCACTTTATCGAATATAGTTTTCGAGGCAGCAAAGTAGACAGCCACTGATAATGTTAGAAGTATATAGTACTTTCTTGATGGCTTCATTATTTGTGTAAGATCTGCAAAAATATATACTTAATACATTGATTATAATAAACAATATTTGAAGTAATTTAATTGAAAAAGAACAACATTCATACAATTTATGTCTATTTACACGTTAAAAGTCAATTTAACGAACTTGCTAATCAGGAAAGAATAAAGGTTGAATTACCTGAATTAATGGTGCAAAAACATGGCCAGAGGAAAGTTTGGTTTAATTCAATTCTATATTTATCAGTTTAATGTTTTATTTATTGTAATATCAATTCTAAATTTACAACCTTTATCATTATATTGAAGAATTAGCGGCTTTTCTGACATTTCGATAGCTATCCAATAGTTTTTTTTTTTGTCTTTGCCCGAGGGAAAGGCTAACGTTGTAAGCAATACTGCCAAGTCTTTCAATATGTATTCAATTCCATTGACTTATTATTTTGCAATACTATGTTTTGGGAAGATGTACACTATCGATAATTTTCTACAAATATAAGTAACATATTTACAAATATATTTTTGATAATACTGGAAAAAAAAAATGTTTTGCAATGTTGAATTGAATTGTTGAAATGTTGCTAGTAATAAAATGACAGTAAACTGACAAGTATCATAACTCAAACTTCTTAACGGTTTACAATTATTCAAACATATGTGCCACTTTCATTCATTAAAGTTAATAATGTATTAAGTGTCTTTATAAATATAATTTTTGTAATGCAATGGAGGCGAATAATTTCATTGCAAAGTTAAAAGCTAGTGATTCGGATAAAAACAACAGTGACTTGAAAGACGCATTGGAGAGGTTTAAAGTGATATTATTTAGTTTGCCTGCGAAGGATAAGGGCTCGTTTGCTTTGAACGTTTTGTGTATATTGTGCAGGTAAGTTATAATGAAAAACTTTGTATTAAATTTACCATATACAATGAACAATTTAACATAGTTAAATATCAGTTAAAGAGTAAAATTTCATATTGTTCTAAATGTAGATTGTGACCCATAAAGTTACTCTCAATAACATTGAAATTATTTAATCATAATTTGGAATCGCCATTCCTTTCCCATATTTATAAAACCCTATTAAAATGTATAAAAATAAATCCTATATATATATAATGTTACTGTGCATTAATTAAAATTTCAATTTCCAGGAATCTCGAAAAAGTTCCCTCATGGCGTTTAGCAATCAACAATACAGATCTCACTGCGTTTTGTATAGAATGTGTGAGACACACCCGCTCTCTACCTCAAGCAGACCTCGTGAAGACACTGGCATGTGTGTATCACTCGCACAAACACATTATAAGACAGGTATATAATATATATTGTTAATATTAATGTTCGTAGAGATTATAATTGGGTTATAAATTTATTTGGACAATTTATGAACAAAAGAAATATAATTTTATGTTAATTGAACATGAATAATACATAGCCTTACTCATGATACTAGTTTACCGATGGTTGTCTGTTACGTTGAAAGGCTGTAGTTTGATTAATATAACAATATGTAATAATATATACTTATATCCTTGTATTTCAGAATTCAAAAATACCACCTGAGTTGGTTTTGAAGTTGTCGTTCATGCCATTTGAGTGTGAGGAAGAGAGGCTACTTTCCGACTATTATAAAACATACTGGAGCATTCTAGCGGACAGACTTACATATATTGAAAAATTAAAAACAATGAGATTACCAGTCACCAAATTATTACCCAAGTTCATAGAGGACGTTATAAAAGTGATCAAAATGTATGACGCTGTGCAATTTTGTACAAACTTAATCACATACCTCGTTAAGAAAATAAATTCTATTTACAACGACCTTACAAATGTTAACGGATACATTGAGAAGATTTTTGAATGTGTATCAAGAAAGGATTTACAGCCATTGAGAGCTCTCTGTGACGAAGACGTGTTGGATATATATACTAAATTTAACGATTGTCTGTTTGTTATATCAGATAATTGTTTAAAAAACAATGATTCTGCACTCAATAGTATTTCACGAATCTGCATAACCATACTTGGGCATCGACCGGACATGTTTCACTGCCTACAGATGGTGTATTCAAATGCTTTTTGCTGTATCATTAATGATAAAACCAATGTTAATCTCATAGACAATGTTTTAAAATGTCTCGTAAATTCCTGTGAATTGACTGAGAAATTAGGCTATGATAGGACATTGCTCACAACTTATCCGTATATTAGCCAGCTATTGAGACTCTTTATAGAAAATATTGTAAATAATATAGAAATAACCAAATATTTCAGTGAAGCAATACAAAGTAATTGTCTTAAACTGATACTATACTTAATACCAAAGTTAAAGAGCACAAATCAGTTGTTAAAGTGTGAGAACTGCACCATCAAGAGTGGTCTGCACGATGCCTTGCGTCTGACGTTCCTTGTGAAAAGTTTTATAACCGTATCAACAAACAACGGGCACAGCCTGCACCAAAATCTACCGTTGTGTTACCAAATAATTGAACTTCAATACAGTTTATTACGGGAACTGAACAGCCTGGGCTGCGGGAACTACAGGAAGTGTTTAACAAAACTCCAAACGGACACACACAACTCGGCAATATTATTGAATAAATCTAAATATTATGAATATTCAATAAAATTATTTGAAATCTACCTCCAGAATGAATTTAAGAATGGTAAAGATGTAGAGATGAAGAACATCAGCCGGGCGCTTTACAACAGGAGTATTTGTGAATTGGATAACCAACTGTACACGGACTCGTTGAAGAATGCATTCTTGAGTCTGATATTCTCGTTGCCGGAAGCACTGAACAACGAGAAGCACATGAGTCTGGTGATGGATATCAAGGCGAAGGCAGCCAAGAATAGCACAGACAATGACGTACAGACACTCTCCGTGCTGGACGCCTGTAGCATATTGATTTGTGACCATTTGTATGGGAATCTGGAGATTTTTATTAAGAATTTAGAATTTAGGTAAGGTTTTTAAGAACTTCTCAAAACCCTACCTCAGAGAAATATTTTTGCCTATAAAATAACACAAACTGCGGTGAAGTAAAATTATCATCAAAATCAATCAAGCTTTCACTGATTTATTATATAAAACATTTCAGCGAGCTCCTGAAACACGAGTTCACAATGTACGTCAAGCTGTGGCCCTCAATCACCCCCATCGCTGGGGTTTGGAAGTCCATGCACGACTTGACAATGAAGAAAGTGGAATGGGTCAAAGGTAAGTGTCCAGGAAATTTATTAATAATATTTTTAAACATTATCAGTTCTTACTACAGGTAGGAGGGGGGGGGATATAATTTATTTAAGATTTGTAATAGTAGGGTAACAATTCATACTTTAAAAGAATATTTTCTGAGTCTTTTTTTAGACATTCATTTCTTATGGAATTAGCTTATCAAAGCCATTTGTTTAAATATTACAAGTTAGGGAGCCATTGCCAATAGGGGAGGGAGTGGGTCAAATTAGCTTCTAGAAGGCTTTATGAATTTTTGAAGGGCCCCTAACACCTATTAAATTTTTATTATATCTGATATAACAATAAAAATGAAACATATTATGTTCAAACTTCAACCCGTGACCTCCGAAGTAACGTGCTGACACTTTTTCCTCTGAGCCATATGATTATTATTTTATATAAGTATCACATATATTTTTCCCGCTAACACATCACACGAGATAAACCTTACTTCGTAATATTTAACCGAACAAACCATTTGTATGAAGTGGTTCTAAAAAGTAATTTATATCTTAACAGAAGAAGATCAGAGCCATTTACTGTGGAGTCTGTACGAAATAGTGGTGGAGACTCCGTCGGCGGTCCGCTCCATACACGACCACACCTACCGCCGCATCGTCTACGAGATACTGGAACTGTTCGAACTCAACCCGGTACCATTAATGACTATAATATTAACTAAATGAGTGTTGTTTATTATATTACTTCTTATAATTTTTTGTAATACTGATAATTATGTTTTCAGCCGAAATTGACTAAAGAAAAAGTTGTATATGCAACTTTGCTGTGTCTGAAGTCCGAGTATGAATTCACGGAGGCCAGCTCGAAGTACGGCTGGAAGAATTGTGAAGTGAGTCTAAATACATTAAATATAACCGTTTCTATTTTAAATACAATTTATGCTAAATGAGTCTTTTGGGAAAAAATAATATAACTAAATAATATATAATCATAGACAGATCCGGATGCTCCGGGCGCGTGCGTCCTCCACGAGCACGCGGCCGCGACTGCCGCGCGGCGGGCGGTGCGCGCGCTGATTGGAGTGGGGGGAGGGGGTGAGTGTGTATAAGAACGTCGCATTAGAGGACACCGTGGAGAACACAACATACCGCGCTTCGGGCAGTCGGACTGAATACATGTCCCGCCTACCTGCTCCCGTATGTATCTACGCTGCCCGTTTGGACCCCACCTGTAGTCATTAAAATCCATTGTGTTTATAAGAGTACAAATGACAAAGTGAAGGAACTCGTCAAGATACCTATCAACGTACCTGCGCTTTATGGGGGTCCTAAAGTCCGGCGTCGTCGTAGTCAGGGTACGATACTCGATCCAAGCCTTCGTCATATAGTCTGTGTCGAGTAATCGATAGGGCGTTAGGCACAAACCTCCGTCACCTACGGACGGATACACAGTAGGCACCCATCTCCAGTTGACAATCCTTCCTGCCTACCTATGCAGGGAGGACTGTATGTCCATCGGGGTCACTAAGGACCTCGGACAAGATCGATCCATCCGGGGTCGCTCGGATGAACGCTACGTAAAAGCGGCAGAGCGAACATAAACATCGCACAATCACACACACAACGTCTTCGCCGGCGAAGACGAGGACCCCACTCAAGCACGATGCTCCGGCGTTCTGCCGTCGGAGGATAACCCAACCCACATCCAACCCTCGCTTCCCAACTAACGGCGTCCCGAAGCGTGATCCGAGCCTCACGGGAGGCGCCCTAGGGACGCGTCTTCCACCGGGGCCCTTCAGGCCCCCTTTTTCAACGGCGGGTCTCTGTAACCCGTCCTCTCCACCGGTTATGCTATCATGGAAAGTAGGGCTCACAGCAGAGACATACACATAAAAAAAGGACACCGAGTACAGCGTTCCCTCTCCACTTGTGCAAGTGGAGTGACGTGGCATGGCATTACAATTTATTTAATTTAATTACTATGACATGAATACAACTTTCACAAATGTATATAATGACAGACAAATGAACCTCGATGGTGTTGTTATGTTTTTTCTTATCTGAGCTGTAAACATAGACCCATCTGCTATAATATAATAAAAATACAATATGATAATAAGAAACAAATATTTAACTAAAATAATATGTACTCTACTCCTGTAACTTCTTTACTTCGGACTAATTAAGGGAGACTAAAAATGTTGACACTTCATGGACGAACGTTCCTCTCTGATTCTTTATTATATATTTCAAAAATGGGATCTTTATCATAATATCTACGTATTTTAAACAATTGGGTAATTTCAGACGTACCTCCCCCGCTGCTGCGTGGCAGCGTGCGCGTGCTGCAGGTGTGCGTGGTGCGGCTGCTGCAGCTGTGCGAGTGCGTGGGCGCGCTGCAGCTGGCCGCCACCTGCTGCCGGCTGGCCGAGGAGCTGGGAGACACGTGAGACAATATTAATATACGAAATATGTTAAAAGTATTTTACTTAAACTTTATAATACTATATTAATTGACGTTATTTCAGAGTGAGTTTCGTCCGCGGCGCCGGCGTGCTGGTGAGCCACGCGCACGGGCAGCACGACCACGTACAGAGTATTATAAATAAATCTGGCAAATACTGCAAGGAGTTATTAAACAATCCACAACACTTGGACGACGCTTTAAACTTCATCTGTGAAGTCGCGGTGAGTGCTGCGGTCACTCAACTAATGTATAATGAAGAGTCGTCAAAACTAGATACGCAGAGGTCCCAGGTTTGGGACCTCATTGATAAATTTGACACTTTTTATTTATTTTGAAGTTTAGTTAACTTGCCTTCTTAAAATATAATAAAATGTGTATTTCAATTCTATCACAGATATACTACTCCAAATGTGGAAAGTCGTCTGTGAGCAGCAGGCTGGTGCGGTCGGTGCAGGCGCAGATACTTAGTGCATACGACGGACACACGGACATCAACTGTGAGTACATATGTATATATAAATTTATATTTATTTTACTTTGTGCACCTAAAGGTCTAGAAGTTGCTGTTATTGGAGATTGACATTGTCAGCCCCTGGCTTGGGTTGCAGAATGGTTTCCGCCATGGTCCTCACCTGGCTGTAGAAAGTAAGGGAGATGGCGTGCAGTTAATTTGGATAGAAAAAAAAATCTTCGATCGTGTATAGCACGAGGCGCTTCTCTCGACGCTTCCTACTTCTTCTTCTGGTCGCCCCGGGAGGTGGTGCAAGTGTGTGTGCATCAGCTTTCTCATCGGGCGAAGCTTACAGGTTATTGTTGGGTTTATCTCAGGCTCGGAAAAACAATAATGAGTACTCGTGAGAACGACTGAGCCAGCCGCGATGGTATCGGAAGTGATCGACAGAGCGAGGCCTCAACACATGGAGTGGACATTCTATCCCGGGGAGTGTTCCGAAGAGCTATTTGATCGGATTCCTGCGGCCGTGAAGTACCAGGGAACTGGGAACGTTCTACTAACAAGATGTGAAACGAACTCCCCTTTTTACCTTCTTTTATTATAAAAAATATTAACAACAAAAAAATTTATTTTGACTGACAACTGAAGAAAAACAAAGAATATAATAATAATTTTACCATCGGGTGACAGTTGGTTTTATATGTGTTTTATATTTATACTTATATAACAAATTAAAAGAATTAAGCTCTTGTTTCGGGGACTGTGGGGACTGAGTCCTCGCGAACATCAAAGACGAGAATAACGCCGTCTCCTTCCGGACGCGATCATCACTGTGCAATTGACGTTTAAAACATTTATGAACCTGTAGTCGCGGATCAATCGGCCGAGTACAACTAATATACATATAATTTTCAGTGAATCTCTCGCTGGGTCGTCTGATGGAGGCTCAGGCTCAGCTGTGCTCAGACCTGCAACCGGCCCGCCCGAGCACGCTCACCGCCCTCAACGCCGTCCACAGACACTATTTGGCTCTGGCCAGTAGCGGTGAGTTAATGCGTCTCGTATGAATCGGCTCAGTGCCGTCAATAATTAATTAATTGTTTTTCTTTTAATTTTTTCAATTCCAGAGTCCCGCTGGTGCAGCCGGCGCCTGTCGTCGCTGACTATAAAACTCCGCGCGTCGGTGTGCGGAGCCCAATGTGTACGCCTTGGGCGCGCGCTGAGAGTGGGGCGGCGCGCGCGGTGCAGCGCGGCGGGCGTGCGGGGCGGGGCGGCGCGCCGGGCCGGGGCGTGCGCGGACGTGGTGGCCGCGGGGGGCGCAGACGCACAGGTGACCACCAGATTAAGTGTAAAGTCAATGTAAACGTGGATCACTAATGACAAACACTTTTAAACAAAAAAAATTCCGTGTCCGCAGGAGGACACGCGAGGGTAGACCTCGTGTGTAACTCGTTTAAAATATAACTCACTACCTAAGAATAACACCCATTGCGAGAATAAACTGTGATAATTTTATTTGTCTTAGTCAAAGGAGTACCTAGTGCGTTGCTTTAAATTTAGAGTAAAAAATAAACTTTCTATTAAAAATAATTGTGATGTAAGAATGTTTACCAGAAAAAAGATATGAATTTTTTTACCCCCACCCCTAAGTTATTGAAGTTAGGTTTTCGGTTTATCTACATTGGTTATAGATATTCATCAAAGACATCATATCATATGAACGCGTTTGATCTACTTTGTATAGGGAAAAAGTTATGGTCGAAAAACTGAAATCAGAAAAAAATGAGGCCCTAGCGCAACCCGTGGCCGGATTTCTCTGGTTAACGAACTTGACCTTTATGTTTGGATGGCTGATTTTTATGCAAAGTTTGAAAGCGATCCGAGCGAAACTGCGGCCGCTATCATGCTGACAAAAGTCGAATCTGGACGCACGCACGCATATATATTTATAAACTTTTTGACAAATGGTCATTTCGGACTCAGGGGGTCATAAGAAGACCTCCTGTGAAGAAATTTTTCCAAAATTCGAAAGTCTGGTACAAATGAATAGGCAGATCGAATTCTTCGAGGTCTACCCAAAACTACTTTACTGTTTTTATCAAATCTGGGAATATACCGGTTACGATACATTTTTAGCTATAAGAGATAATTGCGGGGCGATATCATTTATAATAGTGCTCAGTAAATTATTAACTGACATACCCCAGAAGTCACTGGTATTCTTCGGATTTAAGGTTCTAAATGTTTTAACTATTTCATCTGAAATAGGGTTAAAAGCAAAACATTTACTACTGACTAACGTTTTCAATTCGTCGATTGCGTCTGATAATGAAGGAAATGACTTCCGCTGACTTCCGCACCAATTGACAATTAAACAAGGGTTTGTAAAAAACTAGTGATTTAATTTGACGTCACCCTCTACTGCAATACTCACATACAGTATCCCTCCGTGGGAGGCGTCATACCCACAGACTATATTCTTCGAGCACTCTCCATACCGCGACATAATTCATCAATATGTCTGTTAGTTTTGGGATAGTTTAATAATTACTTATATGATAATTGTTATACTGATCCCTTATCAGTATCGGTCGTTGAATCGTTCTGTCTCTTGCTCGCAATTGTTATAGTATATTTCAAAGTATAATAATAATTATACACTACTCCTGAATATAATAATTAAACTTATAATAACCGATGTTACTCTCTTTACAGATAAAAATCGACAATTGCCTGAAGTACGCCCTCGGCCTGGAACATTCCTCCCCAAATCCAGTAAATCAGACCAAAAGTGCACAACCGGAACTCTTCACTCCGAGACAGACTAACCTAGAAACCATGAGAGACTGCCTGCTGAAGAAGACTCAAGTGAGTCCCTCCGTTCCCTGCATCACGGTTCCGGGTTTCCAGATCCCCAAATTCCTGCTGCATGCGGGGGAGTGCACGTGCCACGCGTGCGAGCTGCCCGCGTGCACGGTCCTCGCATGCGTGATATGCTACCTGGAGGCGTCCGCGTACTACCGCGCCAAGGAAACGGAGATAGCTAGGAACTACTTCAATGGAGCGTCGAAAGCCTTCGAACTAGCCGAAGTCAAACTGAGAGATGCCTTCGAAGGATACAAGACGATGTCTTTCAAAGAATTCATCGTGGATCTCGAGAGGGAGAAAACTTTGGACGAGCTTAAAAACGTTCAGTTGGAGTTTTTGATTGAAAAAGCGTATTTTGAACTGAGTCTGCGCGACTTTCAGACATCCGACGAGTGCGTGGTCAGGATCCACGAAGTCATGGCCGAGTTGAGGACGGTGGATCCGTACTTGTGCAACGAGGTGTTCAATCTCATGATAGCGTCGGCGGAGTTGAGGAAATCTATAAAGAAACCCAAAGAAACGGGACTGGAGGTGGAGTTGGAGAATCTTAAACTGAGTCCCGCCAAAGATAACGAATTACAGAAAACACCAGAAACCAAAGCGACGTTACCGAGGATGGAGACGGTTAAAGTAGTCAAGGATGAGGATATTCCCAAAAAGCGTAAAGTTATTAAACTCAACCTGGACGAGGCCGCCGAGGACGAGAAGGTGGAGGAAAAGGTGACCCGCAGTAGGAGTAGGAGGCCTCAGTTCAAAGTCCCGGAGCCGGTGACGTCGAAGCCGGTTCTGGAAAACATGACGCCGCGACCGCGCTCCGGACCGACCGTTGTCATCCGGCAGCCGTCTTCGGATGGCATCTTTACTCCTAAATCCTCTGCATCGGAATTCTTCACGCCCTGTCAATCCACTCCCGGAGAGCAGTTCTTCACTCCGATGACGTCCCTAAAGACGTATTCCAAACGCATCATCAAGAACCTCGAGGAAGAATTCTCGACACCACAAGGAAAAGAAAATAATTTAAAGGATAAAAATGCTAAGTCCAAAGCGGAGAGAGGGTCGGCTTTAAAAGACAAAAAGGTGCTGAAAAGAGCCACCAGTCCGGGGAAGCTGGAGCCCGAGAGGTGTTCCGCCAGACCCAGAAGAATCAGACAACCGATTTTAGATAAATAAAATTATTATTTATTTCATCTTTTTAATTTTCTTTTAGTGTTTTTAACAATATAGACTCTCTTTAGTTTATTTTCAGACTATTGGCTATCCTCTTATATTTTTTAATTTTCTAATTTAACGAAAATAAATAATTTTGTACCATATTTTTTGTTTTATTTACGAGTTTTGCTATCATAGTAACGTTTAGGAATTTTAGCGTTTAGCGACCTTCCATCCTCCTCTACTTGAGTAAACAATCTTATATAAAATTCTTCGCATATTTTTAAAGGAAACCGACAGACATGAAGTTTCATGTAAGCGATGGCTCAGTCGTTCTTTCCAAATGGTTTGCGGTGAATAATCTTTTTCTTAACCACAGAAAATGTGTCCAGTTTTCTGTAAGTGTTATCCCCCAAACAGGCCTGTAATTCTTAAGAACAACGTAATCGAGGTAAAGAAAGCTAATTGAAGTCGCCAGAGCTAGCTAAAATTCAAATTATCTTTATTCAAGTAGGCATTTACACGCACTTTTGAATCGTCAATTATTACAAGAAAAAAGGTCAGGGTAGTCAGTCCGTGAGTAAGCTACCACGGGCTCGGAATGCTGCTCTGTTGAGAAGAGCCGGCCAGAAACTCAACAGTTGCTCTTTTAAAATAAATTTAACAATGTTTGACATATACATTATATCAACCCTGCACATGAGTCAACACAGTTCCACACATTTGGATCAATTAAATCTTGAACGTTATAATAATATTTATTTAATAATACACTTTTAATTGAAGATTTAAAACTAAGAAAAGGAAGGTCTGCGTATGCGTATATTCAAGCCCATGAAGGATTTGATAACTTTGGCATTACAAGTTTATTTTTAGTTACTTCGTTTATTTTACAACCTTCAAAGTGGTCTATATTGCGGTATGTCTCTGGGGATTATCGGAAGATGTAAAATCTACATTTTTTCAAAAGAAAGCTGTTCGTATTATTTACAATCCGTCTCCTTGGAATTCACTTAAAACATTTTTTTTATTTTAGAAAGTATAATGTACGTCCGGAAATATGTGCAAACATTGAATGTTAAAGCGCCTTTTCTAACATAGAGGTACTCACAAAAACAGTTTTTAATTAACTTGTCTTGTCGAATAATAAATATAAACGAAACGCCACAAAATTAGAACTAGTAATGGCTCGATGAGCTACTCCAGCTTTTATTTAGATTTACGCTTCACTTCAATTCTAAATTGTTCTCACGTATTAATAATTATGATTGTATCTTAATCAGTACTATAAAAAATATTTTAATAAAAAGTAAAAATATCTACTGATTTTCTTGCCTGTTCTTCCACATGGACCTACCCTTTGCTACCAGTGTGCTTGGACGTGTATTTAAAATAAAAACTGGCTTTGAATACTAATTAAATTATTACTTCTGACACAAACCTTGTTTTTTATTATAAATTGAACACTTATTTTGATGTAATATTTGTAACAATATTTATCAGACAATAATATTTTTTTAAGATTTTGTAAAAATTATTGCATCAGCTCCTCCTCAGCAGTGGTTTTGTAAAATTATCCGGTGTATTATTTGGTATATTGTAATATTTCGCTGTTTATTAAGAAGTCATTTATTTTTTTGTTAAAAACAATTATCGGCTCAGTCCTGCACCTGGAGATCTTGAAGATCCGTCCCCGAATTAACAAATATTATAATGTATTTTAAATTAAAAAATCAATGACTAGAATGTTTAATAATTAGATACTCCTCTAGTTACGACCAAACAAACACAAGCGGTTTGTCTTGTGATATATTTCTTAAATACAATGTTGCGGGTTATCTTTCCTGTACGTAACACTACATCAAGGTTCTCGTGGTGTATAATTATTTGAATTTTCTTCTAATTTTTGTAAAAAAGCAGAGGATCTCAAGCGTGACCCGCAGCCGGTGAGGAGGTCACGTCTCAACTTCACTTTAATAAATAAAACAAAGATGACATTTATAAATAATTTATTATCAACGTCTACACGATTACGACCGCTCACGCCTCCTGCGCCACCTGCGACACCTGCACCACCGGCACCACCGGCCCGCAGACGGCGCGGGGCTCCTCAGCTTCAGCTCTCAGTCGCGTTACAATTAATTCAGCGATTTACATTTTAACGATGATTTTATAATCAAAATTAAATAACTTCTTACGTGCTACGCTACGTGTACTAACTATTACGTCCGTCCGTATCTAGATATAAAACTGTAACTCCGATTGCTGCTGCTCCGGACCAAACACTCCAACAGCCTTCATCATCAAATAAAATCTATTAACTATAGTTATATATATATATATATATATGTACGTATGTATGTAAATAAATATATTTTCTATAACACGTAGAGATTTCGTTTCAATACTTTAATATATTTAAGTATCGTGTTTAATAAAAACAATGTTAATGTTGACCGGACCGACTGATTTGTTCAAATTATATTTTAATTACGGATACCTCGAATATTACACACTCCACCGACTCACTCCTGGCAGTGGTCTGAGCTACTTCAATGGAAATCACGTCAGTCGGCACAAACTATCTATCAGTTATCCCACATGCTGTAATGTTACTGCTTATTGCGATTACCTTATTGTTAACTACCGACGAGCACGAGCACAGTCCGCTCGCACACCGGTTACACAATTTGTTCAAGTAACATCAAATCAAGGATACATTACTTCTTAATTACACATAGACTATGTTCACTACAACTACCACAAACAAACACTACAACGTTACCTCTCTGTACACGTCTTATATACATTTTATTAACATGTTATACACTTATACACTCAGTGGTGTAAATGTTAAAGGGGACAAATCAATTCTTGATATATTTTATAAAATATAAAGGTATAATTAGGTGATTTAATATTAATACTATGTACATACAACATACGTCTAGGTATTAAAATATATATATGTATATGTGATATAAATGTCACTTCAAAAGTCATTTTGTCCCAGCACTGATAGTACTTCACCGCACCGTCACCTTGCACTTGTTACTAACTGATTATTAACATTTTAATTGAATGGATCCGGATTATTCACTTTGTATTTGGAAACATTTAAACTGAAGTTGCTTTCTTTCTCATGTAGTTGCTGAGTGACGGGTCATCTGAAAACAAGACATGAAGATTAAAAAAATACCACATCAGTTCTAAGAAGATGCACTTGGCAAGTTAATATAACATGAATTTTTTTTTAGAGTTTTAATGATTCATGTATATTGAAAAAAGAGCCATTGCAGGTTAACAGATGATGTGTGCGTCTGTCCGTACCAGCGCTGGGTGTGTTGTCGCGCTCAATGCAGCGCGGCCCCCGCGGCCAGGTCGACGCACAGCACGGCGGCGGGGGCGGCGCGCCCTCAGCTGCGCCGGTGCCGGCCGCCGCGACGGCGACGCTCCCGCCGGGTCTAGGGACATACACGGTACATACAATACGTATCACTGCAGTTATGCTGCGAGCGTAGATTGTATAAGAATACACACGCTGATGGTTCCTTCGCCCTCGGCCCACCGCTCGTAGGCCCGCTCCCGCTTCAGCCACTCCTGGTACTTGTACCACCACTCCTCCCACTTCACGTAGTCGCCGAGCGTTAGACCTGACACATCACATACTTATAAGCTTCTAGAATAATTTTCAGTTTCGTTCAGAATTGTCAACTTAGGAAGAAAACTGCATTGTAAATAGATTATCAAGTACAATACAACATCGGATACATCAGTAACTACCAAAGATTAAGGCATTCAAAGGAACCAACGATTTAGAAATAGTTAACATTAGTATAGATTACTGAAGACAATTATTGAATGACCCATCAACACTAACCTCTAAGGTATCCTCTCTTCTTGTAATAGTCATAGCGAACTCTCACGTCGTCCCACGAAGGTAGGCCTCCGGGGGCTGCGGCCAGCAGCTCCTCGGGGTAACTACCCACGGGGGCTGGATCTAGACCGCTGGGGGTAAAAAGGGGAATATTTTTTACATTATTTTAACAACAAATTACAATACAGTCACCATATCCTGTCAGACTTTAAATAACTCTGTGTAGCCATCAAACCCACGAGTGTCCCTGGTCAGTCCGGTCAGGGTCACTCCAACTGGTCAACACGCCCGTGGTATGATTTTTAGTATCATTTTGACCAGCACTTCAATCTTAATTTATGAAATATTACTTGTAGATATTTTCGTTGCATTTTATATACTTTATGGCACTTATAAATGTTTATGATATTATTGTAATATTAATATGATTTGTTCTATCCCACTGCACTCAAACTGATAATGTTTTTTTATTTATAGTTAAATCTATAATGCAGATTATGAAATCTATCTATCTATATACGAGGGTCAAACTGAAAGTTCTTAGAAAATCAAAAACTAAGCATTCTAGCAAGTTATTAGTTTTATTGTAACTTTTCAAAATAGCGTCCATTTACATCAATACATCGCTGCATTCGATGGAACCATTGAGAAAAGCACCTTGCCCTCTCGGCCTTAGGGGTCTCTTCGACGGCGTTTTGAAACGCAGCCACTGCTTCTTCGGCGTCTATAAAACGTTTTCCTCGAAGTTTTTCTTTTATTTTCGGAAATAAATAAAAATCGCAGGGTACGAGGTCGGGGCTATACGGCGGGTGACCCAGTAATTCCACGTCTGAGGTCACCAAATAGTCGATCGTTTGCCTGGCGGTGTGCGACGAGGCATTGTCGTGATGAAGGAGGATCCTGCTGCGAGGTCGTTTCTCTCGAACTTTTTCCAAGACAAGTGGCAAACAATTGTTAGTATACCACTCTGCATTAACCGTTTTCTGATCCTCTAAGACTACTGTCGCGTAATGACCTGTCTTTCCGAAGAACGAGGCCACCATCTTTTTTCCAACACTACGACCTTTCTTCACTTTAGTTGGCAACTCTTCGGAAGGAAACACCCACTGAGCAGACTGTCTTTTGGTTTCCGGATCATAACAGTAAATCCAGCTTTCGTCACCCGTTAGTATGTCGAACACAGCATTTGAGTCACCTCCGTTAAATTTTTGGATCATTTCTCGGCACCAATCAACACGGCGGAGTTTTTGAGCCTCGGTCAAATTATGCGGTATCCAGCGGGCACAAAGCTTCCTGACCGCTAAATGTTCATGGAGGATTTTGTGCACTTGACTCATACCTATGCCTAGACTTGTCCGAATCTGCTGATAGGTCACTCTTTTGTCAGTCTCTATCATACCCCGCACAACACTGATGTTATCTTCAGTCGTCGCTGTAGAAGGCCGTCCCTCACGCAAATCATCGGTGAGATCACCGTTGCGTTCGACCACGAGTTCGACCACGTTTGAATTCATTAAACCAGTTAAACTGTGGCACGAGATGGGGCTTCATCGTGAAAAGCCAATCGAAGTCTATCATAACTTTCTTGTTGACTTAAATGACATCGAAAGTCATAAAAAATCATTGCACGAACTAAAAACTTTCAGTTTGGCCCCTCGTATATAATTTTTGTCTTTTAACATGTTAGACATTGTCACTACTAGGGTTGGACAATATAATTCGATACTCACGGGTACTCCTCCGGCCCGTCCCGCGGAGGCCGGGGCTCCCTCGCCTCTCCCTCCTCCCGCTCGATGTGCACGTGCAGAGTGCTCTCCCGCCTCGTGATCCTCATGTTCTCGAGTCTCGCACACCTCGCGGCCGACCACTGCGCCATCTTGCCGAACCGCTCCGACAGAGTCAGTCTGCTAACAATTATTTATTATAGCGTTATAAGTTGTGTTATTTGAATCAAGTCAATATAAGATTGATTATTTATTACTCTACTTTCAATTTACGATTTCTAACAATCTGTTTCCAGAGAGCAACTATTTAAATTCAAACAGTGATGCAAATAATTCATTCAATTGATACTTAATATCAATTATAACACTTTTTTTCCTATCTGTATAAGTTATAAATAGAGAAGTATATTTTTTATGAAACAATTCCAATAGGTATAGCGACGGGAACAGCATACAACAATGTCCAATGCAATAATAATGATCTGTACATAGATATTGAAAACAGATAGCAAAGAACTGATAAGCTTTAAAGAGACGAGATGTACTTGTCGTTTAAAAGGTAATATTAATACGATGGTTAAATTTAAATAATATAAGAGGGGCAAGAGACCTCTGCGGCGCGGGCTCCGAGCTGGCGTCGCTCTCGCTGTCGCTGTCGGAGTCCGCGAGCGCGGCCGCGATGGCCGCCGGGGACACGCCCCGCTCGGGGCGGCGCGGCCGGCGCTCCCCCTCGCGCTTTATGTGCGCCGCGGGGATGGCAGGGAGGGCGGGAAGGGGGGCGCGCACCGCCAGCTGCGAACGCTGCCACTCCAACACCTGCGAACCAATGTACGTTTTAGTAACATTTTCAATTATTATTTCTTTTGAACACACTAGTTTCATCGAGAACGGCTATAGGATATACGATATTACAGATTGACCCTGACACATCAGAGAGACCTTCAGATTTAAAGCAAAAAATATACAAATAATTGAATTTGTTGTAGGATATTAATCACTACTTCCTACAGTTTAGTCGGTCTGTAATATACCCAGAACTAAGAGGGTCAATAATGCCAATTATAAATAATTATAATAATAATATTGTAATGGCACACTACCAAGTGCCAGAATTAATAATTATTATTTACATGTTACATTCGCATGCTACAATTATATTTACTGGCTACATAGCATCTTTTGAAAGATAGTCAATAGAGCAATCACTAGAGGTCGGTAAATGTAATGTGTAAATGAACTCCCACTACGCAATCTCACGTCACCTTCTCTTCGCGACTCCTCTTGCTGCTCTCCCGTGCCTGCAGCAGCTCCCTGGTGGGCTGCACGGCGCGGGGCGGAGCGCGTTTGGGAGAGGGAGACTTGCGCGGCCTGATCGATGAATTGTGGAATAGAGTTTAGGTAGTATGTAATCGGGAGTAATATTGTTATATTTCTTTAAAGTCTGTTATTTAATATTCCATTGATAATATTTATAAAACAACGCCGATACGACGAGCCATATTGGAATTTTAAGATTTGCATCTGACTGAACTTAGGCTTTAGTCTTTTGGTCTTCATGTAAATTATAATCATTCAAATAAACAAATTTTACATTTTACATTAGTGACCTAAAATTGTGATGCAAATAGTTTGTTACGCTTTTATGAGAACCAACTACGGCCTAGTTGTTAATGAATCTGAACTGTAACATTACGTTTATAAAAGTAGTGAAGTCAAAGCACGCGTCCGTCACGATACTGTTAGTATATTGTTTTCATTTAAATAAGTACTAGTTTAAAGAAATATATACACAATAACAGTTAACAGTCTGAAGTGACTGAGTGAGTGCCTGTCACACTGATTACTGAACAGACCAAAGCCTTAACGGGGTGACCTAGATTTGTAGAGGCGATTTTTCTGGCAACTTTAGTTAAAATAAAAATATATTATAGTAGTAGTAGTCTAAATATTTAACAATTTTGTTTTATACAATTCTATTAGCATACCCCGGCTTGACGACCTTCGCGGGGGGCGCTGTCTTCTTGTTTTTGGCGGAGCACACCGAGCAGGACTCGTCTGAACAACTGCTGGCCGACGATCCCGAAGGTGAAGACTGCAAAATATTGAACATTTTAGTTGGTACATTCAATTTCTCAAATAAGAAAATTATTCATTGGTTAAACTTGATTTCAATCTATAATTATTATACAATTTGTAATAAGAAAATATAGCCTTCTCACCAACATGCAACATGTCAATAAACAACAATTCTTAATAATATTGACCTTTCTAGGCGCCGGCGGGCTGGGGGGCCGCGCGCCCCGGGGCGGGGGCGGAGGCCGAGTGCGGCGCGGACGAGGGCTCGGGCTGCGCCGACGACGTACAGGGCTGCGCCTGGTGTGAACGATAGATTTAGCGTTTTTCTATCATTTTCATATATAAGAAAGAACTAACAAAATATGATTTTACTGTTTTAGAATTTCAAACTTAACTAAACTAAAATATATTTTTGCGATCAATTTATATATTAAATTAAAAAATCTAACAATTCCACAAAAATAGACATGTATACAAATATTCAAAAATCATCAACAGTAGCAATCAATTACCTGATAGGGCTCCGCCGAGGACTCCGTCTAGGACTTCTTCTCAAGCTTCTGGAACGCGATTTCCTTGGGGAGCGATGTGCTATAGGGGAGCGGGACCGGCGCCCCACGGGAGACCGAGAGCGGCGCCCTATGGGACTGCGGGAACGACGGCCCGGTACTGGAGATCTGAAGCAAATAAAATAGAAAATAATAACATACTACAATCTTTTGATTTAAGAACAAACTGATGATGAACAAAAAAAAGTGTAAAATAGTTATGGGTTCATTTTTCATTTAAAAAATGTCCAAATATCGATATACTTATAGTCCTATGGTCGTTATATATTTTAATCAAGCGGAAGGAAGGATTACAGTTACTAAATTTGTAGAAAGAGCTCTCAGTTGATAATAGAATCATACATAATATAAAACACTAAAGGAATACTATTTTAACTAAAATGTATATTACACAAAGTATAGCTTATTAAATACGTTACCCCGCGACTTTGCCCGCACGGACATACAGTTTTACACATTTGTAATAAACCTGGATTATCTAATACCCTCACACATATTTAAGGCCATATTTTTAAGTAGCAAGACTCAAAGTGTGATATTATATATATATATATATATATATATATATTATTCTATTAGGAAAAGGTTTTTTATTTTCAAAAACATATTTTCAGCTTCTTTATTTTACAGATAAGTTTTCAATACAGAACATCAACTCTATAGTCCATATATTAAAAGATTAGTTTTTTGGCACTAACAAAAATATACTCATTTAAAATATGACAGATAAAGTATTTTTTTTTGGAGAGAGTAATATAGTTATGGGATCCAGTATCAAACTGCTTAAACATAAGAAAATATATTGCCTGTGTTTAATCAGTAACTGTGAAATTGTTTTGACCGTCCCATATACTCAGGGACTGTGTAGTTTGCGAGGAATAGATTTTTTTTGCTTAGCAGTTATATTATTTATTTTATTTTATAATAAAGTGTAATTAATATTCGAGGTCAGTCAACTCACCACAATCATACAACAAATGGTACATTTGAAACCCAGACCGGGCCATCATTGAACTAGTACTAATATCTTCTAACTCTTTGTACTTATTGAAGTTATAAATATATAATAAGTGTAAAACAGGCCACGTTCAGATTAAGGTACTTTTAATATACATACATATCTAGAAAACTATGTAATAGACAGACAGACCTAGACCTCATCCCGGGGGAGCGCGAGCGCCGTGGCGAAGCACCCTCGAGGTACATTTGCTTGTACCCACTGTGACGCCATCTAAAACCACACCCGCTGTTAGGTATCACCGACGTCTAGTGAATGTATAGTTGTTGTTCTCTTACCAACGGAGAGCTTCAATTCTTACAACTGTTATTCTCATTAACATAGTGTGTGAGCAATGTCAATGTACAATCAGATTGAAAACAAAATTACATCAGGATAGATTATTAATTGCGGCCACTATTCTATACTCCTATCCTACCTATTGGGATCCTTCTCCTCGACCTCCAGCAGCTTCCTATCCCAGCTTCCCGGAGAGGCCTGACGTGCCCGTTTCATGACATTGTCGATTTCTTTCCTGCGACCGGCCGGGTTTGATGGATCTGTTAACAAAATTGAGATTAATATTTAATCTACACATAGGTGGTAGTTTCGTTGTAGTCACTACCAATGTCTCCCAGAAGACTGGGATGAAATAGTTTAGTTTTAGTTTCTGTGTATGAACAGAGTGAGTGCTGGATGATAAAATTTCCCCCTTAACCTCTCCCAGCTTCCTTAATCATTGGCATTCCTTCTCTTTTCTCGAGTCATGCATTATCATCATGAAGTGATAAAAATGTATAACTAGGTGATTATCACATGTCAATTACTTTATATGACGAGTGCACTCAAATGGTTTCGTAAGTAAATATTAGCTTATCTTAAATATAAAGTCAGACGTACCATTGATTCTCGAATGTTGAGGATTACGATCCATGTGCAGCCTGTTCTTGGAGGCGGCCTCCGCGGCGCGCGAGACGGACCCGTTGCGACGGGACGACATTCTACAAGCAAATATACTATTGACCCGCTGTCTTTTTACATGTCATATCAGTTTTTCTATACTATCATATAGAGAGAATTTGCTTCTATCCGATGATATTCCGCTGAACCTATTTTAGTAATGTTTTCACCATTAAAAGCTACATTATCTTTGATAATCACGTGAGACAGTATTGCTGTCTGTTTCTTTGGCGTCACAGTTAATTAGTTTATTTGTCTATAAATAAAATATTTAAAAAATATTATAAAACGTAAAACCTGTATCCAAACTACTAGTCTGTCTTATAATTCATCCAGACGGTACTGCAGACAGAGTGAGTATGTGGACATTATATTTTCGTCTAATTAAATAACAAATGAAAACCCGGAGTAACTAACAATGTCACCAACTTACTAATTTTTGTAACTTATAAAAAGGCCTTTTTTTAATAATAAAACTGTAAAAATGTATAATTTAATGTAATGTCTGTCTGTCAGTAACCCCTATATTCTCAATCCAACCAATTTGACCTGGAAAATATTCCAGATATGTAGCACAGAATTATATAATTTATCAAAGCTTCTCAAAGTTCAAATTAATATATATTAATTGTACAATTTTGGTTTAGCATTATTAAATATAATATCAATATTTAAAATATTTATTTAGAGCTATGAAAAAGCTGTTATTTTTCAGAACAAATATTTTTAATTTAAATTTTTCACATAGTATTATTTTATTTTACTATTTATTATCTTATTCTATTTACACTCAGCACTTCAATGAGTCATAATGAGTAAGTCATCTTGCATATATAACTCTATATTTTAAGAAATTATCATTAAAATAATAGTCAATGTATATTTACACATTTAATTTAATAAATGTATGAAGGAAGCATATTATAAGGACTATGACTGTATTTTGATATCTAAAAAAAGTCAAAACAACTTCTTTAGAGAATACAAAAACATGTTTATCAAGTAAATACTTTGCTAATACCAGAGTCAGCAGGTTTGAGTCCTGGCATTGCTTGGTGTCCGTCTCATTCTATATATGGGAAATGTTTAAACCATTTACTCATTACCTAATGACAATGGTAACAATTTAGCTGTTAGTGTTATTTTTGCAGAGCACAGTGTGTAATTACTAAATTCTCTTATGAAGAAGCTATGGTGTCTTTTTATAACATTTACCCTTATAATATCAAGGGGTTAAATTATTATTTAGGAAGTAGGCCGAGTTTTATTAGGATACCATTAATTGGGTCAACATGTAACCATTATAACACATAAACTTCACATTAAAGCTTGTAAGGAAAGATCAATAAAATGATATAAAATACTATATTTTACATGAAACAGGAAAAGATATGTATGTGTTTTATTGCTTGTTTTTGAGAAGGGAGAAATATAAGAAAGAATGCTTACCTAATTAAGAATAGTTCAATTTAAGGACATTAAAACATCAACAGTAGGATATTTTCACGGATGTTGGTGAGTTTTATCAATTAATAAATTTGTACTTAGTCTTAGCACTTAATATGCTTTAGTAAACTAAAAAGCATACTTGAAAGTATGTTCACACATTTTGGTGAGTTTTGAATATGGCATTAGATACAAGATTTTGAGAAAAGTAAATATACTATGTAATTACAAATATTTTAAGAGTTAAGATTGTAACAAGTACTAATCATTGAATTGTATATTGACGAAATGGAATATACACCAGGTTGAAAAGATGGATGTCACTAATAAAATATATCTTACAGTGATAATTATTAATTGAAACTTCTTACACCTACTCAGAACCCAATCTATTTTTACTTTCACAAAATGGCGGACATTTATTGATTTTCCGGCAGCCACTCACCTGACGTGATTTTCAAAAGCTTACCTCTATTACACCGATTTGTACTCAGGAGCGAGGGCTCCAAACGCGCGCGGCGTGACGCGAGGGGCGAGGCCCCAGGGCGGCGCGGGCTCCGGTGCCGCGGGACTCGATGTCCACCGACGCCGCTGTAACCCAACCGACATACTTAACATCTCGGTATTCGCGGCGCGACGAATGCGCGGATTTCGCGAAAATGCGGTCGCGCGACCGGTATATGCCCACGTCAGGCGAACATGCAGCCTTCGGGCTAACGCGGCGGCGGCCTCGCGATATAGGCCAACACATACGCATCTGGTCACCTCCATGGCTGCTTCCATCCTTTGTCATTAAATCCTTACGAGATCCAGAATACAAAACATCAATCATACTAAATCCACCTTAATTAATCACAAAACAAAGTTACGAACCAGTATAGAACACGTAAACTTTCACTGAAGTTCGATGCAGAATATTACTCAATAATAATTCCGCGACACACCTTTCTCGAAGCATCGGCCATTTTGATTTGCATTTTGCACTTGAGAAATGAGAATTGTGAAGTCTCAAGTCACTAGTCAGAAGTTTTGTTTTGACAGATCATGAAGGCGAGTTTTTCCATTAAGCTGCGTTTAGTTTCTAGATTGTGCATACATGATTTGGATTTATTCACTAAAAAATAAAATAAAATTTAAAAAAAGCAGAAGATTAAAATATAATGCGATTTTGATGCAAAACTTTCTCTTAAACCATAATATTTACACAATTTGTTATAAACATGGCAACATTTCTTGTCATATTTTTGACAATAGATACCTACTAGAAAAGTAGAAACTAGAAAGATTTAAGATAGTAGTGAAATGTGATTAAACGGTTAACGTTCATTTCAAATTAATATCGAAAAAGTGTTCAAAAAAAAGGAGATATAAGATCGATCTAATCAATATTTTGAGTTAATTTATAATAAGCAAATTGACTTAAATATCTAGCGAAGAGATAGAAGATGATCAAATCCGTCTTGGATTAGATTTAATCTTCAATTCGTCTAAAGAAAGTACGGAAGAAAGGCAAGTTGTTTTTTTTTATTTGCTTTTATTTTTCATGTTGGTAATAAAACATAGTGTTACCTAACTTGTCTACTTTTTTTAGAAGATTTATGAAGTTTTGTTTATTATACTCGGTTTTCCGTTTTTTTAATTTCTTTTTGATGCTTAATTGCTTCTTAGATAACGTTAACTTTTAAAAGTAATCCATTGTGTGACTTAACTTAAATTATTATATACATTCAAACAACGAAATCAATTTAATATTATGTTTTATTTATATAAAAATAAGAAACGAATTTTATTAACAAAAAACTCGAAATTTTTATTCTGTTTGTGATTTTCTAAACTTTACAATAATTGAGGTTCATAATATTAGGAGGATTACATTAACCAAAATCAAATATTTTTTAAATGCTAAACAAATAGTATTTTACTGTGAACGTGATGAGTTATTATTCCGATTATTTTTAGTATGCTTCTTATCGTCTTCAGTCTGACAACCTTCCGCCCTTTTCGTTCAAATTAATATTTGTTTTGTCCCATGATGTCCAAGCAGGTATAATTTTTTCATTATTAACAATAGCATCAACAGGTTTGTATATTTATGAAAATATTTAAGACTAGAATGTGTTTTATATTTATTTAATAAAACACTCAGATACTTTCCATCCTCCATACCTCCCACGCCATCTATTTAAATAGAAAGTTATGATACAAGTACAGAAGAACGACAACTGAAGTCTTTATAGTGCATTATATGTATATGTATGAGTTACTTAATAGACCATAGACGGACAATAGTTTGACATATATATTTTTATGTAGTGATGTACCGCAATTTAGATGTCGATAGTGTTAAAATAAAAATAAACCGTCAGGTATCGTGTTAAAAGTTTGTTTTTCCGAAACAACTCGAAATTAGTATATTTTTTAGGGTCTGTCCACTAGAAACTCATAAAATTTCGTCATATCCGTGCGTCCCTCCGCAGCCTAGCTTTCAAGACTTATTACATATAAGAACATATATATATTAACCACGCCAAGAAATTGTTAGAATATTTTTTTTATATTCTTTTTTCGAGTACCCCATGATGTGAGGTATCGTTAGTAAGGTCTTTAAAAATATGGTGGGTTTGCACAAACCAATCTTTGATTAAGAGATTCGTCTGTGAAATATTAAGCATTATTTTTTTTTTGTTAGTTTCAAGTGTCATCCCTGCAGCTAAATGGTTGATTCTGGAGGTGTAACTAACTAACTTACATAAAACTAACTTAAAAGGAAAACTATCACGACTAAGTTGGTTTTACATCTTTACGAGTAATGATCTGTTAACTAAATATATATTTTTGTACACTTATATTGTAAAAGCTGCCTAAATCTTGGATAGGTCTAAACTTAAACTTAAACTTACTTTAGAAATGTATATAAAAAAAAGTCCCCGCGTGTATACGTCTTTTGTGTATCTGTATTTATCCCTTACGGGTAACTACGGAACCCTATATTACGTGACATGACACGCACTTGGCCGATTTATTATTAATATATTGAAATCACCAGATCGTTTGCAGCGAGCAGGTAAAATATAAAATATATATTGAATTCAAAACTATATTTATTTATAAATTGTAAATGTTTCTTTGATATTATTAACTTTATTACACAATTATATTAATATATTGTATTTGATATCAAAATTCGACTTTAAGTTTCGACATAATATTCCCACTCGTAAATCAGAACAAGATTTCAATTTAACTCTATTCTATTCATTGAATAATAAAGACATAATTTATAAGACATTAATAATAGTTGTAGTTGCTGGTATTTCCTGTGATGCGGGCCGCTCGTGCGCTGACGGACGCCATCACTTTCTTTACATCTGGGTTAAATGTAACGATGTAACTCTAATCACACACCTTATTAAAATAAATATTATATCAATATTTCACTTATTTATAATGTATTTTTTATTGTTTTATATAAGTTCTACCGTGGTGGATCCTGAATGAAATCAAGTGTCTTTAAAAAAATGGCACTTTAATTATGTATATGAGACATTTTAATAATTTAAACACGGTAGTAGATTGAAATGAATATAATAAAATTAGCCGAAGGTCACCAACTCTGGACGACCTGGACGACCTCTACCGGTTTATCAATTAATCGATGTCCATGCGTCCGAGCCGTGCAGGTGTTGCCAGGGAGACTGTGTCCGTACGATTTGTGTGTATTTCTTGTTTCTATACAAAAATAAGAAAAATAATGTATTTGAGGAGTGTTATTATTTGAATATTTTCAATCTCTCATTTATATAATGTTGACTGAGAGATGGATATACCCAATATCCATCTCTTTCCCTCCCTATTTCGTAATCCTTAATCCGTAATCCGTTTCAGGGATAGCAACACATCAAATAAGTAGCTCTCATAATCTATAATACACTCATAACTTGTTACACACACATAGTCGACGTGTGAGCCGTTACTAAATACATTATCTAATAACAGATTAATAAGGTGCTTTTGATTTTAATTTATCCTTTCGTAAGTGGTCTTTAAACTCGTGTGAAGTAGAAAGTTGTTTGTTGAAGTAATAAGAAGTAGTTATTGTATTGTTCTGTTATTTATTAATTGTTTACTTTACATTTCGGTGTTTAGGATCCAGCTTGACGAATGGCAAGATCCTTTGTGCATTGTAATCATACAAAAACGTTGCCTATTAATGATATTTTCCCAGCGGTACCGTGTCCAGGGTCTGATTTGGATGTCTGGAAGCCTCAGGGCAAGAAAGGAGTTGAGGCCCTCTATTATTAATTTTACATTCATCATCTCCCTGCCCTTATCCTAAGTTTAAGGTCGGCGCAGTATGTTTTTTTTCTTGCGTACTCTCCTGTTACCCCTCATCTCATCCATCTTTTCTCCGGCCGTCCTCTACCTCTCCATCCCTCCACTACTATACCCAAATTACAATAAAGTATTGTCACTGAAATGTTCGATCAGATTATAAATATACAGTAAAAGGAAAATTATAATGAAGGCTCTTTGCTATATAGATAACGATATTATCATGTATGTGCGAGTTTTCTTAGTAAAAATGCAATAACATGGTTAGGAGGAAAACTTGGTGATTAAAGTTTCTAACTCGTCAAAATTTGGATATTTTTTAAATATTTTTCCTCTTTGATATCCGAAAATAATCTTCAATTTTATTTCTACGTGTTTAAGGTTGAAAATTAAATGGAAATATTGAATTTAATGTTTCGTTGACATCATATATTATAACCTGAGTTTAATTATTTTTATTAATTCTCACATAAAATAATATTTTAAATAATAAAATTAAAATATCTTAAATAGATGAGATTAAACTTTATAAATGTATAATTTATACAATAAATTTATATTTCTCATGAGATCGTTGTAAAATTATATTATAATTCTAAAAATCTCTTTTCTAGACTGAGCATTTTTGGTTTGTCACAGTCAGTTGGACAAACAATTAATATATATATATATATATATATATATATATATATATATATATATATATATATATAACGGGTGAAGTTGGGATAGATTAAAATAAACACACACATTGACATGTTATTTTTATTATAAAGAGTGTGCATAATAACATTAGTCCGAGTCGATACACCGATATCTGTATTGAGGTGAGGACTTTATCAATATTTAATATAATTAATGTGTTTATTTAATAACTATCGATACTACAGGTAAATAAAATAAATGATATTTAAAACATCGATAGAAATAATTGCACATCCCTATGTATCATAGACGAGGAGTTTCTTTACGGGTTTTTCTTATGTTTGTTATATAGTTTTAGTGATGTAAAATATTATATATTGTTTTTGTGCCCCCCCCCTCCCCCCCAATGATTTTAATTATTAATTTTAATTATCTATCAATAGAAATTGTAAAGAAATTGTGTAGAAACACGGTCGTTCTGCTCGGGGTCCCGACACAAGATATTCATTTCTCAGTATCTAATAAATCAACTATTATATTTATCTTATCAGACTTGTTAGAAATGGCATTGTACTAATCCATTAATATATATTATATTGACAACTATTTCATTCTAGAATAGTTAAGTTAGTTAGTTATTTTAATTGACATTGACAATAAAAGTATTAAACACGGTACGAATCTTCCATTAAACAAAATGTAGGTGTTATTAAAACTATGAGATGCTGTGTGTATTGTGTAATGAAACATAACATAATAATTGTTAATATATATATATATATATATATATATATATATATATATATATATATATATATATATATATATATATATATATATTAACAATTATTAGATGTCAATCGCCGCTGTGTTAGTATTGCTAGTTTTGACACTTTAATTTTCCCACATATTTGGGTAGTTTTTGGTACAATTTTGTTCGAATAAGATTATTTTTCTCCTGAGATTTATTAACTTAGAGTATCAGTTTAGAATGTTTTAATGGCGGTTGATCTTAACAGTAAAACAGACCTTAAGAGCTTAAAATAAAACGAAGCCATTACAAACCATTCCCAAAGGGACTCATAAATAATATTAATATGCTCGTAATGGTTAGATAAATCATATTCTTGTATCACGCAACCGGAACGTGCCTCGTATCGAAATAGACGGCCCTAATCCCACGCGTTCCCGCGCCTCACCTGACAGCTGCTAAGCCACAGATAATGAATTACTATCGAAAATGAGGTTTTATATTCATGGAGTTATTTATTATTATTATTATTAATTAATATTTTATGTATTATTGGTTATTTATTTCGTCTTTAATTTCTTAATCAATATTATATTATTAAAATTTCAAACAAGTCAGTCGTGTCTTTTTGTTTCTAATTGTCATTTGGCGACACTTGTCAAATGATAAAGTTGACCTTGAAATGTGAACAGCTGTTTTATTGCAAAATATTTACTAAACTTTTACCTTATCTTCACGTATTTTTTTAATCATTTGTTTTCCCTCTTTCATAACTCTTTATCACATAATATGTATTATAATAAAGATTTATAATAATAACATAAAAACTTAGTTGTTTTTCATTTGTTGTAGATACTACATAAAACTTAATTATAATCTGTCAAATATGTAGTGTTTGATAGAATTTAATGAGTGGACGAACAAAAAGACTTTTAAAACCATTCCTTCTCTGTTATAAATTCTTTCATATTTGACTTAGATACTGTTTTATTAAATATTTAAACATACAAGTTGAGTCCACGGCTTCGTCCGCTCGGAGGATGTCTTCGAAAAAAAAGTAGCCGAAGTAGTAACTGTAACAAATAGCAGATGGTATAAGCTACTCTTTAAAAGTCCTGTTAAAATCGATTTATCCGTTTTAGAAATAAACTGGAACAAACAGACAGACAGAAAAAACATGAAGTCAGTGCTGTGTATTATTAGAAATATTAGTATATTTTGATAAACGTCCGCGAAGTTCAGGAACATTTCATCTTCATTCATTTGGAGTCACGCAACATGTTTCCATCTCACAAGAAGCAGCGCATCTCTTCAATGAACACAGCAATTCATATTATTCATGTGTTTTTATCAAAACCCTTTAATACTAAAATGAAGAATGTATTTTTATATTTTCAGTTACATTGAAGTAGCAAGGAAGGTATTAACAAAAAACACACATACCTACAATATTAATTGTGTTTATTACACGACATCAAGAGGGTGTGTTTGTTGGCACACACGTACAGACCCAGATATATATATGTATATAAATGTATATGTGCGTGTAAATAAACTTAGTGAGAAAGTGTATCTTGTCGTCGGGTTGTTTATCTCGGGTCAATATATTTGTGTTTCAAGTGAACGCTTAATTTATCATAATTACTAATTAAACTACATGTCTGACCTGCTATTGATTGACGGCCGAGATTAATAAACGATCTTCAATCCGATCTTCAAATAAGATGACTACGAAACATTTGATGAAATAAGTAACAAAAATAGGATAAGGATTAATTACTAATAAAGTTAGTAAAGAAGCTAAATTAGAATTAATTGTGAACAAATAATTATATCTACTATAGTACTTTTTTGTAAATCCGACCCAGCTTATCATGGAAGTATCATCAAAATCTGTTCAATAGTATTTTTGCCATGATTACATAAATATATAACATATAATATATACTTGACAGACAAATATTTAGAGACGAATACTCATAAAAAGTTCGCGAGAATGAGATTTAATAGCCTGCCTCTAATTAATATACAAATCAATTAATTTGTTGTCAAATTCCGTGGATCGGTCCTGATTGGTCGATGGAAAGCTTGGATGGATAGATGGATGGTCAACAACCAATCACCACTCTTCTTAAAGCTGTCATATAATTTTAAATTCAATCATTCTTCTAAAAACAGTTACTTCATGTGTAAAAGGAATTATATATATGATCATAATCTCGCCTCTTATCACAATTCTATTTTAAGAACAGACATGCCACAGACGGACGGTGAGACAGACTGTTAGTGTTGCCTTCACAAGAAATTACCCCAATGTGTAGTTTAAACCAAGTGCAAAATTAAGTATTGTTTAATTAGTAGGTAAATAAAAACCATTATTATTATTTATAGAAATGATTTAGACGTATTTTCTGACAGAGTGAGTTTGTAAAAGTCAAATGTGTCATTGTTTCGCACCTAATACACAAAGTACTAAACGGATTTTGATGAAATTTGTCGCTTTTATAACATATTTTCGAGCCAACAAATAATTCTTATCATAAGAATTATTTAAAATTTCGTATTAAATTATTTTCACGACATAAACTGGTTAGGAGAATAAAACTAGAAATGTACCTTTTTTATAGTGTTAATGTAATTATAGTTTATAATTCTGAGGAGGCGAAAGCGAGTGGAACCGCGTGTAAAGTTAGTATTAAATTATAAACGCTGATTGTATTGGTAGTTATAGTTGAAAAGTCATGCGATACGAAGAAATCGCCGACCACAGTTATGTTTAACTTGATACGACCGTCCCACGCCGCTGTTATGTATCAACAACTACTGGTGACCTTCGCTCCTCCGGGACACACTTGCACAGCTAATACTATTATTTATTTATTTTATTTATCTTCACGCCATATCCCTTGCGGGGTAGCCAGAGACGACGGAGCGCCAAACGCTACGGCCCTGCATACCTCTTTCGCCTCGGCCACAGACATCAACCTCTTCATGCATGCCCAAATATAAGTTATTGTTGCTAAAACTAAGTTATTGTTAAATTAAAATAACGCCATATACATTAAAATAATTATATAGGTAGTTCTCACTATTCACTACTCCCCGGCTCTCATTGAACTCAGCGCAGCTCGTCCTTCTTCAATATTAATTCTTCCAGTAATAGTAATATCATGTTACTTACTGTGTTTTTAATAAACAAACATTTCTAGAAAGTAGCGAGCGAGAATTTTATTACTTTATACGAAAGTAAACCTTATATTCTAAAAATAGGGCTTATTTTCAAGTGTAACACCAAGCAGTGCACTGATAAAGCAAAATGTAGTTTGTGCTGCAATTGGCGCGTGAATGCTTATTACGGGCGCCATTTTTATTAAGATATATTGAAATCAAATAATATGTATCTATAGTTTACGTTGCCACCCTCTTATTGGAGTTAAATTTGTTCCAATATTTATCCCATTTTTAGGCTTCCGTTGTCCACTAGGAATCCCCACACTCTTATTTTCATCATGTTTGTCCATCCGCAGCCTAAACCTGATACTCTTGGTACTAGAGACCTGTGCAACTTTTTGTTAGATTAAATTTCAGTCCTGACAGTTAAATAGTTATTTCGTGAGGTGTTATAAATTAACGATATTAGTACGTATAATAAATTCAAAAGGAAAACTATTACAACGAAGTAGGCTTTACAAGTTTAAGAGTGATTACTCTTATATATAATATAATAAAGTCAAAGTACCATCCCTAAATAATCTAAAATGGCGCCACTCGCTCGATAAGAAATGTTTGAACAACAAACACTCAAGGTCATAACTCACATGCGACTTTCTTTTAGATTATGCTTCATGTAAATATAAATATTCGTTAATAAGCGTCTTTAATAACCAATAAAGCGAATAACCATTGATTGTGTAAAGGTCAAAGGCCGATCGACATAATTACCAAAAAATAAAATAATAACATACTCATAAGCATGCCCGCGGCACGCCGTCCTCATGAGCGTTATCACACTAGTAATAAGTAATTATTTCCGTAACAGATAATACTAGCTGTTAATTGTGAATATTCCTTGAAATAATTATTGAGCGAAGCGAGCGGAGCGCTCTACTGGAGACTTTTTCACATTATTTGTCACGAATGGGCTCGAAAACTACTTCACGGAAAATTACGAAAGAACAATGGCAGCTTTCCATACATCATTTTACCTGACATTTTTTGGAAGCGTCTAAATATAAAAAAATATTTAAACGATAGGGGTAACATTGCATAAGCTTAATCAGAAATAAATATTTTTTTAGAAAGCCACAAAAAAAAGATATTTCAGTTTTTGTTTAACAATAATTTGAGGTTACCTGTCAATACTAGTTGTCACTGATTGTAATTATAGTCTATACAAACATAAAAAAATACGTAAGAGATTTCCTAAATGATGTTTTTAATATTAGTTATTAGTTTAGTAAAGGGTTAGAATATGTCTTGAACGGATTTTAACGCGTTTATTAACGCGAATATATATTTGCAATGAATAATATTTGTCTAAATATAAGAAAACCGATCTTTCTTCTTTGCAACTATGTCAGATAGCTATTTCTATTTACTAAGCTTCAACCTCTAACATTCCAATACTGGGCATAGGCCTCTTTCACCAGATAGGAAAAGAATTGCAGCTTAATAGCCGATGGTCCAATGCGTGCTAGCAAATTGCCTACTATCGAACCTGCGAACACCATCGTATAGGCAGCGCCAATCGACAAGAGCACCGCTATTCTATAGCGATCATATAGTAAAGTATACAGGTGAAAAAAAATATATTTTGTTTAGAAAAATGTAGTTATACATTTATTTAGATAAGGATAATATAGGACAGACATATGTAAGTCTACAAACAAAGAAAAAAAATTAATTAATATAGGTATTTATAGTAAAAATAAAACAAGATGGTATTTTAATTACATAATATATTAAACACTGCATATCATTATTATTGCAGCCAGGAAAGAGGCGATGGTTACAAGTATTGGCGGCTCTCCTGGTAATGCTATAGTTCCATTCTCTGTATTCCGAATGCCTGATGGCCTGACAATATCTTGCTCATGTGGATCTTCATGAGATTGGTTGTCCTTCAAAGATATGCCAACATTGGCATTGAGATATACTCCACAACAGTAGGCTCATTAGGCGGCTCAGTATGCGAGGCATCATCATCCCCATGTTGAATGGCTTCTTCAACTCTTAATTCATTAAGGCGATTCATATATAGGAATAGGACCTCTCTTTTGGTTCGCAACCATCAGGAATAGCATACATTGTCTGAAGTTGTTACCTGGCAGGAATATAAGAAATCTTTCTGATTTTAGCATATAAAACATATATCTAGGATTAATGTTATTCAGGGTAAATTAAACTTATAATATAAATGTATTTATGTAACTTTCACAATCTAAATAATTGTAAGAAGATTAGATATTAAAATAAATAAAAACAAACAAACATTTTGAAAGAATAAAACTTATAAGTTCAATGTGTATAGAATACATAAAAATAATAGCATAAAACAGAACTTAAACTAAGATGTACACACCTGATGTGGTTCCTTACTGCATTTAATTATTTCTATCATCTGCCGTTGTAGTTCAGAGGGATTATCTCTTAATATTTTCTCATTTTGCCTTTGTATGAGGGAACATCCGCATAAAATACAAACATTGGTATGACCACGCTGACTTGGTGTCAGTCCAGCTTGTGGTTCATTACCAGTATTCTGTTGAAGATTCCGATTTACTGCATCTATTAAAAGTTTCTAACATGTTTCGCAAACATAATCCTCATCAGTTATCTGAAAGTAATTTGTAATAAGTGTTAACGCATTACAACAAATTATATTTGAAAGTATAAATAACGAGTTAATTTAATATAATTTAGGGATAAACACGGGCAATAGCATTTTTAAGAACTTACGATTTGTGGATAAATCGAGTTGCAGAGCATCTTACACACTTGTGTTTTGTTCTAAAATCCGATATCGGCGAAGAGTATTCACGCAAATATTACAATTCACGCACAATATGTATTTGCGCTTGCTATCCATGATAAAAAAACACTCAGAAGAGAAAGACAATCGAAATCCGTTAAGGCGTCCGAGAATGAATAGTTGCACAGAAGTCGCGATGACAGCGTAAAAGTAAATAGACCACGCAAAGCTAGTTAAAATGGCTTCCAGTACTGTCAAAGTCAGTCAAACTATTAGTCAGTTATCAGTCATTTAAATTGACCTGTAATAATATATTTGATTAATCTTATAGTTAAATACATACAACAAACGCAATTATTTAGTTTCTTTATTATGTAGTAATTACAACAAAAAAAAATCATTTTAAATAGTTTTTTATTTTTTAATTGTATTAAACCGGAAATGCACAAAAAACCGAAATTAAAAGCTTATTAAATAAAAGTTTTTTTCGTGGCTTTCCCACGTAAATCTAAGACCGTGTAAAAAACGACTAAATGACACAATTAAGTTTCGCTTTGGTCTTGTTTTTAGACGCTTCATAAAAGGTTCAGGTAAAAAATTGCCATTGTTCTTTGCAATCAAAAAGATACACATTAGATGACGGTTTAAAAAAATATTGAAAAATGTCATGTCGTTGAGGAATAATCGTCAAAAAACTGATATCCCATTGAAGTCAATAGGAAACGATGAGTTACATTACATTACATTACACTGCGCTCACTTCGCTCAATATGCAAACGGCACCCGAGATTTCGCGAGCGCAGCAAGTCGAAATTGAGGGTCCATTGGAGCCCTTAGTATTAATTAAGTTAGAGGAATAATTTAGCTATACTAAAGTTCTGCCTCTGAATCTCAAATATGCTTCATAGTATTTTATTTACTACTAAAAGTGTCTGTAAAATTCTGTTATACAAATGTTAGGACAAACACACAGTCTTCGTTTGAATATGATGATGGCTTAATGACATAGATAAGGTAACACTGCAGAGGTCAGGAGAGAAAACAGCACTATTTATATAACGAGGGTTATCAGAACGATCTACACTTTTACACGAGTAGACCCGGAGCTATTTATATTGTATTAATATATTTTTAATAACTTCTAGACCTTATATTAGTTTTTGTCCCCTTTCCCCCCTATTCGCTTCTGCTTCATAATCGTCCAGCTATCTGGGTGTATTATAGAAAATATATATTGTTTTTACAAAAAAAATATCAACCTGCCTCATTACAACGATAAACTTTCACCCGAGATTGGAAGGAAACCCCTTTGAAAAAACGAACTCGATATCGCCTATCTTGGCAGAATATTTATATATTTATAAATTAAATATTACTTATTGAAGCTTAGGTATTATGAACTGGTTTGTTTTACGAGTGTGAGGTTTGGAGACGAGTGTCGAGGGTTGTCAGAGGTGAGTCGACTGATAGGACTCCGACTGGTTACCACGACTAAATTTTGTCTATAAATTATCTTTTATCTTACTATTTGGCCACTACTTACTTACTAATTGAATATAAAAACTGTATTAAAATGCAATTCAATCGGATCGAAGCGTAAAGTAGAGATCTGTTTTCATTACGAACCTAAATTTTAAAAATATTCGACCGAAATAATTAATAGTTTTTAACGTAAACACAACACATCAAATGTAATATCTCTTGTTGTTGCGAAGCCATCCATCAGTCTTCACAGTGGCGGTCCATCTCAGTAACAGAATGTGTCGGTGCTTAGTTCGTTAGACTAAACTAAAATGGCGTCGTGGGGACGATCTATGAAGAACCTGGATTAAAGTACAAAGATTATTTTCATATTTTTTAAATACATTATTATATTAATTACAACATATAATGTCAATTCACATACACATAAAATGTTACATGTATTTTTTCACATAAATATATAATTTAATTTATTTAGTACGAAATAACTGACTTGTTTTTCAATGTGGGATTTCTTTCGGTGTTTTACATCGGGTGGATGTTACAGGGTAGTGAAACTACAGGGAGGGGTCTGAAAAGGATTGATAGAAGACCTCGCAATCACTATGCAGAGCTATTGCTAGTACATGACAGAGGTCACTTGTGGCACTAACAAGTGATATGACCTCTTACTATTTGGTCTCTCGACGTTGCTTCGTAAAGTAATCGTTTAAGATTAATACTTATAAAGAAAAATACATTTATGAAGAAGTGTCTATTTGGTTTGTTAGGATTTGACTTCTAAAGATTTTTCGTAGCGGCTCTCAGAATTTTTGTTAGTTAAGGTGATTTAACACAAACTATTGGTTCAGAGAGTGCTAATACAATGCATAAATACATTTTCAAGTGTTCTGACGGCGGGAAATGTTAAATATAAAACTATTGAAGCGTAACAGTAACAGTAACACGAGTATACTCGTCGTGAATGCGCACAATATTGGGCTGTGTGTACATGTTTAGTGAAATGGTTACTGGGAGTGCTTTATATATAGAATTTATTTTAATAAAATAATTTTATATTGAGATTATGTTAATAAAAGAATATTTTTATTTCCCATACCTATCTTTAAATGAAGAGGACAATATCTTATAATATCTTACAAAAAGATTTAAAAGCCAGTTCTGTTATATATGTTTCTGATGTAACCTGTTATCAACTCATGTGTCATGAGCCTTATGAGTTACGCTGGTATATTTTTTGTCGCTTTCCAACAATAATGAAATAATTAAGCGATAAATCAGTGTTGTGCGTTCTGTAGTGTTGTGTAAGGAATACGAGCTTCATATGTGCACGAGAGCTGAGCGTTGTCTGGGAGAAATTATATTGGTTTTTTTATCTATACCTGAGTAATAAAGAAAAAATAAAGGCAGTTTGGTTGGTTGTAGAAAGTTAAAAATATTAATTTAACAATAGTTCAACGGCAGCCCCCGACTACGCAGACTTAAGGGGCCCTTTTAAAAAACAAAAAAAAAATAATTCTGTGACAAAGAAAGATATAGACAGACGTATTTTAATGTTCACACATTCATTATATATTTCGTGATACATTTCACGCACGAGTTAAAACATAATGGCAAGTTTAGAAATATTGCGATATATTAATAAATGCGGTATAATTTATATATGTCTAAATAAAAGTAGATAAAACTATCCACTTAATCTAGAAGACGTATTAAATGCAACCTTGACACTGCTTTAAATTTGGAATGTGAGATAGCGGAAGGTCGTTGACCTGGTGATTGTATTATCAATTTCGGTGCTGTCACCAAGCACACGTATATCTAAATTTAGATAATCATATGTTGGAGTAAATAAGTACGAATAATCGACTCGGTGTCATTGAAGCAGGCAGTGACGTGCGCGAACACTCCGTACTCAGCAAACACATTATTTTACCATACATTGTATCGGCTAATGAAGTCATTTCTGTTTTTAGTTTAACACCAAATATTTATCGTATTTTTTTCTGTACTTGCTCATTGATTGAGCCTTATCTTAAAACGTGGTACTGCACGTGGACGTATACATATATATAATATTACAATAAAAATTGTTAATATAAATAAAATCCCACAACTCCAATGGCACCCCGCTCCTGTAACTCGAGCTGTCGGATCCCTTATCACAAGTAATTAGTTATTACCGTGTTGTTTATAAGCACTAACTAATTAATTTATTGATCTAATTGATTGCATCATATTTTAATAAAATAAAGATAATATTATATTATTTTCCTTGTTTCGCATCGATAATTTTATAATCTTTCTGTAACAGTCAAAATTATCAATAATCAGAATAACTACGGCGCAGGTCTCCGCTGCGTGATAGATATCTTAATATTAAGTATAATTCATCAATATCTTCAGACACAACCTTGTTTATTATACATTTTACAATATTCTAATGTCAATGCGTATTACCTGATGCACATTTTAAAGATATTTTTCCATTTTTCGTTTGATCGTTCACACTTCACACGTAGATGGAAAGATTTTGATGAAATTTATTATGGTAGCGGTTTTTAGGTCAAATTATAGTGTACGTATCATTTAGTATTTTAATGCACACTATTATTTATATATATCTTATATATAAACAGATGATGTAAAACAGTATATTATTGCTTGAGCGTGGGGAAAGCGTGCAAAATAGTTATCAGTTAATAATAAAAATACATATAATTGTTACACAAGCAGATATAAACAAACTTGTTCTGCTTAATGTCTTACACATGTCAAGTTAGTCTCAAAATGGCCGCCGATGTCTATTAAAACCACAATTACGGTGACATTGTTGTAAGATGGCGTGACCGCTTGGCGGCGTGACAAATGTCGTAAAATATATGCATGTTATCTCGACTGTTCTCACATTTCTTTGGAATAAGAATTTAACATATTAATTAGTTAGTTTCCTCACATATTCTCTTTAAGTATTAAAATTAAGACAAATTTACAAACGCCCATAAATTTATTATATTTGTTAAGCAATATCTGTTCTGTTTTTCATGTAAGTTGGTATCTTATAAGTATGCTACGCTATGCTACAATAAAACTCAGTATAAAGTTTATGCTCTTGTCAATAATTTGATAAAATATTAATAACTATTGTGTCACGCCATTAATGAGGTACGCTTATATTATGATTTGTCTTAACAAAGATTTAGAAGAAAATTTCAACTCGTATTCAAATAAAATTGTCAAAATGTAAAATTAATTCTTAAGTCATTTTTTGTTATACTTATTGACAAGTAATAAAATGATTTCATATAAAAATATAATCCATAATTCATTCATTATTCAGTTTATTCATTCAGTTGAAGTCCTTTGGTGACTAACTAATGTGGATACTGAATTATAACCTATTTTTATTTAACGCGACTGCCGGTCATTTAGTAAACCACTGCTAAATACTTTCAAATTATTATACAATACTCCGAGCATAATTAAAAATACAAGGGAAAATGTACGCGAACGGCAAATATTTGATTATGTTAATTAAAAATATTCCACAGACGTACATAAAACGGCATTTACAATAATGCATTAAACGTTCGAAGCACAAATAGGAGGATCACGCGCGGCCGGCGTCGGCGGGAGTGCTAGCGGCGTGCGAGAAGGGTCGCCATGACGCGCCCGCAACACGGACTAATATTAATATAATTTTATTAGTTTATTATTTTGTCATGTGTTCTCTACACATGTTTAATATTTTAATGTAAAATATCGCATTTCTGTTTCTGTTTCTCCTTTATTAAGACTTGTTTTAATTATTTATTATTTCAAATAATTTGTTTATTTTTAGTGTTGTGAACTAATATCAAAAGTTTTATTGTTATTATCGTGTGTTTTGTAATGTTTTAATAATAATATATTACATTATGACAAAATCTTTATTTCTTATCAGTACTTATATAATGAAAGTGCAGTTGCTTTTGAAGATAAGAGTCACAGAGCGGGGAATAATTTTTATTGCTTAGATATAGAACAATTAATTGAATAACCTTCACATATTGCATTAATAATAACCTTATCTGTTTGTTAAATACACATAGGTGGCACCACATCAAAATAACTTAGGATACCCTAGACAACATTCGCGCACAGATAACACTTACAGATTACGGCTCTGCCAATGACCCCGTCATGAAAATGTTTACATGAAAATCATCAAGTTAAATCGTGACATATAGCCCTGGCTTACATTATATATTACTTATTACTTCGTAATTAATTGAAAAAAAAAACATTTTTTATATTTTGATAGTTTCCAATATTATATTGATTTAAGATTAACATCAATGAGAATTTGTAAGTATTGCATTTTATATTGGTCTCCATGAAAAACCTTATTATTTTATTGGGATTATGTTTACCTTGTAGCGTTCCTTGCTGGTATTTTATACTATATATTATTGTCAATTTAACACTTTTAGATGTAGCTTTATATATACATATATATACTATAAAATATCAACACATTATTGTAAGGAGTATGCTTGAAACGTATAAAAATATTGTGTTTACCCCAACCTACTTCATTTCCACAATTCTTATCAAAATAGTATTTTATAATATATGGATACTCTACTAGAATTGATATATCGATGCGTGGCCGGCGCTTGCGCATCTATAAAAGTGAGCGGAGTGTGTGATTCCGTTTAGTTCATCGCCACGCGCGACCATAAACACTCGTGTTTTTCGTTACAGAGTCGCGATGTGTGCTGCGATAGACATGCTCGCGTCTGAGCAAATGTTTTACGGGCACAGTCCTCCGGCAGGTTTCCTAACAGACTACACGTCACAAGTAAGGAGACCATCGAAACTGACATCGAGAGGGTATTCGGCACCGTGTCTGGCGCTCCTCAAACCGGTGCAGCTCTCATTGAAATCTGCCCAAAGGTCCTGCATCAGAATACCTACAGATAAAAAGAAGAAACGAGTCGTTTTCGCCGACGACAGGGGGTACGCACTGGAACAAGTGAAGTTTATGACGGAGCCCTCACACGTACCCCCGTATTGGGCGTTGAAAATTATCTCCAGTCCGCCGGTAGAAAGAAAGCAACCCACAAAAGGTGTCGTGGATATATGGGAACCGAGGTTCCCCCAACCGGCGTCCAATTATTTAGAATTTAGACGTTGCATTACCGAAAATTGTGTTTGTTTAGAGAACGTTATAATCAAACAAGCCGAGTGTGCGGTGGACGGCACTGTTAAGGTTAAGAATATAGATTTTAATAAAGAAGTGTTTGTGAGATCGACTTTAGACGGCTGGAGGACGCACGAAGATACGTCCTGTGAGTTCGTTGAGTCCGGACCGCTAAGTCAAAGTGGTGTTTCTACTTACGACACTTTTGGCTTCCGGTTACAGCTACCTATCCATTCCAGACGGCTTGACTTCTGTGTGAGCTTCCGGTGCAAGGGAAACGAATATTGGGACAATAATAGCGGTGAAAATTATACCATAGAAAAGTCATCAGTTAGAAAAATGCCGGCGATCGCGTGTGCCAGAATTAATTATGGAAATTCTTGGACGGACAGAGCCAGCCACAACGGCAACACGCCGTACTGGTGAAAGGTGTTAAAAATAGAATCTGTGTCTATCTTTGGTTTGTTCCATTGTGATTTTGTGCCATACTGTGCCTCGAGAGGATGGAGACGGGTGTCTTAGAGACTGGTTTTGGTAATGTTTTATGTTGCTCATTTAGTCGGTACTAGATCATCAAGATCATCGAGTTGATTTGTTACGCCCTCAAATGATCTTTACAGAGTAGTAGATTAGGTGATTTTACGATAAAAATTAGAATTGGTGAGATGAATGATCTCAGACAGTCCTCTGAAGTTAAAATTAAGTTAACTGTGAACGGTAGCTTTCTATTTTCATTAAGAATATTATTGAGAGTTCCTTGCCTATTTTTTTTATTATTAAATATATTAATTTATTAAATATTTTTAAGAGTTTTATGAGTTATACATTTAACTGATTTAAATAATTTAATAAAGGTATATTATTTTATTATATAATTATTTATTAAATTTATTACATATTTTAAGAGTTGTTTGAAGTTACTTAGCGAGTAATTAGCGAACATCAGACACACAAATAAATAAAAGATAACGGCTGTCACATTAATGATATCAATAAACAGGAACAATACTTCCCGCTTATTTGTTAATGTATATATAAATAAAGTTATACTATGTGTGGGTGTATGTAAGTAGCATATTATATATTCTATAATTATTAGATGTTAAAAATAATTGAATAATTAAAGTCATTCAAAGGTCGAACGGAAGTATAAGTAGTACGCCTTGATTTAAATCTCATACAATGTCACTTCATGGTCAACCTACTTTGTAAGGGCCCCAACAGAGCGACAACTCTTACTGCTTCTGCACTGAGCACAATATAACATGTATGTAAAATACCTTTAGGAAGTGATTTTTAGTGAAAATCGTAATAGAAATCCCCTTATTCGTTTTAGAAGTGAAACTCGAAATATAATTGTCACATATTTCATTAATAAATATCAATATTGTTGTAAACTTCAAAATGGCTTTTGACAATGACATTCCATTATATAAAAACCAAAATGGCTACCATAACAATATATCTGTTCTGATTTTAAGTCAAGTGAGGTTCATAAAACGAAACTTAATTTTCGTATCGATTATTATTTAGAAATTTAGTCTATGAGAAAATATTATTGTTCAATCGTTACGTCTTGAGAATATTTATTTAAAAAATGTTTGTGTTATAATAAAACGAAAGTTCGGTTATCTGTACATAAATGTTGCCATGACTGAAACTGTTTACTTAAAATAGGCGGTTTTTTTATTATTATTATGTATTTTATTTTATTTAATATAATTAATTGTCAAATGAATATTGATTGTGAGGTTAATTCTGTAAGCATGTCGATTTTTTTATTTTTGTATAATTTATTACTTTATAACCAAATGAATTTAAAATCATATATAATTTTGTAAAGCAAAGTTTTAATATGATTTCGGAGATTAGAATCTCATATTCCTACTAAACAAAATACAGCTAAATAAATATATTAAAAAAAACAATGTTTTACAAATAGGAAATTGATTATCTGTATTTTGTTGCCATTGTAATAAAATAACGACTAAAATCGGGAGAAATGGGTGTATTTATATTGTAATTAGTGTAATTCATTGTATGCATAATCCAAAAGAACTGATTATTGTTAGATATAATATTTTTATATGTTAATAAATGATTATGACTATTTGTGGTAAATTAAATTTATAATTAAAATAACGTTTTTTATTAGACACCTTTCACAACAAGGAATCATCATATTTGTTAATTTTTTACATTGAAAATATTATTTCATAATTATTTTACATAATTGAATATATCGCTTGGAAACTTATGTTTTTTCTATATTCTATATCAAAATGGATATTTTTAAATTATGTAATATAGATAATAAATTTTTAACTGATGTCAAGATAATTAAAGGTAAGATAATCTAGCTCGTGCTCGTGCCAGCGCGCGGCCGTTATCGTCATGTTAATAATTACGATAAGTGACACAAATCTGTTTCTTTGCATCTCATTTGTTATTTCTTTAATGGAGTTCAAAATACATAACATATATCTATAGTCTTTGTAGCTGCTAAAGCTATTATAGCTCAATTTAAATTTCAAATATTTCAAAGGAAATACACCTTTAATCTATTAATGAACATTCCATTGTAAATCACATAAATTATTGGACTTAATTTATCTGTCGTATAGTCGTATTATGTGTAAGAAAAAGTCTATACTAAAAATTAACCTACGCAATTAATTAATTAATTATTATATGTATTTCGTGATATAGTAGCCTATAGCCTATAAACAGGGCCAGTTAATAAATCTTATCAGAATCTAAAGTAACGGTTGTTTCCTTACCTTGTAAGATTAGTTAAGAGGAAACTGGTAGCACGGGTTTGATTTTCTCATTGAGTGGTTAGACCACTGATTGTTAGGTTGGCTCGCTTAAATTATAATAGTTGAAAGAAAAGAAAATATTTTGATTTTAATGATGTTTAAAATAGAGTTTTCTGCTTACAAAGAGAATGCTCAGTTTTTTTTCATAGCTGGCACAATACAAAAAAAATAGTTTAGAACATAATTATTTTTATTTTAAATTCGTGAAAAGATTTTTTATATATTACATTCACTTAAGTTATAATGTAAATGACATTTTATAATTATATCAATTATATTTGTTGTTTCTAATTATTAGAAGAGAAATGATTGTATATGGAATATTGCTTGGCAACATTGAATATTTATTGTAGAAGGTAGAAATCAATAACCAATGAAATTGTTTGACAGTGTCAAAATAAACATAGACATTTTAAAATAGCAAAATTTAAAATAATAAAAAAGTGACAGTAGATTAGATAAAAATAATAATGAAAGCTCCCATTACGTACACGGCCCGGGAATATACGAATATGTTACTATGTTACGGCGCGGCGAACTGTATAACTTCGAGAGCGAAGGCCATATATCGAGCGAAATATCCAAACAATCATGTACCACCTCTGTCGATGTTCGTTAAAACATTCCAACGCATCCTGGAGAATGAACCCATTCGGCCGAACAGCAGAGTTAAGGTTAGAGATGTGATTGACTCCAAAGTACTGGCGGGAAAAATAAAGAAGATGCCAAGGAAGGAACATCACGCCTTCTACTGTAGGTGGTTGGTGATAAATTTGGGACGTAGATTCATGCAGCCAAGACTAACGGAGCACCAGTACGCGAGCACTCCAGACGTAATTGCAGCATTTGTGAGATTGAAATCCAAATGCCAGCAGGACAAAACTTTCCTGATCATTATTTACATGAAGATTTTGAAAACTGTCCTCTCCTGCGTCCGAGAAGAGCCAGAATTCTACGACACCCGTTTCAATTAAAGCGAATGTATTTCCATATTTAATATGTACTTACTATTTATTCTTGACTGAAAGCTGTAGATATAAGATGTAACCTATACCAAAGTTTAATTAAATTATGTAGATTGTATTTAAGTTTTTTAATTTAAAATTCTGAAATGAAATAAATATGGCTATGGCAATTAATTTTCCTCGGCAAAAATTCATTCTGAATTTAAATTTTATATGTATCATTTTAAAACATCTTTCCAGAAGTGCAACAAGTGAATAGTTGGCACATAATTTTTTCTATTTAAAATAAAAAAACAAAAATATAATTCCAACTTATTTGTTAAAAAATAACTAAATCGTACAAGTACAAGTTACAAGAGAGAATGTATTGAAATTTATGCAATTCTACATTTACAAGTGTGTAGTTATTTGGTAAGATTGTATGAAATAAACAAATAAAAAACAATACATTTTCCAAAGCATGAATATTAGTTATAATATTTTATAAGTGTTTGTAGTTGTGTTATCTGATGTTGATATTAATTTTAAAACTTATCTTTATTAGTAGCATTGTGCTGAATGAGTCGGTGGTGATACAACACATTGATAATTATAATGTATTAAATATTGTTTTCATGTATTAAAATTTAAACAGTATTGTCTTTAATGGGTGAAAGAGAAAAAATAAAAATATTTTTATTGAAGAACTCTTACTTTTCAAAAGTATTAAGAATTCTGTAATAATAATATGTTTTTATTTTCACATCTTCCAGCTAAGTGATATTTTTTTTTGAAGATGCTAATGAAGAGCTTAGTTAAAATACATTTTTTAATTTACACGGTAGTGAAGATAATCAAAAACAGATAACTAAACTTAATTATCAACCTATTATTTTTCGAGAATTACATGAAATATATGTGTATAAATAATCTTTACAGTTACTTTGCGCTTATAATATTATGAGACAGTATAATTCAGTTGAGCTAAAAAAAATTGGTGCTAAAAAAGAAAGTACTGAGGTAATGTTTGCTAATTTTTAAATGAAATTAATATTGAGGATAAGTATGTATTAAAAATTACGTACAATAATAAAATACATCATATTTTTTATTAGACCTCCGGCAATAAAATTCAAAACCACATTTAATTTCGTGTATAAGGTGTTGCAGAACGCGTCTATTAAAGGAGGAAAAGAAAGACAAATCACAGTAAATAAATGTATTCATTTACAAAATATAACTCCATCGATTTGCATACAAATAAATATATATTAGAGATTCATAACAGACAAAGCACATCATTGGGGTACAAACATTTTAGACCATAGATATAGATATACCACAAAATATACATAGATATTAGTCATTGAGAGGTGCAGATTAGATTACTTTATTAAACATTGTGAATTAAACAAAAGTATCAACTTCAATAAAAATATAATATTATCCAGTTACTTAACACGTAATCTTTGATTTGAAGATATATAGGCAGCAATTTATTTATTCTATTTCTATTGTCTTTTTACAGAAAGTAAATAAAAATATAATATTTATGTAAATGTCGATAAGTTGGCGAGAATAGTGTCGCAAAAGCAAAATTATTATTATTTTCAAATTCACAAAATCACGATTGGCACTATTTAAAAATGTCAAACATGTTTCAACGAATATGTATCGCCATTTTATTTAATAACATCTATATGAATTATTATTTTTTAACTTGACAGTGGCGACAAAAGAATACATAAATAAAAATACGCTAAAATAATTAACTAAGAAACAACGAAAAAATATATATGCAAATAATTCAATAAAATTAAATTATTCTTTAAATATACATAACTTTGAAGTAATAAAATAAATAGGTTTTATTTTGTCTTAATTTTAAGAGGTTAGTATAAAATCTGTAGATAATTTATTGTTAATATAAATTCAACTTGCTATAAATATGTTTTATATATTAATTTAAAACACTAATACATTTCTATATTTTCTATCATTATATTATTAAACACTAAATACAATAATTATTAAAAATCTCACTATTTGCTCTCGAAAGTGACGAGAAGTTTATTTTTTTTTATAATTTGTCTTGTTTAAGTTTTTAAACGACTTTTTTACCATATGTCGTTACGTGAAAATATTGATTGTTAAAAAAAAAATGTTAAAGTATATTTTTCCACTACTGCATTTGAAGTTTTTTATTGTAAAGATATTTCTTTTTATTTTAAAATGATTTAAATATCAATTATCTTTTATAGATATGTTGTATGATTTGATTTTTTATAGATATGAAGATAAGTGGTCCGATGTACGTTATAATTTAAAACAACTGTGATGCGACAAAAAATGTCTTTCTAATAGAGTTGGCACTGAAAAATTATTAACCTTATCTTCTTTAAAAACAACTGAGCAGTGTTTACAATATCAAGTATTGTAAATTTAAAGCTTGATACAATAGTTATTAGTGTTGGAAAGATAGAAAAGGTTTACATACATGCATACAGGTTTACCATTTGTAAATAATATTTTGTCGTAGAAATAATGTCACTGTAATATTAATCTGACATTTTAGGTCTGGTACTATATTCATTTTTAAATTCAGGGTTAGTTTTTTTTGTCTTATTAATATGTGTAATATTAATACTAATATTTTATTCCTCCGAACCTTCAATTAAACTCTCGGTTTTTTCCATATCTCGTTCGGTTTTATCATTGTCTTCCAGAAGATCTTCAACGTCGTCCAGGCTGGCTTGACCCGCCTTGTATTCTGCACTTTTAACGGCTTCTACTTTTGGACTTTTGATCTTTTCAAGCTCTTCCATACTTTCATCGATAATTTCTAAACGGGATCGGGAGAAAAAGCGATGCAATGATTCCAATTTATCCAACGCTCGATCGTTTCTTTCTGAGCTAGAGGACAGTGTCGTGTTGTCTGTCATGCACGCAGAGTCCATCCTCTTTGACCATTCCGATATTGAATCTGATATTTCAGTCGTTGACGTAGATTTGTCCACCCTAAGTACTCTCGGCTTAATGATCATGCTGGGTGGTAGTTCAGGTATATTTCGTAAATCCACAAGACTTATCGACTTTTGGCTTGGACTCAAATCAAATTCCCTGCTGTATTCTTCTGTGGATGGTCCCGAACTGTCGTCAAATTGATAATTACGTACTTTTTCTTCTATATATTTGATTAATTCTTCAGCACATTCTCGTACAAGACTCATTCTATCTCTGTCTAAACCTCTAGAGGATGGTTCATCCTCTTCCATGATGTCTGATAGTTCGACGCTAAAAGGCATACTGTATTGCACTTGCGGTGGTTTTGTATATGTGTTGAAATTTTCCATATCCTCTTGTTCGCTCATCGTATCGTCTTCAAACATCATATTCAATTCACAGACACGCAGAACAGCTTCTTCGAATATACCTTCCAGATCAGATTTAATATAGCTTAAATCTATCACCGTTTCGGAAATCCTCCTCGGTCTTTCTTCAGTGTCTATAACAGTATCTTGAGTGTGTGTTAGCGTGGAGTCCGACTTTGTTTTACTTATATCGCTGAACGTTTCAAACTTACTGATTGTCATATCTGATTTTGATTTCTCTGATAAGGACGGCGTCACGGACAAACTCTTTGGAGTTTCTTTTTCTTTGACGCCGTAATCATCCATGTATTTCAAAAGCATCTCAACCAACGTTTCATTTCCTTCATCTCCCGGTGTTTCATCAATAAACGTCAAATTCTTGACATTAACGTTAGATTCGGATAAGCTTATTCCTTTCGTATTTATTTCAATCACCGGTTTTTCATATTTCCTGTCATCCGAACCAAACAGGAATTCCATGAGAGTTATCTTCTTGTCCTCTTTCTCATCTTTTTCAACACAACCCGATGTCGCTAGAAATTCTATTAATGTTTCCATCTTTTCTTCCAACTCTGTGTTAACTTTAGTTGGCACATATGCACTAACCTCTTCAGGACTGGCACTTTTGAAGCAACTTCCACCACTGCTTTTTCTCTCTTCTTTTTGGCTTTTGACAATTGTGAAAAAAAAGTCTATTAAATTCGCAATTCGTCGTTCTGTACCGTCTTCTTCATCCGAGCTCAAGTCAGACTCCTCTTTTACCAGGGGACACCGTTTTTCTTCAAATTTCTTGGAGAACACGGTCTCTTGGATTACTTGGAAGAGATCCCTCGCCAATTTTGCTGGTGACTTAGTTTCTACGGGGTCGATAGTGTGCGGGGTGGATCGCCGTCTTTCCCTGTCGATTCTGAAGAAGTCCCACAAAGAACCTAGGTCTGAAGAGAGAGAAGCCCTGTGGTTCGCCAGGCTCGTGCCAAGCCGGCGGAAGACCTGCATAGATATATATATCCTTTAAATAAACCAACCATTTTATGATAAGTGCTGATATAAATATACTAGAGGTATCTAGAAACCTATCTTTAAGAAAAAAAGTGTTCGAATCACAGATTCACTGCTAATATTTATAAATTTAGGACTATGAATTGATAAATATAATAGACGAAGAAAGGCAAATAGGAAAGGGGTAAATTGTATCGTGTCGGTTTTTTCTGTAGAATAGTGCAACTACTGCAAGTGACATTGAAAAGGAAATCATCACATGTAAAATTAATCCACCTGCCACACTCAGGAGCGCCAGGCCCGTAGTTTCCGGAGCGACACCCTTTTGAAGCGAGCCACCTGCGCCGCCAGCGCCTCCGCCCCCAGGGAGCCCCCCGCCTCGCCCTCCGACTGCACCTGCACACAAATATGACTTACTGATTTAAAAATAAAATTGCTATGTTTTATTCTGCATCACGCTCGGATGTGAAATCAATTCCAGGGTCTTATATAATATACTTACATCTCTTGAACCCGATCGTCTCTGCGTGTAAGCCCTTATGTCTTTGTCGGAGTGACCCTTAGCGCGGCCTATTCCCTTACCCAGAGGGGCCGAGGACACTCTCCTGTGAATAAGAACGTAATTCAAAATATTTAGAATACGTTACCCCTTATAAAAGTTGGTTATGTGGGAAATATTTGGACTCATTCTATATATATCAATTTATTTCTTGCACTTGTACAAATATATTAAAAATTGTAATGATAATGAAATAGTCTCTGTACCTGCAATGCGTGGGGTCGCTGTAGGCAGTCTGGACGGGCGTCTTGCCTTCACTGACGTTCTCGTTTGACAAGATGCCTCCCAACGGAAAACCACCTGCACCTACAAATTATTATATATATTACATCTATATAGATCATAACTACATCGAAGTCAATATTATTTTGAAAGAGCAATTTTTATCTACTTTTATTAACCTCTGATGATAAGCGAAGGATATTGTAACTTTAAGAGATGTATAGAAACGGTAACCCCAAGATTAACATTAAGATCCAGTTATCGGTCAATGATATTATACAAAAGTGTTTGATATTCAAACCATTGTAATTATTTAATTTACAAATTTGGATTTAACATAATTCTGCTGCATTATGGTCTGTATGGTAAGGTTTTAGCAATAAAAACGCCGGTGCCCTGCGGTGCCTAGAGTAATTTTTTTTAGTTGTATGTTTTTTTCTCCAAAAATTACAAAAGAAGTATGTTTTTTCTGGTCAGACTCGTGTAGATATAGTTTTAAATTTACCTTCCAATAATCAAGTAAGCATAACATGCTTAACATGTTTATAGACAATTCTGCTAAGAATTATTTTGGTTTTTAGTGTACCCGTAATGGCCCCTCGAGTCATGCTGAGTCCTCGTTGTATCCGCTGGATGCAGGCGCGGTGGCGGGGCAAAGGCGCCGAGCTGCCGCGCTCCTGCAGCACAAACCTACCCAGGGTCTTCCAACTCGCCTGTTCAGATAATAAATGAGCAAAGAGAATGCTTTCCTTTCCCCGGAAAAAAAAAACCAATTTGAGTTTTATCATTTTTAAAGAAGTCAGTATATATATTGTCACCTGAGCCGCGTAGACGACCTCGTCGTCGGCGAGGGCTCGTTGTTGCGCCCCCGCGCCCGCCCGCCCGCCCCACTCCAGCTCCTCCACCAACACGAAGCTGACACAGGATTCAACATGTCACTTCAGTATCTTATACATACATACGATCTCACAATACTAATGTACCATCTACTAGACTTATGCACGGTGTAATAGAAAAACATATACATGCAATGATTGTGTACATGAGGCATACAATTTTATGTATATTAGTAATATTATATTCTTTTTTATTTAATAACACTGAATCTCGTGAATATTTACCAAACAAAACAACAATGGTCATCAAACCGAAAACAAAAGGTACCGAACTGTTTACCTAATTATTAATATGTCTAGTTATATATTAATATGTCTAGTTATGTATTTCTATGTAGTAGGTATATTTGTTATATATTAATCAAGATCCTTTAACGATACAAGATAATGATGATTAATGGTGATTAATGGCTTAGTGGTAGATCCCAATCTCACCGCTTCGGATCGTCGTGACAGCGCGCTTTCGTTAACGCTTGATAGATAACGTAAGACGCCGATGCACTTAGCGGTACCTACGAACGAGACAATATATCATTTTTACTTAAATTATTATTTTTAAATAGATAATGATCCACCTGTAGGAGTGACGCTAACTGGACAAGTGCAAGTTGGACACGCTTAATGAGGTAATAAATTAGTAAAGGAAAATAGTTCTGGAATTGAGTCTCTAGCAATTTTTGAAGCTTTGTCTCCAAAACGGTATTCTTGTAAATTTTTTCGTAATAAATAATAAATTATGGGTTGTAAAAAATAAATAAATATATTTTGAAATATCCAGCGCTAGTTACAAATTCGAACCAACCTTCAAAATGGCGTATGGTATCTCGTGGCACACGTTGTGCACACAGACAAGGAAGCTATCAGGTTTCCGTGGCTCCTCATGGGACTCCTCATCCGAGGGTACTGTCTCCCGGGTGCGGTCCGTGGATGTTGATCTGATAGAGGATTTTTTGTTATTATTACATGGATGTGTCCAGTAAATATTTTGTTTATCTTATTGCCTACTACACCTATATTTACAGTTTTCAAAATGCAATTGAATTCAATTTAAGATGGTTGCTAACACGAGATTGGATAATAAACAAGTACATTTTTATATCAATTAATATTTAAGAAACCGGGTCTTTTTGTTTTAGATCTAAGGGCAGATAAGTTGATGAGTTAATTTTTTACATTGTTTTAATAAATATTTTTTTAAACAACTCCTACACTATGTAAAAAACCAGAGGATCTCGTATAAACGGATAGATAGTAAACCAAGACTACCAACAAAAACATGTGGATCGCATTAAGAGTAGTCCCGATTGGGAATCGAATCCGTCACCTTGGGATACGCAGTAAAGACCTCAGGCTATCTTCTCTCTTACATACCTGATGCTAGTTAACCAAGCTCTACTACTCGGATCATCACCAACTCTCTTCAGCAACAGCTTGGCCCCGGGCCTGGATGTTGTTTTCAGGACCCTCTCGTGAGGAGCCAGGACTCTCTGCGTAGGCGCTCGCGATGGAATTTCCTCAACCAACACGTAGCTACCTCGCGCCGATTTGCAGACACCCGCTTTTGTTAAACATTGGGCTATTGCCTACAACATTGTGTAATAATTATATTTGAATATTAGTTTAAATTAGCATACACTATATCATATGGTGGATTAACATATCTATCATATCTCTAATTGTTTATGTACCCATACGACATCCCTAACAGGGATGTTAGGGATTGAGGATCATACTGTATGACGAGAACAATAAAATAAATATATTGAAGTCCTAACTTAAAGTAGGACACTCCTAGTCTAACATTTTGTTTAATCACTAGGAGATTAATATGTTTGCTATTGAAATCTGGAAAAATTAGTAGTCGAAGATGCATTGCTACACTTGAGGAACAGGAAGGAATAGAAGATAAAGGAGCATGTTACCACTTACTTCATCAGTGGTGGTGTCCTGTGTGATCTTGAGGATGGAGTAGGGTTCGTGCAGCAGCACGGCGTGCACCACCACGAAGTGTATCTTGTTGTTGGCCGCGGGGGGTCCGGCCGCTTCTTCAGACGTGCGGGAGAACACCAGTAACGACGCCATGTTTAACGGCTGGTTGGTGGGAGATCTGCGGATAGATAAGGTGTTGTGTTGTTGTGGTGTAATACCGTTGTGGTATGGTTTTACTTCAACGCTCCTTTATATTCAAATGTATTTGAGTAAAAACAGTAAAACATTTCATAATTGCATGTATGTTAATATTATTATTTTTTTTTTTTTTTTTTATAAAGATTATATCTAAAAATATATTTTATTGTCATTAAAAATTGTTTTATCACGAGACAAGAACTAATGAGAAAAAAACACGTCTAAAATATTATTTTATCTGAATACAAACTATACTAATTTCATTTATTAACAATTGGATTTGAAAGTATTTTCTGCCCACCAAAATTCATTAACAAGTTACATATGACAATGTGGGTTTGAGACGGCTTTTCTGTGTTCGTTTAGCAGGTCTGCATTAATGTTTCGAATATGTGACACTCTTCTGAAGTTTACATGGACAGAGTCGCGAGTAACAGTTAGTTATATTTTTAATTAACAACAACTCACCGTAACCGGACGTGCCTGTAGCCCGGCCGCAGACATTGCAATGGTATCACTCTCTGAGACAACATGTAGTTCGTATCCGCATCGTACACTTCGAAACGAATAAACGCTAACTCCGGGAAATTTATCTGTTTGAGATAGAATTTACTTTAATATATAATTAAAAAACCTTATATTATATAAAAATACGTTATACAATATAGTGTATATATTTTTGTTTAATTTTTTCAGAAAATACGTATATGATATACAGTTCTGAAAAAGTGTTTTTCAAGATTATGTACATATAAAAAAAAACATATTTTCCTATTAATATATCCTACCTTAAAATTAAAAGTCTCATTCCAAATCGGGTTTAAAGCATTCCGCCTCGCTACTCTCGTTTTGATCTTCTTACAATCGGCTGGAACTCCCAGTATCTCGACCTCCACGTAGGCGTTGTAGAAGGAGTACACATTCTCCGCCACGTATTGACCTGATATGACGGCCAGGGTGAGGTGCGCCGCGTGGATGCCGTCAAACTCTTTATCCATTGGATTTAATCTAGACATTGTAAAAAGTTGCCGTTTTAGTACTTTTTCGTTTGAATAAGATCATTAATGAAAAACAAATGTAACTGACCTTCGATACGCGATGTGACCTGAATCCCACATGACCTTAGGCTTTCTCACGAATCCCACACACCCGTTGCTCTCGAACATGGCCGCGTTCACCGCCATCGCTGCATCCTCCGTCTGGTAGTTGAGAGCCACCAGCTGCACCCCGCACGACCAGAAGATCACCGGGTCGAAGTTTGATGAGTCTATTCTTAGGCTAGAATGAGAAGAGAAGAACAACTGAGAACCGGAGTCCTTCATAAAAATATATTTTAGGTTAGATTAGGTTTAAGCAATAAGTTTTTATGTATTTTTATAAGTTTTAATTTAAAGTGAAATTCTTTTAATGAAAATACTTCTAAAATGTAAGAATGACCTTAAAAAATTTATTGTACGAGTATTAAAGTTACCCGGCGGGATATGTCCTGACAAGTTGTGTCTCCGTATGTGCAATGAGTGCTAGGGGATGCTTCCGGCAGATCTTCTTGGCGATGGCCTCGTTGACGGAGGAGCAGCGGTAGCAGGGGTGGTGGATGGCCGGAGCGTTCAGACAACGACCTCGGGCCACGGCGAGCTGGAGCAGTCAAAGTCAACAGTTTATGGATATTAAATACATAACTAACATTTTTGAAATCCTTGGCCAAAGATCTGTAAGGATCTGTATTCGAAATTAAAATGTATTATTTATCGTTGTTTATATATTTAGTATCAAAGACATCATTGCTTAGGTCAATTTTGTACCTGTACTTAAAAAGGTGAAATCTTTTATTTTTCAAGGCTACCTGTGTACGGAAATAATGAAAGTTAGACTTACAGTACTCTGCGCGCTGTCGCTGCTCTCGGAGGACTCGAAGCTGGCGGCGGCGGAGGGCTCCTTGGGCGGAGCTCGGAGGGAGCTGCGCGGGGACAGAGGAGTCAGGCCGCGGAACTTTATCGCCTGAGGACACAGCTTATAAAATATCTACTGAAATAAGAAAATCGTGATATATGTTTTAAATAATTAGACCTCTTACTTGTACGTAAGTCACCATATCGCTTAATTCTCTAGCTATCTGGTTGCTTCTTTTTCTATTGGCTGCGTGTTTCATAGCGGCTACCGTTTCTCCCTCTCCCTCGCCCCGCCGGAAGCTGTGGTAGAGCGAGAGGGAGGTCCGACCCAATTTCTCTTCTAATGAGTTGAGGATCTTATGTAGTTCTTTTTCTTAAAGATATAAAAAGGAAAAATCGTTAGTTGGCATTAATCGCATATCCATAAAATGAAATATTTTTCGAAGGCACAATATTCATGGTATAACTAATCATTCACCAACCGTCAATCTCATCATCTTCATCATAATCCTCATCAGAGAAGTACTCGGTGAGTGAGGAGCCAGCAGACTGGTTAGACATTATCGAGCTCGTCCTGTTGCTGGCGTCCGGGAGAGAAGAACTCGTGTGCCGAATGCCGTTGGCCCTGGTATATATACATATATGAATGTATAAAGTGTACATTAAACAATCCCGTATTAATCGTTAATCGCCGACAAGATTGAACCGATTTCAATGAAATTTAGTAGATACTTATTGTTTGTCTCACTAAAAAGATAGCTAGTTTTTACCTTGATTAAAAATCTTTAATTCTTTTTATGGCCCCTTTGTGGTTTTATAAAGAGTTAAATCACTTCTAAGTTCTATACGTTTCCAATAGATTGTTGATATAATGATTTTGAAGAAACAGACGAAGTCACTGGCAACAGCTAGGGAAGTGTATAAATTGGACCAAAATTTAATAACTACTGAAGTTACTGTGTAAATAACATCTTAAAGTTGTCTACAACCAAGTGTAAGTATACCTAAACGCTGTGGACAGCACGCCGCCGTAGCCTTGGGCCGAGCTGGCTCCAGTTATCCCCACAGTTGGACTTGACTCCACTGGGAGCATCTTTTTGTTTTTTATTAGGACCTGAATGGATGATGGAAAAATAATGGATCGTTAAAAAACCACGTGCTTGTACTAGACGATTAAAATAAATATGCACTCTGTGAATTCTGTCCGATTGACATTTTAGTGACTTAAGATAACAAAGTGTTATAATCGTTTGAAGGCTTCAGCGAAAAGTTATATAGGGTACTCTCTACAAACCTGCGATTACCTACACCTAATTACTATAAACTTTACGTAAAGGTGCTGCCTCACTTTACGAGTCTAAAATCAATTTCTAAATCAATAATGCTTTGCATACTACGGTTACTTTATATTTAAGTTGGTCTGGGCTCGGCAGGCGCGGCTCGTCAGTGTAATCAACTTCGAACAGGAATGACGTCACCAGTTGCTCTCCAAACACTGCCTGAATGAAAATAGATCTAGTAATGCTAAAGAATAGACTAGTCTAATACATTTTTTTATTATATGGTTATTTAAGCAATCTATTTAAAAAATGTCTTTCAAGATTTAGGTAACATCTAATCTGTTTCTTTTAAATACTGAACCGCTGCTTCTATCACTCCAGTATGGCTTTATGGATATATAAATAATAATCCTAAAAAATTACCGACCTCAAACGTGCTGGCCATAACTTGCTGCTGAGGCAAGCTGCAGTGATTCTCGATGCTGAGGATCAGCGGGTACGGAGACGTCACGAAGGCACTTCTACAATGTGCATTTTTTGTTTTTTTATGTTACTTTATCAATAAATTGGTAATTTGAAGGTTGTTTATATACCTAGCAATAGTTTCTACAACTCTCCGAAATGGTATTTTAGTCGTAAACGTGTGCCCGTGGTAGATGACAGGGTTGCCGTCGTCGCCGTCCCAGCAATCGAGTTCTACGCAGCGACAGCCGGTTAACAGCACCTGGTCATGGATGGTGTATAGCTTAGTATCTGCATGTGTGAGGAAAACTAAACAATCTAAAGTCAAGATATCATTAAAAAGTTAAGGATTTTATGTCAATAACAGTACGTAATTTTCAAATAAAATTACTATAATATAGTCAATGCCTTATCATAGAGATATGAAAATGATACTAATATATTTGTTAATGCTAAGATTAATGATAAGAGTGTTCTCTACCAGTCGACCCGAGAATACAGTACAAGATAGAGTAGAGGTATTGGACACTACGATTCCAAAATCGAAATATTTCACGGACTTGAATTCCCGAGTTTGATTCCCAGCTCGAAGGTAATGTAATAAAAGCATTCTGTATATATGCATATAATGTATTAATTAAATTTTTGACGAAAGATTTGGGTTGCCCTAACCGGCAAATTTATATATATTTATATATTATGGTATATTTTACAGATGGGATGCAGTTAATTTTGTTAATAGCCCTACCCAATTTACCGCGGTACACTGTAGTGTATATAAGTTGCTGTTACACCAGGTTGTAAATTCCGTACAGTATTTGCTTACGAATGCTCATATAAATAAATGTAACAATAAATAGAAACAACGGAATTGGTTAAAATTGTTTCAATTGGACATTTCATTTCATTACTAGAATTTTTAATAAACAAAGATGGTTGATTCATTGTTATTAGTGTAGACATTTTTACTTTATGGCTTATGCTATAAAATACGTATCAGTTAAATATAAATTTAAATGGTATTAGAAACTAAATAAATTGATCTTTATTCTGTTTATTTTAACCCATATTGTTTAAAGTATTGATTTGTGATGGGCGTGATGGGGACAAGTTCGCATCAAGCACTATATTGATTTTCACAGACTACAAATGAAACAGCGTAGCTAAGCCGCCATTTTTCATAGAATATGATGCACATTATAAAATAAAGAACCGTTTCAAAAGTACGTCAGAAGGCTGTATAATCTAAAGGTCTTTGCCTCTCCCCTTTGGAAGAATTTGATAACAAAGTTCCGTCAACTGTCAAGTGTCATACCATTGATAAATAGTAACTAAAATTCGAATGTTGTTTTGATCTAAAACAACATTAATTTTGCCGGTTTTGTGTAAATTACCACGATTTTGTAAAAAACGGAAGACACGATGAAGGAAACTCCGACTGTTGATGTTGATACAAGAAACGTAGTTAAGAATAGGGAACTATTATATCGAATGATAATAAGGTAAATTGGAAATTGTTTACTACTGGAAGTTGTTAGTTATTTGTTCTAATAACTAAAATTTTAAATAAATCAATATTCTGATAAAGTACATATTACTTAATAATTACAAAGTGACGATTTGTATTCCGTAGTTAAGTTATTTGGAATGCTTAAATTATTGAGGTTATAAGTTTTTAATATAAGCTAAGCTTAATATATTGGTACACTTTGTAAGCTTCAAGCTTGAATATTGTTACTTGTATAGGAATAGTTTAAATGTTTTTATGATCATCTCTAAAGGGTTATCGCTATAGATATTGTCAAATTTTATTTCACATTTCAAATTTCCATAAACATAATTTTCAGTATGTTTTGATGAATTACTTGCTTGTAATGGCTCATATACATTTCCCTATTTAAATCCTGTTAACTACATCTTTTGAAGAAGTTACTCTGTTAATAGTGTTGTGTGTTAGTGTAGTTTAAGTGTGTTTATGGTATTTGAGCCATACTTATTATTTTTTGATGACCATATATCAATTTACCCATTTTAGTTTTAGATACATAGTATTTTCTGTATTGTATTATAATTAAATAATATTTTGTTTTATTTGTAGCCAACTGCACTATGATGGGTTTCAACCTATAGCGGCTACACTGGCCGCCGCTGTGCATGCCGACCCACCGTGTCCACCCAGTGACAGGTGAACACTTAACAAGTTAATAGAGCATAGGACCAGATAGTGGTTGACCAATTAAATATGTAGACGTTACACGAACATCAGACCAAAATACCAATTGTCAACTAACTAAATCAATATTCAATAACAAAATGCGAGGGGCAAAACACCATGGGGCACACAACAAATCAATTGCTGCTTAGGGAATGTAAGGTTATTAATAGTATTTATATAAGAAATAAAATATTCCATTCCAGACTCATAAATCTAATGATGGTGGGTCTCCAGCACGAGCCTGATAGGAAGGATCGACTGGCGGCTTCCAGTGGCGCCGAGCATTTACTTGGAACTACTGGATTCGGTGAGACATTTTATTTAATAATTAAGTCATTCCAATGTGTGCTTCATTATAAACAGCTCAACCAATCAAAGTATTTTTTGTGAATTTATAAGATCTTCAAGATTATGTTGTGATCTGTTTTTCTTCATACTATTTTTATAAATTTATTTAAAGTTATCAGGAACAATTTTTTAAATTTTAGAGTTTAACAAGATCACGTGTTATTTATTATTTTGCAAACAAACATTCACTTTGCCGATAATCTTGTGACAGACTTAGAGTTCGAGATGGACGCGTCCTCGCTGGCCCCGGAGCCCGCCACGTACGAGACGGCGTACGTGACGTCACACAAGATGTCGTGCCGCGCCGGGGCCTTCAGCGCCTGCGGACAACTCGTGGCCACCGGCAGCGTGGACGCCAGCATTAAGGTAGGGATAGGAGTTTGATAGATTCGGCTTTTATTTTTGGGATGGTGGTTCTTGGGCAAAATTTAAAATAATATTAGGATAAGATCCTGTAAGGGACGGTTAAATATTTCTCGGGGATTTTGATTAATATGGTATGACTGATGGCGCTGTATCTAAGATTTTCATTTCTACATTTCGAGGATGGGTGATTTATTCGAGGCACTAAATTAGTATAATGTGGGATAGGGAACGCTTTTGTGGGATACTTCTTGGGGCATATTTGATTAATTTAATGTGATTGTGTTTATTTGCTTACAATATTATATTGGTATAGTTCACGTTGGTAAATGTTAGTATTTGTATAATAAAATATGTTTTGGTCGCGGTAATAAAAGTTATTATTTAATAAATATAATTTAAGATTCTAGATGTTGAACGTATGTTGGCGAAATCTGCTCCGGAAGAAGTTGATCCAGGAAGAGAACAACAGGGACACCCGGTTATACGTACCTTGTAAGTATTTAATAAATTATCTTATTTAAAACCGGGGCAATATGAATTATATTTTTAAACATTTTAAATTCCAGGTACGACCACACAGATGAGATCACGGCCCTCGATTTCCACCCCCGGGAGCAGATCCTGGTCTCCGCGTCGAGGGACTGCTGCATCAAGCTGTTTGACATCACCAAAGCTTCAGCTAAAAAAGCCTACAAGTCCATAACAGTGTGTTGGCTTTATTTATTTTTTATTATTTAAATCTTGACGTATGTTTTTTTTTATCAAATTGCCCCAACGACATTAACAAATTGTAATTTTAAAAATAGTTTTTGTGAGATCAGTCAAGTTCCCGATAAAGATTGCTGTTAATTGACATTAACCAAATAATCATATATTAATAAATGTATAATACCCAAAATTTTACCCAAATAAGTTTGACACACTTTTAAGGATGCTGAACAAGTACTGTGCGTGGCGTTTCACCCTCTGGGAGACCACATCATAGCGTCCACCACCCACCCCGTGATACGCCTCTACGACGTCACCACCAGCCAGTGCTTCGTCTGCCCCATACCCTCCCACCACCACAAGCAACAAGTGCACTCCATCAAGTATGGGGGTTGAATTAATCACATTGCCTCACTTTTATAGTATAACTTTACTTTTAATCACATTAGTAGTTTTTTTACCATTTCTCGGTTTAATAATGTTTATTATTAGTAATATTAATTTCCGATTGTCTAAATCATAATTGATTAGGTTTTCACCGAACGGCAAGTACTTCGCCTCGGGCAGCGCCGACGGCAGCGTGAAGCTGTGGGACACGGTGTCCCATCGCTGCTTCAACACTTTCACCAACGCACACGACGGCGCCGAAGTGTGCTCTGTGGCTTTCACGAGAAATAGCAAGGTGTGTCATCGCAGAGAATACAAAATAACAAATGAAATATATTATATTAAGTAATAAAGGTTTCAAAATGTATTTGTACATTTGGTTACAGTATCTGCTCACTTCGGGGATGGATTCCTCGATCAAGTTGTGGGAGCTGGCGAGCAGTCGGTGCCTCATACAGTACACGGGCGCGGGGACTACCGGTATATAACGAATACTCACCGAGAACCTCGTGAATAATACATTATGGGAAAAGACAATTTTGACTACATTTGATGTCAATAACAAAATCTACCGTCCCATTATACATATCGCACATTTCACAAGTTACCTTAATAAAATAAGAAATATCGAATTAGTAAGTGATTATACCGAAAAAAGGTATTGATACTATTTCGCCCCAAAAGCAAATTAATCCATTCAATGTATTCCCACTTTGCCCCAAAAGAAATGTATCCTAATTTTCCCACTTTGCCCCACAAGGTAAACAGGAGCACCACGCCCAGGCCATCTTCAACCACACGGAGGACTACGTGATGTTCCCGGACGAGGCGACCACCTCTCTCTGCACTTGGCACTCGCGCTCCGCCAGCCGCTGCCAGCTCATGTCCCTGGGACACAACGGGGCTGTGAGGTCTGTACCTGGGCGCTACCCGGCGGCACTCAATTCCTTTTGTACCCGGCTGAGGCTGAGGTTATTAACCGTACCGTGCACCTCGTTGCCACGTTGTTCGCAGGTTCATCGTGCACTCGGGCACGGCGCCCGCGTTCCTGACCTGCAGCGACGACTACAGAGCGAGGTTTTGGTACAGACGCAATACGCATTAATTATAATAAACCATTTCTTAAGTAATCTGTGTGTTTTTTCATGATTGTGTGTTTGGGGCAATTCGGTATAATTGATATTTGACAAACGTCCCCGAGAACTTTGGGGCAATCAAATATAATTGAGACCTTGCTAAGAAAGAAAATATAAATGTTTTTTGTTTGAATAGGTCGTGTGCTTGACCAATAAATAAATACATTTTAAATGTGAATGTTGTTTTCGTTAAGTATATTCCTAAAATATAATGTCTCTGTATCTATAAAAGGACAAGATTATGTTAAAAAAAATATATATATTTTATTAGTTAGTAAGTTATTAGGTATTTTTGTCCAGATACAAATTAGACCACATACCTGGCTGTAGAGCTCCACAGAGGACTCTCCCTTGAGCTGGTGTCCCGTGAGGTAGGTGTTGTGACTGCTGGCGATGTAGTACTCGCTCAACGGACCCGACATGTCCTTGAGCTCCTTCTCGTCCGAGGCGGCCTTGTTGAAGGTGCTGCTTGGAAATAATTAAAGAATTGTAATGATTTTTACGTAATACGTCGACCTTCAAAGGTTTTATGAGTATTAGTGAGATAAGTGAAATAAATATAATAAGATGTGAGAAATTATTGTGTGTTTTGACTCAGAAATGATAATTATATGGCTTTAGGCAACATCATCTAGTTTGGGTGAGACTTGAGGCTTGATCAAGTAAACTTGTTCACCTCGTCAATTGGTACGGCCAGTATGATTGATGACATCGTGTACTCACCATACGTTAGCTCTTCTCTGTTCCGGAACAAAGGCATAGTTGTCCTTGTCAGTGAGGAACCTGACGAAACCCTCGAACGATAAACAGTTTTCGGCTCTTAATAATGGGTCTGGTTCATGTCTCTACGAGGATAACAAAGAAAAAATATTAAAAACATGTTTTCAATAATAAAATAAGGCTGGAATCTGTTCTAAGATTTGTTTTTAGATTTAAAAGAATTTAAATTGTCCATAATATAAAATAATATAAAAAAGATATAAAAGATGTGGTTTTATTTAAAATTTTGCTGATTTATATTTTGATACGCACGTGAATAATATCTTTCAATTTCTGTTCAGTCTTGGGTTCGTTTTGTCTGGTTTCGCAGAATTTCCCTAAAGTCGGTAGCGTCAGCACTCTGCCGCTGACGTCAGGGCTCGTGCCTGGAGAACAGACTAGAATTACATATATGTTCTGATGTTGGGCAAAACTTTACTAAAATTAATGAGTGCGGTGCTTCAGACACCAGCTCCACTGTAGGTGATCCATATCATAGAATTTCTCCTAAAATATAAAAATTTATTCACTGTTATCTTTATCGACCAATACTAAGAAAAAATAAGTATATATTATACCAAGTATTTCCAAGTATTAGTATTATAGGATAATAATCCCGGGGATTAAATCCGGGACCCTAGGTTATTATTTAATCCCGCTTTTAAATAGGTACACATTGTATTTCTTTTGTTTTTAGTCAGTTCATCAGTTTAAGAAAACAGCTATAAGGAGATTTGCATTAATCTATTAAAAATTATAAATATAGCGTGCAATCAATTAGTAGTATTATCTATTTTATAATTGATTATTATTTATCTGTTTTTTACCTTAAAAATATTGTTTTTGTTTTGTTTGTTTATGTAAACATATTATTAATTGTTTTAATTCTATTCTAACGACTGTACCTGGTAACGCTGCAGCAGCGAGAATATCGAAGGCTTTCTTCCTGCCGGCCTTGTCACTCGGAGGTTCGAGATCCAATGAGCCGTTTCTAGTCAGTAAACCTGTAATATTATATTCTTTATTTCCTAAACTCTTTAAACTGATATTCCTACTAATATACTAAATTGTCTAAAAACAATTGTATAAATAAAACGCCCTCTAATGCCCTCACCACCACTCACCGCTTCTTACCCCCGTCCGGCTGAACAGTTCAGGGGAGCTGCGGCTCTTCTCCGCCAGGAGCGACACCCCGCGCGACCGTGGCACCGCCAGCTGAGAGAACACCTCGCGCAGCTCAGACCGCATTACTAGACTATTGAAGGATTACATGGACAGTAGCAGACTCGGGCAATATAGTTTTGGATAAAATCACATTAAGTCGACTCACCTAAAACTTCTAAATAGAGAAACAAAGTCCATAAAGTCCAGCTGCGTGTCGTAGCCGACCGATCCGGTCCGCAAATGCTTTAGATTTTCCCAGAATCTTTCACTAGTTTCCAGTCTTCTTAAACTGAGAGGAAATGGGCAGATATTAATAAATACATTTCAATTATGTTATATTTTCTTAGATCTAATTTTACCTGCTCCTATTAGGCGAGCTGGAAATAAGGCTGGCGGTGAGGCTGCTGTGACGAGCGCTCGATGCAGCAGAGTACGAACTGATCAAAGAATAAACACAAACTCAGTTGTAAAAACATAATCTGCATTATCTACTAAGATTCAATTTGTTAAGGCTTTTTCCTTATGGGCTTTGATTAGGACTGAAGTTGGAAATGAAATGAACACATTGTGATTTAACGGCAAAAAGGATTTCGATATGGATAATAAAGTTTAAATAGTTTTACAAAGGTATAATTTAATTGGAATTATAATTTAATTAATTAAAGGACTGTTTTGATTTAAATAATATTTTAGATATACCTATGTCTTGGAGAAGCTTGAACCTCATCCTCACTCCTCGTTCCGGAGGCGTGGGATCCATAACTCTTGGGAGAGCTCTTCAGCTCCGAAGTGGATTTGTTCTTTTTGAATTTTATACCACTACTCCTGCTGGAGTCTGTGTGCGATTCTGTATATCTGACCGGTGTGGATTGCGATGAACTGCCTCCAACTGATTCTCGACCACCGAATATCTAAAATAGTGTACTCTTGTTATTTAAAGTAATACATTTGGAGACTTACTTATGATACACTTGATAAATCGTTTTTAAATCGATTTATTAAAATTTAATTGTTTATATTGCAACGTACCCGTATGGCGTCAGACACCAGCGGTTCACAACAGCATCCATCTTCGTAATACAAAGCAATGTATTTATTTTTAAGCCAAGCCAGACTCCTGTCTGCCAGCTTTGTTTGACTGATAAGGGCCTTGACTACCGCGTGGAGACCAACTGCCCAGACTCTAGAAATAATGAGAAATGATATTATATTTATCCTTTATTATCAAAGCTACCAGATCCGAAAGTTAATGACAGGCCTGAGAAGAGCTGGGGGACAGAAAATCAACATACCTTCTCTTTATTATTATTATCTACAGTTAATTTTGGCTATTGTTTTAATTTCTAATAAAAGTTGAAATATTTTTATTTGCCAGAACCCAAATAAAGTAATATATTTTTTTAATAAAAACAAAAAAATAACCGGTCTTCACAGCAAACTCACCGAAAAGAATAAGGCGGCAAGACAAAATGCACAGTTCGGTTATCACTTAATGTCTTGCCGTAGACCAATGTGATGATGTGCGGTCGCTGGCTGCACGTCTCCAGGCCGTGCCGCCTGGCGCTGGCGCAGAGCTCTGATATCTCACGAGGCTCCAGCAATTTACCGCATAAACGTAAATCTTTGACGCATTGTAAATCCACGAAGCTGCAATGCAATATAATATAATGTCGTTAAAGGTATAATATACTAGCTAATTAATTTAATTAAAATAAATACCCTTCATCACCAACGACGCCGGCTTCGTTTTCGTGAACTAAATTCCCTGAGTATTTCAGAGGTATAACTTCTTCAGGATTGTACGATAAACTAATTTCAGGTTGTTGTACATTTTCTGATACTGTTTCACCTGTTAAGAAATATAATGAAAAGTTTTTTAGGATTTCAGTACTAAGAAAAAGTTTCTGTGCCATATATAGAAGGTTTATTAGCATGACAAAAATAAATAAAAAACAAGGTATTATTAGACCAAAGAATTTCGAGTAATAAATCTGAGGTGATTGTACACTTGACGTGATGATACTTATTTCATTATTCACTAACCCTTGTTCGAACAATCACTTAGGGTCTACTGATAGCTATCACACCATTCACGCTTCTTCTCTCTTTTTGAAAAGTTTACGTCTTTTTTGTATTCCATCTATATGTCATACATTTTTACGATTACTGGTGTCACTTTCATACTACATTTTACATATATTACGCTCACACATATTCCTTAACATTCTCAACTCCGCTACATCCAAATACATTTCATTCATTTCCTTTGTGGCGCAACACAAGACAGGTTTTATATATTTGTATTTTAGAGTTATTTTTGTTTTTCAGTATAAAATAATCTAATAGATATATAATAATCTAACTGACTTAATAAAACAATTATACAAAGTTACCATGGCAGGCGTGTGGTCTGTGCGCCGTCCTGCTCCAAGTGAGAAGCGCGGAGGACCGCTCCAGCCTCAGATGCGCCAGCGCGCCCCCCCATTCCGTCTCCCCCACCACACATGACGTACCATGCTGCATTATCTGTACAATTTTTTTTTATACAATGTTTTTTCTTCTCCATTTTTATTGTAATCTCAAGAATTTTAATTCTTCTAGTACTTATTATCTATTTGCACTGCGAGAATCTTTAAATATTTATATAATATTTGTTTTTAGATTTATTATTATGCTGTCTGTCTGTTTGTTGATAACTCAAAAACGTGTATGCAATATTCACGAGTTTTTCTTTTCCATATAAATACGTTATCTGATCTGCATTCAGTAAGCATTTGGTAATAAAATGTAAGCTCGGGTGCGGTTACAAATTGAAGCAAAATATACCTGTAAAACGTGCCTATCCATTCTCTCCCCATTCTGTGGTGCCAAAGGAAACATCGTCACCCCGTGGTCATGAGGCAGGGGCTGCACTGGTGTGTATCCTCCCCCGTCCAGCTCATAGAGTGCCTCGTTCTCGAAGTCCGGTCCAGTAGATTTTTGGGTAGGTTGCACGAATACCGGTTCCTCGCACGATGCTATAGCTGTTCTGGAAAGATATAGGGTATATCAGTACAGTAGACGTGACAAGTTACCCGCGTATGGGACAACTTGGATTTCAACAATGAGATTGGATTTAAAATGAATTATGAACTTAATTATTTAATACTATGATTTCTTTTAAACCAGCCATTTAAATAGACTTTAAATCATAGACGTATAAGCAGTATTTGAGAAAATTCCTAAAAAATTATATAGTCAGATAAGAGGAGACAGATATACGTTATTTTTTAATTAAAAATGGAACCCTAACGTATTCTAGAAAAATAATATTCTTGCAACGAGCAAATGACGTGTTTTCAAAGGTTTAAGACGAATAATTAGCAACTATAATAAATTATGATTTCTCCAATCATCAGATAATGAAAATCATTTAGGATATAGAAGGTTAAATTGATCAGGGTTAGTAACGAGGCGGTGGCGTAGTTTGCAGAGCGACAACACCGACCTCTACAGTTCGCAGGTGCGAGTCCTGAGAATCTGAGAAAGTGGTGTTGAGTGTTTATTTTATCCAGATATATTTTAAATATATATTTTTCTTAACTGGTATATATACTGATTCATATTCCAATTCTTTTCTTTAGAGTTATTTTTGTTATGCAATGGTTTGGTAATGTTCGTTCTTTCACGAGTTGATACAGACCTTAATAAATGTACACAGTAGGCATAAAAATTAATTACACCCTTGATACCGATCGTTTTCATTAAAACAATAGACTAAGTTATTTTAATTAATACTTCAGTCATAAAAAGTTGAGTAATGGGCGGATGAAAGCATTCTTCAATTATTTAAAAAATATCGAAAAATTTTTTTTCGCGTTATAAAATTCATAAATGTATATTTTTTCATAACAACTCCTTTGATCTCTTAATTTAAGATATATATATATAGTGATTTTAAATCATAATAGATGTTTAAAATTGTTATGGATTTCCTTGAGAATTTAAGATTTAAAGAAATTATTTATTTTTGTTTTTATTTAGAAAAACATTTTTGAGTAAAATCGTAAAATTAATATGGGTGAAACCCTAAAAGCTATGATAAAATAAATATAATTTTGCGTAAGAAGAGTTACTAAGTTACAAACTATCCCAAAATGTTTTATTGAATGGAATATATACAATGTATATAAATATATCAGTGACCTATTCCCAACAACAAAGACAGAAAGAATCAAGACCAAACTGACATTCAGACTTCGTTCGATCTAGATAACTAATTCGACCTCTTTTGACTAGAGGTCAAATATTTTAGTGGATATTGATTGATGGATAATTTGATTTTAAACTTCACCACCTTAAATAGTCTCCAAAGAGCGGAGAAGTGGTCCTGGCGAGACTGTATCTGTGTTGATGGAAGCTGGCTATGTGATCCATCACGGCTTGGGTCCGGTACACCTTCTCGAGGTTCACCAGACCTTCGGGACCAACTCGTCGGAACTGTTCGCCTTCTTCGTCAAAAGATGCTATGTACTGGAATTTGGCAATTATTTAATATATATAGCCTATTGGTTCCTGGAAGGATGATTAAAGTGAAACAGGCTTGAGAACACTGTCGACTGATCTGATTGGTTAGCACAATATTATTAAATTTGAATCAGCAAACGATGTACTAGCATGTTCTTTTATAGATAATGTAGTATTATTAATTATAAAAATATATGTAGAACATTTACCTTCAATTGTATTCGAAAAAATGTATAATGGAATTGTTTCCGAAATCAGAATTAAACGTTATATTCATTTAGATTGAAGCGCGTCGATTAGCTTCGCCGGCAAATAAAGTGAATGAACGAATGAAATGAATGAATGATAATGATCTCGATCTCGATTTAATCTTATATTAAGATTCGCTATTATCTCAATTTGTATTTTTTCCTGTTACAAAAGGGAAATATCTTTACTTTGTTAAAGAGAAATTACGTTTTAGTCCATTAAAGAACCATTTCACATAAAATGTAATTTTCCTCTTAAAAAAGAGTTCATCCCGAAAACCTTTAAAGCCTTAGTTTGCTGTCGACGTGTTTGATATGTTTGAATACCTTTCAAAGTCATTTTTTGATTTCTAATGAGCATACATTGCAATTATGAACATTCGTACTCTAGTTGCAAATGGTACTTCCATGGAAAAATCGGCTAGATGTTCCATGGATCCTCTTGTGATGATTGTCTGTTTCAATGTTTCCACAGGGTGTCGTTAAATTAAACGGAACCGAGTTTCAATACTGTTCTGACAATGCGTGTTGTCTTGATGTTGATGTGATTAATAATGGGCAAACCTAATCTTATCTATCTCTCAAGCAGGACACTAAAGTCCGTTTTTAATTTGAGCATATTCCTTATTTTCTTTAATTTATATTTCTTTTTCCAACTTTTCATCTTAATTTTGTTTTTAACGTGTACTGACGTTAAAAAACAAAATTAAGATGGGATACACATGGGATAACATTAATTAAAGTTATAAAAGTTACTGAGGTTAAATAAATAAAACTCAGAATGTAAGTGTCTCATTTCTTTGCACAGACCTTTCTTTTTATTTGGCCCAGTTCTACAGAATTATCTACTGTCAGCGGGTTAATAAATAAACAATGTATACATATAATAGTCGGTTTGTCTTTGTCGTATGATTTCTGTAAGATTTGGGTCGCACAATACGTTTGGTTTATGAAACAGAACAATGTATAATTTGACAATGGATAAGTTTACTACCTACATTTACTTCAGCCTGGTTTTGTGATATGATTCGTATTCGACTTTCACTCACCACTTGTCTACTTGGTTCACTGAAGCGCTGGTCTCTCTTGCAACTCTCGCGAGGACTGCCTTGGTCTCCTCTTTTTGAGTCTCTTCTTGCATCTCTTTTTGTTGAAGATCTGAAAGCAAACAGAGTTTATGGAATGTATTAATGTAATATTGTAATTCAAACAGCGTCGTCTGTTTAGAAATGCAAAATACGCAGTGTCAAAAGCAAATTGTAAAATCTTTTTAGTAAAAGTTCGTGAAATCTAAATGACGGTTCAAACGGTGTTTACAAAATGTCTGAAGAAAGCAAAAAATTGTAACCTACATTTGACTCTCGAGGAAATGAATACGATTACACCCGTATATACAATGTTAAATTGTTGGTTTGTGAAAAAAATACTGAAAAACTGCCAATTATTTTTAATGAATTGAATTTTGTATATCATTTTTATAATTATAATATAACTCCAATTAAATGTTAAATTAAACCTAAAAAGCCTTATGACAACAGGAGGAAATAGAAACGTTGCTTTATGATGTGGTCGAAGAGCATTCATTAAGAAGTAAATAACATAATCACTTATTGACGATAACGAAGTTAAAACATTTTTTGATTTAATGACCATTCAAGATAAACATATGTTTTGACCGCGTAATGCCTCCTGCTCTCGACGTGAGAAGTGTTGCGGCCAAAAGTTGGTTAATTATACGTGTCCGCTTAATGATAAATACTGAAAATTAATAATTCTGTTCCTGAACAGTAATTAATTACTAAACCGCCAACCAGCAGATATGGTGGGGGATGAAGTCTTATCTATACCTTTCTTTGGAAAGAGGGTCAGCGTCGGAACCAATATACTTCTAACATTAACGAAAAAAGTGGTTTCTAAAGCCAATATATTCGAGTCTACATATCTTGAGAATTATTCACATTGTCGGTTACAATGCTAGTAACAAAAGTAAAAGAAGTGGCCCGACGTTGCCAAACCACTTCAAATATGACTTTACGAGAGTTCTGCTCAGTTTTGGGCCAAGAATTAATTGGCATTACTCCAAATATTTCTTATATACTTGAATTTTTACCGCAATATCATAATAAATCTGTCTGAATTTATGATGTCTGTTGCTAACATTGATAAATGTGTTGTTCTCATTTACATAAATCAGAAAAACTGAGTTTTGAAGGTCGTGTCGGGGTCGGGACCTTCAGGCATACTGTTTTATATAAGAAAGCTACTTAATAATAGTGTACACTCTCACAGTTACTTTAATGACACTAATAGTATGAATGAAACTAGTTAAGACTCCATAAAAGCAATGCAGACAACAACTCAAAGTGTGATTGATAAGATTATTAACGCGTCGTGGATTTGAATTCAAATTGAAACAGTCAGATAAGTGCATAATTAATTATACCTTTCATCTTTTGTAGAATCTCTTTTGAAGTCTCGTCTGTGTGTAGGAGTGGCCGCCACTGAGTGACTGGTTAACGACGGAGTCGCTGCCAGGATCTCTCTGAAAGGAAAATTATATACTAGGGGCGCCAACAGACCCTCGATTTCGACTCGCTGCGCTCGCGAAATTTCGGGTGCCGTTTGCATATTGAGCGAAGCGAGCCCAGTGTAATGACTCATCACGACAATTAGGATTGAATCAATGCAGGGGCTTAGCGTTATGTTTCTTCCCATTGACTTAAATGGGATATCAGTTTTTTGACGATTATTCCTCAACGACATGATTTTTTTTTTTAATTACCTAATTACCATTACCTAATGTGTGTCTTTTTGATTGCAAGATTTCATAATTTTCTGTCAAGTAGTTTTCGAGCCAATTCGTGACAAAGAATGTGAAAAAGTCTCCAGTAGAGCGCTCCGCTGGTTTCGCTCGACAACACTATGTTATGATGTTGTTATATGTTATGTACATAAAAATAAATTGCCGAATTGCTGAATCAGATTTTTTTAATTTTGGATGTTAGTAATTTTTATATATACCTAATAATATTACAATAATAAAAGTTAATTTATTTTCCCCATAAATAAATAACTTGAACAAAGTCGGTTCAAGTCGGTTAAAAGTTTTTGCAAATGCTTTGTGTAGTTATAAGTTTACACAACGAGTTAAGAACTGCATAACTTAAGCTGTAGTCGAATATAATGATATACATTAAAAGTGCGGTAAAGAGAAGCATTAAAAATAATTAATAAGAAGGATGGAACGAACACAATATTATTCCAGTGGAGTTGAAATAACTTAAATATTAGGCGGATGCATTACACCTAACAAATCGTTATGCAAGAGGATTTGTCCTAGTTATGTAGTTCATACTGTGTGTGTGTGTGTGTGTGTGTGTGTGTGTGTGTGTGTGTGTGTGTGTGTGTGTGTGTGTGTGTGTGTGTGTGTGTGTGTGTGTGTGTGTGTGCGTGTGTGTTTGCGTGTGTGTGTGCGTGTGTGTGTGTGTGTGTGCGTGTGTTCTGAATGATTGAACTATTGACGTTCAGCCCAATTGGGATTGATAAAATGCCATTTCTAGCTAATGATTATTCTTTTTCAATGAATAGACCGAAACAAAGACTGTTTAGTATATGATAAAAAAATTATAAATACATATATCTTAATATTATCTTATAAATCTTAGACGAAACTGGAACCAAGCAGCTAGCTAGTGTTAGTATAAAAAACTGTTTCACTACGGTTTACTGGAAAGCAATTTAGTCTAATAACAAAAAACAGTATATTATACATCCATCATCATTACAGTACATAATTGCCTCAATAGGGGATGAATACTATTCATAGTTTAACTAAACTGTGGTAATTAAACAATAACATACACACGCGGCCGCTGAAGCGCACGTAGAAGAGTGATTAATATTGACATGGAGCGGTTACAACGCCGTGTTCATAATTATCTGGCTTTTAATGGCTCGGTCTCGTAAACTACTATGTTAAATGGCTGAGTAAGGTCTTTAGCTCTTCTTTTGACCCTAGTCGGGTTTGTGATAAATTACAACTTGTTATGGCATATTTAGATGGGTAAGTCAGCGGATCGAGGAGCTTTGCAAGGTTGATTTAGGTTGCTATATAGATATAATCTAGATAACCTTAACGACGTGGTCTTGCTGAACCTCTCGGTCAGTAGACTGAGCTCTCGGCGATTTGTGAATTATGCAACTACAGGACGTCATTTATAATGAAAGTAAATTCTAAGTTGTCAGATAAGTTCTTATTGGTCGTTTCAGAATTCATCTGTTATTAAATATATAAAATGTGTATAAATGTAGGTGTATTTAGTATTATTGTGTTATGAATTATATTTAATAATGTAATATTTTTCCTTTGTTGGTTAAGACAGCTCCATGTCAATCTAATGGGTAATACAAACACATCTATACATTTCACAAGTGTGCATGTTAAATGAGATCATATTTAACTTTCAAACGTTTAATTAATCACTTAGAAATATACACATTATATATGTGTGTGTGTGTGTGTGTGTGTGTGTGTGTGCATTGTGCAGGTGGATGTTGATACATCTTTTTTTATTAATAAAAGTTGCAAGAGAAATTTTTTAGGTCACGGAACAGCGACTCTAGTTTTTATTTTTTGTTGTTTCAGATTAAGCGTCTATTATTATGAAAATATAACGTTAAGTAAGGAAATGTAAACGTAACTTTAAGTAAATATGTATTGAATTATTAATAATTTAATTTGCTTCGATACTCAATAAATTTTTGCTTTAATCAAAATACACCAATTTCTAATATGACATTTTCAAAATAGGTAAAAAATAAAAAGTCTAATCTATAATGATATAAATTTTAAATGGCAATAATAACTCTAGAAAAAAAAAGGAAAACTTAGCATAAGTTACTTAACCAAAAATAAGCTAAATAATCCCAAGTTTTAATTTTCGATAATTATTAAGGTACGTTATATATTAAATTATATAACAAAAAGATTTCTACGACGTTAATTTCTCAGCCCATAAGTATATAATATAATTTTAGCTTAAAACATGATCCAGCGTCAAACGGCAGCTTCAGACAAAAGTCGAAAACTCTGAACGAAATGTGCCAAGGTCCCCCACCCCCCTGATCTTGGCCCAGATCTCGGAGTACGTGGCACACAGTTCTGTCGCCCCAGTTACATTTTAAGGATTTTATCATTCCATATATTAAATGGGTTCTTTGGAAAGTTGGTAATGCATATTTATGTTATGTATAATGTAGCAGGCTTAGATTACGAATGTATCTGCAAAGTTCCGACGCAATACAGATTTCTTTCTTTCGATTCTTAATATTAGTTATATTTATTATTTATTTAGCTTCACGCCATATCCCTAGCGGGGTAGCCAGAGACGACGGAGCGCCAAACGCTACGGTTTGTAGCTCCGTCCTCTGCCTCCCGCCGTACGGAACATGGCGTGTTGGCTGGCGGTCCCCAACGCCGCATATTAGTAATATTAAAATTATTATTGCTATTGTCACTTTTTAGTATTGTTATATTTAAAATAACAATAATTTTCTAATTTGATATACCTATACATTAATTGATCGAAAAAAATTATAAATACTCATTTAACTAAAAAGTTTACGTAAGTCTCCATTTTTTATGTTCAATATTACGAAAATAAAAATACATGAAAAGTCCAATAAACTGATAAAATCTACTCATATATATTTTTTACCTAAGTTCTCTTAGAAAAGCCCCGAAGAATGGTATGAGTCGGCATTCCGGCATCATCAGAGCTCTACCGAGTGCTCGTTCGTACTCAGCAGACAGCAGCGCGGCCGAGAGGAAGTCCAGGGTCGGCAGCGGCTCCTCAGATATGCTGAGCCAGAAGGATTTTAGTTTGTGTGACCTGAAACAAAGTAAATGTTGTATTATTCGGTAGAGACACGGTAGCTTAGTTATTTGAGTATTTACATTTTTACATGAAAATATATGAATTAGTTAATACATTTATAAAATACTTATAGTGACATACGTTTCATAAATATTATTTTAAGTTTTCTAAAATGTATCATAACGATCCAATAAACAGAACAGAACAACACATATCTGTTTGAAACTCAATAAAATACAATCTAAAGTGAAATAAGAAACCAAAATGAAAATACTGTCTCGTGTGGGATCGCTTTTCACTCAAACAAAAGTAGTTCTACCAAGAAATTGAAACAAGGAGTCTTTGGTTTTCTGTAAATTGCTTTTTAAAATGATAATATTTTAATGAACTCTTGATAAAATTGAAAATAATGTAGTATTTATTTATTTTATACATTAAATTATTTCATAAAAATTATTTACATCAAAATCAGGTAAGTTGGGAATGGACATTCCATTTTTTTTATATTTATAATAAATGTAAGAATAACAATTGTAATAAAAAATTATGTGTCTTATTAGGACAGTGTCAAATGATATTGGAAACTTAGAATTAAGGGAACGGTAAATCAGATTAAAGGAGTGCCAATTATAACTTTGTTATAAAAAATGGGAAAATTATAAATCCCAAGAGAAATTGAGGTCCATTAGCAAACTTCTCAGTTCGTGTCTCACGAAATTATTGGTCGATTCCTTTCCATTTACAAGTTTTGGAACCATGCATTCTACTTGACATCGGAATGTGCGCCATTTTGAAATAAAAAACTTTGTATGCTCTTTGTTTTAAGTCAGTAAGTAATCTTTTATAGACTTTTTCCTTAACATTGTTGCCATATTAATTGTTTAATCTAAATGTAAAGCAATGTTTCTCTGTCTCTAACAATTAATCAGAATGTCACAAAACATCATACTCATGTATTACAAGTTATTACAACTATTTTACCGTTATCTATGTTAAAAAAAATCAAAGTAAAATATTTCATTTCTTATTTTAACGCAAACCAGTTGAAAGGAAAATAATTATAAATATATCAGCATATAATATATATATATATATTGTACGCTAGCCTTATAGCGTGAGGTTGGAATGTTTCAATTTTATTTGGTGTAATAATAATTTAGGATTAATTAACTGAAGATAAACATTTAATGGTGCGGTCGGCTTACGAGTACAACCGCACCCGAATATTCAAGAGGGTGTCGAGTGTCATAACGAGTTAAGTGGAAAAAAAGTGTATACCATTTGACACCACTTTTAATTATTTTTATTTTATATTTACTTACTTATTTATACTTTTTTACTTTGAATCAATACATGGTATTACTTGTGTACATCAAATGGAAGTGTCGGGAGAACTTATTTTGATAACATAGTTAGCGAAATAAGCACGCAAAGACACTGTCCAGCTTAAAATTGAGGCTACGAGGATTTCAAATACACTCTGGTATTAGAAGAACCACACAGCGAACTCGGCTGGATATTTTTATGAACACTGTTTCACAACAAAAGAAATACATTTTGAGCAATTTACGAACAACTATATTAATAAATTCAATGGGAAGGTCTAAATATTATTGAATAATATAAAAAAGAAATCCGCTGCTAGCACTAGCACTTATCTGAAAGTTGGCGAAAATCCCACCAACAGCAACTTCAATGGGGTTGACGCCTGGCTGGCGGCATTTCCGACAACCTCGCGCCAAATCTCTTGTAATATGCTACACATATTGAGCTGACTCCAAATAGTTACAGTCAATTTGACATATTTATAGTCTACTCAATATATCTCGTGATAATTCACATTTATGGAAACAGCAAATATAATCAAAACTTTATAATTTACCTTTAAAGCATAATTATATATTTTTTAAAAATAATGTTTAATGTAAAACTTTCTATATATTCTGGCAATAATTAATCATGTTATAAAAAATATATAGAATTCTTCTTATAATTCGTAAAACATAAAATATTATATCTAATAATAAAGATAATATTTGCATATAGTATATTAAACTCAAAAACACGTACACACATAAAATGAGCATATCCCATCGATTTTCTTATTGTTGAGATTTAAAACATATTCCTCAAGCAAAATATATGTATATTTTTCATGATGATTTTTGATAACAAAATTCCATCGACATCATATAGATGTCTCCGACAGCACATTTAGTGATTGATTTATGTATAGGAAAAAGTTTTAACCCTCGACACGCGGATTTATATGTATATATATATATATATATATATCTTCACACTCTCCCTTGCGAAGTAGGAAGAGAGGATCGAGCACCAAGAGGCTCTGATATATTATTCTCACTTTTTCAATAACTCATAGGCATAGGTAGGCATGTTAAATTCCTTACAGAGGGAGGATTCCTAGCAATCACAATTGAGGAAGATCATATAAAAATAATTATACATTGTGTATTTATTTAAAATTCAGATATCTCTTAGTGTAGGAACACTGAGAGAGGGTATTTTAGGACATCGGCGCTTGTTAGGACGGGAACTTAACAAAATCACGCTAAGTGGATTAAACCGGAAATAAAAGTTTATATGACAGTTTTTTCTTATTCGCAGTGAGAAACATAAAATTGTAAATTGAGAGTTTATTACAATTCAAGTATAAGTATATAATCAATCAGCTGAAGTACTACAAGTGAAGTACAGATATTTGAATAGATTAGTAACTTTTGTCAAACAGGTAAATAATATAGAAAAGATAAAGAATACAAAAATATGACGATAACAAAATATGGATGTTAGTTTATCCAATAAAAATTGGAGCTCATTGTTTTTTGTTAAGATCTCGCAAATACTCTCAAATTATTATAATGTTTGTATTCAGTTGAAGTACACTTCGTATCTTTAAGTCATAGTGCTCGGGAAATAAATAAAAAAATACGGAATAACAAGATAAATCTAAAAACTACTTAATGTTTGCGTGAAGCAGAGTAATAATATTTTACTAGCTTTTGCAACGGCGTTACGGCAATAGTTAATTAAAATCAGACCACAGCGCTAATAACCTAATCAAATTATTGAGATTTTTCTTTATCCAAAACCAAAATAGTATGTATAAATCTTATTTGTTAAATGTACGTGAGAATATTAATAAAAGTCAATAATAATATTGTACTGGTCGAAGATTAGCAGACAAAGATGATTAATGAAGGATAGCAGAGATGAGGCTTCTAAGTAGCTATTTAAGTTGAGTTCCATTTCAGACTGAAAGTCAATATATTGTTGCCCATTACATAGTACATGTAATGCATAAGCATTGACATCAAGTCAATACAAAGAACAGATAAGCCTTCAGACTCCAGTTCTCGGTTCATAAAAAATATGATCAAAAACAGACAAGAAACTCTATGAATACCATTAATTGTAAAATAATAGTTCACTTACATTTACTTAGATAATCTAGCTTAAGTATCGTTTAACGGGTTTCGGAACCGCAGCGCATCATCTGATCAGATTAGGAAGATTATTCAAATTGTTTTATTTTATTACATTAGAATTAAATTTATGAAAATATCAGTCCTTATTAAATATTCACACCAGTGACTGACAAACGTATGAATGTGATGACAATAGAAATTAAAATAAACTATTTTATTTTGTCAGTTTTGTCAGATTTATTTCTACACTAACTAAAGGTATCCTTTACCATATATTCACTCTGACTCACATAAAATCAAATCAGATTCCATCAGAATAAGTGCCGTTAATTTTGCGTCGTAAGCGACAATTAAAAAAAATAATTTTAAAAATATTTAATATATAGTTTTAGTCCGGTCAATTGAACTTGAACAACTTTTTAAATACGTTATATCTAAAAAACGGTGGCTCGTAGGAAAAAAGTATTGATACATTTTTTGTAGATTATTTTATGATCTACAATTTTTGTCTGAAATATTTTTATTATAAAACTAACCGTTTCGTTGAAAATCGCGAAAAACTCATTTTTTTGACCTTTGACCTTGAATAATTTTTTTTCCTCACAGGGGAAAGATGGGCAACTTTCAAATTTTATTTTTAATCATATTTTAAACAACCTTACTGATTTTCAGCTTGATGGGAATTTATGTAGCTTCGAATGTTTAAATTGACCGGAGTATTTATACCTCGTCATTCTTATTATTATTCTATTTTCCGTCTCAAAGTATTTAATAAATATGCATTAATTTTGTAATAATATAATTAAACTGTAAGGTAAATTCAATGTTTTTAATAAGATTTTTCATGTAGGTCATGTCGATTGAAGGTCGTTTTTGAGACTGTTTTTTGTGCCTGACAAGAGACAGATCTTCAAGGTTTCCTTGTAATAATTCAATTTGTTTGCGTCCAAAGGGTCCAATAAACCCTTGTAATAATTCAATAGTAGGACTGCTAGCAACATACCTAGAACAACACAACATTTCTAGAACAACACAATTAAAAACAATATGGATTCAGACAAAAATTTTATCTATCTTCATCTGCATTTTCACAATTTACTGATTATTCACGTTAATGATCATTTAAATAATAGTAAACAGGTAGTTGCAGTATTCTATGATTTTAAATAAGCGCTCGATACACTTGACCACGACGGTTTATTGAGAGCAATGAATGAATGTGGTATTGGTGGAATAATGAATGAATGGTTTAGAGAATACATAAATGATAGTCATATGAGGGTACTAATTGATAAGTGTTATAGTGATAAGGAAATTATAAAATACGGAGTTCCCACTGTACCTGTATGATCCAATTAGATATATAATGCTACATGAATTACTCATGTCATCAAACACAGTAACTGTTATACATATGTATGTAGATGACATGTGCTTCTTGTACGAAGATTAACCTTAATATAAAAAGAAAAATACATGACCATTTTGTTTATTTATTTGGCACCACAACGAGTTGAAAAAAAAAACAACTGTAAAAGACATACGTATCAGATGAATTTATCTTTATATAGAGATTTCCTTCAGTTACCATTCGGAGTGTTGGACAGAAGGTTTTATAGGACATTGAAAGTACATAGATATTTTACTTCTTATTTAATATAAAATATAACACAAATATTCATTTATATCTACATAAATTAAGAAGTGCATATAATAATAACATATATAAATACATACGTATGTATATATACATTATAATTTATTCCCGTGACAGATACTAGTGCTTAAATTTTCGCCAAATACCATGACAGAACGGTTGGATGGTATATTGGTTTATAAAGAATTTCATAACCGCGCTGCTTGTGTAATAAAATTTCGAATAAAAGTTCGATTTATAAGAGGAAGTGTCAAAGGGTTTTACTAAAACGCAGAAGCGTTTAGGGCAACTACTTGGTAATGAAAGATGGAATCGTTGATGTAGATAGAGAGATCTGAGTTGGGAGAGAGGTTGTACAGCGCAATTAGGATGTGCATATTCTGCGAAAGTGGATGGGGAGCCGTCTAAGTTTAGTTAGTTAGAAAACTTAAATATGGTCAATCAGTATGTAGTCCGAAAATAAAGCGGATACACATATTTTCAAGGCGATCTAATTTATTAAGCAGCTCGTCAGATAGCAAACGTCAGCATAGTCGAGAAGAGGTAATGAAAGAGATTGCGCTAGGAGGATTTTAGAATGTGCTTGCTGGTATCATTTAACCTCATCAGAAAATGGTATAATTAATTTATCGTATTAGTAAGGTCGTTAATAATAATTTTATTTCGAAAATGTCTACCACCTATTATATCATAGACCATAATGGTCTATGATTTTTGGGACCAACAAGCGGCTCAAAAGACAGTCCATTCTTTCATTAAACTTGGGTTATGATTTATCTAATATTTAGATCTTCATATTTAGATTTTAAAATGTTAAATGTCTATAAAGTTGCAAATCGTCAGCGTAGAGATGTTAAGGACATGAAAGGATTCTTGTGAATTCATTATTAAAAATGGAGAAAAGTTGAGGAGATACAACGCCACCCTGGCGTATGCCAGAGCAGAGAATTCAGACCGTTCTGAGGACAAATCATCAGATCAGGTAATCTGTCGATGTCCATACAGGTAAGTACGAAACCAGTTAATTACATGTGGAGAAATGTTAAGACTGATGCCTAGCAATACATCAAAATTCACTGTATTTATATTGTATTGAACAACGGTTTTGATAATATAGTGAAGTGGGCACATGATAACGAGAATAATATGGATAAGATGAAAATGATATGCTTACGTTCCCCTTACGATAAAAAGGCAAAAAATAGTATACATACAATTGGCCATTCATTTACTTGTCTGCATGAAAATGGACGTTACTATAAATGTAATAATTTGGAAGACCTAATCATATAAAATACCTAGGCCTTTCAATAGATGCTGGGGCGCCACGGTGAGTGCGCAAGCGATCCCATGGCGTCCCATTAAGGCGCTGAGGGCATTCGTTGGTTTTTTAGTAAGTAGCCTTAAAAATGGCAGCGTGCTCGATGCTGCCGGGCAGTCCCAAATAACCCACCGACCATCACCTTCTTGGTCGGCGGGTATCCGTAACGGATTTTTCTAACGATATAAAAAAAAAAAAAAAAAGGCCTTACAATAGATAACAACTTTTCATTGAAAACTCATATACAAAATATTTACAATAAATTAAAAGTTGTACTTGTAAAATTTTATCAACTAATATCATCAAAATATCAAATGGTTATGGAAAACGCACCAGAACGGTAAGTAAGTGCCTACATTAGTTAATGTCCTACTAGAAGGTTTTGAAAAATATGTTACACAGACTAAATAGAAAAAGGCATTAAAGGATTTAATAATGTATAGAAGCTAATCATGTGTATTATTTGCTATGTATGTGTGTGTATAAGTAACTGACATATATAGTGTCTGATTGTATACTCTTGTGTGTGTGTCTTGATGTGTTCTTTTCCATAATTATAAAAAGTTATAATAATTTGACAATAGATCCCATTGCAGTTTAGCATCTGAATAATATTTTAGAAATGTATTAATACAGCTTAAACTACGAGTAGCCATATATTAATAATCTTTACGTAAACTAAATTAATTAAAGAAATATACGGAGAAGGCGTTCAGAAAACTAGTATTCTATATAAAAATGCATTGCAAATACAATTACATAAAGAAAATATTACACACTCTACTATCAGATTCTGATTGCCTACGTTTACTTGTCAATGTCAGTCAGCGTCGAAGGGTTGATTGTCACCTGATGTAATGGTAGAAAAAACAATTTCATATATTTGAAGCGGAGTATTGTTGTCCAAGCCCTCGAAAATATTCTCGTTTAAAATTAAGGACGAATTTTGGCCACTGAACGACCTCTACTATTTATGAAATACGTTTATTAATTCTGCCTGCCTTTAAAAGGAGGGTATGTATTTATTAATATATCTTATTGTGTATATTTCCCAAACCCCTATTGTTTTTACAAGGACTTAACATTTTTGTCTCGAAATAATGAATTTACGTCAAAATATCCCTCCAACTTTTTATTAAAATAATCCTAACGATATTACAGACTATTTTGATGAATCATAATCACGATAGGTCTAATTAGGTTGGTTAGTTAGTTTTATAAAAAATAATAACGGCAAATTTGTATCACCAGCTCTGTTCACATCTATAGAAAATAACTTTTCGATTAAAGTCTTATGGTTAAAATATTAGAAAAAAAAGATTTTTTTAATGTAAAAAATAAAGGTAAATATGGACCCGATAGGAGGCAGTATATTTGTCTATACATGTGTGTGCAAGAATTAATTTGTACATATAAATAAAAATGGTGTATCTGTTTGTAATACGAAATTAACAGCTTTTCACTAAATGCATATTAAAGTGTGTACGGTAAATAGAAAAAAAAAATGTTTGTTTGTCTATCTCTATGTTCTTGCTAATTTCTACAACGGCTGGACAGATTTTACTTGGACTTTCATATTATGATATTCTATGTAGTGCTCAAAATTATTTGGACACATACAATTTACTACACATTAAATAAATTATAAATAAAACAGTATTGTTCTGAATTAAATAAAATATTTAAAGTGATGTCATGTTTCACAAATTAAGACACCCAAGAGGTATGAAATTGGCAAAAAAAAACAACAAAGTATACATCAGATGACACTGAATTAAAATTGCTTTCATCACTCCACAACACCTTGGATCAAGTCGTCCATGATCTGAACCGTTTTGGAAACACAAGACCGCAGTTTCCTGTTCTTTGCAGAAATCAAGGGTTTCTTAGAGCGTCATCCATGCAATCCGAACTCTTTTAGTTGACGTTTCAAAGTTGAACCGTGCAAAGCGGGTTTTTGGACATCGATTGTCGATAACTTTTTTATCAAGCAGTTTTCCTTCGTAGTAGTTTTTCTCAGACGGCCATTTCGAGATTCATTTTTCATGGTTTTGTGTTCATTATAAGTTGATCATCATCATTATTTCACACACTAACAAGTTGTCGAGACATTTTAAACAATCCAGCAACTTCTGCTTAAGTAGTTCCAGTTTGTACGGCGTGTATCACAGCATTTTAAAAATCATTTAAATATTCTTTAGTTTTCATGATTAATAACTTATTACTTCAAAGCCGATTACAGTGCGAGCTTACAATCAGGCCATCGCTATTGTCAAAATACTTATGAGCGCAAGTTTGAACTTGTTTTCGTGTTTACGTAAAAAGCAAAGAAACATGTTCCAACTCATACCTCACAGCAGTTAAGGTTTTTTTTTTTTTTTTTTTTTTTTTTATGTAAGAGGAGGGCAAACGAGCTGGCGGGTCACAGATGGACGTGATCACCGCCGCCCATGAACTCTTGCAACATCCGAGGACTTACAAGAGTGTTGCCGGCCTTGTAGGTGGGAATAAACGCCTTTTTTGAAGGTACCCATGTCGTACCGATCTGGAAATACCGCCGAAGGTAGTTCGTTCCACAAGCGAGTGGAACGTGGAAAAAATGACCTTGAGAACCGCACAGTGGAGGATCGCCACGCATCCAGGTGGTAAGGATGGTATTGGAGGCGATGGCGCGCTGTGCGGTGATGAAATTCGGCGGCAGGCATCAGATCGAATAGTTCTTCGGAACACTCCCCGTTGTAAATGCGGTAGAAGACGCACAAAGAAGCCACGTCTCTACGCAATGCCAGAGAGTCCAGCCGTTCGCAGAGCACCGGGTTCCCAACAATTCGAACGGCTCTCCGTTGTACGCGGTCAAATGGTAGAAGCTGATATTGGGGTGATCCGGACCAGAGATGAGAACAGTACTCCATGTGAGGCCGGACCTGCGCCTTATAGAGCGCAAGTCTTTGGCCAGGTTTGAAGTACTGCCTCGCTCTATTGATCACTCCCAATTTCTTCGAGGCCAACTTGGCCTTGCTCTCCAGATGACTACGAAACTGACAGTCGCTCGAAATGTCGTGACCCAGTATTCTGATACTTGGCGAGGCATTAAGAGGAGTGCTCTCGAAGAGCGGTGATACGACAAATGGGGTTTTCTTAGTGGTAAACGCGCAAACTTGTGTCTTTAGGGGATTGAACTGAACGTGATTCAGTTCACCCCACTCAGAGACCATCCCCAAGGAGGTCTCTATAGAAGACACAAGTTTCTTTCGGCACTCGTCGACGTTTTCCCGAGAGAGACCTGCACGGCCGGAATATACCGCATCCCTAGTGCTGTCATCCGCATAACAATGTATGTTGGAGATATCCAACATATCATTGATGTGCAGGAGGAACAGAGTTGGGGATAGCACGCAGCCTTGGGGTACACCAGCGTTCACGGGCTTGGGGTCCGAGCAAAAACCGTCGAGAACGACCTGTATGCTCCGCCCAGTGAGGAAGCTGGTGATCCACTTGCATAAACTCTCGGGAAGCCCATAGGAAGGTAGCTTCGAAAGAAGCCCCTTGTGCCATACACGATCGAAGGCTTTCGCCATATCCAGACTAACTGCCAGACCCTCTCCCTTACTTTCAATAACAGCTGCCCAACGGTGCGTAAGATATAACAGAAGATCACCAGCCGATCGACCATGGCGAAAGCCATATTGCCGGTCATTGACCAACTGGTGATCCTCGAGGTAGGTTAGGAGCTGTTTATTGATAATGCTCTCCATTACTTTGGAGAGCAGAGAGGTAATGGCGATAGGCCTGTAGTTAGCTGGATCCGAGCTATCACCTTTTTTAGGGATCGGATGGACAAGGGCACGCTTCCATGAGACCGGGACTACGCCTTTAAGGTAGGAATACCGAAATAGACGCGTTAGCACTGGAGTCAACTCAGGGGCACACGTTCGTAGTACCAATGGAGAAATGCCATCCGGCCCACTCGACTTATGAATGTCCAAGGAAAATAGAGACTGCCTAATAGTTTTCTGCCTAAAAACTATTTCCGGCATTGAGCTCTGACACCGCGGGATGATAGGCGGTGTCTTCCCCTGGTCGTCCAAAGTCGAGTTGGAGGCGAAAAGAGTGCCCAAGAGATCGGCTTTCTCTTTTGCCGTGTGGGCCAGAGAGTCATTCCCCATGTGCAACGGCGGTAGGGAAGGCTGGCTAAAGTTGCCCAGAGTGGCCTTTGAAAGCGCCCAAAATTTGCGCGTGCCAGGCGGGTACTTTGCCAGCTGATCCCCAATTTTGACGACATGCTTAAACTTTGCTCTAGCGATTTGCCGTTTGAAGAATCTGGAGGCACGATTATATTTCCTCTTCAGAACTCTAGAGTTCGGATCCTTAGTGACTAACGCATTGGCCCAAGCTTGATAAGCCTGCCGTTTGCCAGCTGCTGCAGCCCTGACAGACGCATCAAACCAAGGCCGCGATCTGCCACCAAGTGGTACCACAGAGCTTGGTACAAATAGTTCCATGCCCTGTAGTATCACATCAGCTACAGCCGCAGCGCAGTCACTAGGATCATCGGAAGGGAAACAAATCGGCCCCCATGGGTAGGATGCAAAGAAGGACCGCATTCCATCCCAATCCGCTGACTTGTAGTGCCAAACGCGTCGAGTCGCTGGTGTTGTGCGACCCGAACGTTGAATGGGCACTACACTCCGTACCAGACAATGATCAGAGGACCCTAACGGAGCCTCGACAGTGACCTGGTACTTTCCGGGATGTGTAGTCAGCAGAAGATCCAACAAAGAGGGCATATGGCTGTCCACATCCGGTAGACGAGTGTGCGTCTTGACCAATTGGGACAGACCATTTGCCAGAGCAAAGTCAAACACAGATCTCCCCGCGTAGTCGGTGGCACGTGACCCTAACCAATCGGCATGGTGCGCATTGAAGTCACCGAGGACTACGACTTCGGCGGAGGGAATCTGTGAAAGCAGATCGTCAATCTTCGCCTGAACATGGCCCAAGAGTTGATCCGTTTCTGCATTACCACTATGGGACCTGTAGAGGCACGCGTAGACTCTGACATGGTCGTCCATGTCCACGCGCAGCCAGAGTACAGACAGGTCCCAACCTTCAAAAACCTGAAGGCGACGGTAGCAGATATCCTCCCTTACGAACACAGATACCCCGGCGTGTGGTATAAAATGGTGTTCTAGATTATACCCGGGGTATGACAAGTACGCTGTGTCGCTAGGTTGAGATATCTGCATCTCCGTCAGAAACAACAAGGCCGGCTGCGCCGTCTCTAGATGATAGTGGACGGCGTTCAAGTTGGAATGAAGTCCCCGGATGTTGCAAAAGTCCACATTTAGAGTGGATCGGGGTGCCGCTGCGTTGACTCGTCGTTTGCCCTCAAAAAATACAAAAGGCGACACTTTGCCCGCCCCAGATACGACGGGCAGCCCGAGCAAAATCCGAGAATTATTTCCCCGATTTTGCTCGGGGAGGGGGTCCCCGGCTTCATCAAAGCCGGTACCCTCCTGGGGTATTTTTCTTTCCGGAATCGCTTTCATGTTTCATGGCGTAGGGGGGGGGGGGAGTTGGGCTTCCGGATTCTGTCACTCACCGACGGAACATAACCAAATAAATTTGGTTACTACGCGTCGGTCTTCTGTGAGAGGGTGGTCCTTCCCCGGTCGAGCCAGCCCAATACGAGCTGCAGTCAGATAACTACAGCTAGGCTCTACCACAAGGTGCATCGTAAAATATAAAATAGAAATAGTCGCCTTTATTTAGAATACAGAAACAAGATAATAACAAAATGAGTCTTGTCAAAATACTTTTGGGCGCTGCTGTACGAGTATGTATCAATTGAGTGACGTTTTAAATTTAAAACGCTTTATATTTTAAAACGTCGCGCTGTGATCAGTATCAATTTGTGGTAGTCGTATGTTTTTATTAGTAAGAAATGTCTCGGACAGCTCACTTAACGCCTTAAATATTATTTACGTAAGCTATTACTGTTATGTCAGAGATTTTGATTTATTATGTTTAATCTTAAAATCATTTTGTATATATTTTTTATATATTTTTTAATAATCTATACTACCAAATTACTTTGTAGTATTATCCATTTCATGACTCACTGGGATATTTTATTATTTTTTAAATTTTATTCATTCGTCTGCATGTTCTTACGTAATTTAAAACCGACTTGACCTATTTTTGATAAAAATGAGTATACAACAAAAATATATTTTAGGATATATTATACATTATTGAGCGAAGCGAACGAAGTGAGCGGAGCGTTTTACTGGAGACTTTTTACATTCTTTGTCACGAATTGGCTCGAAAACTACTTGACGGAAAATTATGAAACTTTGCAATCAAAAAGACACACATTAGGTGATGGTTCTTCAAAAAAAAAATTTTGAAAAATGTCCTAAAAAAAAAAAATTTTTTTTATTGTCCTGTCAAAAAACTGATATCCCATTGAAGTCAATGGAAAACGCTTCGCTCAATATGCAAACGGCACCCGAGATGTGGCGAGCGCAGCGAGTCGAAATTGAGGGTTTGTTGGCGCCCCTAGTATTTTATATCGATTGTAAATTCTATTTTTCCTGGTACATAAATATATAAATAAATAAATAAATATAATATCAGTTTTTGAATACGGTAATTTTAACAAAGTTAATTTTTATTTAATTGTATAATTTATTTAATATAAAAAATAATAGTTTTTTTCGTATTATTAAAAAAGTATTTTGTTATGTTTTTGGGGACAATCTTATTTATTTATTGATTTACTTATATATTTTCCATTTTGAATCAATACCAGTGATCACTTTTGTACGTCAAATGGAAGAGACTGGAGAGTCTATTTTGATATCGTATATATCTATATAAGCCCTTCTGTAAAGACACTTTTCAACTTAAAATAAGGCTACGAGGGTCCAAAGACGCCCTGGTCTGAGAAGTACCACACAACAAACTCAGCCGGCTTTTTTTTATTGTGATCACTTTTTCACAAACATCAATATATTTAGTGAGCAATGTACGAACAACCAAAACCATCGCAATCAATTCGATAAGCCGTCCTAATGATAAATAATAATAAGAAAAAGGAAATCCTTGGCTAGCTCTTTATTAAATATTTTATAAGACATGTAACAGATATGTAAAGTTAATTTATTGTAATATAATTTTAACAAAGTAAAATATATAACAAAAAATCTATGGGTACAAGTTTTTTTTCTTTTTATCTCTTTCTGTCTCTCTTTTCCAACTTTGTCTCATTCTTTTATATTTCTGTCTAATTCCTGTCTGAAGAATACCAACCATTAAGCAAACGTTGTAACTAACGTACATATAAGGGAAATAATAATATCAAAATGTAATTTCTCATGAGCTTCTTGTTAAGTAACATTTTAGCAATGTTTAAAAGTTAAAATTGTAACAAAGTACATAAAAAAATACATAAATTGTCTACGTTGACACTACATTAAAATATGTTTGCAAATTACTATAAAAGCTTTTGTTACTTGGTTATGGCTTCGTGGGAAACTTTATCAAAGCTCTTTTGAGCCCGTTTTTCAAAAACTATGTCATTAGCTGTATGGCTTTTTATTTAACAGCTTGAATGTAGGTAATATTCTTGCTTTTATACCTATTTTCGGTATAATATAAAAATATTGTATTTTTTAGTTAAACCGGGTGGTAAACAATAAAAGAGGTAAGTAATCATCATCTAAAACTCGACATAAGTAGGAACGGGAGGGAGTAGAAAGCGGAAAGTGGGCATCTGGAGGATAAAATAACATCATATATTCGCTGAGCAAAGGCGATCTTTGTAGTTACGAAACTGAAAAAAATTGATTTACCTCACTGATTTAACAGGGGCTGTCAAATAACACGTCGATTGACGCGGTCAGTATCAGTTTGACCATGGTCTTGTGAAAGGAGAAATCACGAATGTTTTCTAGAAACTGTCTAAATCAACTAATTTTATATGATTGATTGTATTAACGATTGAGATCAGCGTATGATAGCTAGCTGAAGTTCTTATGATAAAAGAAAACTAAGGAGAGAAGAACTTGGAACAAGCCTACTAAATTCTTCCTCTCTCTATTCTTTATATCTCCTTTTCTCAATATTACTCTCTTCTTAATGGTGGTAGCGTTCTGGCCAATTATTATTATAATTGTGTTTGCAAATATACTTAACCGACGGTAAGCATATCATCAGGTGGTCAAATGATTTAAATATTCTAAATGTATATTTTCCTGCTTTGTCTTCCAGGATCGCATCAGACAGGGAGGATCGAGCACCAAGAGTAGAGGCCCTGATATATCATTGTTGCTTTTTATTATTATACTTTTTCTTATATATAGGCATTTAATTCATAACTCAGTCAGCTGAGGGGTGGAGGTGGATTCCCAGCAGTCACAGATTTGGGGAAGGTCATTTAAAAAAAATTTTAGATGCCGTATTTATAAAAAATTAAATGTATCTCTTAGTTGTATGTGGAGGTTTTTATTTATAACCTCATGCCTCTCCAGACAAGATTTTATCAAATTTAAGCAAAGTGGATCAAATCAGAGATGAACAGTTTGTAAGGCGTTTACCCCTACCTACCTACAAGGCCGGCAACACTCTTGTAAATTCTCGAATGTTGTAGGAGTTCATGGGCGGCGGTGATCACATTCATCCGTGACCCGCCAGCTCGTTTGCCCTCCTCTTACATAAAAAAAAGACCGTTTAATTTTTTCGCAGTTTAATGTTTCTTACATTAAAATTTAAATAGTGACTTTTATTAATATTTAATTATAAGTACATAACGAAAACAAAATATGCATCCAAGTTAATCTTATCCAACACAAATTCGAGCAAAATGTTTTGGATTAAGATGTCGTAAAAATTTTCAGATTTTTATAATGTATGTTGTAGTTACTTACACTCCGTATTTTCAAGTCCTTATCTCGGGAAATGAATCGAAAAACACGAGATAACAAGATAAATGTAATGGCGATTTAATGTTTGCTTGAAGTAGAATACTTATTATTTTACTAGCTTTTGCAATGGTTTTATCCGGCACGGTTATTAAAAACCAGACCACAGATCTAACAATCTAATCAAATTATAATGATTTCTCTTGTGACCAAAACCAACATATTTAGAATAAGACTTATTTGTATGCTCTTGAATAGATGATCAAAACCTGACAAGAAACTATGAATACCTTCAGTTATTAGTATTTCAGTAGATATGCTCAAAATACTGGGTCAATAAATGATGGAGTACTTAGACAAACAACTTTGTCACCTTCAAACAAAATAAACTAATTGATGTGCGCATTTTTATTATTATGATAAGTTTAATTAGAAGTGACTTACTTATGTGCATACTAATCTTCTTTGTGGATAAAAAGTTTTAAAATTTGACAATACGAGGGTCAAACTGAAAGTTCTTAGAAAATCAAAAACTAAGCATTCTAGCAAGTTATTAGTCTTATTGTAACTTTTCAAAATAGCGTCCATTTACATCAATACATCGCTGCATTCGATGGAACCATTGAGAAAAGCACCATGCCCACTCGGCCTTAGGGGTCTCTTCGACGGCGTTTTGAAACGCAGCCACTGCTTCTTCGGCGTCTATAAAACGTTTTCCTCGAAGTTTTTCTTTTATTTTCGGAAATAAATAAAAATCGCAGGGTGCGAGGTCGGGGCTATACGGCGGGTGACCCAGTAATTCCACGTCTGAGGTCACCAAATAGTCGATCGTTTGCCTGGCGGTGTGCGACGAGGCATTGTCGTGATGAAGGAGGATCCTGCTGCGAGGTCGTTTCTCTCGAACTTTTTCCAAGACAAGTGGCAAACAATTGTTAGTATACCACTCTGCATTAACCGTTTTCTGATCCTCTAAGACTACTGTCGCGTAATGACCTGTCTTTCCGAAGATCGAGGCCACCATCTTTTTTCCAACACTTCGACCTCTCTTCACTTTAGTTGGCAACTCTTCGGAAGGAAACACCCACTGAGCAGACTGTCTTTTGGTTTCCGGATCATAACAGTAAATCCAGGTTTCGTCACCCGTTAGTATGTCGAACACAGCATTTGAGTCACCTCCGTTAAGTTCTAGGATCATTTCTCGGCACCAATCAACACGGCGGAGTTTTTGAGCCTCGGTCAAATTATGCGGTATCCAGCGGGCACAAAGCTTCCTGACCGCTAAATGTTCATGGAGGATTTTTTGCACTTGACTCATACCTATGCCTAGACTTGTCCGAATCTGCTGATAGGTCACTCTTTTGTCAGTCTCTATCATACGCCGCACAACACTGATGTTATCTTCAGTCGTCGCTGTAGAAGGCCGTCCCTCACGCAAATCATCGGTGAGATTAGTTCGACCACGTTTGAATTCATTAAACCAGTTGTAAACTGTGGCACGAGATGGGGCTTCATCGTGAAAAGCCAATCGAAGTCTATCATAACTTTCTTGTTGACTTAAATGACATCGAAAGTCATAAAAAATCATTGCACGAAAATTTTCTCGGCTTAAATTCATTCTGACGTGCACAGACAATTTTCAATTTGCCGCCAAATAATAAAACAAATGACAAATGAATGAAATGTACACTCAATAATATTGGTAAAGAGTTCTATTTTCAAAATTTAAACAATTTTTTTAAATATAATGCTTTTAAGTGGCCAGTTCTAAAAACTTTCAGTTTGGCCCTCGTAGATCGCACTGCAGTCTAACATTGGAAAAATATTTTAGAAATGTGTTTATGTCAATATTTTATTGAATCCAATTGATACTAAATAAACAAAGAAGTCTGAAATTTGGTACAGTTAAGGTTTAAGGGGGTATTCTAGTCTAGAGGTCCGAATTTTGAGCGTTTTTTGGCAATTAATATAAAAGAAGCAGTAAATTTTTTTACTATCCAATTTTATATGATTGGTTTATTGATATTTCAAGAATATAAAAAAATACATTTAAGAAACTAATATTTTATATGAAATGCAATCGAAATATAGTCAGTTATAAAACGAAAATATTTCGCTGCAGTATGATTTAGATTCATTGCCTACGTTTACTAGTTAATATCAGTCAGTGTCGAAGGGTTGATTGCCGCCTGATGTAACAGAATAAAAATAAATATCAAATATATACTCGTATATATATATATATAAAGGTATTGTTGTCCAAACCCTCGTAAGCATTCATATTTAAATTTCTGTTGAATTTCTTCGTCTGGGCTACCTTTAGTATTTATAAAATAAATTTATTAAATCTGTCTGCAATTACGAGCAGTGTATGTGTTTATGTACCCATATACCTTAATTATTGTATTTCCCAAACCTCCTTTCCATTTACAAAGATCCTCTTTTACCTCTACCCCGAAATAATGAATTTACTCAAGATATTGTTTACATCAATTTGTATTGTATTATTAAAATAATTGTTATTAATTTTGATCAACCTTAATTATGATAAGTCTAGCTTGGTTAGTTTGTTATTTTTACTAAAGAAATTCAGTCCAACTTTCCATCAGCAAAACTTTCTTCTCAAGTCAAGTAAATAATTTTCCAAAAAAATCCTCTTAAATATGATTTTTTCTTATTTTGTAATACTTACTATTAATAAAGATTTAATTTTGTTTTAAAGTAAGTAAACCATACATTTCACCATACTTAAATAGTGGGCAGCCTGTAAGTAAGTATTAAGTATATAAGTCGTGTATGTTCGTGTATCGCGCTGACATTGATAGACTAATTTCAATGAAATTTATTTTAGATAAAATGTCTATAAAATAAACACAATAATTGTGGGTAAGCTATGACGTCATTCTTACGACGAAATGTCTTCATTCCCAAGGTAAATAGGAAAATCAAAATTTAGCAAAAATCAAAAGAAAGCGAAAACTACATGGAAGATGTCAAATTACAAGGTGATAATAGTTGATAACTGGATTCAATATATTAGAATTAAATTAACATATCATCTGTCTGTCTGTCTGTTTGTTGTGCCTAAACTCTGAAACGGATGGATTGATTTAAACAGGACTATCACTGGCGGATAGCTGATGTTGTAAGGAGTAACTTATGTTACTTTTGTTTAAAAAAACATATTCCTCGCGAACAAAGCCTTGGACACATAGTTATTAATAAATAAAATAGTAATAAATAAATAATAAAAGTTTACTTTCAGAACTGTTAAACAAAGCTAGTTCATTCTATATATATTTATTAATTACAGTGACGATACAAAAACTTTTGTATTTTAAAACGTCAGTCGATCAGTCTCAGTTAGTGGCAGTCGTGTGTTCTTGTTAAGTAACAGAGGTCTCGGACGACTCACTTAACGTCTTAAATATTATATACGTAAGCTGTTGTTGTTATGTTAGACATTTTGATTTATTATGTTAGGAATTTTAACGATTTACTTTTATAAACGGAAAAAAAATACTTGTGTATGTTACTAAATCTATAGATTGTCTTTTTAAATTATGAGATAATTATTCCTTTCATGACTCACTGAGATATTTTATTATTTTCTTAATATTTGTGTATTCGTTTGCATGTTCTAAGTATCTTAACATCGAGTTAACTGGTTTTGGTGTAATTTAGTACAAAACATTAATGAGGAATTGCAAAAATGCTACGCTATATATAAGAGCTTTTGAGTACAGTGAGCATTTAGCGAAAGCAATTATTTTATTTGAAACTTATTATATAATATGAATAATTTAATAAATATCTAAAATATCTCATTTTAATTTTGTTTAAAAATATTATTAATGTTCATTTTCATAGTATTTATGTATTTTGGAGATAATCTTTATTAATTATTCTATAAAATATTTCACCGTATTCTAATAAAGTAATATTATATATAACTTAAGAAATTATGAGTACGATATTTATTTTTTTCCTTCCTCTCTTTCTTTCTCTGTCTCCATCTTTGACTTTGCTTCATCCTAATTAATTCTTGTCTTATTCCCTTCTGGGAACTAATACGCATTTTTAATAATAGGACAATAATAATAAAAACAAAATGTTATTTCTAATGTGTTAAGTAATATTAAAGCATTATTTAAAGCCTATCCGCAGCAACAGTGTTGCAATCCGCATTCCCTCCATAATTATAGCTCTAAACAGAAACAGTAAACAGAAGAACACTTATAGGCTTACAGGAATGCCCTACTTTATACCAACCGAAAATAATACAATACAATACTTATTAAGAATCACAGTAGAAGCAATTTCGTAATAAAATATCCAAGAAATGAAATTTAGGTAAAGGTTTACAATCTGATGGCAGGTCACCTGACGCAATGGATCCTGAGGGTATGATAATTGAGTTGGTCTAAGTGTTGCTCGCTTCTGATATCTTCCCGCTCGCGGCTCTGAGCTAATGTATCGCGCGTCGAGCTTACAATCTTTTTTTCCATCTACAATGAACTCAAATTTTACTCTTAAGTAATATTGAAATATTGATTATTCATATTATTTGTATTCTTATTAATATTTACAGCATATAAATAGTCACTAAGCAAAGGCGATCCTTGCAATAACGATAATGATATGGAAATTAAGTTACCTCGCTGACGTAATAGGGGTTGTCAAATTACAAATAGATCAACACGGTCAGCGTCTGTTTGACCATGATCTTTTGGAAGGAGATATCAACATTTCTTAATAGTCTCTAGATATCAATCAAACATGTTTGACTGATTTTACTAATGATTGAGGTCGCGAGATAAACTAAAATACTTGTTTAGACAATTTTTTGCTTACAGCAGAACATTTATTATTTTGTTCTTAAAAACCAGAACACAGATCGAATAATCTAATGAAATTATTGAGATTTAAAACCATTTTTTTTAATAAAACTTATTTGTTTGCAGTTAAATATATAAGGATAAGAGTCAATAATAATATTGTATTGATCTAAGTATAAGGAGACAAAGGTGATTAATGAAGGTTGTAGCAGAGATGATTTTGTAGCCTAAGGTTAATAAGGTTATTTTCAATTTCGGATTGGAAGTCAATATATTGTTACATACTACATAATATATGTAATATATAAAAATACGCATTAATAAAATAATGTCACCGACGATATCTGCACGTTGTAAGCTTCCAGAGGATAGAAGATCATGATTTGATAAGAAACTGTAAATACCATTAGTTATAAAATAACTGTTCACTTACATTTTATTTTACCGGGTTTAACGGGTTTCGGAAACAGCGCATAATCTGATCAGCTTATGAAGACTGAGGGGAATATTAAAAATGTTTTCATGTTATTACGAGTACATTTGAATTGAATTTCTGAAAAATATTAGTCCTTATTAAATATTCACTGCAGTGACTAATTCAAAAACGCATGACTGTGATGACAATAGAATATTTTATAATAAGCCTCGCGTCGCCGTAAAAAGTTATGAAATCCAAACTTAATTGAGTTGGTTAACTAAGAATTCCCATCTACAGGAGCGGTTATACAACCATTTTGTCATAAGTGATACCTTATTAGTTTACTCAACATCTTCTTGCCTTACTCTTATGTTACTTGTCATCTCTGTACAAACTGCCTTCTTCTCCATATCGTCTTTTACGCAATCCATCCATCTTTTTTTCGGCCGTCCTCTACCTGTCCATCCTTCCACTACCCTACCAATACCCAACACTCGTTTACTTGCTCGTTAGTTTAGTAACGACATTTTATTGTAATTATATTAATTTTAGTAGTAAAAGAAAAATAAGTTTGTGAAGCTGCAATAGACTAGACCATTAATATTATAAATGCAGACTACATACACTATCAATTGAATACCTCTATCTGTCAGTTATCCATTCACCCTACCTAAAGCCTTGAAAGGATTTTAATGTAATTTGGTATTGACATTTTGTATATCCTGTATATCCACTCTAACTCAGATAACAAACTAACCAGATTCCATAAAAATTCGTGCAGTCCATTTTGTGAGCGACCAAGAAAACAGACAACTATTAAAAATAGTTTTTAGGAGTTTTTCTATTATACCTAAACTGTAGAATAATTTAAAAAAATATATTTAATATACAAAATTTACATTATTATTAATATACACTAAATTCATAAAAATATAATTAAATTGCAAGATCTAATCGGTCGATTGCAGGTCGTTATTGAGACGGTCTTTTGTCTCCTATTGGAGATAGATCGTCAAGGTTTCCTTGTAATAATTCAATTTGTTTGTATCCAAAGGGTCCAATAGTTTTGCTTAAAAGACTATGAGAGATGATAGAGGTACTTAGTATTTACTATGAGAGATGATAGAAGTACATGATACCTAAATATATAAACATATATATATTGTAGAGTATAGAGAAATGTAGAAAAATTATATTTTATATAAAAATGTAATAGATATTAAATTTATTCAATAAAATAAAGAAAATATTACACACTCTACCATCAGATTCAGATTCATTGCCTACGTTTACTTGTCAATGTCAGTCAGTGTCGAAGGGTTGATAGAAGAATAACCAATTTCATATATTTGAAGAGGAGTATTGTGCTCCAAACCCTCGTAAACCTTCTCGGATAAATTTTGGTCCGCCCGTTGGACAGAATTTGTCCTTAATTTTAATCTAATTTATAAATATAAAATACATATATTAATTCTGTCCGCCATTAATAGGAGTGTACGTATTTATGTATATATCTTAATGCGTATATAATATTTTTCAATCTGACCACACCTTTACTAGAAAAGAAAATACCGGAAACTTTTTGTCGCCTTTCTCAAGTCTATGGAAAATAACTTCTCCATTACAGTTTTGATAATGAACAAAATTCTTTAGAAAACTGACTTTCAATGTGGATTAATTTTGTTTTAAAATACCAAAAAAGAAAAAAGAAAGAAATCTGGACCCGATAAGGTTATGTTTGTGTCTATACATGTATATTATAGGTACTCTGTACATTAAGTTGAAGACGAACAATAAATAAGCGTATAGAGTATAGTGCGTATATAATATCAGATTGTCCATTAGACAATTAGAATTTAACACAATAACGTGAGTGTGGAAGCAGCTAAGTCTTGTCGGAGTTTAGTATTTATTGTTGTAATCTATCACTTCAAACGAATACTTCGAACGTGTCAAGCCTTCTTCAGCCGAGATGACTGAATCGTGTGAACGAACTAATTATTAATAAATGTCTATTCCCAGAACCGTGCAACAAAGCGAGTTGATCCTGTATATATCTATTAATTACAGTGACATCTTAAAACGTTTTGTATTTTAAAACCTCGCGCTGTGATCGGTCTCAGTTTGTGGCAGTCGTGTGTTCTTATTAAGTAACAGAGGTCTCGGACAACTCACTCAGCGTCTTAAATATTATTTACGTAAGCTGTTGTTGGTAAGTTTGTTATTTTGATTTATTATGTTATGAATTTGAATATTAATAAAGAATAGTATTAATGTTCAAATTCATATTATTATGTTATGTATTTGAAGATAATCTTTATTAATTATTTTAATAACTACTCGTATGTAACAGATGTCTGAATTTAACTAACAGAAATGAAATATAAATAAAGTAAAATATATAACTGAAAAAATTATGTGTAAAAATTTACACTTTTTTTATTTCATTCGTTCCTTTCTCTCTGTCTTCAACCTTTTCTCATTCTTCTATATTCCTGTCTAATTTCTTTCTGAAGAATGCCACTATGAAATAATAAATATTTTTTGAAATATGTATAGATTTTTAATAATTTGAAAATGATAATAATAACAACAAAATGTAATTTATAATGAGCTTTTTTATCAATATTTAAAACTTAAAATTTAAACGTAATACATAAACTTTCTAAATGTAATACATAAAGCTTTTGTTACTCGGTTATGGCTTCGTGAGAAACTTTATTAAAGCTCTTTTTAGCTCGTGTGTACGATTTTCTTTGTAGCCCGTTTTTCAAAAACTACGTCACTTGCTGTATGGCTTTATATGTAACAGTCTGAGTGAAAGTAATATTCGTACTTTGAAACATATTTTCACAATCTAAAATTTAGTTTTTTAAATCTTGTAATAATCAATAAACGCGGTAGTTATTGGTCATTGGAATAAGAAGAATTGCAAATGAGTTGCCACTTGCGATACTTAGGAACGGGAAGGAGAAGGAAATGGAAAGGAAGGAATCTGGAGGGTAAAATAACAGCATATAAATAGTCGCTGAGCAAAGGCGATCTTTGCAGTTATGACAATGATATGGAAATTAACTTACCTCTTGACTATTAAGTCCTCCCTGTAATTTGAGAATTCCTAGGGGGACCTCTAAGTGACTGTCAAATTACATTTAGATTAACACGGTCAATGTCTATTCATGACCTTTGAAAGGAGAAATCACCATTATTTAACACTCTCTAGATACTGTCAATATTATATAACTGATTGTACCAAAGATTGAGATCGGCGTAAGATACAAGTAGCTAGCTGAACCTTTTTAAGATGAATGAGAAAACTAAGAAGAAGAGAAGAACTAACAACTAGCCCTAATCTCTTCCTCTCTCTACCCCTTATATCTCCGTTTCTATAAATAATTGTTATAAGTGGTAATTGTTGCCAATTACTGTTATTATTCTGTTTGCAGATATCCTTTGTAGAAGCTAAATCTATCAGCAGGTAGTAAAATGATTAAAATATTCTAAATGTATTTTCATGCCTTGTGCCATGTCTTGCAAAGCAGGCAGGGTCGAGCGCCGAGAATAGAGGCCCTGATATATCACCCTTGCTTTTTCCACTAACACTGTCTTATACGAGTATAAAGGCATTTTATAGTAATTATAGAATCAAACTGAACCAAAACTTTTAGAACCAATAGGGCCTTATGTAATACAATCGATGCCATTCAGTCAGCTCAGGGGTGGAGGTGGATTCCCAGCAGTCACAGATTTGGAGAAGATCATCTAAATGAAATGTTATATTAGATAGTGTATATGCGGAAATTTGTTACAGGATATCAGTGTCTTCTAGGATGTGATTTTGCCAAAATCAAGTTGAGTGAATCAAACCAGAGATGAAAGTTTGTACGACAGTCAAACAATACATAACGAAAACAAAATATGTATGCAAGTTAATCTTATCCAATATAAATTCGAGTTGAATATTTTTGGTTGAGATCTCGAAAATACTCTCAGATTATTTTAATGTTAGTATTCAGTTAAAGCATGCTTCGTATTTTTAAGACCTTATCTCGGGAAATGAAACAAAATAACAAGGTAAATCTAACAACGATTAACGTTTGCTTGAAGAATAGAATACTTATTATTTTGCCACGGTGTTATCCGGCAAAGTTATTAAAAATCAGTCCACAGCTCTAACAATCTAATCAAGTTATTGAGATTTCTCTTGCGTCCAGTATCAACATGTTATGAATAAATTTTATTTATTTTCAGTTAAATATATATGAGATTATAAAAGAAGTAAATAACAATATGTATTGATCTAAGTTCTAGGAGACAAAGATGATTAATGAAGGGTAGCAGAGATGAGGCTTCTAAGTAGCTATTTAAGCTGGTTTCTATTTCGGATGAAAAGGCAGAATATTATTACCTACTACATGATAAATGTAATACATAACCATAGAAATGAAGTATGTACCGTTAAATACCATTTAAAGTATAATTTAGTATCATTTAAAGCCAGTGTTAAGTAAACACATGTAAAGAATAGTATATTTCCCACTCGCCGACTCGCTTTTAAATTACGGACTTATAGTGTACGGACGAACGGTTAAGACATATTTAAAATATATAAGAAATTTACAAATAACACTGATCAAGTTCATAGTTAGTAAAAAAGATAAGAAAAGATTCAACTGAAAATTTGACAGGCTTTTTCTATGCAAAGTATTGCCAGTAGATGAGAAAGTCGAATACTTAATAGGAGTAGAATATTATTACAAGGACGAACATAAAATATTAGTAAAAAATAAATATAATACGCGAAGAGTAATTGACAAAAATGATTTCAGCCAAAAGTAAAGAATTACTATGGGGAAAGAACATCTAAATATACCCAAAGTTATTCAATAGAATTGTTATGTTAAAAGACAGAAAAATTAAATAAGCAGAAAATTGTTAAAGTTAAAGTTAATGGATTTTTTTCTCGATGAAGAAAAAATGTCGTCATCGAGAAAAAAACCTGCAATGGAGTGAGGTGATATTTGTAATTATATATTTGTAATTAATGTTTATGTGAAGTGCATGTTGTTGGTTGTCGGTGTGAAAAACACATTTTTTGTATTAACGAGCGCCGTTAAGCATAACAGCTTGGCGAGAATGTTTTTAAAAATCATTTTTTAAATAAATAAATAAAAAAGTCATTAAAAGTAACAGACACTATCTGCTATTTCCAAAGTATGTTTTGCACTTGTGAACCGTCACCCTCCAAGGTTCCAAAAAAAAAAAAAGGATCAAGAACTTACAAGAATCTCTATGAATACTATTGTTTTTGAAATAATTTTTCACTTACGTTAAGATAATCTAGCTTAAGTATCGTCTTCGGGTTTCGGAAACACAGCGCATAATCTGATCAGATTATGAAGACTGAGGGGAATTAAAAATGTTTTATGTTATTACATTAGACTTAGCTTTATGAAAATATCAGTCCTAATTAAATATTCACTCCAGTGACATTCCTTAACGTATGAATGTCATGTCATTAGAATTTTTAAATAAAATGTTCTATTATACCAGTATCCACAGGTTTATTTCTGCACCAACTACAAGTATGCTTTATATCTACTCTGACTGGTATAAAAACCAAATCAGAATCCATATAAAAGAGTGCACTCGATTTTGTGCCGCGCTGTAAGCAACAAGTTTTAAGCAAGCAAGGAGTTTTTAAGAGTACTTATACAGTAATAATTTATATTAAAAAATATTTTTATATATTGTTCTTCACCTTGTTGTTTTTATTATTATAGAGGATACTGTTTTCACTTATAAAGTACATAAATATACACTAATTTAATAAAAAAATATTTAAATTACAAGATATATTCAACATATTTAAATAAGAATATTCATTCATAATCGATCGTTTGAAGGTCGTTATTGAGACGATCTTTTGTCTCCTACTGGAGAGAGATCGTCAAGGTTTCCTTGTAATAGTTCAATTTATTTGTATCCGAAGGGTTCGATAGTTTTGCTTAAAATACTGGGTCAGTAATTGATTGAAGTACTTATGGCTGTCTCCGATAAATACATTTTAATGTAAAGAAAATATTTATTATTAAAAGTTATCTTCGTGAAAAATAATTTTAAATAATTTAACCATGAAGCCCAATGCAGCCTAGCATTTGAATAATATTTTAGAAATGCATTAATACCAATATTCTTTAAATTATATCTGTATATTATATTTATTAAGCGGGAAACAAACAATTTAAATCCCTTTTTGCCTCAACTAAATTAACTGAGGAAATATGTAATTTGGCAAAGTTAAACTTTATGTAGAGAAATGCAGAAAACTAATGTTTTAAATTAAAAATGAATTGAAGTACATTGAATTAAAAAAATATGTAACACTTGTCACTGTGATATTCAGATTCGTTGCCTACGTTTGCTTGTCAATGTCAGTGACGAAGGGTTGATGGTCGCCCGATGTAATAATATAAAAAAAGAATAGCCAATTTCATATATTTGAAGAGGAGTATTGTGGTCTAAATCCTCGTAAACATTCACGTTTAAAATTAATCAAATTTTGGCATTTGGATGACCTCTACTATTTGTAAAATGTATTCATTAAATTTGCCCGTCATTAAAAGCAGTGTTTGTGTTTTTGTACATATCTTATTTTATATACCTGTTAAATCCCCTTGTCTTTACAAAGATTTACGTCTTAGACAGACCTCTGTCCGGAAATAATGATATTACTTAAAGATTTCCTTAGCACCAAAGTTTTATTATTAAAATAATTCTAACAATATTTCATGTTAATTTGGAACAAAGATTATCACGATAGGTCTAGGTTTCGTCAAGAGAAGTGGGAAAGCGATCCCGTGGCGTCCCATTAAGGTGATGAGGGTGAACCTTAAAATGCCAGTGCTTTAGGCTGCCGGGCAGTCTCACATAACCCCCGGTCATCACCTTCTTGGCCTGCGGGTATCTGTAATGGATTTTGCTAAGGCAAATAAAAAAAAAAGTCGAGCTAGGTTGGTAAGTTAATTTTTAGTAAGATAAGTTTTTCATCTAACTCTTCTCAGTTCTATAGAAAATAAGTTTTTGACATGAGTTGTCAAAGTGATTTTTTTTTATAAAAACAGTAAGTTTTTATAAAAGAAATTCAATACAGTTTTTTTAATACAAAATAAATAGAACATTTTGGATCAGATAGGTGGCATTACGTCTGTTTCCTATACACATAAAATAGTGGGCGGTCTGAACATTCAGCAATAAAATAATTCTAAGTATTAGGTATATAATACAGACATGTAAACTGGAATTCCTGAACAAGTACCTGTTTGTTCATGCATCACACAAATTTGTGGTTTTACCTAACCGTAGAACGGTTACATATATAATATTTTTTATAATAGACAATTTGGAATAAGCACTAAAGCGGACTTGATTAAAATTGCAATAAATATGTAATATTTGATGATTTTTTTTGACACTTGGTGTGGGAGAAGCTGAGTCTTAACTCAGTCAGCATATTTGACACTTCAATGTATAGGAAAATATTTTACGGATAAATATTAAAAGTGGTATAAAACGTTATTTATTACAATAATTCTGATGACGTGTTTTGATCTAAACTATCACTTGATTAAAAAAACTTGTTTCGGCGGATTTTTTTATTCCCAAGGTATCCAAATAATAATAAATTGAACAATAATCAAAGGAAACGAAAATTTCATTGAAGTTGTAAAATTTTATGTGAAAATAGTTGATAATTAATTCAATACATTAGAATTAAATTAATACATGTACATTAATATAACAAACTTGTCTTTTTTTGGCGCGTTCGTACGTTCAGTTTAACTGTCGAATTAAATATTTTTAGATTACTTATTTATTGACAAAATATATAACCTAAAACGACCTTTAAGACGAGTATTGAAAAATGATTTTAAAAACGTATCAAATTATTGGAAATATCTTTTATAAAACCAATGACAAATTGGTTATTACTTTTCCTAATCGATCAGTAATAACGATACGACTAAAACTCCGAGCATGTAATGCCTTTAGCCTAGACGGATGAGTCGTCGGCAAGAAGAAATTTATTCATATAAATAGAATTGAAGTGTCTGCTTGTAATTTTAAATAAACAGCTTTTCTCTAAATGGATATACAATATTTACATTAAAAAAAATTGTCTGTCTGTCTGCCGGTTTGTTCTGCAAACACCTGGTCTGCTTTTAACAGGAATTTCACTGGTGGATACCTAATGTTATAAGGAGTAACTTAGCCCAAGTTTTAATTAAAAAGAAATGCTCTGCGCTAATGAAATCTAGGACACAGCTAGTTATCACTTAATGTCTATTTTCAGAACTGTGCGATAAAGCCAGTTATGTTATATACTCGTATATATTATTATTAATTACAGTGACGTTCTAAAACGTCGCGCTGTAATCAGTCTCAATTTGCGGTAGTCGTATGTTTTTATTAAGTACAAAGCACGAGGACTTCTCACTTAACATTTTAAACATTATTTACGTAACTTATTATTGTGATTAATCTTAGTTATTTGTTGAGGTTTTAAAAAATTGTCTCTACATTTTTATATTGTGGGATAATTATACTTTCATGAGTCACTGATATATTTCATTAATATTCCAATAATTTGGATGTTTTTAAGTAACTTTAAACTTAATAGATTTTGTTAAAAATAATACAATGTTTAAACATGGGATTGTAAAAATGATATGATAGAAATGTTATATGTAATAACAGTTTTTGAGTTCACTAAGTATTTTACGAACGCATATTTTTATTATAAAGCTAATTATATTAAATAAATTGTTTTATACATATATAAGTTTTGTTAAAAAATCTATTAATGTTTAAATTAATAATATTTTGTTATATTTTTGGAGACAATTATAAATTATTTTATAATACAGATGTCTGAAGTTAATTTAATGATATGAAATTTCAATAAAGTAACATATATAACAAAAAAATATATGTAACAATCATTTTTTTTCCTTTTCTCTCTTTTTATCTCTTCGTCTTCAACTTTGTCTCATTCTGCTATATTTTTGTCTGAAGAATCCGAACTGTCTAACAATTGTCGTAACAATGTGTATATATACATTTTTAATTATAGGAATATGATAATATTAACATAAAAATGTAATTTATATTGAGTTCCTTGTTAAGTAATGTTTCAGCAATGTCTAAAAGTTAAAATTGTAACGTAATACATAAACTTTCTCCATTGAAACAACATAAAAAACATGTTTTTGCAAATTACTATAAAAGCTTTTGTTACTTGGTTATGGCTTCGTGGGAAACTTTATCAAAGCTCTTTTGAATGTGTTCTTTGAAGCCCGTTTTTCAAAAACTATGTCATTTGCTGTACGGCTTTTTATTTAACAGTGTGAGTGCAAGTAACATTCGTGCTTTCGTGCTTTAAAACATATTTTTAGAATTTTAAATGTTAGTTTTTTTTAAACTGGTAAACAATAAAAGAGTAACATAGGAAAATGGAACATAAAAAGTATTGCAAAGAAGTTACCATTCGAGATAAGTAGGAACGGGAAGGAGTAAGAAGTGGAAATGGATGGGAGGGACTCCGGAGGGTAAAATAACAGCATATAAATAGTCCCTGATTTCCCTGAGTCCCGCAAAGGCGATTTTTATATTTTGAGAACCCCTATTATGGGATTGTCAAATTACATATAGATTAACACGATCAGTGTCTATCTGGTTATGACTTTTTGAAAGGAGAATTCACAATTACTAAATACTCTCCCGATACTGTCAATCTTTTATGTCTGATTGTATCAACGATTGAGGTCAGCGTATGATAGGTAGCTGAACCTCTTAAATGAATGAGAAAGCCAAAAACAAAAGAAAAACTATGAACTAGCCCTAATTTCTTTCTCTCTCTGTTCTTTATATCTCCAATTCTTTAAATTACTTTCTTCTTTCCTTTTCTTTATAGGTAAAGTTTTTGCAAATTATTATTGTAATTGTGTTTTGCAAATATGCTTAGCTGACGTTAATTATTTCATCAGACGGACTTTCTACTCATCAATCTCTGTTAATAAGTATAAAATATTAAATTTTGAGTTCTTCCGTTCGCTTCTCTTTATTGCTGTAGACGGGTAGTGACGTCAGCAAGTAGTTTCCGCCGGCCTACAGTCTTGGAACAGCTGAAGGCCGAAAGAAACCCCTACTAAAATCACGCACCAACTTCTTTTTCTTTCTCTTCTGTCCAAATCTTCTTTTTTTCTTAATGATTATCTTTTGTTAGTTACCATTCATAAAATCGGCCAAGAACTTGTCGGGTCACGCGCAATATAAAGTTTTCCATAGTTATATAGTACATTATATTGATCTATCTTCAAAGATTTCGCTAAGTCTGCAATATAAGACCAATATATATATATATATTATATTTAGTTAATCAGCTATTACTCGTGAACTTGTAAGCCTACTTAGTTGTGACAGTTTTCTGTTCGCAGTTTCTTTAAGACGCAGTTTTATTTTAGTCACACTTAAATCTAATAAAAATTTGTGCTCTAAAGCATAAATATTAACTCACAAACATATCTATGAATTAAAAAATGTTTTTTTCACACCCACCATATTTTAGTAAGATCTATGTAACCCCACATCATGGAGTACTCGAGTAAAAAATACAACCTCACTACTGTGTCTTTTGTCTGCTCACTACTGTGTCTTTTGTCTTTTGTCTGCTACCTTGTCAGCATAACAGATTTTGCATGTTCATGAAAAGCAATAATTTGTTATTACTTTTTAAAATTAAGAGTCTCTAAGCTAAGCTGCGGACAGACGACATAACAAAACTATAATGGTTTCTACTGTTCTAGGGAAACCTAAAAAACCATGTAAGGAACTTGAAAGTTATGTTTCCAGTTCTAAGGATAAACAGTTAATAGTAAAAAAATGGAAGTTCAAATATTATTGAAATTCAACCCTCATAATTTACAAACCAATAAATGAAAGTCTATCATGTTACGCCTTCAGTTAAGTATAAATATATTTATGTTTTTGATATTCCACTCTAACGAAAACAGGAACAGTAGCGTGAAATCCCTAAAGAATAGAATTATACTTTGATAAAATATCAATACTGAAAACTAAAATATTATCCAGTAATGTTACCAGTCCGGGTTTCAATATCGAGATCGGATCGTGAATAAGTAAAAGAATCCATTCTGTGTATATTCTCTGGTGGATCAGAACCATCTTATTCATTTTGTCTAATATCTAAATTGAAAGTTACTTCTGTTCCGTTTTTTAATAAATCAATAAATTATTTATTTCTATGATATTATAAAAAAGTAAAATTGAATTCGGTGGTCAAGGAATAAAGTATATCTATGTAGTCAAGAGATTATCTTCTGATAGCAGTCTTTTAAAAGTGTGATTTTGGCATATCTAGAAATGGTTTATCAGGGGGCAGTGATTGTCTTTGTCGCGATGATGTTGCCAACCCTGGCCGTTGCATGATATATTTATACAGAAATTTGTGAAAAATCTCAGCCACCGTTACTTTTTGAAGGCGAAATTTAAGCCTTACGAGTTTATTTTTATTTCTCGTATTTATCTTGTGTCTATAACTGTTTTATATATAATTTATATATATATAAACTTACACCGTTATTTTATTTTCACAAAAGTATGAAAAACTATAACTTACTTTAATCCTGCAACTATTTCCATGGCGCCGTTAAAATTTCCTATGTTCCAGCATGTTAGAGCCACTCGGAGTATGCAGGCCAGGGTCACCTTTCGCTCCTCGGTGGACACTTGACTCAGCACGAGCTCTGTCACCCATGCGGACACCTGAATACCACGAAATAAATATTTAATTTCGAAGGTTGAAGTAGTATTCATTGTGAGTAAAAAATGAATTAATACAATTTTTCTTTTTTGGAAATTAGGCCATTATTTTTGCAACTTTTATGAATATATTTACTGTTCCTTTTTTCTTTTGTTGTTTGTTGATTCGGCCATCACTCTGAACAATATTTAAAATTCAAATTGAAATAAACCTCAAATTAAAATAATAAAAATAACAATGTCTAAAGAATGTAAAATAAAAATAAAGATATCTTGTACGAGTATGCTTGGAATAATATATGAAAGTAATATAACTACATTTTATATTAAATAGAAAATTTATGCTTTTTAACATAAAGCGACTTTCTTACAAACTCCTCTTACAGCTATTTTATATACATATAAACATTATATTCTATTTTATGATTCGTCAACATTTTTAATCAAGAAACCGACGCAATGATGGTTTTTGTATCTTGTAAACAAATTATTATTTTCTTTAATTCATATATTATTTAAGTATATATATATATATATATATATATATATATATATATATATATATATATATATATATATATATATATATATATATATGTATATATATAATAACAATGTTCTTCTTTCTTTAGTCAAGTCAGTTACAACGATACTAAATGTATTTAAATATATAGCTCTATATAAAAAATGTTATTTACTTTTGGTATTTAGATTATTGTTCGATTATGTTAATAATTTTTAATTCCTGTGTAACAATTTTAATGGTCATTAAAACTAAACGTCTACTTAACTTAGTTTTTAATGGAATGTACAAGCGGTGTTTAAGAATTCAATTTCTTTAAGGCCTTGACTATTATGAGGAAACTAAATGTTGTTACGCGATCTTTATCTTTCCTTTCAAAAGGACTTTGGGGTTACAAAGAAAGCTCTTAGAGATTACTGCTTATATGTACTATCTTTTAAAATATTCATTTTCGGTGTCTTTTTATTAATGCGTCTTCAACAGATGTTGATGATGATGAAGCTTTAAGTATTTTTTAAGTACAGTATGAAATTGACGTTATTATTAAAATATATTATTTTTATTAACAACTTTTAATTTTTGACTTTTAGTTTTTGATTTAAAATATTTCATAACTAAAAATCTCTCAGAGTGAGTACGGTGTAAAATCCAATTATTGTAGGTTATTGAATGGAGGACGAAGGGGCCGTCCATGTGGTAAGTGGTAAGTGGTAAACGACGCCCGCGGGCACCTTAAGGAAAAGGAATGGTGAGTTGCTTCACGGAAAAAGAAAAGTATTCAAAGATAAAAGATTTATTCATCCTCTTAGGACGAATTATATGTTTTGTGAGGTCAATCCTTTGCAATATTGTTTATAGATGTAGTTAGTTTAAAAATATAGTTCTTATTATATTTTAAAATACAAATAACTTTACTAAAATTTTAGTTCATAAGCGAATTGGTGAAATGATTAGTATTGTTATCTTTTATTTGTCAAAGGCATTAGTACCGCTCTATTTGTTGATATCATCAAAGGTATATAATTAATATCAACAGGTTGTATTCATAACTATCTTTTATGAAACATCAAATAAAAAGATAAGAGACCCTTACAATATACTTAGAAAATAGAAAGATATTTTTATTTTTAAAGGCTGTACCTTCGTATGTTATCCCTCAGAGGCCACTCAAAGATTCGGGTATCACTATTACAATGGAAATTAAATTTTCAATTCATTTATAACAGAATATAATATATTTATAATAAATAAAAACGAAATAAATATTTAATTACAGTGTATATTTTTAAGGATCTAAAATATACTAATTGGGTAAACATACGCGGATACATTTATTGTTAAAATTGGATGTAATGAAATAAAGCCGAGTTAAATATTTTACTGGTGGGAGAGGGCGAGGGGGAGGGGTGGTGGAGTGGGGGGTATTGGTATTTAAGTGGAGATTTCGTTTAAAATATTTGTTATAGAACTTTGATTTATGACTCTATATCAGGGACACTTCACGGCTCTTATGTTTTTAAAGTTATGTAAATGTGTATTTATATAGATTATAAACCATTTGTATATAACTGCCATTTATATTTTGTATTATCTATTAGATAACGTAATGTTACATATTAAGTTAATTATTTTTATATCCTCCTTACACATTCAACACTTTACACTATTCTTAAAAGGAATCTTAATGTCACTTTAGTTTCAGGACTTGGAATATCCAGATTTTCAAATATTATTTTCTAGACTCGGTTAAAGCCCGAGAATATGAATTTATTATTAACATTACCTTCCAAAGATACTAAGTTTACATAATGGTTTAATATAACCATATATTTGATATAAAAGATACATCATAAAGATAACGATTTTGTTTGTTTGTTTAAAAATAGATTTTGTATATTTAGAACGTGTCACGTCCTACTCGTATGTAAACCATGCGGACAAAGTCACCGGCAACAGCTACTTAATATGAAATACTTTAGTAACAAATTTAATTTAGGTATAAAAATGAAGTTTTAAGTCCTTTCCATATTATCAAAGTTTCCGAAGTCCCGCAGACACAGCACAGCACTACTTTAACATCTATTATTACTTACATCAAGAGTTTTAGTACAAAAGTTTTGTTATATGAACGAAACATCAATATTATAATGGAATTAAGATATCGCTACAGTGCTTAACTGTTAAACTGCTTCAACGATTTTGATAACAATTCTTCTTCCAATAAACATTAAGAATAAAAAAAAATGTATACTGTTTTAAAACTATATATTTATATTAATCACACACATACACACATACACGAACGCAACTACGCAACTACGCACGCACTCACGCACACACACACACACACACACAGAAGAAGATACAAACTTTTCAGTTACTTTTTTCTTTTTACAAGAAATATTTTTTTAGGGTCGCAAACGAGCTAACTGTCCAAATATTGTGGAATGCAAATGAGGCGCCACCCTCGAGAGATGTAGAGGAATTCACGAAACTAGGGCGCACTGTTTTTAAACCACCCAAAATGAGGGTAATTAGTGGAATAATAAGAGTTTTGATAGTACTCATACATTTAAATAATTAATGCAATATTTATCTTTAATTAAAATTAAATAATTTTATCGCAATTAGAATACTGATTTTTTTAATATATTGCTTATTTAAATAAAGAAAGGAGAAACTATAATGAGTGAAAAGTGTTTTTAAGTTTACTAAGATGAGCATTTTATAATATTATTTATTTTAAAATATGCTGCAGAGAGTGCTGGGTCACCACGCCAACTTTGTTCAAGGAATTATGTTTTTTAATAAATATGAACAAACTTAGATTACTTTTATTATTCAACGCGAGCGCGGCGTCCTCTACAAAAAGGATCTAAAAACATATCTGTTTAGTAGTCGTTACGCCTGTCTCACACGTATACTTTTATTCTCCTTTAGTTCCTGCCCGTGACTACGTCTGCAGGTCACAGTCTTTACTTTAATAACTGGACCGCTTTCCTTCTTCTACGGGCAAACTCACGGGGAATGCTAGTCAAAATAAAAAAATTGTGGAGTTTCTTTACCAAAACGCACTGCTACTGGATCAGCCGACTGTTGCTGTTTTATAGTAGTTGAAAAAATACAAATAAAGTCAATTCATAATTGAATGATTTTCGTTTCAAACATTCGTCCTTTGAATGTATGAATGAAGACCTTATTAAGGATCAATCCTTATGTAATAACCTGTCTCACTCTAATGCGATTATCTGGACCCTTCTCACGTCTGGGTTATATTGAATATTTATATAGAATACTTTTAAGAGTTAAGCTACACGTTTTTTTGGAAATCATGATAATGTGCACCACCTTTTACTGTAAAAAGTTATGGTTTATACTTAAAGAGGTAACCTGTATTAAAAGCGAAAAAAATATTGCAGTATATTTAAATCGAACCCGAACTTACATAAAAGGAAAATATTGATACCACTACGCCATAAAGATCGATAATATTAATTTTCTTATTATTACCTGTATTTATAATACAATTCACTTTCAACCTCAATATGTTCTACATATTATGTAACAAGAGAGTCGAATTTTGGACTTCTAGTACATTTTATTGGTTAATTCATAAGCGTCTGTCTGTCGCGGACGGTGACCTACATGGCGTAGACGTACATGATCCGATTATTGACAACTTTTGATCCTGGGAGGCTGTGATCGGATTGACGTTCTCGAATTTTAACAAATTTTCTTCCCAATACTTATATAATAAAGATAAAGAGTTTTTTTGTTGGAAACCCGATAATATCGGTAACTGAAAGTAGGACACGCTTACAACTTTGAAAGTATTTTTTATTAAAATATAGCAAAAGTATTGCAGTGCATTATAAAAAAGAAGTAAATTTCTAATAATCATTTTCCTGACCCATCAGTGGATCTGTAGTATTACTTCAAAGGTGCCACGTAACACATATTTTGACGACAATTTTTTTATTTTTATCTATTACGTTGGTCACTAGATAAGTTCTGCAATACAGAGTTTTTATAAATAACAACTCATAATTAGTAGATAGCCATATAATAAATCATTACAAAATTAAACGTTTTTGAAAAGTGTGAAAAATAACTGAGTGGTCGAGAAACGAGTTACGCGTAATTATTCGCTACAATTTTATGCGTGGTCTATCTATAGATAAATACTTTAAGGAAATGAAAACTGTACTCCAAGACAAGTTTCCTTATCGCACAACTCTTTGCCGGTATTTTAAATAAGAATTTAATACGAACGTGGTAACTTCAGTGTTAGTGATGCTCCAAAATCAGGTCGTAGAAGTAACTACTCTGGAAAACGAGACATAGATTCAGGCAGACCGTCATATTACCTATATACAGATAGAGGAGGTCTTACAGATAATTGCACCAAGTGTTCATAGAATTTTACATGATATCCTTGAAGTGAGAAAAGTTTGTACACTGTGGGTACCCCACGACCTTTAGCCAGAACAAAAACAAGTGGGAGTATATTTGTATAATTTTTTTAAAGATTTATGATAATGTGACTCCACTTCATATCAGTGACATCGTTACGGGCGACGAAACCTTGCTTTACAATTTTGATGTACCGTTAAAAAATAACAACAAAATATGGTTGTTCGAAAGTGAGGAAACGCAGCTTGTGCTTCCTCATAAATCACGGTCAGTGAAAAAAAAAACGATAGCTGTATTTTTTACTAGACGAGGAATGTAGAAAAGAGTTGTTTTGGATAGTCAGCGATCAGTCACCGACTATTGATATATCAATAGATGTTTGCCTAAAGTTATACGAAACTCAAAGAAATTCGTTTAAACTCAAGTCAAAAATTAACAGTTTCACAACACTTGTGCATCGTGTTCATGTGACAGTTGAATTTTTGAAGACCACTGGTGTAAAAGTGCTTGAGCATCCTACTTACAGTCCAGATCGGGATCCCGGTGACTTGCTTTTTTCCAATTATGAAGGATCAGGTCAAAGGCATTAAGTTTGCGAGCGACTCTAAGTTATTAGCAGCGTAGGACGTATGTTTAGTGACTAGTATAATTATAATATATTGATAGAATTATTGAAAATCGATATTACTATAATTTTATAATAATTTGACACATAAACAGAATTAAAAAAGATTGTCTTTAAAATGTTAAAATAATTAAATTTAACTATAAGATACAGTATTAAAATAAAATAACCCTACTAAAGATAGGTTAAGGAAAAAGTTGTTTTATGATCAAAAGATGTTATCTCTTTGTAATATGAACCTTGAAACAATTTTCCACTTAAATATTCTTCGAAACATTCATCTTGGACCCATGTTAAAATTTGATCCTTTAATTAATTTTATTTGGTCATATATCAATAGGATATTTTTGTAGACTTCATATTTTTTTTATAAATATGTTAGCCATATTTCTGCTACTTGTAAAACCGCAAAATAAACTACTCGTATATCTCTGATAAATACCAGTTCCTGTGTTAAAAGCTTTAAACAACGAATATATTTTAAATTACCTTGTCTGTTGGTCTGTCCTTCTTTTCGGTCATTACATAATATATTGAACTGATTGCAAAATCTAAGTTATTATCTTACACCTAAATTCAATATATAAATTGAAGGATTAGGAATTAATTCTATGCCTCTCGACACTATTGCATAACTGATGCACTGGAAAACAAAGCATGCAGTCTATGCGAATACATTTTTATAGTAGATATCCATCGAGAGAACTACAATAAGAATATTATATAACAATTACTAATCTTAAAATTAAAATGCAATTTTTTATAAAACATCTGTTTTTATTATAAGAACGATATGATAAAAGATGTTGGTTTGAGACTAAATGTCGTGAATGTATCCATTATATTTATTGCTGGATCTATCGGACTTAATAATAAAAAGCCAAGCGTTAGTAAAGAGTTTGTCATAGCGTCAATATTCTCTGCTTCAAGTTTTGTGATCCCAATAAGCCTTTAATGAATAGTCTGAGATAGACGCTATAAGTGAGTAAAATGAGAGTATAATTATTCTGTAAACGGAGATCCTAAATAGTGATGTGAAGATATCGATAGAAATATATACATATTTTTAATTTAATACAATAAATTAAAAATCTATAAATTAACAGTCTATAAAATATTTGCATTTGGGATTTTGTACTGAAAAGTTATTGAAAAATATATTTTTTCTTGAATTAATAAGTAATTTAAAATAATTTTCGTGGATTTTTTTGTCTTAATTTTAACATCTTTTTTTCGGATCCCTAAAAGCATAATTTAACGTTTTTAAGTGCAATGTATGTAATTAAAAATGTCTTTGTACTGTGAAAAGGATTGAAGCTTAATCCACCATGCTGCTCTACTGTGGGTGAGCAAGTTACACAGCATCCTCTGTAATATCCAGGTTTTAAGACGATGTTTTACGACAGACTTGAAGAGTTATAAATGTATAATATGTTAGGACTTAAAAGTTTTTATTTTACCTTAATAATAAAATAAGACTGGACTTAAATAGATCTTCATAATTACAACATTTTATTTAATAAAACATCGATATAAAACGATTCCATCACTACTCATCACTACTCATCTCTACACATCACGTCCCACCCTCACAGCGTCACGTGTAACTAACGAATGGGGTAAAGATACCACTAACTTAACAAGAGTTCGTTTTATTTTTTAGAGGAAAAAATGTACACGATTTTTCCTTTCATTTTTTATTCAGCTCCTTATTTTATGAATTTGGTAGATTATATTTTTTATATAAAAAATAACAGAACATGCCTCTTCCGATTATTTAACCCTGTCTCTGATTACTAAGTATATACTATATAGGTGTGCCCACGACTTCGTTTGTGCGGAATATGTTTTTAAAATAAAAGAAGCCTAAGTTAGTTCTTATAACATCAACTATCCACCTGTTAAAGCACTGTGATAATCGTATCAGAGGTTAGCCGGAACAAACAGACAGCAAAAAATTTTATAAATATATATTTTTTAATGTAAGTACCCTACATACTCGTACGTATCATCATAAGCATTTAGCTTATTTATGTTAATTTGGATAAATGGCTGCCCCGCCAGGGATATGGCGTGAAGCTAAATTAATAAATAAATAAATAATTTGGAATTACAAACACACCGTTCAATTAAATTTATATGTATAGATTTACGTTAAGTGTTTTCCTCGTTCGGTACAAAACCTTAAAAATGTAGAGATATATATCTTTATGGAGTCAGTGCAATCGAGCGATGGAGGACAGGGAGGAGATGCAAGCATAGAAACGGTCGCAGCTAGTTATCTAATAAATCTTTAGCGGTCCATCAAAACTACTTTTATTGCGTTATAAAGAGGCATTAATAGGAAAATGACGTTATAAACGCGATAATGTCACCGACGCTCCGACACAGATGGGAGACAAAGGAAGTCTAATAACGCGGAGATATTCTGTGTTAGTAAGTTATAAGACTAGTAGGAAATAAAGTATGTTATAATCTAAATCTAAATGATATACCTGGTAGAAACATAGTATTCATATTCTACAAACATTCAATCGTCTTCATTGTAATAACTTAAGTTATACATTTTTTTATTGTCTTCTAATATCTTTACTCTGTGGCTTGTCACGTGGAAGTATAATAAGACCGTTCCAGTTCATACCACTTTGATAACGAATTCCTAATTCTTCAATATACAAATTATATTTAATAAAAGCTATATAATTAATTTAAGGGATTGAAAAATCTCGTCCGCGTGGAATATTGACAAGAATGTTGGCGCATTTTCTCTTTAAATAGCAACGTCTCTTTTTTAAACGAAATGTCAATCCTTTGGCACCAGAGGAAGCATTTAAAAATTATTCCTTGCTTATTAAATTTTAAGAACATAATGCTCCAATAGTATTAATATTACAAACAGTAATAATTATCATCCTGTTCCTATCAAAAATATATGGTATCGACACTATCTTAGTGAAAATTTTCAGTGGAAAACTTTTGAGAAGAGAATCGGGAATGCATGTTAGTGCGATTATCGTCACTGATTCGATAAGTGTTGAAATACAGTATCCGCTTCTAATTCATCTCTTTAACGTTCCTTCGGGACGATAGTATAATTAATCAGACAATGAAATATAAAGTTCTTATCACATCTGTTTACTCGTTTCTATCGCAAAAGTAAACAGATTTTCATGTAATTTTTATCAATCAATAGAGTGATAAAAATAGATCATTTAATGTATAATTTACGAAGGTTCTGTGTAAATTTGCTAATCTCTAACTATATATTTTAAGTTTCATTTATGACAGAGCATTAAGCCATATATTTCATTCTCCCCTTGGTTGTCTTATATACAACCAAGAGGGAGTACTGGTATTCTAAGAAGAATTCACTTGTGGTAGCGGTAATAATACCTACTTGGATTTATTGTATATGTTCTATTGTTACATGTGAACCTCAAATCCCAAGTGAGGAAGCGTGGTGGGTAAAGCTCTAAGCTCTGCATAATTAGAAAGTCTGTGCCCAACGGGTCATTCATAGACCAGCTCATGTAGCATTAACTATACTCTCTTCTAATTCATATATTTCTGTTATTATTATTATCGTAGCACCGTAGCATTTTCGTAGCAACGTACAATAACTTCACAGCGTCGCTGCGATGTCGCATAATATAAGATTTATTGCTATTCAAAATAAAATTATCCATAATATTAGTACTTAAGACTCCAATGTCATCGCTTACAATCAATACTAGTGATTTATGTAATACAAATATAATTATAAGGTTGATCCATCTTTCCGTCAGATTCAACAACCTCCGACACAATCAATCAGAGGAAGGAAGTTTCACATTAACCGGGGTCTTTGTTTTGTTATAATTACAACTTGCCCTCCGAATGGCCCGTTGGGCTTTCTTTTGAGGAACACTCGCAACGGACACATCTCTACATTTCAAAAGGATTGGTTACGATCGGGAACTGAACAAGGGTCGGGTCCATTGTTGAGGACTTGCGATAACACAAAAACAATTATGTAAATATACATATTGTAACACTGGACCGTTCTAGAATACGATAACTATACAGTATCTGAATGTAATTTTATTATAACTGATATATCAGAACAACTGTTTTAACTTTCCATCCGATGTGATGATATCCGGGGAAAATATCCATTATATTCCACATATAATAATACGCTCCATTTGCTTTTGTATAAAAAGAAATTAAAAGAATAATTGAGATGTTTTAGTTGACTTTGTAATATAACTTTTACCCGCAGTTTTGCTCACTAAATGCTTCAAGATTTATTATATTATAAATATACATACTTTACCATTTATAATAACGATTTGATACGGCAAATTAAAGTAGAAATGTAAAAATTAATAAATTACTAAGGAACGAACGGCCATTAAAGTTTATTTGCAATTCATAGATCTTTGTCGTTATTGCGAGTCGACAGAAGCTTTCCTGTAATTACTTAATCAAAATCAAATGGATAAAAGGCTAAACTGAAATAGGTTGAATAATATTTTTTAATGGAATTATCCATTGTGTATAATCTGAGTTTTAATCTAATTGCTTTTTGATGTTCAAAATCTAGATTATATCAGATTTCATTCACTTTGATATCTGTGTTGAATGATGAATTATTATTTATTTTAATGAGTAATTAAAGCTATAGTTAAAGATGAATAAGGCTTGTAGGCTGCATCATAAGAATTGGAGTTAATTGTACTAATTAATGATGAAAGTGGTTATGTCTCTGCATGTATGCGTCGTCACCATGAGTGGAGTTGTAAAGTCAGTATAATTGAGCAATTGAGGATTCAAGTGCAGTCGATCTACTAGAAGAATAGTATAATATATATAGCTTTTTATGTTAAAGAACCATTTCGTATACGAGCTGCAGTCAGTTGCTTTACTTAGTTTTAACAGCTTAGCGTATGCTAAGCTGTAATATTTTGGACTTCTCATACCTCGTTGAACCTTCGTATTAAGGTTCTGACGTTGCTCCTGGATTGGGGAGAGTGAGTTGGTGGTGCCCTCCGTATCATATGACGATCGCTGACAGTTCCCAGGATGCCTTCTCCTCCAAGGTCCAAGGTGACCTGGCGAAGGTAGTCGATTGGTGGCACCTGAAAAAATATTTATTGAGTAAGATTCGCCATAGTGAATATTGTGACAGTGTATCTTCGTTTGCTATTTATGCTTAAATAAAACTTCATATTTCTTTCATAGTATATGTTTTAAAATGTATAATATTTCTTTTACTTTCATAACTTGGATCCAGACAGACCAAATAGTATAAATGCGTTTAAAAAGTAAACTCTGAATTATAGAATAGAATTGTTATTTTAAATTGTCTATGAACATGTTAGCCATGTTTATAGACTCGTATATCTTTCAAGAAAAGAAGAATTACAAATTCAAAGGTTCAAGTCTGCACGTGTTGATGAATTTTTAATAACACATTTATTTGAAGTGTTTCTTATTATTGGTGACGATTAAACATAACTAAGCGACACATATCTCGTCTTCCTCAAAAGATATCAAGATTTCAAAACTTCATCTTCAATAAATCAATGACTTTATATACAACACAAAAATAGTAAGATTAGTGAAACCAAAAGCTTTCCTTCAAGTTGATTAAGACGCAATATCCGAAATAATCTTTACACTTCGATTGATTTTCCCGATAAAGTAAGAAACAATAACATACTTAAGTGACTTTCCCCAAACCATCAATGTGTGACCCCGAGTTCAAAGGTCACGCATGGTACATTAGCGAGATAACTCCATCTCGCTAAGGTCGTTAGGGTTGTGCGGTGTTTACTTTGGTGACTAGTGATGGGATATTGATAAATGTTTTTCAAATATGATTTAATATTATTTAAAAGGCTTTTAAAATTGAAAACTAAGTTTCAAATTAAATTTTGGTTAATGAAAATCTTCTTGTAGAGAGAGATTCCATTTATTGAAACTAATCATGTCATACAGACAGATAGACGCAAAAAGAAGAGTGACAACCTGAGTGTGGACCACAGATTTGAATATTTAAAATATTACCTTTGCCATTTCAATGTATGAAATTAAAACTATTAAACAATCAATATTTTGTAGAGTCGCTTTTCAAGATATATTTGTTTTTAAATATAACTTTTACTTGAATATCGACTTGTGTTTAATTTAACGGATGTCACTACAAATCTGATATTATATTGAGAGGGTCTATCGATATCTTTTGTTGAAAAGGCGTCCTATCATCATTTATTTAATATCTTTGATAAACACTATGAAGTGGTTGCAAAGTAATCGAGTTTGGAATTATTTATATCTCAAATAATTATTTTAAATGTTCTGTTGTAGGAAATTAAGCTTCTTAGTCGTTTTATCGTCTCATCGGCGTCCGCTGACAGCATGTCACTGAGGCACAGATATTAAAGCTAATTATTTAGCCAGAGTATAAGCAACTCTTAAAATAAAAACAGGGACAACTAAAATATATAGATTTTAAAGCGATCTCTAGGATAGAAATTACCAACTGAGATTTTCGTCTTTCTGTATCTTATTTTATATATGATTATTTTTTCCATAAAGCTTTTTAAAATACAATTATACGTATATTTTTTGAATTGGCTTTTATAACTTGCCCAGAATTCTCTGAACTACCATTTGTGTCAAAAACAAAGCTTTGAAATAATAAACCCTTTGAGACTCGATCTTGTTTACCTTTGAAACGTTTTTAGACTTAAAACCAAATAAATTTATAATTTTTATTATTTTATTAAAAATAATAATACTCTCTTTTTACTAAATCTCCACTTATGCCTGTCTCTTCAAATCCTTTTCTTTTGATTTAAAATGAATGAATACCACATCATTTATTAAAATTTCCAGCGAAAAACAACATCAAAATTTCTGACTTTCTCTGTGGATTTACTAATTACTTTGACATTTTGAGATAAAAAAGTTTTACGGATCTTTATAAAATATAAATGTCTTGGGGATAACGCAAATCATATTTATGGACGGTTAGTGATAACAGACAGACCGTATTATTATTATTCTTTATAATAACGTCACGACAATATTAGCTGGCGGGGAATTAGATAAGGAATATTACACACTTAACGATTTTTAACTGTTTTTTCTTTTATGACATATTGTGACTTCACCGTTTTTGCACTTTTTATCAGCTTATCATAACCTGTTTTCGAGTGTATAAAAATAAAACATACCTCACGAATTTCAAGGGCTACTAGACTACGATTGCGAGGGGTCCATTTTTGTATAATTAGGAATACTTTAAGGTAAAATTTGAATAGTTTAAATAAGGAGAAAGTTTGGTAGTTAGGTAGTTTTTTTCGAACAATATACATTATATAACAGTAATAAAGTTAATATCAATAAAAAATATTATTTTAGTTCAAAGGTAATTTTTATTTCATAATTATCTTTGGAATAAGATTTATTAATTTTATATATTATTTATTTTATTTATTTACTTATTTTTAGGCTTCACGCCATATCCTTTGCGGGGTAACCAGTGACGACGGAGCGCCAAACGCTACGGTCCCTGCATACCTCTTTCGCCTCGGCCACAGACATCAACCTCTTCATACATGCCTTCCGGGGGCCCTCATGTTTGATCCATTTACGTGACCTTCCTCCAGTATCATAGCTACTGTGTTTTCGAAGGTCACTCGAGGCCTCCCCCTGTCTCACTCACTCTTTACTTCACTTTACCGCTACTTACTTTTCCTTTATAAATCTTTTTTACAATTCCTTCATCACTTATTCGTTCGACGTACCCAAACCACCTGAGCACGTTCTTGTTAATTCTCACCGGACATCAACGCTAGTACCTGCTATTCTGTGGATCTCTTCATTGAAGAGATCGCATCTCCACAGCATTCATCTTTCTTACATTCTTCTTCTGTGTTACCCACGTTTGGCTGCCGTATAACAGCGTCGTTAGCAAAACCGCATTGTGTACAGCCAAACGTGCAGCTATGCTGACGTTTCGCCATCTCAACAATGCAGTCAAAGTACCGTTAACTCTGTTACCGGACGCAATACGCCTTTCCACATCCATTTCGTATCTTCCGTCTCTGCTAAACATACTTCCCAAATATTATTTTATTTTCACACCCATCTTTCAGAGTGGTGACCACTGCCTGCAAATCGCATTCTGATGATGCAATGAGCACTGCATTACCTGCATATAGCAAGCAATTGACCTTAACGTCACCTACTTTCACTCCCATGTCACTTCCTTCACGCCTTGGAGACAACTATCCAAATACAAATCAATTTTATATTTAAAAATAATTTGAATATGTACATAATTATTTTCATACTATTATGCCCAGAATATTAAAAAGTCACTTATTTTATTAAAATTCATATATATTTATTAAATAGATTATAGTAAGACTCTGGTATGATATAATTTTGCTCGGAACGACGCTTGACGACCTCTAGACCTCTAAGTATTAAAGTTTTAAAAATAACAACATAATATATATTTGTAGCATCATAAAATAGAGTGTTATTTTTAATTAAAATTTGTTTTTGTTAGATTAAGTAAGATAAAAATGGAAAGTATATTTAAGAGAACATCAAAACTCTTCGTGTGTAAGCGCCCTTAAAATAATTTCAAGCAAATTATAATATTACATTGACTCGAGGCAGCGTTGGCTTTTGGCTTTTGAATAACTTCAAAGTCTCTGTCTATACACAGAGCGGGAGGCGGCCGTGATGTTATTGAACTTATAAAAATAGTATCTTATTCATAATGTTAGTTTCTCGTGTATGCCAAATTGTTTAATTTGAAAATATAACATATATTTTTTACATACTTAATTTTAAAACCGTCAACAAAAATAGAAAACTAAACATTTGTAGGGACTGTTAAGATGAGGTGTAGGGGAAGGGGGGGCATAGCGGGGCCACGGGGCAAAGCGGGGCGTGCTTTACATAGCTTGAAGTAAACGCTGTACGAACTGTCAGATGCGTCGCTATGGTTGATCCTTAGACAGCATGGGACCTTCATAAGCTACCCACGCCCTTTCGGCAAGTGTTCGTGTAATATAAACAAAAATATCAAAACTAGTGTTTTTCTTAAAATTTTTAGTGAAATTGAATATCAATTCGTTCTAAAACTTATTTATGTACTGTGGTGTGTTATAGTTTATTAGCAATCAAATTCTCTGCTGATTTTTTAATCAAAAAGCACACGGTGATTGAATGAAAGGTAAGATGGCATCAGTTTCTCTTTAATTTTGGCTAAGCCGATGGGGCATAGTGGGGTATGGTGCCCGGGGCAAAGCGGGGCACTCACACAAAAGCCCCACTTTGCCCCGTTTTAAAGACTTCTAAGTTGTAATATGTTTCTTTTTTACGTTTTTAGCTAATATGGTGCGCACATACAAGAGGAAAACTGAACAACATTCCTGGTCTATGCAAGCTATGAAACAAGCTGTACAATTTTGACCCGTAACATTACACAACCATTGCAAAAATAACACAATTGGATAAGAATATGCAAACTCCTCCTAGGCAGCCTTCTCCACAACCTGGTTGTTCGTGGATGGTCCAGACAAACAGACTACATAACAAATAATGGCGGTGAAGAAAGAAAAAAGAAAAAATAAAATTATTTAGTTTGGAAATTGCGTTTCGTTATGACCACCCCACTATGCCCCATAGGCAACCCCACTTTACCCCTATGCACGGGGCATAGCGGGGCAAATGCCTTTTTTTACTTAAGTATTCACATCTCGTAGATTAATTACGTTATCAACATAAGTGTATCCATAGTCATTTGCAATGAATTAGGCTATGATTTAAAGTAAACATTTTTAATTTAATCACATTATTTTTTTTTTTTAGAAATGTTTAAACCTTAAGTACCCCACTCTGCCCCCTCTTCCCCTATGTGTTATATGTTGTATTATTGTAGTACATAATTAATAAGATATTTTAAATATTTATAATCAACGCTGGATTGTCAGTTAATTTGTCAATTACGTGCAACAGACGGCCACGCTTCCTGACTCCTGCGAGTTCTCTAAGTGGGTATAACATTGAATTAATTATTACGGACCTAAATTTCTTGCTATTAGAGAGAGCTAACAAAGCTTCGGGATAATATTATTATATATATAATACTTCTATTAATAAGTGTTTATTAAACACTAGCAATTTATACTATATTTGTAAACCTAGTTTATCAATTTGTAATGTTTTTCTATTTGTTTAATACTAGTTGCTGCCTGTGATCCTGTCCGTGGTTTAGGACAGAAGCGTTGCTTTATACCACATATTTGATTTTTTTTACATAATAAATACTTTTATACTATTATTTAAATTTAAACCAGTTGTATACTATACTACTAAAACTATTTTGATAAAACTCTTTTCAACTTCTAATCAATGATCGGTTCCGAAGTTTACGAGATATGCGAGTATCATCATTCATATTTTTTAAGTCGGTTAAAAATACATTAAGAGCTCATATAATTATTACGCCGAAAAATCGAATATGAAATGTAACCGTGTGTGAAAACACACGAAAAATTATTGAGGCGTAAATTTATTTAGATAGAATTTGAATATTTATACGGGTTGGGAAATTGTATAAATTGTTACATTATATTTATAGTATAATATGAGAAAATGATTTATTCAAACACATATTACACACACATAAACTAACATATAGTTTTAAGATCCAGAGTTTGTTTATTAACGGTCAGAAGTTAACATTGTAACTAATATGACATATAGGAAGGTGAGTTTTGTTTGTAATGCTTTCACGCCTTCACCAGGACAGTCACTTCACTCACTTCTTCCGAGGGATAGAAAAATAAACTTTTGACTACCGTCCGATATAACAACACTTATTTTTTCTTTAATATAGAAAGCAGAAGAGTACTCAGGTAGAGTATTGAATAGTTTATCTTACAAGTTTGATTTAATGAGTTAGATGATCATTTTAACAATAATCAAATATTTATTTTTGCAGAAACCTTTCCCTTGTGCCATAAATCTAGTAATATATTTAAAAGTAACTGAATATTAGTCATTACGTCAAGTTTTGTTTCGAAAAGTAATTTCTAGGTTTAAATAATGCTCCTGTAACTGGTAATTGTGATTGAAACAATAACAACCATATTAATTATTAACAATATAATTATTGTTTTTAAGTTGATTCAAGTAACGCCGAAAGATAACATGGTACAATATAAATAAATAGTTATTAACATATGATACACTTGTGTCCTCTATCACTTCACAGTGTCGTAGCGCGGTACTCGCTCCACCCACACACATTATAACAATTAATTAATTATTAATATCTCCATCACAACGCCACCTAACTTTTAATACAATAGCGTCGGTCGCGCCTTGTCCCCGAACACAAGTCCTATTAAATATCATGTTCCTCACTCGTTCATTTAGAACGAATAATGGAAATGTCATCCTCCATGTCACGGGATAGGTTTGGTTTCCACAAAGCCCTTAAACACCTTCCTCGGTTTCCAAAACAGAAAGCTGTAAATTTTGACCTTAAAAAATGTATTGAGATCATAAAAATCAAAAAGAACTGGTAAAAATTGCATATTACAATAAATTGGACAGAATGTCGGTCAGTCAGAAAAACGGTTGTTTTTGCATATAGTTAGATAAAGATCGTAATATTTCACAACAATACTTAGATTAGTATCATTTTATTTTATTTAAATAATAACTAACCATAATAATTCCAAAACGCGCCCTACAAAGGGTCGTGCGGACAAACACACGCTACAACAGTTTTAGTGTTTATTTAACAGCCTCGGGCAGTTTTATTTAATCTCAGCTCACCTCGTTTCTAAATAATATTCTTAATGCAAAAGTCACATAAGCTCATCTCACTCTCGCTCGGGAGAGTGATAGAGAAGAAGATTTATGTCACTGTAACGAATTATATTCCCTATTTCCTTAACATAGAGAATGTATTTCTACTAACGTCGACCGTGGACCTTGTGTTTTTCAAATGGCTGTCGTTACAAAGGAATATATACTTTAATGCTGGGCTTAAAAGTGTATATTTCTTTAATAGTTAACATTTGGTCACATTAAGATCATTTTGAGTTATTATATTTTGCCTTGTGCTAATTTAATCATATCTAGATGAGAGGAAAAAGACGGGCTACTTCTGCAAAAAGGTAAATGTTGTATTCTTTATAGTTACGTATGTCAATGTTTTACAAAAATAATTATCTCCCTTATACAGAATCTATGTAACATTATACAAAACTAGCGGAAGTGATAATTTTCTATCAGTATAATTTTTGTGTCATTATCTGGTCTGTTTAGTATACCTTATTAGTGACAACAGCACTTGAAACTACAGTCCACTCTCCCTTTTAACATCAGAGGAGTCCCTAGAGTGCAGCCATCGAGTGTGTTTGTAAGTGAAGTCTAAAAGGTAATGAAGTGAGTTTCTAGTTCTTCTAATTCCTCAAAAACATAAAACTCAACGAACTGAAGTGCTTTTAGCAAGAGTGTATAAAATCTATCAAATATATTCAAATATATAATAATAACATTTACACACTTACATATCCTGCTTTCTTTATTGTACAAATACAAATTTATTTCATATTTCATAAAGGTCTGTGCATACAAAGCTTTACTTGTCGCCATTATTTGGTACAAAACCTAGATGTCGCGGTGTACCTGGATGTATTGACAGATGTGATAAATTATCTGAGCTGTATCTAAAAATAATGTTTTTAAATTATAAATAAACATTACAAGATATTTCGTATTTCTTGTCGTTCTTCTCTCTTTTCCTTATTGGAATCAAGGAAGTAGAGTGTTACGGATCATAAAGGCGATAATTACCTAATAATTACTAGAAATATATATGGTTCACTTAGATTGTTTAAGAATGATTATCACATTCATTGTTACGCGAAACAAAGCTCAATCGACACAATATTTGTCAGTTTATTGACTACTACAAAATAGGATTTGAGCCAGACGCACGCTCGCTCCGAGTGGGAGGTACTGCTACTACAGGCCTGCTTCACGCGGATCCCTAAGCAGTGAATATGTTAATATATATGTATAGTATATTGGAGGAAGACTCAGACTTCTGACAATACTACTGATCTATTATGTAATTAAAGTGATGAAATTGTCTTACAAAGACCACAATTCGCTGCGATATTCTGTACAATGTTGGAAAGGCCTTTGCAATAATAATGATTCAATAAAAAAATACAAAAGAAACATTTTAACATATTTCAAGTTACGATAAAATTAAGAAATAAATAAATATAATAAAATTAATACACGTTCTGCCAGAGATAATTAATACTAAATTCGGTAATAAATACCTTCGGTGTATTTCGGTTTTATATATATTTATATGGATATATATCATGTTATTTAACATATATTTTTTAATTTGAAATAGTTTAAGAGTGCAGAAATTATAAATACTACCCAGACACAAACTTGTGACCCTGCAAACAATAAAATTTGTACCAAAATGTTGTTAGGTTTTCCTTAACCTACTAAATTCATAAACATATGACTATTTTGTAACCATGGGGAATCGCAACCAGGACTCCCACAATATATTGTACTTTCGTGACTAGTTATTCATTGGTCTTTAAAATACTTTAGATAAACAAAGTCACGTGCAACAGCTAGATAATATTATTGAATACAATTTCGTAATTGGACAAGTAATTTAGACAAATGTGAGAGTTATTCCAATTTAAACAATGTTTCCAATTCTCCTAAAACTGTGCGCCGGCCTACAATATAATATCGATTTGACTATTTTAAACTCAGTTGTTGTGTGGAATATTAGGGTGATTACAAACTATGAATGTCTATTTAAGATAGTGTTTTGTGAGCATATAAGCATATATTAAATGTTTGATATTGTATACGAATACTTGTTCCTCTATGTCAAATCAAATCAAATCAAATCAAAACACTTTATTCGGATAACATAGATTATAAGGTACACATATTAGAAATTAAATAAAAGTAAAATTAACATAAATAAAATACTTCCTATATCATCCGAATTGGATGACCACTCAGCATATGTTGAGAATAGAATGGCTGCCATTTATTGAGCCTGGTCGCACTGTGCCTTCATTGAAAATGAAAATAACAATATAACATTAACTTAACAATAATTATAAAAGAAAAACAAAAAAAACAGGAACTGTCACTTTAAAATAAGTATTTTATAAATAATAATAATATTATAAAGATATATTATATCTTTTATATTATATATTTAAATTTTAAATACATTTAAAATTCTTAATTCGTTGAGCCGACGCGGTAGCTTAATTCGTAGACCGACAGAATGGTTTCTGAAACGGTCATAGTTTTGCGCCATGCCTGTGTCGATGATCTTTTGTTCTGTATTTATTTATTTCTAGAACTATTACTTCCAATTTTTTCAATAATCCCTTTTTAAACCTGATTGGTTGATATTGTGATAGATAGACAATCTAATTTTTGACAGTGCTGCTAAATAATTTTTATTTTAATGATGATCAAAGAAACAGTCGATAATTGGAAAAATATATAATTTAAATTTACAGTCACTTCAACATTTTTGCTTATGAGATTATAAAATTATTTACAACATGTAAAAGGTTTAAGGGATAATAAATTGGAAATGACAAACGCAATTTAGATAAACCTTTGAGGCAGAGTTTAACCGACAGTGGCGCGACATGGTGAGTTACCTTCTAAGATACCGAAATCATATATAAAGGAAAATCAAACACAAATGAAATTCTGCGATTTTGTGTAATAATTGATTTTAGGATTCACGTTCAAACTTTCCGAAATTACAGTCTTAAAGGTTTTTAATGGTAAATTAAAGTTTATTTGTCGTTAAGATAACATTATTTTATATGGTGGACGGTGCCTAGTCGTTTGCTAAGGTAAAATGGATTTTTAATCTCGCTGACTCCATTAAAATATAGAACCGGATCTCAGCAGTCAGACCTCATTATGATTTATGAATGCAAATCCAATATTGTTCTTATTCGCGGCGGAGCATCGAATACTTTAAGGGAAAGAAAATGTTTGTTGAATTGTTAATTGAATTAAATTTTACTAATTGAACTAATATATAACCTTCAAGGGTTCATATAATTTACACTATTATTTTCGTTAATGATAATACACCATGGTTAGTGAAGGACGTAAGGGAGGTTTTATTTGAAGATTAAATTGCAATGTCTCGACTACTTCTTTGAGGTAAAGTTTGCTTAAATAGAATTTTAATATCACACTCTTAGTATAGATTAGACAATTTGTTAAATTTGAATTTAATTTATATGTCTCACTTTAGTTTTATTAAATAATAAGTACCACATTAAAATTATTATTGAAATAAAAGTTACTACGTGTTCAGCACGACACAGGCGAATAGTTTTTGAAATTGTTACGTATTTGTCTCTTCGTATGGACATACAAAATTATATTATGTGGACTGAATGGAATGCAATTTATTCTTATACGTCTGCATATCATCGAAAAATATGAAAGGATTTAATGAATATGGCACCTTTTAGGCTATAATTCCAATATTTAACAGAAAACAGGACGCTTTTTATTGTTATTAAAGTAAAGAAAATGATGTAAGCTGTAATAATTTTAATAAAATCAAAAGTGTAAGGATTTTCACAAATATTACGATGTCTCTTATTTTCTTTGTAGGCGGAGGCGGGGGCGGAGGAGTGAGCAGTGAAACTCGCTGATCGTTACTAATCATTAAAAATGTATTTAAAAATATATCTGTACACTCCGTTCTGTTGTTTCCGTTTATTGTCTTTATACTCGAGACGGAATACTAGACTGGCTTATAACTTGGCCCGAAAGATCCCCATCGCATGACTTTCATATCCTTTTAATCACAGACTAACCACCACCACAAAATCTAAGAAGATACCCATAGCCTGATGACTATTAAGAGCTCAAGAAACTGAGGTCAGAAACTTTGAATATCCAGTATTACCTGGACTTTCTCACGGCTATGACTAATACTGATATGGCTTACACTAAAAAATAATATTTCATTATTGTATCACAATAATAATAAATATATAATCCTTCCGCAATTTGTTATAATAGCTAAGACATCTGAGCAGTCCATCTAATGATTGCTTTGACAATGGACATCTGGACGTCAAACAGGAATGAGGAAGAGTGGAAATGAAAAAAGAAAGGTAATAAAATACTAAATCTCCCAAAACTTCCTTCCCCTCCGTAATTTTTATCCTTCTATAACCGTTTTTATCCCTCAAGTGCAAGAACTAATCCATAATGATTATTATCGGGTGAAAGGTCTTTAACTTTTCCTTCATAACATTCAAACACTTACTTGATAAAACATTTTGTATTCTGTTTCACTGAGTCGTAGCGCGACCTCTTCCGGATAATGCAGTATAGTCTTCAATGAAGCCAACTCCTCATGACTGCCGTCATCTGACGGTGGTTCTGTGGGGTAAGGAGTTGATGTGAATAATAGTTTTTAAGAAGCCTTTTAAAAATGGAAAGACCTAAAATGTTTTCTATAAAACAAGCAAAAGATCCGGACAATAGCTGTATTTTCTATTTCACGCCGATCTTCTAAGAGAGGATAGTACTAACATAGTCAAACCAGTTTCTATTCGTACTATGTAGTAACTACTACTAGCCACTGCTAGCCACTAATCATGCATTTAAATTATGTTGAATCTGTCATCGTCGATGTAAGGTGCTGCTAACTGAGACAGTGCGTAACTCCACATAATCTAACTTCTGTAATCATGAAGCAACATTGCTTTGTTAGTTAACTTGATAGTTATGTTACAGTTAATAAACTTTGATTTTCTAATTATTTTCTAACAATTATTGAAGTCACTATAATCTAGAATATTTCAAACTGGTAACAATTTGAACACAAAATTGAGAACAATTAAAATACAAAATTGTTTTTTAATTGTTCAAAAACTATGCTATTATTTCAAAATAATGTTCATATAAAATATAATGTATCAAATTTCATATAAGCAGTTTCATTACACCAAACGTGGAGACACTAAAACCATTGTAGGAGGTTATTTCGATAGATATTGGCTGTAGTATATAGAGTAGATAGACAGCTTTACAAATATTGTCTCAACTGTTGTTTATCCGTTTTGGATTACACTTCAAATCCTAATATTCATCATTTCATAACATTTAAATATATTCTCAAGGGGGAATAATGTTTATTCGTAACGACTATTATCTGGAGCGGTACCTTCGGCTTCTAAGGCTATATATTTGTTAGTAATAAAACTACACTCAAAGGTCGGGAATTACGAGATAGAAAGTAAACGATTTTCCCGAAACAGATCCTTGGTTAGATAGCAAATAAGGGACAGCTATATCGTCTAAGAGGGTCTAAATAGTTTGACTTCTGTGACATGTAATAAGTTTTTACATTGGTATTTTTGTCTCAAATAAACTGGCGCTCGTATACGGGCTGGCTCGACTAAAATAGTAATACTCTTTCAGAAGAAGAAAACTATTTCAGCTGAGTAATTATTTAACAAATAATTGGAGCTCCTAACTTTCTTTTGCTGATTTTCACGGATAGCTGAGTGCAATCAACGTATGATCGTTTTCTATCATATAAAAGTAGATTCCAAACTTACCTTCTAAATCTTTGTCCAAAGCGTGCCCCGTCGAGCTTCCACTCGGGCCCGGCCTGGACCCGTCTCGCATTTCACTTCACTTCACTTGAATCATTGATAACTAAACACTTCACCGTAACCACTTTCACACTCATCGATATAATTGCACTTGCTTCATCACTTCGACGCAATCTTGAAGTTTGTTTCAATTTACTGTAACAAAAGAATAAATATCATTATTTTTAAGTACATTCTAAACAAACAAACACGTAAAAAACCTAAAATTGTTATATTCTTAATATTTTTTGCTGTTCGTATAAATACGTGTAACTTATGAGAAACATTATTTTTGCTTGAACAACTCGTTAAGAAAGAAAGTTATGGCACCGCCGGCAAAAAAGTTCTGTTTTGTTTCAAAGACATTAATTTATTTTTTATAATTTATATTCAATAACTTTGAAATAAAATTTAGATATGGCGAAATATTATTTATACAAATTTGCGTTACTATAATGAACGTTTATATAAAAAAATAAATGGTACAGAAAAAAGACATCTAATTCCATATCCTGTTTTTAATATTAATATGTTTTCATTTGCCAACATTACATTTATGGAAACGGAGTTAAGACTTGTCTGAAATATAATATCACAGGTGTTGGTTTGGTGTGATGGTGATGGTTTTTAAGATATAAAAATATATATACAAAACAAAAATACTATGACGAGATAAAGAAACGTCAGTTAATTTTGTAGAATATAATAATCTTGAACCACCAGTCAGATTTAAGAAATTCTTAAATTTATTAAGAAAGTTAAAACTAGTGTAATATTACGCTATAATCTCTATAAAAGAAAAAATATTATACAAGCAGTGGAAATTCAAGAGCAGGGGGCAGGATAATAATTAATATAGTAATTGTTGCCAGTAAGTAATACAACACCTAAACCGAATAAAATATATTAATTAAATCAGACGTTATTTAAGAATGATGTATTGAAAAATATTAATGATATTTTTGATTTAGACTCTGACCCTACTTGTATAGAAAAGAAAGTTTAGGACAGTGTAATATATCACACAGTCTGTTCCGAAGCTAACGAGCTTTGTATGTTTTCATCGTTATGTTTTAATGTAAATATATTTAACTAGCTCCGGTCCACGATTCCGTCCGCTTGGAGTACAGAAGAGCGTTCATGAGAAATGCTTTTGCTGGATTAATCGACTTGAATTGCAAAACTGAGACACACGAAAAGTCCCATAATAGAAAGTTTCAGATATAGTCTACATGTGCCCGGGATATTCATTCTCAATATTGGTGAAAGAGTATTTAAAATTGGATGTAAATTTTCAAAATACCTACATATAAAGTTAGAAACTTTATCTCTTTATAAATATTATAGTATTAGTGTAGATGTATTAGTTATTTCGCTTTGACGATACTGACTCCTTATTTGATACAAATATCAAAAGAAAATTATCGACCATTAAAATTGTGTTTATCAGTTTTATTAAAATATAGTTTATTTATGTACATTGAAAGGAACTAAAGCGATCGAAATTTACTCCTTTTGTGTTAAAAATCCAATTTCTTTGTAACACCCAAAAGCTTATTTACTTTCAAGGCACGGTGAGGCATTGTGACGTAACGAGGTCCTTGAAAAGAATTTGAACCTTCATAGGGATTTTGCTTTAAGTTGTTGTAATGTATCGATGATTACAAGTTCATGTCTTATCATATATAATACGTATTTTGTAATAAGACAATTTTATAATTATCCTCAAAAATATGATAATATATACTTTTTTGTGTCACCTAGTTGTAGTTTGCATTGTCTCCGGTAGCGATACCACTCACCATCACACCTGGTGTTAGAGTGAAATAGTCGTCGTTTTCTGGACATAAAATATATAATACATAAAATGTATATAATTGCAAAATTTATGCAATATTGCATAATGATAAAATTAATGTAGTATTCAATTAAAGTGTATAAACATGAATAAATGAATAATAGTCTTCCCATCATTAAAATGAACGTTAATTACTGATATGTAGGCAATGCTCAAATAACTGTTAAAGTTAAATTTAAGAATGTGAATTGAACATGAGTTCAGGCTATAAAAGCAACTGAAGTTATTTCGGGAATTATTAATTTTATATTTCCATAATTCTGTGTTCCGACTTCGAACCCAGTTGTGGCCAGAATATTAGCGCCATGAAAATTAGTGAAACAAGAATAGAAGCATATTATAGACTAGATATATTCATTATACATTTGGACAATCATTAAACATTTAGTGAATAATTTAATGCTCGATCATAAATGAAATAATCGATACCGTCCCAACACTATTTTATTTTGATTCAGTTTCATCGTAACCATTCACAACACCTGTTCAGACGAATGTTAGCAAGACTTTAGTTTCTGGTACTTAGTAAAGCTTCATTTAATTTGATATTACAGTGTCTTGGTGTGAGTGTGTATGTGTGTGTATGTTTTAGAACAGAACTAAATTCGGGGTACACTTTACAAATTTTTAAAGTTAAGATGATCCCGTCTGGAAGTGTATGTAAGATAAATAAATAAAAACTCTGGTACTCGTAACTATTGAATTGCAATCTTACAAAGATACTAACTAATTCGAATACGATAATTGCTATAATAATAAAAACATTATTATCTATAATATAATATTTCAGAATTATTTAGTATGACCCTATATTTCTTATCTTGATAAAGTAATCTTAATTGTTATAATTAATATAAATAGAAAAGCCCTCAGAATAAAAAAAGAAACGTTTAATATTTTTATTGTAATATCAAACATTTTTCCTTAATATATATTTTTTTTAAAGTATATTCCGTGAGATCATATTACGTATACATACTCAACGCGCCCGGCGACTTGCTCTATTTCATTTTATATTGTTAAATATCTTTCAAAATTTATTAAATAACTAGTTGTGTCCAGGACGTCATTTGCGCGGAATATGTTTTTTAAATACAAGTAATCAAGTTACTCCTTATAACATTAGGTATCTGCTAGTAAAAGTCCTGTTACAATCGGTCAGGTCATTTAAGAGAATAACTTGAACAAGAGAATAGAGAGAGAGAGAGAGGGAGAGAGAGGGAGAGAGAGAGAGAGAGGGAGAGAGAGAGAGAGAGAGATCTTTTTATAATTGTTTTCTTTTTATAAAAGTACAGTATAAATTTTCATATAATTTGGAATTACAAATAAACACTTACATTTTTTTATTATTTGTGGAGATATAGAATAAAAATACGGTTTTAAAAATATGTTGTGTCACAGTATTAATTATATTGTGTCATAGCCAGGATTTGAACCAGGTACCTGTCAATTCGGAGGCTTTGTGCCCACTGCACCGGACAGTCGTCGGTTCCAGGTACAATCCAGTAACAGTTCCAGTAACAATTTGCAATTATGTAACTTAATGGAATATTACCGTAAGACTACTTTCAGATGGACATTATTAGATATTTATATTATTTCTCGTATATTGAGTGTCACTCCGCGTTGTATTCAATAAAACCATTTGGAGACGTGGCCTTGTCTTTTCGTTTATTATACAGCTAAAAATCTAAAAAATACGATTTCCTAACATCAATATGATGTGAAAATTTGTTTATGATCATTCATTTATTTGATAACATCTCGTAAAAGTCAAATTCAAAAGAAAATCTTCTTCTGAATGTAGCCTTATATAGTTTTGTCTGTCGGAAACAATTGCGAGCTGAAATCGAGAAAGAAAACAATGGTAATGTATCGTAAACGAGTGAGAAAGTAGGACAGATTTGTCTGCTCATATTATTATACGTATGCCAAATATTTTTGTTACTTTATTAGTTTTGCGCTGACCGAACTAGTGAGAACTCGGAACCACTTCAGTATAAACATAATTTTATATTAAATACAGAATGTATGTAGGTTTTTTGTATGTACAAAGTATTCCGTAATTTGAAAAAATAATCTCACAAAGAATTGTCCGGTGTCGAATACGACCATCGCCATTATTATAATACATACATTTTAAAATAAATATGTCTTATATTTAAGGTCTTTATTACAATCTTTTACTTTTATGGGTTCATAATTGAAAATAATATCAGAGATCGAAGTAATCCACGTAACACATTTAATTACCAAACTACGATACCCAAAAACTAATAATAATGTATCCAATACGAAAAAAAAACAAAAAAAAAATTTATAAATTAGACAAGGTTGGAAGTCTATGTAAGTTATATGAAGATGTCAATGAAAATAACAGCATCCGTCAATAAAGAAAACTACTATAAGAGATTTAAACATTACATTTTAACATATCTTAATAATATATTACATTTGGAAGTATGGGAATAGGAAGACGATATGAATAAAATGATTTGATATAAGAAATCCTAATAAATCAAATTCCCTGTCCTTCCGTATGTATGGAGCTTATTGTCAAAATTCAAAAACCCCGGCCGGTGTGAGTGAGGGGTTTCGCTTCCCTTTCAAGTGTGTCATCATTCACTCTCAAGGTCGGAAGGTTTGGGAAATGTATTGTAAAATATCATATTGTATTTTCGACATGATTTTTGTTGAAAACGAAGGAACGAAGGAACACCGCACAAATATTAATTATTTATGACATAGCCTTTTCCAAGCTTCGTCTAATGAGAAAATATAAACAAGTCGTCTATAGCGCCATCTGTCAGATCTAAATTAGTGAATTTTACTTTAAACCAAAATTGTAACAAAAATTTCAATTTTAAAGTTAACCTCTTAACCGTGGGATATAATAAATATACTTTTACCAATTTTTTTACTGTTGGACCTATTATGATCTATCTGGATATATTTTGATACTATCTTAAATACAATCCGTTTCTTTGGGTGTCATTAACATAAATTAGTTTTGGATTAATTTTATTAGGGGCAATCAAAATTTGATTTCAATCTTGGATTGTATAATGAATATTAATAAGTAAGTCTTTTAGAATCACACAACCACTAACTGGTTTAAGGAGGTTAGAGCCTAGCTGTAGTTAGTTGACTGCAGCTCGTATTGGGCTGGCTCGACCGGGGAAGGACCACCCTCTCACAGAAGACCGACGTGTAGTAACCAAATTCATTTAGTTATGTTCCGTCGGTGAGTGAGAGAATCCGGAAGTCCAACCTCCCCCTCCCCTCCGCCAAATATGAAAGCGATGCCTCAAAAAAATATACCCCAGGACGATACCGGCTTTGATGAACCCCTCCCCGAGCAAAATTTGGGAAATAATTCTCGGATTTCGCTCGGGCTGCCCGTCGTATCTGAGGCGGGCAAAGTATCGCATTTTATGTTCTTTGAGGGCAAACGACGAATCCGGGGACTTCATTCCAACTTGAACGCCGTCCACTATCATCTAGAGGCGCAGCCGGCCTTCTTGTTTCTGACGGAGACGCAAATATCTCAACCTAGCGACACAGCGTACCTGTCATACCCCGGGTATAAACTAGAACATCATTTTATACCACACGCTGCGGTATCTGTGTTCGTAAGGGAGGATATCTACTACCGTCGGAGGATATCTAAAACCTTCAGGTTTTTGAAGATCGGGACCTGTCTGTACTCTGGCTGCGCGTGGACATAGACGACCATGTCAGCAGCTGGTAAAAGGCAGGCTTATCAAGCTAGGGCTAATGCGTTAGTCACTAAGGATCCGAATTCTAGAGTTCTAAAGAGGAAATATAATAGTGCCTCCAGATTCTACAAACGGAAAATTGCTAGAGCAAGGTTCAAGCATGTCGTCAAAATTGGAGATCGGCTGGTAAACTGCAAACAAACCCGCCTGACACGCGCATGTTTTCGGCGCTTTACAGGGAAACTTTTGTCAACCATCCCTACCGCCATTGCACACTGGGAACGACCCTCTGGCTCACACGGCAAAAGAGAAAACTGACCTCTTGGGCACTCTTCTTGCCTCAAACTCGACTTTGGACGCCCAGGGGAAAACACCACCTATCATCCCCTGGTGTCCAAGCTTAATGCCGGAAATAGTTTTTCGGCAAAATATCATCCGAAGAGCCGTCCTTTCCTTAGAAGTTCATAAGGCGAGTGGGCCGGATGGTATCTCTCCAGTTGTGCTACGAACATGTGCCCCTGAGTTGACACCAGTGCTACCGCTATTTCGGTACTCCTACCTTAAAGACGTAGTCCCTATCTCATGGAAGCGTGCCCTTGTCTATCCGATCCCTAAGAAAGGTGATAGCTCGGACCTAGCTAACTACAGACCTATCGCCATTACCTCTCTTCTCTTCAAAATAATGGAGAACATAATGAATAAATAGCTCCTAACGTATCTCGAGGATCACCACTTGGTCAATGACCGGCAATATAGCTTTTGCCATGGTCAATCGGCTGGTGATCTTCTGTTATATTATACGCACCGTTGGGCAGCTGTTATTGAAAGCAAGAGAGAGTGTCTGGCAGTTAGTCTGGATATGGCGAAAGCCTTCGATTGTGTATGGTACAAGGAGCTTCTTTCGAAGCTAATTTCCTATGGGCCTCTTGGGAGTTTATGCAAGTGGATCACCAGCTTCCTCACTGGGCGGAGCATACAGATCGTTCTCGACGATTTTTGTTCGGACCCCAAGCCCGTGAACGCTGGTTTACACCAAGGCTGCATGCTATCCCCAACTCTGTTTCTCCTGCACATCAATGATATGTTGGATATTTCCAACATACATTGTTATGTGGATGCCAGCACTGCGGATGCAGTATATTCCGGCCGTGCAGGTCTCTCTCGGGAAAACGTCGACGAATGCCGAAAGAAACTTGTGTCTTCTATAGAGACTTCCTTGGGGATGATCTCTGAGTGGGGTGAACTGAACCACGTTCAGTTCAATCCCTAGAAGACACAGGTTTGCTCGTTTACCGCTAAGAAAACCCCATTTGTCGTATCACCGCTCTTACAGAGCACTCCCCTCATTGCCTCGCCAAATATCAGAATACTGGGTCTCGACATTTCGAGCGATTGTTAGTTTCGAGGTCATCTGGAGAGCAAGGCCAAATTGGCCTCGATGAAATTGGGCGTGATCAATAAAGCGAGGCAGTATTTAAATCCTGGCCAAAGACTTTCGCTCTACAAAGCGCAGGTCCGGCCACACATAGAGTACTGTTCTCATATCTGGTCCGGATCACCCTAATATCAGCTTCTACAATTTGACCGCGTAGAACGGAGAGCCGTTCGGATTGTTGGGAACACAGTGCTCTGCGAACGGCTGGACTCTTTGGCATTGCGTAGAGACGTTGCATCTCTGTGCGTCTTCTACCGCATTTACAACGGGGAGTGTTCCGAAGAGCTATTCGATCTGATGCCTACCGCCGAATTTCATCACCGCACAGCGCGCCATCGACTCCTTCACCATCCCTACCACCTGGATGTATGGCGATCCTCCACAGCGGTTCTCAAGGACCTTTTTTCCACCTTCCACTCGCATGTGGAACGAACTCCCTTCGGCGGTATTTCCAGATGGGTACGACAAGGGTGCCTTCAAAAAAGGCGTTTACTCCTACCTTCAAGGCTGGCAACACTCTTGTGAATCCTCGGATATTGCAGGAGTTCATGGACGGCGGTGATCATATACCATCTGTGACCCGCCAGTTCGTTTGCCCTCCTCTTACAAAAAAAAAGCTGGTGATAATATACTGAGGTTTAAAATATATCACAAATTAATCCTGGGTATTTAATTAATCTTATAATACTAGAGTCAATTATGGGTTACGATACAAAGGAAGGCTTTTGGGCGCTGGATATGAATGGATTTGTTAAAATATTTATTGGCTATCTGCATTCATCAATATTTTAATATTATTGAATCCTCTGCGTAAATTTGTGGAATTGAATTTGTTTTTCAGCATGTATATCTTTAATATTTTGTTCTTCTTTTTATATAGGCTATGTTGTGTTTTTATTATATTAAATAGAGAAATGGGGCTAAAACTCAAATTCGATTACCAAAACAAAAGAGGCACCATAAAAAAAGAATGGTTAAAAAAAATATCATTATGTAAAAAAAATATTTCACAAAAACATATTCAAAATGTTAGTTAAAAATATTTATTACATTTTTGTCATTGACATATACAAAGATATATAAATCCTATATATTTAAATCTAAAAAATAATATATCTTTGGTTTTAGAGGGTTAGATTACCAACCAAACTTAGATTTAGTATAAAACATCGACCTGATTAAAGTGAGCTTTGTAGCGGTTTCTTTGACGCAAGTTTTAAAGTTAAAAATAATGTTATCCGCAGAGAAACAACACTTTATGAAATACAAAAAATTAATCCAACTATATTTTCATATCTAAATGTAGTACTAACATCAATTAATGTGTTCTACCTTTTTTTGAACACAATTTTACTATTTTGAGCATCTGGCTCGAACCAGTTCAATCCAGTTGTTAACTGGATAATTCTCGTTAGGTGGTATTTATATGCAAATTTGATTAAACAGCGCCGATAGAATAAAGCGATTGTAAAGTGAAAACTATTGACAGATTTGAAGTATTTAAAGAGGCACTAAAGAAACTAAAACTGTATATTTTAATGTTGTTTTTAAAAAAAGAGATAAAAATCCTTGTCCTTTATGAATATACAAGTAACAGACCCAAAGTACGTTAAGACTCTGGCAAACAATTTGTGAATTAGTCAGGCCATTGCCCTTTGAGAGATTTAAACTACGGACCTTAGCTTAGCATTCAACAAATATATACAAAACAAAACTAAAATTTGTTCGGAAAAAAAACAGAGTAGATAAATTCGCTAGTACTCATATATTCTGTAGAAAGACTCAAACAAAACATTTAATTTAACCTGTGATAAAAAATTATCTAGTTGCATAACTTGGCTCTAGAGCTGTGTAAGTATAATATTTAAAACTAAGTGATATTAAGACGGCGAGAAAAGTCCTTTCAAGAAATATTAAACCTAATGCTCTGGTGGATGATCTTGATTCTGCTAACGTATGTACTTCAATCCTTATGACTATTCTTTCGTTAAAACAGTAAGAAATTGACATAATTTTTATTAATACAAATTGTAGTTTGATTTAAGTATCTATGATAAAGAAATTGTATATATCTCAAGAAAAAAAACGTGGCCTCAATAAGACATATATTATGTGTAGTTAAAAGTTTTACGTTTATGCTTCAAAATGACTTTCAGTGAACATTTAAAAATGCTCCACATCATCGTAAACTTGTACATTTTTGATTATCAACAACCCATCCCAGGGTTGTTAAATATTAATGACCGGACGGATTGTTTGAAGGTTATGTTACGGTCCCTAGCTATGTATAAATAATATAGCTTTGCCGGTGACTCTGTCCGCAAAAACGATTTCTATCTGCTCGCGGCTATCTGTTCACATGTATTGGAGACTTTGATGTTCTCATAGTACTTTTGTGGATATGAGAAGTACTAAGGTAGTATGTACACCGCTGCGTGATTTTTTTTCTCATTTTTATGGTATTTTAGTACGAAATTCTTAATAAAAATACCGTTGTCAGAATCATTTTCATAGAGTCACTGTAAAAATGATTGACAAAGAAAAATCCTTTTATTTCAATTCAATAAATACATGATCACACTGAAATTATTTTTTTTGTTTTTCAATTTAATTTAAAATAATAGAAAGTACGGATTCTAATGAGAGTTGAAAAAACGAACCAATTTAATAAAATAATAAAATAAAACGTTAGTAAAATTATTTTTATTTCTGATATTTTGTGGGAGTCAAAAGTGTGAAAAGCTAAATTGAGTAAAAATAAATTAACCCAATAAACTCTACATTTGCTATGTCAAAAGATAAAATTCGATGTAAAGTTAAGAGCGTTGGTAAATCAATTTGATACCCCGCTGGAGCTTATCATTTTATTGCTGATAGAGTCATGTTATACATTTATTGATCAATGTAGAGACCGTTTGAGAGAGTGCGAAGCATGAAGTACAAATACGTTCAATATAAGAAGCTGATACACAAATTGTATTATTGATAAATTAGTAGGTTTGAGTCCTGCTTGTGGTTAAGGATTTTTCAATTTTTTTTTTAATTTAAATTAAAATCTGTATTGTAAGTCAGTTTAATAAAATAGTTTTTCATTGTCAAAGCTATGACAGTTATTTGCCACAGACCTGATAAAAGCTGGCGACAAAAACTCAGCGGGCTTGTCTTCTGTCAATTTTATTTTTCAAAGTTATACTTAAAGCCGTATTTATTATATAAATGGCCTTCTTCAATATTTATTTTTAACTTTCATAAATTATTTTTGTTAATAAACCTACTTAAATAAACAAACAGTTTTGCTTTTTAAATCCAGTAATGAAGCCTGATGGCTTCAACAATTTATAAACATATTTAAAACGTATCATAATTATACCAACAAAATAATTTTCTATTAACACTGCATAAAACAAATTAAATTTTAATTAGTATGCAATAGAATGCGCTAATTGGTCCGTTCAATGGCGCGATAAATTTATAATGAAAATTCATTGACCAGTGAGCGAATAACAGCGATTTACAAAAATATTATAGTAATCTATACATACAAATAAAATTTAAGTGTGTGTTTGTAATTTAAAATTAACAGCATTTCACTAAATATTTATACCAGATACCTCATGTTTTTATATTTGATATGAAGTAAATGTTAGAATTGGTATTTTACTTTATTTTTATCCATACTTTTTTAATTAATTGAAAAAAAATCATGTACATCTTTAAAGCATTCCGTTTTATAAGTGTATCAAAGCCTTAAATGACCGGCTTCTATTGAATAATGGAGGCTTCCTCCGGATATCCGGATGCATCTTAGTGTGTACTCTCCTAATTGTATTTCCTTCATAACTTGCTTCGTAAAAGCGAAGTTACTACTTTGAACATTTATGAGCCGGCAGGTATTCTCTTATAGCGTATTTTGTTATTAAGAAAATAAACTTTATTAAGAAATACCTTTCAACTGAATACCTTTCAATGCTTGAAACAATAACATTATGTATATATATATATAAATCTCCTTATATTAATGCCAACAAAAACCTTAACAATAGATCGAAATTAATCCACATTTTATTATAGATGTTGAGGAATATAATATTTTATAATAATGACAAAAAGAGATATATAGGTATATAAACATTGTAGAAAATTTTAATATCAGAACCGAATATAACCTGCAATTAACATAGAGCGTAGAGCTCTACATTTTTTGCTCTTAAGAGTCATTATAAATGCCCGGATATATCTAGTTATAATTCCTTCCGTTCTAAAGTCGATGCCGCAGCTCTATTTGTAGAGCAACTGTACTATAATCCCTATAACGTATGGAAAAGCTTAGAGTTGATTTAAATTCTAACTTTAGACTAAGCATAAGTTATAGGTCAAATTTAATTTTATCCATTCATTTAGTGAATACATACGAGATTCACCAACTCTGTGACTCATCTGCTTAAAGTTCTTCCTCAAGTAAAAAAATAATCATCAAACATGTTTATTTTCATTGCAATTATAACAAGGATTTGTTTTGTTTACGATATTTTGATTTATTACTCTATTATCTAAATAGTAATATATTTTGGTGCAGGCATGTATTGTTATTTTAATTTCACTTGAGAAAAAAAAAATGACAAGGAACAATAACAAACCAAAAGTTATTTAATCTTTTACACAAATAAATACTTCACTTTAGTACGACAAGTTGTCCTAAAAGATAAATGCACCCGAGATAATACAAGAAATAAAATAGCGAGTAGAGTCTTAGTGTAACACGTGGTCTCAGATGCTCTAAACGTTTTGTAGGTCACATTTTCTAGGTCATGTACAGCGTCAGTAATTTATGTGGCTCCGAGTATTTATCAAAATCGTTTATATTAATAAATTCACTATTCTATTTTTTAGTATAGTTTATATATTAGTGATCCATTACAGTTTGCGGGAATAAGCATGAAACAATATTTAATATTATTGTGTGTTTTTATGGTTTCTTGTTGTATGTTGTTATGTCGATCATGGTGCAGAGATTGATTAGTACAAAGATAGTGCAAAACAAATACAATACAATATAACAGTAATTGATAGGAAGTCTTCATATAAACGACTCTTAAAGATTGAAAGTGATTTTGAATGTCCGATTTCAGAATAGAGATCATTCCATAATGCCACCGATTTAGAAGTAAACGAGTTATCAAAATAACCGGAGAGCCTAGAACAGTTTTTGCCATTGTGGTTGTTGTTACATGAGCTTATGTTTTGCTGTTCATTATCAGAATGAAAATGGGACAAACGCAAACACGTTTGTGTTTGTGTAAGAAAGAGGAAATATTAATTATAAAGAATGGAGTAGAAGAGAGTCAACATATCTAAGTATCGCCTAAATATGTTCGGAATTTGGAATTCTAAATCATTGAAGACGCTGATTAAAATATCTCGTTCGACAGGGTCGATCGTGTTAGGTAGATTCCCTTCGGTCGGATCGACAAAGAAAAACTAGCCAGCAGTATTCTACTGGTCATTACGAGTCTTATGACGGGTCACTCTGCATATATTGGGTGAGCGGGGAACCACCCACCACTCCTATCTCCTAAACGGGGGGTCGCATCAAAAAACTTTTCGAACAAAAAAGTTTCCTCTTTTAATTTCTTAATTTTCTAAGATTTTTCCGACAGCAAAATTTTGCCTTCTTCTGTGACTTTTTTCGGTTTTTAACTTTCAACCCCCCCAGCTCCTCAACCCCTAGACCGATTTCCCCCGTTCAAGAACTTAACCTTCATTTTGTCCTTAAGAATGTGTATGCCGAGTTTGAAAATCCTGCGTCAATATTTGCGACCTGTAGCGTGTCCCAAAGGTTTGCACTTTCACCCCCCTTCCCAGCCCCTCCTTTCACTTTTTCCAAAAAAACGAGATGGTCCGTTTGTCCTACTAATTTATCCTATCGACCTGTGAAGTCAGATTTTGCCTACGATGAATTTGGACTGATGGATCATATATATATAGAGGGATATATAAATTTTTTTTTTTCGACGGATTCTCAATCTCCAGTTCATAAACGGCGTAGCGCCCCTACTCTGGGGTCTGGGTCCCGTCATCGCATCGATTGCAATAGGTAGATTCATCTATTGAATCTACCTAAAATAACGGACATAGTTTTACTGGGTGTCTCTGCTAGTACTAGGATTAATACCTATGTATTTGAGTACCTTTTTTACATTTGGACTTATCAGCATTCGTTTCACAATCAATGCTCTAATTTCTTTTGTTAGCCGAGCCGGGTGATGCTGCAGTTTATAATACGTAAAGGTGCATGTTTGTAAAAAAAAAAACAGTCAACAATGAGTGAAATGTTTCAGTTTCATCATTTTTATTCGGTTCCTTAAAACAGCTTCCCAAACAATAAGATTAAAGTAATTTATGAAGAAGTTGTTGCCAAACTGCGCCGCATAATAATCCTAAGCTTTGCGTTTAGAGTGCGAGTTTATTAGATAAGGAAGGTCTTGGTAGGTTATGCATCGGCAGAAAACTGACCACAGCTACTGATGTGGTCAGGGGCGGATGTTATGGCTAAATGAGATAAAGTGTAGTAAGTGAAACATTTTTTGGCTTTGGTATGAAAATGAGAATTCTGAAGCTGCTTGCTGACTATGTATATTATCAGAACGCTTTGCCCTTAAATATTTTCTAACAGGCAGACAATATTATGATTCACAGTAGCTTTTCTAGAAGAAGAAATTTTGAAAGTAATCGACATTATTATAGAAGACACCAAGAAGTAATTTCAATGGACCTAATACTACATCAATAAGTACGTGTTCTGAGGACCTGACTGAGGACTGTGGAATATGCTTCCTAAGGTAAATAACTACACCACCACCTCCTTCCTGTAAACCTGTAAACCCGTACGATAATTCTGAATGATGTGAAAATTAAGGAAGGCGTAGGAAGAAAGTAGGCAGGGTTTCAAGAGTAATGTAATCATGTTATTATGTTATTCAATATTCATGGTACAATATAACAAAAATCTCTAAGTAAAAGTAACAGATTGGTAAACGCTAAAAAATTTAGATTTATTCAGCATTATATATTTATAGACACAGACAGGACTCGAACCTATGAGAGTTACAGAGAGAGTAATGTTTTCTGTTACAGCATCAAGACTGGCCTACCGACTTAGTTTCTAACATTAGAAATCATTAGTATGTATGATCTACTTCTCAGTCGCCTAATGCAATAACTCAGAAACTTTAAGCAATCTAAGTTTACTACTTTACAATTTATAATATGACCTCTGAAAACTGGATGAATTACGTTTTGAATTGTAAAATAAAGGAATATTGTAAATTTTCTGGTAGAATTACAATTACAGCCTCATTTATGTAGCAATCTTAGTTGATTTTGTGTGATTTGTTTATATTATTACACGTCTATAAGAATGTTAGTCATGTTAACTTTATTATATTGTTATTTTTAAGTAAATGTGGTATAAAGAATTCTAAACAATTGAATCTGCTACCTTTGTGATTTCATCGTCGTCGCTTTGCCGACTGAATTGCCGTGCCACTCACCATGATTAATTTAACATTCGTTTCTGAAATTTGTGGACATAAATGTTACACGTGTTTATATTTACAGAGCACTATTGTTACAATGTAATGTCGGATTAGTTCGTTTTGTAATATGGATTTATTTTTGGAACTTGGCTAACACGCGAGGGAAGTAAGGGCGTGGTGTCACTGATATCAGAACATTGTATAATTTTAAAATTTAAACCTTCCAATTTTACTCTTTTAGGTTCTAATATAATCCATTGTCTTATATCTTTGCTTTCACTTTATTTGATGATGTACTAGAATAAAAAGTGGCTCACATTCCAATTAAACTATTTATTGACCATATTTAGTTACATCTATAATAAAAAAATGATTGGATATACTCAGTGTAATAACTTCTATATATGTTAAATAATTCAAATTTTCTAACTGACAAAGAAATAATTTCCAAATGCTACTGCGTAGGAGCGCTTTACCTTATTTTAATTATTCTTATGATTTTAGGTAATTTAAACAGAAAGGTCTGGTCCTTATAAACTTACGAATACACATAATTATAATAAAGAAATATAAAAGCTATTAACCGCTCATACTACCGCCATACAATATCGTCTAGCGTGACCTAAGTCAGTATTACGCTTTCTTTTCTCGTCATAGGTAGAGGGCAACCACCTTCTTATTGTTTCCTGCAAGTTTATGTAACACTGAAAGTTGTATTTCGTTGTCATTTAACTCTCATGCAAACAAATATCTACGTTTCTTTAGGACGAGTTACGTCTCTGTAAGAGTAAACAACAAAATAACATTTTGAAGCCTTTATTTAAATATTGATTCCTGATGTATATATTTGAAATTATAATAAAAATAATATAAAAATTAATTTTAATAAACAGATAGACTAATAGATAAATAAGCGAAAGCAACTTTGTTTTACAATAGATATATAAAGGTCAAGTAGATGCAAAAAATATTCACACAATTTTGTTATGTAGAAACGATCTCATGTTGACACTATAATCCTATAATCCTTATTACTGGCTATTTGTGTAGGGGTGAATCCGAAAGCAAGTGCTAGTTTCAATATAATAAGGTTATTTTAAATACAATTTAAAAGTCACCTCTCCCTTGGAGATCATTATGAAGAAGCCCCTCCAATAAATGAGATCGGAACGTGCCACGAAAAGTTTCAGAAGCTATCAAAATGGCGGACCTGATGTGAAAACTTTTAATGGAGGTAACTGGTTATGTGTTAACACTTTTAAGGATATTTGGCCAGATTTCGATCTGGCCAAGTTGCATTGGTTTGGCTCTCTAGCCAGGAATTGAAAACTATTTAGAAAAATAGTATATTCCGTCAATATGTTATTTAATACTTACGTATTTAAAATAATACTTATGTCAACTTATGTGTCGTAGTTTTTTTTACCCAAACTCATCTCCAAATTTGGAAGAAAAAGAAATTAACCTACCATCCTACCACCTTTTCTTATCGCAGGTTGGGTGGTAGTAATTACTCGTCTTTGTTATAGAATATAGAGGGTTTATAGATTGCTACCAATCAAGCCAACCAGAAAAAAACAAAGTATTCTACATATATGAGGATTATCTTCGAAACATTATTCTTATAGAAAAACATCAAGATGAGAGATGGAGCAAGAGAGGGAGAGATAGAGAGTGAAAGAGAGAGAGAGATATTAAAAAAGAGAGTAAGTATTTTTTCAGAATCACTCGAGTTAAGACTTTTAACATATTTAGTGTTCTTCCTGTTTCTTCAATTTCAAATTTAAGTTTTAAATGAGTTCAGTTAAAACTAAATGAATGAATGAATAAATATTTGTTTTGATTATAATTAAATCCCTTTAACATGAATTAAATTAAAACTGAAATTACTCCTTTGTTCAATCCAGTCACACATTCAAATCTTTCAAACTGTCAAGAACACTCAAATTAGTGATAAAGTATCTCTTAGTAAATTTGGTTGATTACCTCTACGAGTATTATATAATGATGATACACGTTTGGAATAATATTTTTTAATTTATTACGAAATGTTTGAAATAAACATTGTAAGGTCAGACAATAAAAGCCATGAGACCACTTGGTATTTTAATACAAGTCAGCAAACCCAGGTTTTAAAAGAATTTATCTGCATTTGCGATTGTTATTTAAAGTCCCAGTACGATGTTATATAGATTTTAAAATACCGCTACAAAAGCCTATCGAATTTTATTTTATTTCGAGTTTCCAGCTTTAGCCCGCACTAACAAAAAACATATAACATGAGATATAATAAAAAATATATTTCAATCGTTATGATAATATTGTGTGCACGTTTACCTTATCATTATGTCATTATGTATATATCATTATATTCATATGTTTCTTATATGATGGCTTTTATTCCGCCATCAACGTAACTGGGTCAGGAGCCCATGAGATATTGATGGACCATTGCTTTGGAGTTAACATCTCCGTTACTCCAAGAGAAATTTATTTTAACAACAGAACAACTAATGATCTTCCCCGGATTTGAGCGGGTGTAATTTAAGGATAAGGTAATAAGGAAAGCAGAATAGCAAAGTGTTATTTAGTATATTTATTTTATAACGTATTTCTCTCTCTCTCCAATATCTGTTTGTAAAAAATTGCTAATTTTTTAATTAAATATTTACTTATTATTATTTTTATCTATATTATTTGTTTATATATTTCGTTCAAACAATAGATGAACTTTACATGTTTACATCATTTATATAATGAAATAATAGTTAAAGCTTTCTGTTTTTTCAAATTTCAAATTAAATACAAAAGAACTTTAATAACATTAATTGTTTATTAATTTATATTTTATTTCTGAAATAAAATACTTAAACAAAAAAAGGTTTAATCAAACACTGGTGTTATATTTATTTTATGATTCGTGCCGGGTCACCCACGAGTGAGATGTAGATAAGCGGAAATTCCTATAGGATGATGAGGCTGCAATTATCATATTTCATGATACATATACTTTTTATTTATTTTTATTCATTTTGTAAAACAATGTATCAATGACATAAATATAGATATTATGTAGTCTGATAGCCCGCTATGTTATCATTTGCAATTTTGATCTAGAAATCTCTATGCAATATGTGTGTGATTTCAGAAATAAAGTTACAGTTAAAATCAAAGTAAAAGTCCAACAAGAAAAGTCGTCTTAAAATTTGAAGTCTTAATTCCAACTCAATCCATACCACCGGTACTAATAACTTGGATCATGATTCCAATCTCTAGAACATTTATATCGTTTATTAAAGGCGGTGTATTAAATATATAAGTGTTTTTTGGTTACTATTTTCTGTCAAAGTATTAGAAGGCTGTGTATTTACTTTCGCTAAATTAATTAATAAATTACCTGATAATAGAATAAACAAACCGTAACTTAACTTCCGCTAACCTTCAACTATTTAGCAATTAATTTGCTCCGGTGACCTTTTTAGGGCAAAACTTTGGAACTTGAGAACTTTGGGGTGTTTTTTGTAACATCCCTTTGATGGAATTTGTCAGCCAATGAACTTTTCATTCAAGTTTTAAACACCGACCGTCTTACCGACTTTGTGTTTAAAAGACGATGAATTTTATGTCACTAAAGATCCCGCTTCTTATTTTAACATATAGATAATTTAATATTTTTCACATAGTATATCTTAAAAGGTTTATTCCTTTTAGCATGTAGGTTCTCGAGAGCCAACAATTTTGTGAAATTCCACATTTAAAGGTTAAATGGGGAGTGAAAATTTGTATGGAATTTCCTAATTAATGAATCGAATAACATGACTTTTCTATAACAACTTTTGTTTAGGGATGAATTACGAATAAGGGGAACCAGCCACGAGCAGGAGTAGGGGGAGGAACAGTTTAATATTTTTTCATTCATGAATCATATAAAAAGATACAAATATTGTACACTTGATCGAATTTCTACTTATAAAATTTAACAAATCCTGAAATTTCGTATCTGAATAAGAGAATTAATTAAATAAAATATAAAATTGCCATAACTATCCAATGGTGGATTATAAATCAAAACAATTTTATGATTCTTTTTACAAACTTCATCCGCCGCCGACGTCGTCTGCTCATCTCCCTCTTATTATTTAATAGCTGTCATTATTTTTTTAATACCTACATATACTTTTAAATTTATTAACGTTTAACTGGAATTCGTTTTTGTGTGTCCGAGAAAATGCGAAAATTTGCCGGAGTAAAAATTATCCTATCTATAGACCAAGGCAACAAGCTTCAACCATACTAAATTTAAAGCCAGCCACGTTATGGTTTCAAAAAAAATATATTTTTTTATAATAATACATTGTTTTAAATACTTTTACTGTAATGTTTTCTAAGATTTTTGAATAAAACTATTTTTTTTATTTCACTCGATCATCTCATGAAACATATGAAGTCCCACGCCAATAGATTATGTAAGATACAAAAACACTGTAAGCGCGTTTTGCGTGCATCTTGAACTCTATGACCGGAAACTAAGAAACCGTTGGAGGTAGACGACAAATTAACTGACTCACTGATAGACACCTACATCCTCTCTTCAACATGATTGCTGAAAAGCTTTTTAAACGTTAGAAGAATTATTCAACTAAAATGTAACCGATGTAAATGTAACCAATACTTTAACTGTCTTATCAAAAGATAACAGAAACATTGTACATTCCAAAAACGTTATTGTGAACAAAAGAAAAGAATCGTCCTTTATCGCCTACTTTCCCTAACATCTTTGTTATGGTCGGATTTATTCTAATCACGTATCATTTAGGAATCACAGTGTATTTTTATTATTTGTTCGCTGTTGTACCGATGAATTTCCTTTCAAAATTTCTTTATAAAAACTAAGATTCTGATTGACTTATTATTTAGAAAGTATATCAAATCTTAGACCTTTTTTTGAACGAAGTGTTTGGTATTTATTTTACCTAATAAATTACAGGGAAACAATAATGATATCACGTGTTCAGTTCAGTCCAAAAGAGCTGATGTTATTCGTTCGTGTAGATTATTTATTGTAAACTGAAATATACAGATTTCATTTCGAATTGTATTAGGAATTGAAGAAAGAACGTAAGGAAATTTGTTCCTGATGGGGGCCCCCAGACCAAACAATTTTTCTTATGATAGAAGGAGCTTTAAAATTTTATTTCTGTAAAATTTTTAATCATCAGTAAATATTTTCTATTAATTGAACATAATCTTATAAACTTTATTATCACACACACACACACACACACACTCACGCACTCACACAAACGCACACTTGCAATTTTCAAAATTGTGTATGTAACTGTAATCCTATGTGGTCATAATAATAAGTAATCGTCTTACTAAAAATATTCATTGTTGTTATAAATAATTAAAAATTGTCTATAATACAAATACTCAAGCGGATGGTTGAGTTAATGCAATTCGCTGAGCCAGAGTCTGAAGTTCCGTCATTTGGGAAATAGTTGAAGGTTTAATTAACATTGAATCTCAACAATTGTTATGACTTTAGTCAAATAAAAACAAAAAATAACTTTTGCTCGTATATTTTTATTTTATTTATTGAAACACTTGTAACAATTATTTGGAGGGCTTCTACCAGTGTACGGAAACAGATGTTAAAATAAAAAACAAAAATATTTTTCATAAAAATCAAATCTTTTCAAGATCATGTTATATCAAGTTGACGTCATGAAAATAACGCAACAAAAGCGAGGTATTGTTTCATTGGTATTCTGCACAAGTGTTATCCGGTGCTGTACGGTGCTGTACGGTGCTGTACGGTGCTGCGCGGCGCTGCTGGAACTAGCTCAAACAAATTAACAATGTAAGTTTTGGCGATGACCTTATATTTTATAGCTTTAAAAACTTATATTATTTTAATCTTTGTGTTTCTACCTATACATTGCCATTACTGATAACTGAGAAATCCTTACACTTAGAGATAAATTACAGGTCATTAATAAATAACACCTCAGCAAAACAAAGGTAAGTAAAGAAGCGTGTCTTAGAATAAATAGTAAAATATACTTCTAAAAATAAAAATAAATCAAGATTAAGTATTACTGTTGGTATTAACAATAACATGTGGAATAAACAGCATTGTATAAATGTTTTTGAATTGACAGTTAGATTGGTTGAGGTGTGACAAAAAAAAACATACTAGAAATTCTTAAAGAAAATGAAGACTTGAAATGATTATTATTGACTAGCATACGTAAATGCTAGTAACGGCAAAACTATTTTTCACGAGTCGTTACATTTCCCTCTCCCTCCCCCCTTTCCTTCCACCTTGGCTCCCTGATGCAACGTCTTTAGTCTAACGAACCCTACTTCAATGTTTTAATTTTCTTATTTTTTACTGAAATTCTAATGATAGATTTCTAAATAACGTCGTCCTCTTGAATTTAAAAATACATTTTTTTTCTTATAGTTTTTGAAAGTTTGTCACTCTTTGAACAATGAAGCAATACAGACTTATTGAAAGCCTATTTATTACATAGTAAACCTTCAATAACATAAAAACTATTCAATTCAAAATTGAATAGTTTTTATGTTAAAATTTCCAAGTAAACAAATTTATTAAAAACTGTTATTATAGTTCAGTCAGAAATATAAATTCCAGCTCTTTATGAATTAGTAAAAGTGATAATTCCTTAACCATGAACATTTGTGAAACAGTGATTACAATAAAGACATACCAGGCTGAGTTTGTTGTGTGGTTCTTATCAGACTAAGGCCTCGTAGCCTTAATTTTAAATTGGAGAGTGTCTTTACAGAAGGACTTATTTTGATAACTATGATATCAAAATGGGTCTCGTAACATTTCCATCTGACATACACAAGAGATCACTGTTATTAAAACAAAGAGGATAAGATAAAAATAAATAAACTTTTGCAAAGCAACACTATAATCATCATCATCATCATTATACTAAGTCATGATGATGGCGAGAATCCTTACTTTATTCTCTATCAGATAAACTGATCAACTGAAGCATCAATAGAGAAGATCAATCTCATGTGGCAAAAATATCTTACAGATCTCTACAGGTTTCAGTAGAAACTTTTGTCTTAAACGGAGTTATTTTACAAAAACATAACATTTTAACACGATATTTTATTGCTTTATCGTGTGACAGATGGATGCCTCATTTCTCACAAAAGAATAAGCATTGCTATTCAGAGAGGAAATGCAGCCGGCATTCTTGTCAGTACTCTCGCTGGACGAGATTTATACGACGATGGATTTATTTACATTTATTGTTGCAAAATATATAAATATTATTCTAATTCGTTTATAAGAATTACATCACTACGACACGTCATACAAAATATTTATTGAATCAATCAACAAAGGATTAAAATAATTGAACTCTTGACAAAGGTATCTAGAACAAAGAATATTAATCTCACATATGACCTACATCTAGAATTGTTTCTATAAATGTTCTCGGCTATTGTACACATATTGTGTATAAGTTACGTGAAATTCGAGAGGAAATTTGGTAATAGATTGAGTGCTTTTACTTAAATTAATAATACAAATATTATTGGATTTTATTATTGGGTGTATGTTTATATTATATAGTCTGGGATAAAAGGTTGTTGCGAGGAATTGCCTCTCCGACAAAATTCGTCCATCCCAGCCTTTTTTACCACCCTTATGAACAACCCTCGCCATAAAATCATAAATTCCTTAAGTAAAACTGCTGTTGCATTTTCGTGATATATTTGGGATTTTATTAATATCTCTTCAGAAGATAGTTATAAATTAAATTATAATTAATACATAGTATTATAATTATTCGTGACTTTTAATAATGTTTACTCTTAAATATGTTATTTCTTTCAAAGTTTATTTACTAATAAATAATTTATTCTTCAAATATATTCGTTGAGATTAAAATGTAAAGTATTAAGAGATTATTGGATGGCTTACATGGACGGATCATCAATCACTTTTTAAATATTAATTGACAGGTAGTAAGCGCCTTAACCAGTAAGAGACTTTTGAAAATTAAGACAATCTTTCGTGGGTATAGTGGAGATGAGTTTTGGATATTAAATAAAATAAAATTTATTCTGTTTTGTATTTCTCCTCTACAACAATAAGCATAGGCTAAAAAGCATTAACTAAATTAATAATAATATTTATTTAGTTAATGCTTTATACATATATATACGTAAATATTAACGGACTGTACGTCCGTCCGGGAGTCGAACCTTAGATCAATACAATAAATAGCAAACATCTGATTTCCACCTTCGTATCATAACCACGTCCACATCGATGACAGAAGATATCACCTAATGTTTATTTAATCAACGTCAAATATTTGTGATTATTGAAATAGTAATATTCTTTGAGCTATTGTTTAATATTAATAGTACTAACACGGGCAAAGACACGATATATTTAATGTATTAAAAGAAACCGTTATATATTGTAGTAATATTCTAAAAAGCTAAGCATTTGCTTTTAAAATTATTTTCTAAGAAATTTGTAAGTATTTATATGGTTTCAAAGTTAACGTGGTTTTATTAATTTCTTAGAAAACTTGAAGGTTCTTTTCATGATAAAAATATTCTTATATATCTGTAACATTTTGGTAAAAAAATATTATTTGATTTTAATAAATAATAACATTTGTTCCATTGTTTGCCACACGAGCATATCTACCCAAGGGGGCGCGTTCAACACAACGAACCAATTTTAAAGCATTACGATAATGAAGTTAGATCGCTGAAACGCCGTGAGAGCACACTTGAACCACTCTACCATAACTGGGACAACCATGTTTGAAACACAGTTCATTCAATTACATTGTACTAGCTGTTGTTCGCGACGCTGTCTGAATGTACACTTACAGCAATACAAGTTCAGAATTAAAGAGTAATTAAACCAAGAAAGACAAAATGCTGTTATTAAACTTGGTTAGAGGACAGTGACAGAATCTGTGATCGTTCTATTTATATAAACCATTATTAAATACCTTGCTTACACAAACATTTTAAGCGTAGGATAAAATGAGGAAACAAAGAAAGGGTTAACCCTAAACCGCCTACCCAAAGTAGTCGTCCCTTCACCGTCTTCGTGGTCATAGTGACCGCGGATGTTTTATTGCTGTTTTAAATCTTATCTGGGTAATATAATTGGGTAATTAATAAAAGGCTTTGCTGAACTTAAATATCATAATGGAATGATAAAGAATACGTAATATTAACGGAAAAAAAAATTATAACCTAAATGACCATCGAAAAAAAATCTTTTGAATCAAGATCACAATAAAAATAGATCAAAAATTATGACTGTATCATTTCTTCCCAGTTTAGTAAAGTTACTATATAACAAAAAAATAATGATTACAAAGACAACTAAATCTCTGGCGACAAAGATTATTAAAGACCGTATGAATTTCTTAAAACACTCTGAAGCAGTGAGCGATGTAAAACACTTTTCTAGAGCCGTATCTAAAATAAGTTTTACGCAGTTTATACAACGGAAAGAAAACAAACAAATCACTTATATTTAAGAAACTGGGAAAATTTAATTAATTCTTGTAACCAATCCCTCATTATGAGAAAACAAATTTCAATCATTTTTCTACAGGTTTCACAATAAAAAGTTCAACATATTCTTAATCAATTTTTGTTTGCAGTAACAGCAGTCGACCTTCGTTGGTTTTCTTTATTCTAAAAGTACACTTATGCAATGAACTCACAATGTATCATAGGAGTACAACAAAATATAATATACTATTTGCTATAAGAAGTAAATCCAAATTAATTCAAATATTTATGGCTGCGTATGTATCTACGTTAATAACAAAACATAGATAATTATTTTAATCACATGAAGAGATGGCTTATAATAATATGCATATGATTTGATGTTAGTTGTGACCTCAATCTCGCAAACCATTCAAATTTACAGTTCAATAATAATATATTATACATCGTAAATGTTATTATAATATTATTATTCTATTTATTCAAACTTTTTCTTTCCTTTTTTACCGGTCTTACCAATTTATCAATAGTGTTATAGCAATTATTTTTATTAGGAAATGTACATGGGTGATAGCACTATTTACCACCAAGCATCAAGACCGTCTACTCGGGCCAGTTGTTTTAGCAACCAGTCCAAAAACAAAAAAGTGACTCGTTTGACAAACAGAGGAGATAAAAGCTTCTGAACCGTTTTAAAAATGAGTGTCGTTGAATGAAGTTACAGACTTCAAATTGAATATCTTCGTCCACAATTTTCAATTCAATTAAACTTCATAAGTACAATTTATACATAGATACATACATACATATATATATACATCTATACATACATACATACATATATATTTATTATTACCAATAGTTATTCTAAATAATATAATATCAGAATGCGTTGAATATTAGATTTGTTTTTATTTCGTTTAAACTCTGATTAAAATCCTTGAATCGTGAAGAGGTTTTCATCAAAAGCTTAAAGGTTGAAATACTATTTTGGATAAAAAATCATATATAATAAAAACAGATACAAAGAGTCATCGATTATTTTGCCCCAAATACAGAAGTGTTGTTTAATTATTCAATGTGATATTCCAATTGATTCCATTACGGTTACAATATTAATAATGTGGTGTGGTTGTGTCGTGTGTGGTTATAAATGTGGTGGTGGTTGTGGGGTTAATCGATCCCGAATATTGTAAGTCGAAGTAGACTTAGTATGTAGTATGGTATGGTATGTATATAGATTATCTCATGTCTCACATTTGGAAAAAAATAAAAAGTATAAATAATTTGACAGCTCTATCAAGTGAAATAGAAAGGTATACATAACTTTTCATTATTCTTAATATTATTAAGAAATTCAATGTCTTTATAGATCATTTTAACTTTTAATTCATTTTAAAATCGTCCCTAAAATATTTAAACACCAAGCACAAAAAATAAATGAATGTTCGAATATTATTCATGTTAATTTTATCCCATTGGATAAACTTGTGATTTAATAAAATGACTTGTTTAATTGACGTTATAAAATAAAGCAATAAATAACGCTATCTACGTTTTAATGTTATCTTATCAGGCTTTAATCAATATATTTACACCTTATCATACTCTTAAAATAAATCATGAAACCTCTGTTAGATTTACGCTGCGTAAGTGACAAGCTTAATAAAAATAATCTTCACATTCTTGAAATTATTGTTCTATCTTTAAAAGATTTTATAAAATCCGGATAATATAAGAATACATAACAATAATACTTTTTTTTTTATGTAAGAGGAGACCAGACGAGTGTGGGTCCCTGGTGATGAGTGATCACTGCCGCCCACGAACACTTGCAACATCCGGGGAATCACAAGAGCGTTGCCGGCCTCGAAGCAGCATGTATACATTTTTTTAAGGTACCCATGTCGTATCGATACCGCCGAAGGAAGTTCGTTCAACATTTTATTGGTATGTGGAAAAAAGGTCCTTGAAAATTACACTGTTGTAATATTGTATTGCAGGCGATAACGTGCTGTGCAGTGATGAAATTCGACTGCAGGCCTCAGATCAAGTAACTGTCCAGAACACTACTCGTTGTAAATGCGATAGAAGACTAACAAAGAGGTCTCGTTTCTATGCAATCCTAGAGAGTGTAGCCATTCACAGAGTCTCTGTTGTACGCGGTCAAAAGGTAAAAGCTGCTATTGGGATGTTCCGGACCAGAGAGGAGAACAGTTCTCCAAGTGTAGCCGGACTTGCGCAAGTCTTTAGCCAGGTTTGAAATGCTTCCCCGCTCTCGACGTTCTAACGAGATAGCTTTGTACGGCCGAAATATACGGTATATTTTGGTCCAGTGCCATCCCCAGTGCTGTCATCCACATAACAATGGATGTTGGAAATATTCTATATATTATTGTTGTGTAGAAGGAGCAGGGTCCGAGCAACCGTCTCGAGCGACCTGTAAGTTTCTCCTGGTGAGAAAGCTGGTGATCCACTTCTTATCAATGATAATTGAATTTTTGTTGGAATTGCGATCACTTTCAATTTATATTAGAACTGCTAACAATCTTGTTAGCAGTTCTAGTACATATTTCGAAATATGTACATTTTAATCTTAACAAGAAGGAAAAATATTTTAAATAAACCTTATTTTTTTAACAGACATTGTAGAACAAATAACGTGTTCCAAGAATGGAGCATCCCTGTAGGGTGCACTTAGAAAGGTAGAAAACATTCTTTTCATTGTTAAAATTGTCAAGATAGAGTCGCGGGTAACAGTCTCTTAGTAAAGTTAAATAAAGCTCCTTTTAACACACCTATCTTCGAATCAACCGAGTCTACGGTAAGTGTGAATAAAATAACATGACACAATCTAAAACAAAAAAATCTATTTTACAACGTATTTTCCAAGTAATTTCGTTTAAGGTTCAATACACAATTTTATGGTTTTGTCTCCCGACTTAATTGTGTTTGCGACTGACTGACTGCACAGAGCGACCAAAACAGGTCCAAAGCACACATTTACATTTTATGTACAAAGACGTTAGAAAAGCAGTTTGATTAAAAATATAAAGTAGGTATTAATGAAAGTTTAACTAAGTTTAAGTAAGTGAGTAGATACAGTATAAGTGAATAGGCCACTTCTTTACTTTTAAATATAATAAATATATGACACAGCGAACTAACGAATTATGAAATAACGAACAGTTTTAAACAGTTTGGTGCGGAGCGTTGTTTATTACTCATAGGCCTGGTGATTGAAGCAAGTTGTATAGAGATGTGATTAAAAAAATATAATCATGTAATAATATGAATACAAATCTTATTGATACAATCTATATCCCTGTTGGAAAATCTGAGAAAGAGAGGACTTGAGCTAATTATTTTTAAAATAAACTATTGCTGGACAATTAATAAGGGTCTTGTAAAAAGATACAATTTAATTTGTATATTTTTATTTGTCTTAATAAATAATATCCTAATACCCAACGTCTAAAACTGTAAACTAGTAAGCTAATATTATACTATGTAACTTAATATATAAATTAAGCCTGGCGTATGTCAGCAACACAACAGTGAACTAGCCTTTGTTCGTCGTTCTACCCTTATAGAAAAACAATTAACCCCGCCTATTGTGATTTCTAATACCCATATACAAATGTATATTAAAACCTAGACTCTTAACGTATAATTATTTAAAGAAAGGTTTAAATTTACTAAGGTGTGGTATTCATGTAATAAGAAAATTTAATGTTAATTAACATAGTAATCGGAATCATAGCTTAAAGTAGGTAATATATCCCATATCGATATTATATCATTTAAGTGAAACCGTTCTCCTAAACAGTAACTAAATCGATTACACAGCTATGTGCACGGTATTTAATTACGCGCTGGAATTCATGAAACGAACCCACCGGCCACAGCGTTACATACAAATCAAAACATCATTTCTTATAAAACATTGTAGTAAATATAATATACTGATCTGACTAACGTCTGCCTCAGATTAGATATATGTAATTTGGTCCGGTTTTAGTTTATTTACATACAGGAACAGTATTAGCTTCTTTTGATAGAACTGATGAGACACGGTTTACCAATTCTTTGTTTTGTGAATAGACTGTGTGGAAGTACGTCAAGGGAAACCGAGCACATAACTAGTATTAAAATCAATTTTAAACGTCCCATTACCTTCTGCCCACGAGGCAACAATAATTAGTTCAACAAAGTACTCTCCCTTTGCGGATTACACGGGGATTGTATTATAAATTTGTTTTGTATTAAACATTCTAAAGACTTTGGAGAAATAAGATTACTTTGAGCGTTATCTATGTGTATAAAATATAGGCTCGACTTTCACTGGTCTAGTTTAATCATTAGTTTTTAAACTTAAACTTAATCAACCATTAGTTTTTTGAAATTTGTAAATAATTAATAGATTCTTATAATTTAACCGACCATAAATGTGAAACATCGAGCCTAAGACAAATATCTGTGACCTCAGCTGATCACAAATTATATGATAACCAACTATTCAGTTCGGGCGTATCAGATGACGCCCGAACTGTTTGCCCGATCTATTTTCATTATTTAAGATAATATTTTTCAATCTAATTTAGACTGAAAAAGGAAACAATGCAATAATACTCATTATATATTCATCTAATTTAGAATAAGGAAGGAAAAGAAAGCTTTAAAAAATAAATGATTGATCCATTGATTGATTGGGTATCGAGGAAAAGCCCGAACGGCATAATAAATAGGACTTAAACAATGAGTGTACCTTTCACTAGGCCGCCATTTTAGTGTCTTATGTCCAGAGTATATCGACCCAATCAAAAATATAACGTGTATAAATACACAAGTCTCGTAAAGTTCTAAAAAGTTATGAAATGTAATCTAAACCATGTCGGTTAATTCAATATACTCGTAAATTTTGTCATAATTGATACTTACATTTAGTTAGTTCACTAACAATATATTGTTGTGTCTATATCAATATTAACTTTTTTACATCTCTCGCGGCACGGCACGGCGCGGCAAACGACTATACATTAGCATTATAAATGCAAAAGTATCTCTGTCTATCTGTTATGTCTTTACACCGAACGGATTGGGATGAAGGTTTGTATAGAAATATTTTGATATTCCTGAAAAGACATAAGATACATTTATTTAAATATTAAAATATGCTTCGTGGTTTTATTAGCTTATATATTTGAAATGAAGAAAACTTATTTTTCTAACAGCGCTGGAAACAATCAAGAGCTTACAAGACAGTGCTGCCAACGTCAGGGTGACAATATTTTACAATTTAATACACTTTGTGACTCCGAATATTGTGACGACACTGTGACTTCAATTATTAAGCCCCGAGGGTTTATACAGGGGTAGTTAACTGTTTTATTTCTTTTTTACGGCTGTACCGTGAGCTTTTGATCTACACATGGTCCTTCACTGAGTGGAGATAAATATTTAAATGATATCAATTGAGGAAGGTTTATTTGTACCTTTGTGTTTGTTTGTGCCCGATTTTATCAGACACTACTTTCAATTTTTATTAATATGTTGATAATAATATATTAAATTCTATAAATTATAAAGTAATAGTTTACAATATTACATTAATTAACACTTTAAAAAATTACTAATAATTGTAACTCGATAATATTTTACCTTCTGACATTTCGATATAATTGTGCGTTTTCTGTAAAGTTAAAAGTCATAAATAATATTTCTAAATTGCCAGTTAAAGAAATGAATTAATTGATTAAATAGTTTTTTTATGAAAAAAATTACAATAATAATAATCACCAATTAGTATAACATTATAATTCATAAAAACCAAGTATCAAACAAACCATCTCAACAGTCTGTTCCGTCGCCGGCTACGTCGTAGACCGCTACAAGTGTTGTTGACCGCCCGCTGTCGTTGTCACTAATATTTATATTGTGTGATATTTTGTCGGTAATATTTGGTAATACGTGAGTTACATTGTAATTTATATATTGCTAATCTTAAATTATTGTAATTCAACTATTATATATAATTATTAATAATATTTTTATTTTTTTTGTGTTTTTAAAAATGATTGTAATTCAAATACAAAATACTATAAAGTTACTGAGGTCAGAATAAATGTATTTATTCCATGAATATATAAATTATAAATGAATTTTATTTAACGGTTTCTTTCTTGTGATTATCTTTAAATTGTTTTTTAACTTTATTAAATTGTGTTGATGTATTGTTTATGATAAGATATAGATAATGATATACTATATTTTAAATTATAAACTTTTAAAATTATTTTAAAGTATTGAACAAATCGGTTTAAAGTGCTATTCTCGATAAAAGCACAAAGTGTTACGATAATTTGTTGTCTCGTTCACAACACATTACAATATTGAAGGAGAATTTATTTAAAGGACGAGCAAACGTCAAAACAAAAAACACACAACACACCGATACTCACCGAAGTCTTCACCCACCATTCATAAAACACACTACACATAATATATCGTTTAACTAAAACCGTTTCTGATGAGACGTCCGCTCCGGACGGAGCGTGGCCATCGACTGGAGTCGTAAGGTGTACGTCCTCTATATAAATGTGGGGGTAAAGTAGGGTAACAGAAATAACGTTTTTGCTTAGTAAAATTTATCACCATTTTTGGGTAAAAGTGTTTACGTTAGACACGTATTTGTAATGTGTTTTCTGGAATGGATAAGGCTTCAAAGTTAGTGTTGTTTGATTTTATAACAAACGGCGAGGTTATATTGTATTTTTAGTTGCACTTACTGTAACTGATTATTTTAGTTATCTTTTTTATAAGTTGATTGTTTACATCAAATGGGATGGAAATCATTTATGATATACAAATTACGTTGCCATAAATTTACTTTAAATGTCTTTACTTTTATATATATTGTATATTATTTTACTCATGACCTTACTTTGTACTTTTATAGTCATATAAAATCTTCCATGATATTGAAAGTGTACTTGTTTAACAACTAGTACACTTAACTAAACTTAAGATATATTAACATATATCTTAAGTGTTATTTAAAAATAATAGTCGGAATGTAGTTAAAATCTAAATACTCAAGTTGAAACAGTTGAATTATTTATATTTTACTTGTAATTAATTTTGTTTGATGATTACATTAGACTTAGAGTGAGGGAGTAGGAATTCGTTTCTTTTTTTAGCCGAATATTCATGAATTATTTCTTTAGTGTGTTTTCATGAATTCGCTGAAGACAGAAATTTATTATTATTTGAAAGTTTGAACAATTATTTTTATCTTTTATCACCTAACTTTTATTCATGATTCACCTCTCACTGTACTTGTCTGTTAATAATATTCACATCAAATCAGAAGTATGAAATTTATGCGTCTAGACATTACTTGTGGTTCATGAATACTGCTAATTAGGATAACTGTATTTGACTACGTGTGTGTGCGTGCGTGTGTATACATATCTTTGTTTGACTGATCAATCAAGGCTCTACCTGAGCCTCTGGGGTTAAAAACTTTAAGCTTTCTTTTTAACTTTCTTTTACGGCCGCCGCTGACTTGACTGGAGTATTGGAAGTACCATCCCAAAGGATGAAAGTTAATTACAGGGTAAAAGTTTCTAAAAGTTCATTATTTGCTAAGTAATAAATATGGGATTTTATATGATTTATCAATAGGGAAAAGCAGCGAATAAAGGTTAGTTTTATGGTAATGTTATAAAGAGTGAAAGTAGATTTCGGATGTTTGTTTACATATGTAGGTTAATCTCCGGAACCACTGCACCTATTTGGAAAAGTCTTTTACGATTGAAAAGGTATAATATTTATTCAGTCATTAGTATTTTAGTTCGAATGGAGTCTTTCTTCGTATGGAGGTTTCGTTTCGTTTCACTGGAAATTCGTATATTCCACGATTATGATGAATCTGTTTTCGAATTTCAAAAAAGACTAGTAATTTTGATGAAACAACACCCAAAGATACTTCAAAACATTGTTAAGACCGCGATTGCTTTTAATGACAATAATTATATATTAATGAATCCTCAAACTTAATTATAGAATAATTAAACAACCCAATGTACATACAGCCTTATTTACATTTTCAGTTAATTTAATAACCTTCGCGGTTGAAAGTTCACGTTTCAAGTTGAGTGTACGGGTATTAATATACTTTGTATAAAATTATAAATATTCTGACTAAATGTTCTCAAAAACCAGGATCTGTCCGATATTTTAATTAACTGTTTTAAAATAAACAATTTAATTATCTCTTACAAAAATCACCTAGAAGAGCCATTATTTTTTAATTTGTAATTATTAAAGTAAAAAAGTATATCATTTTCAAGATAAGGTTTGAGTTCCCTCACATTGTTTAAAGTAACAACTGACTCTCGCTACTTCACCTGCCTACCTGCCCTCCTCCTCACTTTTATGAGTGAATAATAACTCATCGTCCTTTTAAATAATCTATTTACATTAAAGACATTTGTAGTTTTAGATCCAAATCAGTTTTTGGCATTTTTAATGAAAATTACAATATCTTATATTATATGTTGTTATTCAAAGAATAAACTAATAACTTACTAAACTTTATGAAAAAATTGCAAATATAATCATAGTAATTATTATTTTGTATGTTTATAATTGTAATCCTGTCACTCCTTCTATATGTGAGAACAATATGGAATCAGAAATGGTGTGGTGAACTGTGGTACTAAGAAAATACTGGAATAACTATTCTAGTATTTTCTTGGTACCACACTTTATTTGAATTATAACTTTTTCTTACGTGTTAATTATGATTGTGACTCAAGAAGTACTACAAGTAATTGTAAATTAATAATTTCAAATAGTTTCGTGTGAATTCTTCTCCACGGACTTACTTTTAGGAGTCGTGTAACTAGAATATGACCTTTTATGAGTGCAATGTGTGTCTATTTGAAATAGGAAACGGTGACTTTATCACCCATTTCTTTAATATTACGTGAATAAAATAAATAAAAATTACATATTTTTGGATTAACTAACCACCTATACAAATATGTTTTCTATCTTTTGAGATATGTCATTTTGAGATGGTCGAGAGAACATGATGTAATTATTACCACAACTCATATAAGCTCTCAATGGTTGAAATGTATGAATTTTCCAAATCCCACTTCAGAACTTTCCAACTGAGAGTTCATTTTGAAAACATTTATAAAATTTAATTATCCCTCCATTAACTCACATCAGAATGTTACAAGCAAATAGAATAAAACTTACTTGTGCTTCGTTTGATACTTGATGTTTTTTTATATTTTAAAATACGTATCTATATTACTTTTTAAAGCTGTAGGCATTTTTGGCATTTTTTATTATTAATTATATCAATTAACTAATAAAAATATGTGTACATTATACGATAAATAGTTTATCTTTTATCAAATTGTCTGTTTATCTTCTAAAACGGCTTGACAGATATTGATGAAAATATTAATCTGATAGCGCAAATAATAGACAGTGTAAAATGTTGATCAATCTTAAAGATTACTGTGTGACATAGCCCCGTGCAAAGATAGTATAATGTAATATCTCTTAACATTGGTAATATGTTTTTATAACAGTACAAAGACTCTTGTAAATGCAATGTTTAAAATACTATTTGACTCATAGCGTGGTTACTTAGCAAGAGTACGAGGCTACAAGGCAAGGCAAGGCAAGGCTTGTAATCAATTGTAAAGGCAAAATTAAAATTGTTTCGGTAAATCTGTAAAATTCTAAGGCTATTTATGCATTTAAAAACATGTATACCTTAATACATTCACTGCTTTAAAAATAAATTAAAAATGATATCCTAGAATCCACTTTTTTAAGGTTATGTAAAAATAAATGTTTGAAAATATGTATGAATATTTATAAGCCTTATTACTATTAACTACTACAAAATTAAAAGAATGCACGCACGGGTCCTTTGGAAGGCACTGCTACTAAGGCCCCGTCCCACTCGGATCCGAGTGATGAGTAGCGGATGCGTTCAAATGTGAATCGTATTTCAATGAACAGGTATATTACATTAAGGAAAGCCTATTTAAAATTTGAAAAATATAATCATGCCATTGTCATGTTAAGTTTTTTATAACGTATTTTTTTCTGACACCTGATATTGAAATTTTTAAGGCAGTCAAGTAACTTGCCTATTGCAAACGTTACATTTTTTGTTGGCTTGTAGCATCAATTGTTTCTGTTTTTAATATTGGTTATTCGAATTTGAACCTAATAACATCAGCATTAGCATATAATTTAATAATAATAATAAAGCTGAATCTATATTTTTAAATTGTGTGAATTTGAGGTCATTTAATTGAATGGATCAAGAGTTACGAGATTGCTAACAGAGGAAAATAATACTATTATTTTTGGGATCTATAATGGAGAATTTCTAAGAATCATTTAAATGACATATTATTAAAAATGAAATCTGTTAAATTGGGCTAAATCTATGAATACAATGAATATAAGAGGAACTACTGATTTTTCATGTGTTTAAGTTGTGAAAACGTTAACGTAAGTTTTCAAGTAAATAAGAACTAGCTGATCGTTAGCGGCTGAGTCGGTCTATATATAAAAAAATATAATCCACAACATAAGAATACACTTCTACTATAGTAAGTATATTAATATTTTAAATAATAAAGACCTGCATTTGTGACTGCTGGAATACGATCCCCGTCAACTGAGCTGTCGCGTCCTGCTCATGTGATAGAATTTTTATTATATATTGTTAGTATAATATAATATTCTTTTATTTCACATACATATCCCTGTGTAGAAACTCTTAACTTGACGTTTTTACTACAAGTACAGATAATACCTTGCACGTGACTGTACCGTGAGGAGTTCTGTAATCCTGCGTAAGAATCTTACGACCATTTTTCGTGACTTTATTTTGCTAAATTTTGTCTCCACGAAAAGTCTTTTCATTATGAAGGAATAATATATTTTTATCCCAGCGATTCGTTCTAAATATTACAAATAAAACTTTTGAAATTACATGGATGCTTAGAAAGATTATCTATATACAAACATACAAACGTTATATATTTATTATTATATATAATATTAGGTGTACGGATAATAAATAAACACGGGATGTTTAATTTCCCAGCCCACCTGTAGAGTCACCGGTGCGTTCACACGTGAGCTGATCAAAGCGTCTCCATCAAAGGCTTAAACGCCGGGTGCGTTAAGTTTATACTAGTTTATAAATATTGAATATTTTATTGTTAAAAATATCCTTAAAATTCATGTTTTCCAATAATTTTCTTAAATATTCCTTATTATAAAAAAAAATCATCTCACTTCTTTATTTCTTATTCTCTCTTCTGTGTAATTACTTTGAAGGTAAGTTTGAATGTAACAATTTCTTAATGAACAGTTATAAAATATAATTCATTAAAGCAACACAGTAGCCCAAATATAAAACATAATGTCATAAACATACCATAGTCCTATTAAAATATCTGTAATCAAACTGAACTCTATTACTGTCACATACGGTCCAAAATCGATTGATTGTTTAAGATGAGACATTCTTCCACAAGGATACGCTGGTTCAAAGGTTTCTAAAAGGATTATGGTATTATCGTTTGTTTGTAACATGTGCTACTAATATTACCCGGCTTTGGGTGTTTTTATTTAAGTTCAAATGATATATGGTATAAGCTTCCAAAAAAGAGATTTATTGAATCAATTTCGACAACGGTCCACTTAATTAGCGGTAAAATACAAGCTTTATATATTTTACAAGAACATGAATTGCAGGCAGTAGGTGATTCGGTTCGAGCTTCCCGCTACCGCTACCGCACCCGACGCTAGTCTAGCTGGTTTTACCTAAAAAGATAATATTTGATACTTATCTCACTATCTAGGCAACCCAACCCGTATATTTCATTTTATGCGCATATATTTTAACAACATTTATAGGTATATAATATAATTCCTATGTCCTTGCGTTCGTAAATGTCTTCATAAATTGCTTGACATATTTTGATATTTATTTTTAGATGGAATAGTTCTTAATTTTCATGAGCTCGATATATAACACTTTCAGATTTTTTTTTTAATATATTAGGATTTATTTTTTATTATTTTACTATTTAATAAATATTAAGTATTGTTATTACAGATACATTAATACCGAGCCAGTGGATCGGCTGAACGGTAACTGATTGTTAAATAAAAATAAACCAGCACGCTTAATTAACATCTAACCCATATAAGCTTATAATTTAACATAAAAATCCATTGTCCCATAAAAACTAAGATGCATTAACGCCTTTGACAGATTAACTTAGTCATCTGAAAGAGCGATCACAGACGCTAACGAGCATGCATGGCCATCGGCCGCTCGAGCGTTGGTCACAGACCCGTGATCACGGGGCTGATGGGGGTTAAAAATGTTTAAATAAACCTATGTTTATTCACTCTGATTGTTTTTGTTTAATTATATTAAGCTAATCGACCGTTAATCTGTTCATAAGCGCTAGTGACCCCATGTAGCTTAGTTCACATTGTTTATATAAGTCACTATTTCTTTTACTATTTATGGCCTGGGACTGTCGGACTACAAACCGTAATTATTTGTAAGAAACACCTTTCTCGAATGTTAAAATACTTCAAAATCTAATTTGGTACTCACGAGATAATATAACTATATCCTTTCCAAATTCTTAATATTCGAGATGTTTTTCTTAAATCGAATATCACCCCCTTTCTACAGACTTACAAGTCTTATGCCTTTATAATACTTACCTTACCTTACCTAACGAAACTTCTACTTGTAAGAACTTGCTATTTTAATCCAAATATCAAGTTTATTTTCCTCATTTAAATAATAAGTTATATCATGAATTATATGCGTATTATTTATAAAAGCCATTTATGAGTAAATTGGTTGGGAATATAATTTTGGTCTTATTACGTCAGCTTAACACGTAAACCAAATAAGCAGAAATGTATTTAAGATAAGCGAGATCAAAGCGAGTATCAGGAGAGGAGGATCTTTTAATCATTCAGTTCTTAATAGTGTGTTTTTTTCTTATGTTAATATATGTTTGTTGTTAATCTCTTGGATTAATGATATGTCGGACTCTTTGAGTTTAATGTTTAAATTTATATTATTACTCTAAATAAAGATAAATAAATTAATAGACCTGTATAGGAAAACAGCTGTACAGACAAAAATAAAACATATTTGGTTGGTTGCTTTGCTCTCACTCAGTCCACTTTTGAATATAGATATTTTAATTAATAACATTAATAATAAGGAAAACATTATTTTATATTAATATACTGCCAACCTCCGGGAGGATGATTAAAGTCAAAACGACAGCATCATAAAAAAAGTGAACAAGGGATTTGACAACAAATTTGTTGAATAATGAGGCAAATATCAGTTTAACTGACAGTTATATTATTATAAGGGCATTGACACATGAGACGGGTAGTAGCTACATTTTAAATGTGTTTATATCGACGTATGTTTCTCGTTCATATAAAATCAAATTATGTATAACTAAATAATTATTAATTGTAATTCTCATATCTAAATATTCATTTTAATTTTTGAAGAAGTTTACATACAAACTCTTAGCTCCTATTAAAAAATTTATGGGTGGAATCTCACAAAACCTTTTCTGAACCTTCAAAAAACACAACGCAGAAATTAGAAACTCTAATTATATTATGATTCGTCAATGAGGAAAATTACGGGTTTATAATATATATTTTTTGTGAACTTGTTCATAAATTTATACAGAAGAAAAGAACACCATATTACTAGTAAGGCAAAAATTTATTTAAATATTTAAATAACTGTTCTTTATATTACAATGTTAATTTTAAAATATTTTTTTTTGAATTGGATGAATTTCAAACTCTTAATTTTAATTTGGAGAAGTTGAACAGTCAAAAATAACTTCAAATCCTCGTAAATAGTAGATCGATCTTCCATCACTGAGACAGGGATTCCAGTAGTGCAGCTGAAGGAGTACAGGTAGTTTATCCCGCTAACACGATTGACATTGTCACTACCCCTATTTCTGAATATCAGTCGGTCACGATATCCACTTGACATTTGCCTATAAGTTACATATAGAATCAAATTCACATTCAAAATATTTATTCAAGTGGGCATACGCACGCAATTTTGAATCGTCAATTATTACAATAAAAAAGTTCGTGAGCAAGCTACCACTGGCTCGAAATGCTGCTCTGCGGAGAAGAGCCGCGCAGAAGCTCAACAGTGGCTTTTTTAAATAAAATTTAAGAATGTTTGAAGTATACATTATAATATGAGTATCAGTCAATAACTTAGTTATGTATTTAAAATGTAAGAATACCAATTTTTTTAAAAACATTTCTTATTGTATTTCTAGCTTTTAAGTTATAAATAAACCGCACAGCTAGTTTATTTAAATAAATACATAATTAAATTCAGCAGCACTGCCCCATAATAAAATACCGTAACACAAACTACTATTAAAGTATTAACATCCATTAATTATCTAACTTTTCTAATTGCAAAGACGCCCGAGCTGAGTTTGCTGGCCAGTACGGAGAGGCGAGGGTTCCAGTGAAGCTTTTTATCTAAAGTGACACCTAAAAAAATTTTTAAGTTAGTTAGTTCTAACACTTCATTGTTAAGAAACAAGCTAAAATTTTTACGCTACGAAGTGTAAACTCCATGCATTTATTTTTCTTAACATTGAAGACTAAATTATTAATTTTGATCCAATAAAGAACAAGTGACAAAGTACTGTTTACTTCGTCATTATTAGTCCTATCACACTCAACTTTAAAAATAAGCAAAGTGTCGTGAGTAAAAAGTACAATGTCACATGGATCTTTTACGAAAATGGTCCAGTCATTAATATAAAGTAAAAATAAAAAGGGACCAAGAATAGACTTTTGTAGAATACCTATCTTTAGGTAAGAGGCAATAAGATCAAGCACTGCGCTACGTACACCATCATGGTTAAGCTTGTATAGTAACGTTTGATGATCCACGTAATCAACGGATATGGACAAACCTCAAAATACCCCGACCGCACTCTGCGACTTCTTCCGCGCGTCGTGAACGTGCTCAAGAAGCATGGCACCCTCATCAATTGTTGATTTACCCTTGGTGAAACCGTATTGTTTACTTTGCATGATTTTATTACTGTACACAAACTTTGCCACTTTTTTTTTCGAAGATCTTACTTGAGATCGGTAAAACAGAGATAAGTCTATAATCCCCGCATTCAAATCTATCGCTGCTTTTGAACAAAGAAACTACTTTACTGTTTTTCATCAAATTTGGGAATATACCGGTTTTAATACATTTGTTGAAAATCAGGAATAGTTGTGTGGCAATATCATTTATAATAGTGCCAAGTTATTGTAACTGACATACCCCAGAGATCAAAAATGTAATTAAGCGTGACTGTTATTGAAATTTTGTTTTAAAAATTTTCAAAAGTATCTGCCACAATTGTATTTGTATTTATTTCAATATTACCAGTTTTTCGCTTTGGCAGTCCTAGTTTTCCCAGTAACACTAGATAAAACATCCCAAGTGGTCTTTATTTTACCTTCTGAATTTAGGGTTTTATTATTAATATAAATCGACTTGTACGAAAACGTTCTTAAATATTTTAGAGAAATTCCTAACTTTATCAAGACCACCGGATCATGATTCCACTTCCTCTCACCATAGAAATTATATAATTTGTGTCTGCCTCTATAAATTCCTACGGTAGCTCTATCACTAAATTTAAGTTTTAAGTATTTTGTTATCGTTTTGAGGTTAAAAGTATTATTAAATTTTGTAAAAATATATCAAAAATTTTATTGTATAAATTATTTGGAATATCATCTATTATATTTGCTTAAAAAACTATTTGCGCACCATTATTTTTAAAGTAAGGATTCTATTTTTTATAACTGGCCTGTACGTAAATTTCTGGGGCCTTTCAATTAATTAAGAGATAAAATATTTGACACAGTGGTCTGTCACATAGATCAATACTAGTCGCCGAAATACTAGTAATGCGAGTAGGTTCCCAAAAGACGGTCAACAAGTTATAAGATTTAAAATTCTATATCGTACTCATCAAATATTGATAGACAAAAGACAATAATTATATACATTTAGATTGAACCATGATTACAAGCGACATGCAACTGCTACTCTTGTAATTATGGGACGGAATATAATTTAATGTTTATTGGTAATAGTACAGTATCGGTTAAATCAAGAAATGAAATGCACCGACAAAATTAAATAAACAAATAACTTAATATATATAATATAATACCTTATATGTTATTATTACGATTATGAAAAAAATTAATTGAAAACAGTCTTGGTGTAGGTCGCGGCTGAGTAAAATGATTCGTAAATTTACCTGAGTGAATTAACTTATTTTGTAGCTATTACCAAATGAAATTAACTAAACAACTGTGAATATTAATCAATGTTAGACTAATGAAGTCATTTTAATTCCTTGTAATGGGTTTATACATTTTTCGGTAGAAAAAAATATTAGACTATTGTATCGTATAGTCGACGCGAAGGAGTGAAAAAAAAACTTAAAACTCTTGTAGAGACTAGGTATAAATAGCCATGAGATTTTACAATGTATGTGTGATTGTGCTAATAAAATACAGAAACAATGAAAATTGTGATTATTAAACAACAATAATAAATAGTAACCATATCAACTGTTAATTTGTAATATTATTTTGAAAAAATTATTCCAACGAACATTTTAATGAGTGATATATCATTTTAAATGTAAAATACGTTTAATATTGTTTAACTAAATGACTTTGAGACAGTGATGAATAACATAATTTAAAACATTGAAATTACGTGAAGATATTTTGTAAAAAAATGTTAAATATTCGATCAAATAACAACAATTCTTACAAAAGACATTTAATTTCAAAGAAAATGAAAATATTTTTTATTTTAAGTCAGATTTTTTTATGTCTTGATTTCGGTTTCATTGAATATAAATCTAAACAAATGAAACTCTGGGTGAAGCTCTGCGTCTTCACGTGTGGGCTGTGTCAGGGATCAACTATTTTAATAGTATTATTTACTTTATTCTATAACTCAGACCACACAATGTGGGGGATAAAATTCTTTGTCGAATATTACTTATATATTCTGATTATAATATTAATACCGGATAATAAAACTTTTTGTTCTTATCAAATAAAATTACAATGTTTTGATGAAGACATTCGAGTTGAGAGCTCCATATACAAAATAGATATCAAGTTATTTCTTTACTGGTCTCTATTAGCATTTTATGATATTATTGCTATATGCCTGTTTAATAATTTTAGCGATGAACGTGAATCGTTAGTGTTTTTACAGTCAATGTATTACGTTCCAGCTCGTACTTATAGTTTTCCTCTCGTAGTCCTATTTTTTATATTCTACTCGGCGTACTGTAGGTTGGTAAAATTAAAAATATTTATAAAAAAACGAGACTCATCTACTTTACACGCTCACCAACTTTACAGATATTTGTTAGATTCCCTGGAAAATGTTTTAAAATCTTTCAAAAACATTGTAAGTAAAACTTGCTTTTTTAAAAGGCTCTTCCGTTTTTTTTTATTTTATTTGTTATTTATTCTATAACTTCTTTTCAGTTACTTGTGCATATGATGTTTAATGTTCCAACAGTAATAGCATCTGTATATATAGTGCTTAAAGCGATAAGGGATACTGAGGAAGTAAGTTTCTTAAATTTTATAAATTAATATTAAAACAAAAATCATCAAAATTCTAATTATCTATTACAGCTAAACTTTACAGTGGTTGCGCCGTATATCGACCTGTTACCTATAATGACTGTTGAGTTTGCTCCGATTCTGGCAAGTAGTTGGTTATCACAAGAAACAAAAAATATTGAAATATTATTACACGACCAGTTGCTTGAAGAAAGTGGTACATTATTCCTATATTTGTATTATTCATGAATATATATATCAAAAGGTAGGTTGAAATTGTCATTTTAAGGTATGGCATGTAAGGCATTAGGAAGGCCGGTAATATTTTTTCTTAGCTTGTTAGGGCTGTCTTTAACATTATACATGCGCCTGTTTGTTAAAAGGTTTAATTATCTCTGAGTTACACATGGTTTTGTTAACTACCAAATTTTGTTTGTGGAACGAACGGCCGAGAACGCGTTGAAGACGAGGGCGAGTGCCACGTCCGAAAAATCTAAGAATTTAATTTTTATAAACAAAATCAAATTACTTTTTGGTCACAATATTAGAATATAATTATAATTTCAGATGAGAATCAAATTCGGGCTATTGAAAAATTTATCAGATACATAGAAGTGAGACCGTTCAAATTCTACATGATGTCAATAATTCCTATGGACACCTCACTTCTTATAACTTTATTAAATTTATGTATCACCTATATAATTATTTGTTTGCAACTAACGCATATTTATTAATTATAAATCTTAGATTCTAATTAATAAACTTTTTCAATCATGTTTATAATTTTTATTTGATTACAAAAAAAAATATCAGCTGGCCCACATATGAAATATAAGTTGCAGATGTATCTGTAGACTTTACAGTGTTGCGAAGAAAAGCTGTGAATTCAACCATTTCATCGCTACGTCATTTAACAGTACATTAGTTGGCACCTGTTTTATATTATAAGTTATAAAACTGTGAAGTTGTATATTTATATTGTTGAGTAAGAGGTTGTTAACTTTAAAGAAATACACTATTTGAAAGAAATCCTCATTTAACTGTTACAGTCCTACTTTAAATATCAAAGTAATATCTTCAGCAAAATAATGCTATTACATTATGTCTATTTACAAAAGCCAAATGACAGGTCATCCACATAAACAGGGTAGAGAAATGGACCTAAGACTGAACCTTGAGGCACCCCCATATCGATTGTCGCCCCATTTCATCATTCCATCAACTTCCAATTTCATTCTTTCAACTTCCACCCTCAGTATTTTATTAGACAAGTAAGAAATCTAATATATAAGATCATTGGGCTTAATGCCACAGTTGTACAATTACCTGACTAATGTTTCATTCACCGAAAACAATCGAATGCTTAGATCAATCACAATACACCAAAAGTTTGTGATTTCTCAAGGCTTTCATATAGGTCTTATAAGAAATACACCACCAGTATAATCAAATTATTTATGGTACAGTAAATTATGTTTATTACAATGATCTAATAATTGTTTGAACATAGTTTTTTCAAATATTTTACTGATGCTAAGTTAGTGAACGACGTTATTGGTCTAAGACCAGCATTGGATTAATATTACCAGATTTTATAAGGAACTTTGTCATATTTCATTAAGTCAAGAAAAATTTCACATAAAATAGTGTAAATAAAATTGAGCAAATCACCTTCATAGATAACCTCCATAGATCGTAGGTATTCTTAATATTTAATGTTCTGAAATATTTAATAATATTTTTAGTTAGTTCTTTGAAAATTTAAATTATTACATTTTTTTTTTTAATGATTCAACCACAGCAGAAGAAAAAATTAATCAAGAAGTGGTGGAAGCTGGAATTTTTAAAATTTTAAAAGCAAAATTATCTTATTTATCTGATTCTATTTTTTTTTTTCTATGTGAAAAGTTAAACTGGAGTACGAGGTTCGCTTTTACCAGATTCGCACTTTATAATATTCCAGGTCAATTTAATTTTATTTAATGTATTGTTAAAAAGGTTAGTTACTTAGATAAGTTCAGATATGTAATAACCTGGTCTATAAACAAACTTTACTAAATAATATTAAATAAATTCTAATATGTTTATCAAATAAATCACTGCAATTGTATTCTCTTTAGAAGTCCATTGCTCTTATTAACTTCTGTCACCTTTTAAATGATAGGAAAATTGTTAAACTACAATTTCAGGAAGAGAAAACAAGCTTAATTAAGATTTTAATTAACTTAAAAAATATATCATATTGATATGAAGTTTTTTTTTACATTTCAGACATGAGCATTTAGTTATTTCAAAACTTTTATATGCGCCTTACACTTACAGAAACAAACACATTTTTTCATTGCTACTAATTAATTTGTAAATAAATGATACTTTGAGCCCGCATTGATCAAAATTTAACGTTTTTAATTTTTTTCATAAGTTGCTAAATTTTTTTTTAAATATTGTCAATGCAGGTAGAAGTAGACGCCATTATTATAGTATAGAGTTTTGTTAAATAGCTTTATTTAAATGAAAAAAAAAACGAAAATTTTAGAAAATAATAATTTTATTTAAAATAACTAAATTAAGTTTAAAATAATTATCTACGCTAAAACATTCAAATTAATTTAAAAAATATTTAAGTACCATATTTATATTTATGTAATTGGTTTATTGAGCGAAGCGAGCGGAGCGCTCGATTGGAGACTTTTTTACATTCTTTGTCATGAATAGGCTCTAAAACTACTTGACGGAAAATTATAAAATCTTGCAATCAAAAAGACGCACTATAGGTCATGGTTTAAAAAAAAAATAAAATGTCATGTCGTTGAGGAATAATCGTTAAAAAACTGATATCCCATTGAAGTCAATGAAAAAAAAATCGCGCGAAAATTTTACTTTACAAGGAAAAGCGCGTGAAGAATATTTTTTATCGAATTGTACTGTCTTGTCACCCTGTTCGATCTTTTTTCGCGCGGGCTCGCTTCGCTCAATATGCAAACAGGTTTGTTGGCGCCCCCATGTTTATAAACTGTAAATTCTTTATTTATTCTTCCAAATCAATTTCATTCCTTTTACACCGTCCGATAAAACGCACTTTTGCGAACGCTTTTTCCAGTCTTCAAAACAATAGGAATATTCTTTTCCGGTATAGTCGTGTATATAGCTGCATCAAAACGGCATCTTAGAGCTTTAAATATCCATTTCACCTGACTTTTTGATCACAATAGTACTTTCTCAGAGGAAGTAACATTCTGGTCTGGAACCGTTTTTTTCGCCTAATTCAATATTCAAAAGTAAGTAAGTAAGTAATCTTTTTATTTAATAAAAAATGTACCTATGATACAAATATAGCGAAATAAGGTGAGGTCTCTAATCAGAATCAGATATTTGAAGCCCTATTAAAAGTGCCGTTGCGTTGAATGGCTACTTTGTAGACGAGTTCCTTGCGTTTCTGAGATTACTAATTCTGTATAAACATGTTGAAAAGACTTGAGGACTAATTAGCACTTAAGAATCAGCTCTGACTTTATGAATATATTTGTAATAATTCTTGGCAATAACTACATTTTCTAAGTTTCGTAAGTTTCTTTCTTCTTTATGCATAAGTGATAAATGTGTACATATTATAAAAATATGGGCGCTCCTAAGAGCGACAGTTTTTTTTAAATCTTGGTGGTTAGTAGCAAAAAGAGCTACACGCATCCGGTTATAGAGGTAGTGTAGGAGATGGCGTGTAGTGCGTCAAGTACAGCCTTGTCCTATTGATTCATAGCAAATTTATAGAATCAGCCTCTGTCTCGGCTTACAGCCTAACTGAACATTGTTCAAAATATCAAAGACTAGTATTTTGATACTTGATGAGGCTCTTACAAAAGTGGTCCAGAAGAGCGGTGATACGATAGGACATTTCTTAGTGATAAACAAGTGAACATGTTCTTTATTCAGAAACCAATCAGAATCAGTTTTTGGGAGGTCTCAATGGAAGACACAAATTTCCCTCGGCAATTATTTATTTATTATACACATAAATAGTACAATTTGCAAATTTAATGCTAAAACTCTCTCGACTTGTCAACCGACATGGCAATCAGAAATAACCGACGAAGGGGCACATAATAAAATTATTAATTCTCGTAATTCAAATTCAAATTCAAAATATCTTTATTCAAGTAGGCATTTACACGCACTTTTGAATCGTCAATTATTACAATACAAAAAAAGGTCAGTGTAGTCCGTCCGTAAACAAGCTACCACCGGCTCGGAATGCTGCTCTGTTGAGAAGAGCCGGCCAGAAACTCAACAGTTGCTCTTTTCAAAAGAAATATAACAATAGGTGATGTACATTATAATATAAATCCTGCAAATGATTCAACAACTTATGTTCCACATATTTCGATCCGCTAAAAACTCTTGAACGTTATAAATAAGCTTTATTTAATAATAAGCTTTTGATTTTAGATTTAAAACTAAGAAATGGAAGGTCTAAGATATTTTGTGGAACTTTATTATATATGCGTATACTCAAACCCATGAAGGATTTATAAACTTTTTGAAGCCGAAACTTTGGCGTTACGAGTTTGTTTTTATTTCTCGTATTTATCGCGTGTCTATCACTGTTTTTTATATAACTATTTAAATTTTGACGTATATATAATATGTTATTAAATATGAATTGCGAAGCGACTGTAAGAATACCTATTTCTTTAAAAACATCTCTCAGAGAATCTCTAGCTTTTAAGTTATAAATAGCCCGCACAGCTCTTTTTTGTAAAATAAATATAAAATTAATTTCGACAGCACTGCCCCATAATAAAATACCGTAAGATAAAATACTGTGAAAATAACTAAAATAAACAAGTCGAGCCATATTAATGTCCGTTAATTGTCTTACTTTTCTAATTGCAAAGACGGCGGAGCTGAGTCTGGCTGCGAGTGTTGAGAGATGGGGGTTCCACTGGAGCTTTTTATCTAATGTTATACCTAAGAATTTAGTTGAGTCAATCAATTCTAACACTTCATTGTTAAGGAGCAAGTTACAATTTTTACTTTTTACATTAGGAAGTGTAAACTCTACGCATTTAGTTTTCTTAGCATTTAACACTAAATTATTAATTTCGAACCAATGCAGGACTCGTGACAAAGTACTGTTTACTTCGTCATAATTAGTCCTATCACGCTCAACTTTAAAAATAAGCGAGGTGTCATCAGCAAAGAGTACAATGTCACACAGACCCTTAACAAAAAAGGGCAAGTCATTAATATAAAGTAAAAACAAAAAGGGGCCCAGAATAGATCCTTGCGGAACACCCATCTTTAGGTGAGAACCAGACGATTTAGAATTATTTACGTAAACTGTCTGGATTCTTTGATTCAGGTAAGAGGCAATAAGATTAACCGCAGCGCTACGTACACCGTAGTGGTTTAGTTTGCATAGTAACGTCCGATGGTCCACACAATCAAAGGCTTTGGACAAATCGCAAAACACCCCAATTGCATTCTGCGACTTCTCCCACGCGTCGTAAATGTGCTTAAGAAGCGCAGCACCCGCATCAGTCGTTGATTTGCCTTTGGTGAAACCATATTGTTCACTATGCATGATCCCACTGCTATACATAAACTCTGAAATCTGATTTAAAATAATTTTCTCGAAGACCTTACTCAAGGTCGGTAAAACCGAGATAGGCCTATAATTTTCGGGATCCAATCTATCGCCACTTTAAACAAAGGAACTATTTTACTGTTTTTCATCAAATCGGGAAATATACCGGTTTCGATACATTTGTTAAAAATAAGGGATAATTGAGGGGCAATATCATTTATAATAGTGCTAAGCAATTTAACTGACATACCCCAGAGATCACCGGTTTTCTTAGAATTTAAGGTTCTAAATGTGTTAACTATTTCATCTGATGAAACAGGTTTAAAAGCAAAATATTTATTATTGACTTTAACATTTTTGTTCAATTCCGCGATTGCAACAGATGATGAGGAATTTAAATTACGTGTGACTGTTATTGGGATTTCAGTAAAAAAGGTCTCAAAAACAGCCGCCACCTTTGATTCTTTATTTATTTCAATATTATCAATTTTTAACTTTATAGGTCCATTGGGAGCCCTAGATTTTCCAGTAAAACTAGATAAAACATCCCAAGTTGCCTTTATTTTATCATCTGAATTTAAAATTTTATTTTTTATATAAATGGACTTGGCTTGTACGCAAACGTTCTTAAATATTTTAGAGAAATTTCTGACTCTATTTAAGAACACCGGATCATGATTCCATTGCCTCTCACCATATAAATCATATAATCTTTCTCTGCTTCTATATATTCCTACGGTAGCCCAATCACTAAATTTAATTTTAAAGTATTTCGTAAACGTTTTTGGTTTAAAAATATTATTAAATTCATTTAACAATGAATCGAAAACTTTATTATATAAATTGTTCGGATTATCATTGGTTACATTTTCTTTAACCACTATTTTTGCAACATTTTTTTTAAAAGTGAGCATTCTATTTTTTGTTATTGGTCTACAAGTGAATTTTTGGGGTCTTGCAATTTCATGATTAATTAAGAGAGAAAATTGTTGACCACAGTGGTCTGAACTTAAATTCGATCTTATCCTCTCTTCATATACGTTACAGTGACAGAACACATTATCTATACAAGTCGCGGAAACACTAGTTATTCGAGTAGGTTCAGAAAAGACGTTTAACAGGTTATAGGATTTAAACAAATTTAATAAACGAACACTACACGAAGTTACTTGTAATATATCTACATTGAAGTCGCCGCACACTATCACCGATTTGTTTTTATTACAAAGTGTTGTTAAAATATCCTCCATTTTATTTTCAAATTCATCAAAGTCTCCAGAGGGGGGTCGGTACACGCATAAGATAATATATTCATTGAGCTCAATGCAGGACAGCTCAATAATTCGCTCGACAGAGAGCGCCACTATGTCTGAACGAGACTTAAAAACTGCATCACTACGATCTAAGATAAGTGAGCCACCGCGAATAGCTTTCTCTCTACAGAACGAACTTGACAATTTATAATTTTCGATATTTATAATATTGTTGCTCTTTGACAACCAGTGCTCTGTAATGCACAATAAACTAATATTGAATTTTTTAACAAAAAGTTCCACTTCCGACTCCTTGCCACCTAAGCCTTGTATATTTTGATCTTTAATTTTAAATAGCTTAGGCTTTGTCGTATTATTCAGTTTAAAGTGGAACGATTATTTTCTATCACAGTTATATTATTGTGATTAACGACATTTTTCGTTATATCCCTTATAACGAAGTTTTTTATATTAAATGCTACTAAAGTAGCAATTTGTTTTTTATAATACTGAGGCAGATACATTGTACCTTTTGTCATTCTAAAACTATTATAAATAAATTTATTTATGTCAAAATAAAGAAAAGCGTCGCTATGACGGTATGTCAAATTATACAATGTCATGTTCAGATTATATATGTATTTGTTCTGTTTGTCCGAATAAGATAATGAATATGGAAATGAGCACAATACAAATTTACAATTATTTTTGCTATTTATAATTAATAATTTTTCCATATTTTTAATAATTTCACTTTTCTTAACGGACAAACCATCTCCATGTAATAATACTAGTACTAGTACTATTTTTGATCAAATTGTAGCTCATCATTTTATTTACATGATGTTGGTAACTGGCTCCAGGCGTGCATATATTACATAAATTTTCTAATTCATTATTTAAAAGGGACCCAAAGCCTTGACCTAATTGGTCAGAGAAAACAAAGTAATTATTTTGGAGCACAGCGGAGGACTTATTAATTGTTTGACTGTTTGTCATAATATCTACATCTTTAATACTAAGTTTATTATGTATAGCCGAGTCACCCAACACCTCAGAGCTTATTTTACCAACTTCATCTAATTTTTTACTCACACAACTACAATTAGAGTAATTATCTGTTAAAGACTCAAACCGTTCCAAGTTATAATTACACAAGTCCACTAAATTACTTGTGGCTTCAATGTGTTCCTTAATCTGCTGTTGAGCGGATTCATATTTTTTATTAATTGATTGTAAAGAAAAAGTCAATTGTGAGATTTCTTCATATAAGTTTTGGGTGTCTCGCTCATACATAGACCTACTCTCAATCAGTTTCCTAATAGTATCTGAAAGTAATAAAATAATACAACACTGAAGATATCAAATACAATAACAAATTAATACATATATAATATATTTATTATATACTGACATAATATATATTTATATATATTGTTAAACAAATATATATAAATGTACATTTTTAAAATTTTAAATAGAGAAATATAATGTCAGTTAGAGAATACACAGATTTCCACGTCACCTATGAGGTACTGTGTACTTTATGTAATGTGGCGGGATTCCCAGTCCCAGGCCTACACCACGAAAAAATTGCCAGCGTATAACTAAGGTAATTTTTATTTTTTTAATTATCTTTATCTATGTTTCAAATGTATCAAATACAATTGCGTAATCAATTATATTTTTATGTCCTTGATTTTTTATTTATGACAATTTTTAATTTTCAAATTTCAACTTTTTGCCGCCCCCCCCCCCCCCTACCTCATCTAAACTGTGGCTGCCATGGTAATCGTTGTTATAGTAACAGTTGCTATAGTAACTCTTACTTCAATCTATATACACACTTGTCATGAAACCTCTGTAGCTACAAGGCCGATTGACTTGATACTTGTTAATTTTAGGTATTACGTAAAAACCATTCTTATTGGATGTCTACGTCACAAAAGAAATAACTATGTAAAATTTTTAATTAATCGGACAGAAAGTTTCGGAGATTTCGTGATGAGTCAGTGGGTGGTAAATCGCTTATATGTGTATACTACCCAGGTGAAATTAAAAAAAATCTGTGCCCGCAGGGGGACACGCGTGGGTATACCTCGTGTGTAACTTGTTTAAAATATAACTCACTACCTAAGAATAACACATGATGCCGTTGTTTACATCAAAAATTTTCAAGCAAAAAGCGGTTTTTATTTTTTTTCTCGGAAAACGTATCTTTTTTGGAAATACTTTTGGTACTTAATTTTAGAGTAAAAAATAACCTTTCTATTAAAGATATTTGCGAGGAGGGAATGTTTACCAAAAAAAAGTTGCCGTGGTTTTACCTACCTTAAATTTTCAAGCTAAAAGTGGTTTTTATTTTTTTTCTCGGAAACGGTACATTTTACGGAAAAATTTTTGGTACCTAAATTTAGAATAAAAAATAACCTTTCTATTAAAAATACTTGTGATGTAAGAATGTTTACCAGAAAAAAGTTATGATTTTTTTTCCAAAAATTTTTGGTTTTTTTACCCCCACCCCTGAGTTATTGAAGTTAGGTTTTCGGTTTATCTACATTAGTTATAGGTATTCATTAAAGACATCATATAATATGAACGCGATTGATCTTCTTTGTATAGTAAAAAATTTATGGTCGAAAAACTGAAATCAGAAAAAGTGAGGCCCTAGCGCCCCCTGTGTCCGGATTTCTCTGGTTAACGAACTTGACCTTCATTTTTGGATGGTTGATTTTTGTGCAAAGTTTGAAAGCGATCCGAGCGAAAATGCGGCCGCTATCGTGCTGACAAAAGTCGGATCTGGACGCACGCACGCATATATATATATATATATATATATATATATATAAACTTTTTGACCAATGGTCATTTCGGACTCAGGGGGTCATAAGAAGACCTCCTGAGAAGAAATTTTTCCAAAATTCGAAAGTCGGGTACAAATGAATGGGCAGACCGAATTCTTCGAGGTCTACCCAATAACTTAAGTATATAACATTTTCTCCAAAAGAAATTTGTAGAAACGTTTTTTGAAGTCCCTCCTATTGGGGGCTCGTCGGAGTGCATCAGGATTTTTTTTTTAAAGAGATGTCGATCCAGATATTTACGGAGTACTGTGAAATAATTGGATACAAACCCGGTATGTTCTGGACGTATAAGTAAAGTGAGATTTGAAGAAGAACATAGTTGTAAATCGTGTGCGTTCCTTAGCAGTTGAAATATAGAAGATCATTTGAGATGGAAAATAATTGAGTTAGAGTGCTTAATTGTCTTCATTTACGGATAGGTAGTTATTTAAGCTTTAAGCGGTATTGGGAGATATCATCTAATTAACGAAGATAAAATTACAACTAATACAATTGTTTATAAGACGATCTAATTTATCTTAATTAGCTTCGGATATGTTAGAGTAACAATGAGTAGTCAATGAGTGGTAAGAGGAGACACTGCATTAACAGAGTTTTGATCCGGAAAGGCAAAACAATATTGTGTCGATAAAGCACACGTAACGAACACACGTAACGTTACGCGATAACTTAACTAAATGGGTGTTCCAGCTAAGTATACTGTCTATCTGTATAATATTTTACACCGATTTCAGAAATGGTATATAAATATTGTTACACTTAAGTGTTGTCAAATCGTTGTTATACATATTATTCACACCATGCCTGCTTCCACCTGCTTCCAATAACTATTGCTTGACATTTTTTAGAATTGACTCTAATGTCGAATTTATAACACCAGTGAAGGATGTGCTGCAAGTCTACATTAATGTCAGCAAAGGCGAAATTAATGGAATCTGGTTTGACATGAGTATGACTCCTCCTTAACAATGAAGTGTTAGAATTGATTGACTCAACTAAATTCTTAGGTATAACATTAGATAAAAAGCTCCAGTGGAACCCCCATCTCTCAACACTCGCAGCCAGACTCAGCTCCGCCGTCTTTGCAATTAGAAAAGTAAGACAATTAACGGACATTAATATGGCTCGACTTGTTTATTTTAGTTATTTTCACAGAATTTTATCTTACGGTATTTTATTATGGGGCAGTGCTGTCGAAATTAATTTTATATTTATTTTACAAAAAAGAGCTGTGCGGGCTATTTATAACTTAAAAGCTAGAGATTCTCTGAGAGATGTTTTTAAAGAAATAGGTATTCTTACAGTCGCTTCGCAATTCATATTTAATAACATATTATATATACGTCAAAATTTAAATAGTTATATAAAAAACAGTGATAGACACGCGATAAATACGAGAAATAAAAACAAACTCGTAACGCCAAAGTTTCGGCTTCAAAAAGTTTATAAATCCTTCATGGGTTTGAGTATACGCATATATAATAAAGTTCCACAAAATATCTTAGACCTTCCATTTCTTAGTTTTAAATCTAAAATCAAAAGCTTATTATTAAATAAAGCTTATTTATAACGTTCAAGAGTTTTTAGCGGATCGAAATATGTGGAACATAAGTTGTTGAATCATTTGCAGGATTTATATTATAATGTACATCACCTATTGTTATATTTCTTTTGAAAAGAGCAACTGTTGAGTTTCTGGCCGGCTCTTCTCAACAGAGCACAGCTTTCCGAGCCGGTGGTAGCTTACTTAAAGACTGACTACACTGAAATTTTTTCATTGTAATAATTGACGATTCAAAAGTGCGTGTAAATGCCTACTTGAATAAAGATATTTTGAATTTGAATTTGAATTTGAATTTTATGGATCTGAAGATCTTTAGCATAAAGGTAGTAAGAGGAAGAAAGGTCAGAAGTTATTAAATTAATAAACAAAGAGAAAAGAATTGGTTAGAGAATACCACCTTGCGGAACACAAGTATTTAGATCGCACCAGCCTTGCAATATATATATTATATATACATAAAATCAATTTCAATCAATAACTTAATTCAGAATATATAGTCTGACAATTATCGATGTGCAAAATGTACTGCAATCCCAGTACTGTTATCCAGAAACCAATGATTGCTGAAAATATTCATAATATAGTTGATTAAAGGGACAGTATTGGGGATAGTACGTAACCTTAGAGAATACCAGTGTTGGCTTTCGAGTTCGAGATTAATCCTGTATATTCCATCCAGTATGAAAGCTGTTAACGCACTTGTATATACTCTTGGGAAGCCAATAGCAGCAAACAGAAGGGTAGCTTTAAAAAGCCGATAGCAAAAGCGATATTGAAGGTCATTTATTACCAGACGATCCTCGAGGTGAGCTAAGAGCTTGCGGGTATAATGCTTTTCTCGTAATAATATTACTCGTATTTTGAAAAACAATTTGGTAATAATGAATTATTACTTTGTATTCTAGTTACGTTAAAATGTATGAAAACGAACAGTTTTTAATTGATTGACAGTATGAATATTAATATAATAAGTAGTATCAATGTTCATCTGTGATAGGTTGAAATTAGGTGTATTTCTAATTCTCTCTGTCTCTCTTTCTCTCTCTCTCTCTCTCTCAAATATTAGTTGGTAACGGCTAACTTTGTACTACATAAAAATGTGTTCCTCTACCAACCACCCTTTAAACATTAGAATAAAAGAAACTGATCTTTCGGCACTGTCACTCACCGCAGGAAACATAGGTATAATAGTTACTTCACGACTATCTTATATCAGACATACATACTGCACCAGTCAAGTCAGATGATCGATGAATCTATGTTGAAAGTCAGTGTCAAATAAATGAAGCCACAAGTTGAAACCTTTATTATAAATGACATGCAAACTTGTAATTATATCTTGCTCTATAACAATTATTGAACACAAGCTAAAGTCAATAAAAACCAATAATCATGTTGAGGAACATAATTGGAAATGTACATCTAGAATACATATATCATTTGTTTCAGTTTAATAATTGATCACAAAAGGTTATAAACGTAAAATATACTATATATATAAATATATATAACCAATGGAAGTGAAATAAAAAACACACAACAATTAATCCACAAACCAAATCAAATTCAATCAAATTCTAAAATAAAGTATAAAAAAGTATATCGTAAAATACGAATTTTGTTTTGTTGATATGATGACTTGTACGAAACGAAGTACGCTATGGTAATATTTGACCCTGAAGACGACATAAACCAAAGTATAAAGAAAAGAAATCTTGGAATTGTTGGATATTTGATAAATATTGATTGGTTATGTGCAGTTAATCAATTTTAAATTCGTTTATTATAACGGGAGACTCACAAGTTAAAAATGGTATTATCTTTATTACTACGTTTGTGGTATGCAAGGAGTTCTTAATTTCATTGGCAAAGGACTTTGGTGCAATCTTGTACTAAAGCTAAAACGCTAAGTTACTGTATTTTGTAATATATTATATATTTTAATATATTATAACACATAATGTGATTAAAATGAGATCAAATAAAGACAACATGTATAATAGAAAAAATCTGCCAAAGAAAATGAAAGTATTTTTTATAATAATACAATTATTTTTTTGTCTCGATTTTGGATTTATCGAGTACAAGTCTCGCAAAATGAAGCATTGGTTTAAGCTGTATGTATTCTTATTAGCTTTGTGTCAAGGGATAATAATCTTAGTGGCATTATTTACATTAAATCTAGAAAGCTTTTACCAAATTTGGGGAACAAAAATTTATTTCGAGTACTATTTTAATATTATAATTTTAATTTTCACTCCAGAAGAGAGTACCTTTTGTTTCTATCAAATGAAATTACAACATTTTGATGAAAGAATCGGCATTGCAAGCTCGTCGTACAAACTGGAGTGGATAATAATATGCTATTGGTTTTCTTCTGCTCTGTATGATATTCTATTGATAGTACTGAATTACATGTATGTTGTTGATTCCTTGACGCTAATAATATCTCAGTTACTGTACTACATCCCCTATCGCACTAACACTTTAACTCTAATAGTGCTTTTCTTCGTATTCTTTTCAACTTTCTGTAGATTAAGAAAATTAAAAGTATATATAAAAAAACGAAGGTCATCTATACTATACGCCCAAAAACTTTACAGGATTTTAATAGATTCCCTCGAAAATGTTGTAATGATTTTCAAATACATTGTAAGTGCCCCTTCTTTGCTTTGCTTGTTGCTTCTGCTTGCTTCTTTTATAGAAAAAGTAACAAACAAGTGATGAGCTTTTATAGAAAAAGTAACAAACAAGAGCGATGAAAAAAAAATAGTAAATAGAGGGAATACGTGGATATTTAGGCTTTTGTTTTTCATTCACCGTACGAAACAAAGCTAAGTCAAACTTCAGTGAATGGTTGGTACTATTCTGATCGAACCAACCTATATGACCTGTAGTAGACTACAACTAGGCTTTACCATTTTAGTAAGTTAGTGCTTGCGTTACTGTGCTTTGCTTATTTTGTATTGTCTCCATGATTATTTAAAAAATAATATTAATACATCTACGTCTTTTCTAGTTTATTATACATTTGTTTTTGAATATTCCTGGCCTAATGGCGTCTATTTACATGTTACTTAAAGAAATAAGGGATGAAGATGACGTAAGTTCGTTCGAATGGCTTACTGTAAACATTTATGTAACTAGCTGTTGAATGTTAAAAGCAAAACTTTAAAATTAAAAATAATGCAATTTAAACTTAAATTTTCTTATCTAAAGCTAATTTTTGCCTACATCATAGAACATAAAATATGTTTTCATTGTCAGTAATCGATATTCTAATTAAATATATTATATTGTGTCTCATCATACATAAACGTTAGGTCAAATTAAATGGAATTCTATTATAGTTCAAAGCCTGTGTTTTTAACTAGAATTTGTTGACTCAAAATATTAAGTTGATTTATAGTTAACTTCTTCAACTCTGGTTCCGTATTTGGACTTATTTCACACGATGATACTAGAGATTGTTTCAACTGTGGCGGCTAGTTTGATGTCACAAGAAGCAAAGAATATAAAACTTATATTACACAATAGATTACTTGAAGAAAACTGTACGTAAATATTGGAGCGAATGCACTTTCTAGCAACTTCATGATAATATTTAGGAATTTAATAAATTTATATGTACAATTTTAGATGGAAATCAAACCCAGGACATGGAGAGGTTCATAAAGTATATAGAAGAGCGACCGTTCAAGTTCTACATATTCTCAATAATCCCAATGGACAGTTCACTTCTTATCATTGTGTTAAATTTCTCCATTACATATATTATTATCGGCCTACAAATAACGCACGTTTACTAGTGCTGAGTATGATTTTTTTTGGCTTAAGAATTTTAAAAATAAAGTTTTCCAAGTTATCATTTTTATTTTTTATCATTCATGATGTGCCTATCCTTTCTCTTCTAGGCCAATAAGGTCCAACTAATTCTTTAACCTATCTTTTCTCTCTTTCATTTCACACACCTTTTGTTTCGGCCAGATCAGCCTTTCACTTTTATCTTAGTGTCAGGATACCGAAAGTAAGAGTAAACGATAGGGTTACGCCACCAGTTAAAATACGTATGCTATAATTGATAGAAATAAGAATGAAATAATCTAATATGTAATTTTTGATGTTGCACAAGGCAGTGTAATAAGACCGACACTGCTTTTTATTTACATAAACAAGTATCTAAATATATAGAGTAACTGTGAACGGATCTTATCATATAATGACACCTTCATCGTATTCATAAATAAAAATAAACTATGGTGGAAAGGAATGTAAAACGGAGCATGAGTAAAGAGGCATCGTAATTGAGAAAAAAATATTATAAACGTTGTATTGAAGATAAATAGAGCTACGTATTGCCATTTTAATTAAAAAAAAACAGAGACATTATTGTATTGTATTGTAGTAATAAAAACTGTCTTACAAACTATGTTCTCCAAAAACTATAATTTATAACTTAATTTAAAATTTACAAATTTATAATTTAATTAAAAAAATAAAATAATGCGAACGTCATGTATAGACCTAAATAAAAAAAATCTTATGTTTTTTATTACTTTCAATGCTATTGTAAACTTCAAAATTTGTAAAAGAAACTTAACTTCATTTCATCCAGAAATACTATAAATATCAATGATAAATTTATCAAATTATCTCAGCAGGGTGACGGGGTCGATATCAGAAATGGCAAATGGAAAATTTATCAAAATAGTAATTAAAGAAAATAGGGCTTAGCATTAGCATTTTGAAGAAGTTAGTGAATTTAAAAAAAAAAAAAATTGTTCATCTGTTGATAGTTACTCACTAGAGTTTCAGTCCTTATGGATGCACAGTTGAACATAACAACTATGCGTCCATAATAGCTGACAGTCGTTTGATTTAGCGCCCAACTATGTAATCCTTCGACTCTCTGGGGACCAGAAGACCAGTGGCAATAGAAAATATAGGCTTTTGGCTATCCCACAAGCGGACCTGGGAAGAGTTGTGGTATATCAGATGACCTGACTGCCACTGTGTAAGCTAATGAGGGTCTTGGGAGGGATTATCAATTTTCCCGGGGCGTGCTTTGTCGCTTTGAAATGGAGGTTCTGGAGGGCGTTATCTAAGATTTTGCGGGACCTCTTGCCTACGTACCGTCGGTGGTCATAGTAGGAATTTTAGAAGTTAGTCGGCTAATGACGAGAGCTCCACATAACCTAGCGGTCTCTCCCGGAATGACGGGTATACGGTAATGTATTTATTTACTAAAAAAATTAATTAGTTTTTTTATACTACTATTTGAGCGAAGCGAACGAAGTGAGCGGAGCGTTTTACTGGAGACTTTTTGCATTCTTTGTCACGAATTGGCTCAAAAACTACTTGACGGAAAATTATGAAACTTTGCAAACAAAAAGACACACACTAGGTGATGGTTTTTATTTAAAAAAATTTGAAAAATGACAAAAAAAAAAAAAATTTTATATCATGTCAAAAAACTGATACCTCATTGAAATCAATGGGAAACGATGAGTGAATACACTGGGCTCGCTTCGCTCAATATGCAAACGGCACCCGAGATTTCGCAAGCGCAGCGAGTCGAAATCGAGGGTTTGTTGGCGCCCCTAGTTATATTAATCTCATCGATCCAAATAAAGACTATTCTAGTTAATTCAATCAGTCAGAATACATCGACTTTTGACTATATTATAAAATACAGATTTTTCAAAATTGTTGATTGATATTAAGATACACTTACATTTTTTCATCCCAATCGATAGATTTACTAGGTAGCATATAAAAAGACGTCATTATTCCAGAGATGTTCAAAAGCAAATGCATTATAAGCTAGAAAGAACGACCACTCATTATTAAAAAAAAACTATTAATAAAATGCAAACCATTTTGTTACTAACAATATATTTGAAGATCTTCATAATACCTGTCTTCTAGAGACTCTTCCAACATTCTGTAAAGTTGCTGTGCTCGTAGAATAGAGGACTTTAGTTTGTTTTTGTATATATTTTTAATTTTTATAACTTACAAATTATCTTATCTTGTATATAACACGAAGAATAGTAAGTACTGTATTAGTTAATGTAGTAGTATAATTTGGAAGATAATACAATAATTATGGCCTACTAATGACGAATAATCTATACTATAAATACAAATTAGCAATATCGATAAACTATCGTACAAAGCTGAAGAAAACCAAAAAAAAAATCTTCCTATCTATATTATATGACGAACTGTCGACTTCAATTTCTTCATCAAAATGTAGCAACTTCATTTGATAGAAGCAAAAACTTATCTTTTCTGGTGTGAATATCAAAACCGAAATATAGGAGTGACATTAAAAAAAAATGTTGAATCCTCAAACTTGGTAAATGTCATGCAGCTTCAAATAATATAATATTACTAATAAAGTTATCCCTTGACACAAAGCTCCCACGAATATAAAGAATTTTACACAATACTGAATAGTCGGAGACTTGTACTTGATGAATCCAAAATGGAAACAAAAAAATATTTGACTCAATGTGATTTGGAAAAGTTTGTCTATCACATATTTGCACACATCGGGATTATTTGTTTACACTACTATCAAATTGAGTTTTAGAATGTAAACTAATTCATACATATAGATTTAAGGTCCAAGCCTTGTGCCTAAAGATTTTTCCAAATTCATTTAGTAAACTATAATTAGGAAAATCATACATACTATATTACTAATTAAAATAACCTCTTCTATAGTTGATCTCAATGATACTATATTTTATTTTATGCTTTCTTTTCTATGGCAAACAAAATACAATTAAGAATACTTTTTATATCATAATTTAACAGCTTCCCTTCATTCCATACAGAACTAATATAGCCTGATTTCTTGATTTGTAGATTAAAAGTTTGACACCTTCTAAGGCATCGATAGGTAACTCTTCTGATTTAAACAACATAACGCATGATGGTCAATTCATTGTTTCTATTTATATTAAGTACTTTAATATTGCGATTTAAGTTGTCTGTTCAATTACATTAAAAATCAAATTTTATATATATATTTTTTTCACTTAAAACCTAATGCTTCTTTGATATATATTTACTGCTAACTAAAGTGAAGTCTTAGCTTTTTTAGAGATTATTCCAACAAATATAAAAGTTTCATATATTTATTTCTTTTTATTATTTTTCATATCATTTACATTCTGTTTTATAATAACATTCAAATTACAAGTTTGCATGTCTGCATATTTAATATATAATTATAGTCTTTTGTATATACATCTATCAACTTTGATCAAATATTTCTACGATAAGCTGACTATAACCAATATCGTTAGCCCATAATTGTAATTTATTAGCTCCTTTCGATCCATAGCAACAACATCATTATTATACTAAAATCACAAATGACAAGAGTTTACAATTTATAAAATACAAAACTAATGTTTCTCGTTTCATGCCCATTTTCAGATTGAACGTTTAATATATAATTATTGTCTTTCGTATATGCATCTATCAAACCTGCTTCGATCTTTGTCCGATAAGCTCAACGTTTCCTTTTTGATTAATATCGACGTGGTAAAAGGTTTTTTTTTTATTACAATGAACGACAGAATATGAACTCTAAGATTCTACATTTATCATTAAACTTTTTGTTTGAGACTCCACACGCGATTAAAGAAAAGATTACTGAAGTCAATTTTTTTTATTCATATAGAAAAATATACAACAAAGACAAGTATGTACATTTTTTAATTAAAAATAATAAAGTCATTAACTAGTTATTAATCTGTCTAATTTCGTGGAGGTAAAACCTACAAGTAGGTCGAACCTTAGGTGAAAGAACTGTCAAATGACTCAACAGAGGTAATATCCTATCTCAGAATAATGGAATAGTAAGAAGGTAACATAGCGATGTTCGGTACGCCAAAAAAATCACAAACAATATATGGCTGGACCGTTTACCCTCCTTTCTTCTTCGTATATCTCGGATGTTTATTCCGTTAGAAGAGGCCAAACGGGTCACTGTAATAACTAATAACCGACAAGTAATCACCACCCGCAAAAACTATTGCAACATCTGGATTATTGTAAGAGCGTTGCCAGCCTTGGAGATGGGAGTATACGTCTTTTTGGAAGTACCTCTTAGTAGTACATGAAAGAAAGAGCCTTGAAAACCGCAAAGTGGAAAATACTACACATTCAGGCGTTGCGAATGTTACAGGCGGTGACGAGTTATGCATTGAGGAAATTTGGCTGCTTGCATTAGCTCAAATAGCTCTTCAGAATACTTCCCGTTGTAGAAGTGATACAGACCGACAAATAAGCTACATAACTACGCAATGTTAAAGAGTCCAGATGTTACTAAGCACCGGGTCCCCGATAATCCGCAAAGCTCTAGCTCGTATGCGGTCAGTGGGGAGAAGCTTATATTAGGGTAATCCGGAATAGATATGAGAACACTACTCCTATGTTTATCTGTGACCTGTGCTTTATGAAACACAAATCTATGAAACAGAAAATTCACAAGAATAGTAAGCATCCTACAGGTTGACTCAGTTAAAAAGTCAACACAATATGACATAGATCAAACGACAACAAAAGTATTATGCATCCCAGCAAATACAATTAGTAGAGGTGCGTTATTTGTAAACTGACAATTATATACGTAATAGAAAAATTCAAAACAATAATGAGAAGTGAGGCGTCTATAGGAATCATCGATAGAATGTAGAACTTGAACGGTCTGGCTTCTATGTATCTGATAAACTTTTCCGTAGCTTCAGTTTCTTTCTTACCTGGAATTATATTTATTAAACATGATTAACGGCTGTCGTCAAATATATCAGAACATTCGGTTAAATACATACCATTTTCTTCAAGCAATCTATTGTGGAGTATTAGTTTAATGTTCGTTGCCTCCTGTGAAAGGCAAGTAGCTGCTATAGTTGGAATAACCTCCACAGCCATTGTGTGAATGAGATCTATATACGGTATAACTATAGAAGAGTTTATCTGTAAGAAAGAAGTTTTAGTAACTTTTTAGTATATATTTGTGTTTGTATGTATATAAAAGGATCTGTATATTTTTACACTTACATTATCCTCATTTTTTATGGCTTTAAGCAGCATATAAATAGATGACATTACTCCGGGAATATTGAAAAGCAAATGAATCAAAAACTAGAAAAACAATAGTTTTAATTAGATAAACGAGTTAATGCACTCGCACACAAAACAAGCAATCAACAACAAACCACGTTAAAATGTGATAGCCATTGTGATAAACTTACAATGTATTTAAAGGGTTTCATAACATTCTCAAGAGAATCTATTAAGGATTTGTAAAGTTGATGAGCACGTAGAACACCTGACTTTCGTTTCTTAATATATAATTTTAATCTCTCTAATCTACAGTACGTCGAATAGAATACAAAGAATAATATTATCAGAGGCGAACTGTAAATACGATTGGGGATGAAATATAAGGCCTCCATATAAATTAAGGTTTCATAATCAGCACATAAGAGATAAAATAGAGGCATTGATATAATATCATAGAAAGCTGACACGGTCCAAAATAATAATATCTTCGTATCCAATCTATACGCTGAGCTTTCGGCGCCGATTATTTCATCAAAACGTTGTAATTTCATTTGATAATACCAAAAAGTTCCCGTTTCTGGAGTGAAAATTAAAATCAAAATGTAAATATAACATTCGACAAATAGTTTTACTCCCCATATTTTGTAAAAGTTATCTATATTTGAGGTAAACGCTACTCCTAAGACAGCCAATCCTTGACACAAAGCACACGTAAACACGCAAAGCTTTATCCAAAATTTCATTTTGGGAGATTTGTATTCCATGATACCGAAATCAAGACAAAAAAATACTTGAATTATAATAAAAAATATTTTAATTTTGTTTGAGAGAAAATATCTTTTATATAAGCTTCTATTGGTTTTTAATTGTATCATTTTGTTACTTTTTACGATTCGTCTTTCGCCTGATTTGTCGTTTGCACGAATACCTTTTAAGTTCTATGCACAATTATGGTAACATTACTTTTAGTAGAATGAAATTAAGAACACCGTACATGCTACTGAAAAGATATTCAATATTTATATAGCATGGTATGACTATACCAAGTGATAAAATAAAGATTATCAAAAAGACTAACTAAATTAAATTAATAATATACGTTAAATCTGAGACTGTTATATTATATATAAGATGACTTCCTACAAAATTAGTCTATCCATTAATTATTTGCATTATAGTTATTGGTTACTCAATAAAAACGTGTAATTATTAATAATAATAATATTAAAATTTAGCATACTATATATAAATTTCATTTATGTGTATAAACCTCTTAAGGGAAGAATTGTACATTTTATCATTCTTATTTCCAACATCATTCGTAGTTATTAAATTAATTGCCTTTGGTTATTAATCAAGCCAGTACTATACGATTAAATGTCATTACTAAGCAAGATGACTAAATAAATTTATTTTAGTCAATATTGTTTTTGAACAGAATTTTAAAATATTATTGTTTTTTACTAGCTATTGCCGACTATCGAAAATACTCGATTGCGAGTTTAGCAATATAAAATTATTTTTGAATTTTTGTAAGAGTTAGCAGAAGCTATTTTAGGAGGAGCTAGTAGAGAAATACCGCTGAAGGTCTACATCGAGGTAATTCACGAAAGAAAGTTCCTTGGAAGCCACACTGTTTTAGAATGCCACGCATCCACACATCTGGATAGATGGCAAAGATATTATTTCATAAATCACGATATGTCAATTGATATCGACATTAAAAATTAAATATTAAGAAGATGGTAAGACAATCTACCAAATGGTAGAGATTACAGTACTACACACACGAAGAGTACAGACATTTTTCTTTTGGCAATTTGCGGTACTTTATGTTTCCGAAAATACGAAGAACGACTCTTACAAAATATAAAAGTAAGAAGAGAGATTATTTCGCTTCTTAAGAAGCAGTAACCTTCTCGGGACATTATCTTGAAGGACCTCTTTTTTTTTCGAATTGAAGATTGAACGCTGAACTCATGTAGATGTAACGTACTCGTAGCACACCCACTAACTATTGATTCAAACTGGACATATGGGGGAATGTGGTACAATACCGGTTGAACCATCCCTTTTGAATAGCTGTCAGAAAATCACACACATCATCACATCACTTCAAATTTATCAAAATTCTACTAATAGTTTTGTTGTATAGTAATTATAACAAAGGTTAAACTACTTAGAGGATAGGGGCAACATCTTATAATTATTGCATCAAAATCTGCTTAGTACACTTTTTGCCATGCGCGGAGAAACAAACAGCCAGACAGGACAAAAATTTCAAAACTAATTTTGAATTTTGGGTCAAGTACTCAGTAAGACATAAAAGATTTGATGATAATGATAGATGATATCATCTTGAATTTAAAAGGAAAACTATCACGACTAAGTAGGCTTTAAAAATATATATTTAAGTACGTTTGCATTTACTATATATATATTTTTGGCACATATTTGAACACGCTGACAAAATTTTAGAAGATAGGTCAAAACAATATGCGATAGATCTATAGGTACATCATGAAAATTTCTACAAACAGTTCACTAGTGTATATGTATATCTATTTATATTATTTAGCCATAAGTAACTACAGATTCCTACAAAGCGCGTGGCGCGTCACGCATTTGGACCGTTTTATTTTGTTTATAAATATTTAATATAATTTTTTTAATGTCTATTTCTTAATATTTTTAGAAATATGTTATTTTACTCTAATGCCATATAAATATGCTATAAAAAATTAATTACAGCTAAAGAGTTTGTTTTCTCGTTTATGTTTTTTTAAATTTTGTTTAAAGACGATAATCTCTCAAACAGGTCGTATTAAATATATTTTAATGCATTCGATAGTCCTTTTAATTTTCAAGTTTACCTTATAACTAGCCCTATAAAGGTTTTTTTTAAGAAATTTCGCAAAGTATTCGAAGTATATGTATTCTTCTTCTTACAACAGTTTTGCCAGCAGTAGCAGTAATAGCTCTGAACTAATATACCTAAAATGTAACGCCAGACTTATAAATAAGAGATTTACAGATATTTGTATTTAAAGAAATAAATTCAAAATATCAAAGCAAAATCCAAACCGTGTATTTTAGCTACCTATTTACCTATCATTAGTAGATGTGGGTGATTTGTAAACCGATAATAATTTAGGTTACCGAGAAATTCAACACAATGACAATAAGTGAGATGTCCATGGGGATCACCGAGAGCATGTGGAACTTGAACGGCCGCTCCTCTACGTAGTTGATGAATCTTTCCATGTCCCGAGTTTCATTATCATCTAAGATAATATTTTATATTACAATATATGTCGTTTTGTCCATCTCCCGCTCTTATGACAAGTTTATATATTGAATGTTGAATATCTTAAAATGTATACAACATTTTTAACTTTTTTTTTGTAAGAGGAGGGCAAACGGGCTGGCGGATCAAAGATGATTTGTGATCACCGCTGCCCATAAACTCTTGCAACATCCGAAGATTCACAAGTGCGTTTCCGGCATAGGAGGTAGAAGTCACGCCTGTTTTGAAGATACTCAGATCGTACCGATCCGGAAATACCGCCGAAGGGAGTTCGTTCTACCTTCGAGTGGTACGTGAAAAAAAGGTCCTTGAGAACCTCACAGACGAGGATCGCCACGCATCCAGGTGGTACGGATGGTATCGGAGGCGATGGCGTGCTGTGCGGTGATGGAATTTGGCGGTATTCATCAGATTGAATAGCTCATCGGAACATTCCCCGTGATAAATGCGGTATATAACGCACAGAGATGCGACATCTCTACGCAATGCCAAAGAGTCCAGCGGTTCACACAGCACCGGGTTTCCGACAATCCGATCGGCTCTCCGTTGGATGCAGTCAAATGGTAGAAGCTGATATTGGGGTGATCCGGACTAGAGATAAGAACAGTACTCCACAGTGTGACCGGACCTGCGCCTTATAGAGCGCAAGTCTTTGGCCAGGCTTGAAATACTGTCTCGCTCTATTGATCACTTTCATCGAGGCCAACCCAATTTCATTTTTTCACCCAAATTCATCGAGGCCAACTTGGCCTTGCTTTCCAGATGACCTCTAAACTGACAATAGCTAGAAATGTCGAGACCTAATATTCTGTTACTTGGCGAGACAATGAGAAAAGTGCTCTCCTTCGAGATCGAGTGGTGATACGACAAATGGTGTTTTCTAAGTGGTAAATTTCATTTTTTCACCCAAATTCATCGAGGCCAACTTGGCCTTGCTTTCCAGATGACCTCTAAACTGACAATAGCTAGAAATGCCGAGACCTAATATTCTGTTACTTGGCGAGACAATGAGAAAAGTGCTCTCCTTCGAGATCGAGTGGTGATACGACAAATGGTGTTTTCTAAGTGGTAAACGCGCAACCTTGTGTCTTCTGGGGATTGAACTGAACGTGGTTCAGTTCACCCCACTCAGAGACCATCTCTAAGGCGGTCTCTATAGAAGACACAAGTTTCTTTCGGCACTCGTCGGCGTGTTCCCGACAGAGACCTGCACGGCCGGAATATACCGCATCGCCAGTGCTGTTATCAGCATAACAATGTATGTTGGGAATATCCAACATATCATTGATGTGCTGGAGGTACTGAGTAGGGGATAGCACGCAGCCTTGAAGTACATCAGCGTTCACAAGCTTGGGGTCCGAGCAAAAACCATCGAGAACGACCTGTATGCTGTATGGCCAGTGAGAAAGCAGGTGATCCACTTGCATAAATTCTCGGGAAGCCCATAGGAGATTCGAAAGAAGCCTCTTGTGCCATACACGATCGAAGGCTTTCGCCATAACCTGACTAATTGCCAGACCCTCTACCTTGCTTTCAATAACAGCTGCCCAACGGTGCGTAAAATATAACCGAAGATCACCAACCGATCGATCATAGCGAAAGCCATACTGCCGGTCATTGAACAACTGATGATCCTCGAGGTACGTTATGAGCTGTTTATTGATTATGCTCTCCATTACTTTGAAGCGAGGTAATGGCGATAGATCTGTAGTTAGCCAGGTCTGAGCTATCACCTTTTTTTAAGGATCGGATGGACAAGGGCACGCTTCTATGAGACCGGAACTATGCCTTTATGGTAGGAGTACCGAAATAGACGAGTTATGTCTCATGTTCGTAACAAAATTAGAGAGATAACATCTTGCCCACTCGACTTATGAACTGTCAATTAAAAGAAGGCTTTTCGGATGATTTTTTGCCGAAACACTATTTCCGGCATTAAGCTCTGACACCGCGGGATGATAGGCGGTATCATCCCCTAGTCCTCCTAAGTGGAGTTTGAGGCAAAGAGAGTGCCCAAGAGATCGGCTTTCTCTTTTACGTGTGGGCCAGAGCGTCGTTCCCAATGTACAGTGGCGGTAGGGATAGCTGGAAAAGTTTCCCAGAGTGGCTTTGAAAAGCGCCCAGAACTTGTGCGTGCCAGGCGTTTACCTTGCCAGCTGATCCCCAATTTTGACGATATGCTTGAACTTTGCTCTAGCAATTTTCCGTTTGAAGAATCTGGAGGCACGATTATATTTCCTCTTCAGAGTTCGGATCCTTAGTGACTAACGCATTAGCCCAAGCTTGATAAGCCTACCGTTTGTCAGCTGCTTCAGTCCTGATAGACTCATAAAACCAAGTTGATCCGTTTCTGCATTAAACTTTTTGTTATTCTTATAATTATAACTCAAACAATTTCTTGTTTCCCTAAATTTAAGACAATTTTCCGGTATTAAAAGAATTATGTGTTGATTTAGACAATAAACCAACTTTACAGTAAATTTCATTAAAAGCAGTCTAGTGGGTTCCTTGTGTAATAAATAAAGTCCATATCAGTTTTGATTTTTTCCATCTGAATGAGAAAATGATACTTTTTTCAACCTACAAACTTATATTGTACTTAATTATAGATACTTCATATTAGCCATTGTGTTTAATTTATCAATTAGTTTTAATATAAATCAAGGTGCCGGCGCTTCTAAGCTTTTCTTGACAAACCTTAGTCAATCACTAACACGAAATTTTATTCAAATATTTTTTTAAATTCTTATCATTTTTTATTTAACACGAAAACGGACTATTGCGTTGTATTTTGAGTTAGTCCTCTGCTCAGCCATAAGTATTCTTACTATTTTTCATGGCGGAGTAGGTGACAGTTTCTCCTTCGGAGGTGTTAATCTGTGGCAACGAGCTCGGACTTCTTTCTCTTAGCTTCAGTCGAAGCACAAATTCTTCTTGTTAGGCATCAGCAGCTAGAGTCGATCCAACGATCATCATCTTTCTGCCCTTGTCCCATTTTGGTGTCGACACACTATGTTTTTTCATTCCATACTCTCCTTTTACACGTCATCTCTGTACGCACTCCCTTCTTCTTTATATCACCTTTCACGCAATCCATCCATCTTTTCTTCGGCCGTCCTCTACCTCTCCATCCCGCCACTACCATACCCAGCACTCTTTTGGTCATATGCCTTCCATCTCTCCTCATAACATGCCCATACCATGACAGACGGCTAAGTCTATTTTTTTCTGTAGGGTCGATCCAACGATATGGTATCAAATAAGAATTGCCTGTTACACCTACGATGAATTCGTCAATACGGATCATCATACTATAGAGGAGGCACTCGTAGTATTGAGGCACTAGCCATTGGAAGCGATCAGAGCTTTTGATCGTCGTATGCGATGATCTTTTTGTGTAAAATCCTACTCTAATCATATGGAATGCCTAGGTCTCTTTTTATGAAAAAGTCATCCTCTCGCTTGACGGGCAACCCCTGTTTCTTAACAGAATCCTACATGTATCCAAAGTTTTTGGGATCCTCTTATCGTGATATACTGTCATACCAGGATATGACTCTCAAATGTGAAAGAAGTTGTATTGTATCAAGACAGTACGAGTGCTTTAGTGAAAGAATAAAAAATATTTGGGTTTTATTTAGAAAATCTTTGGCCAATACTGGATGGATCAATCAACTAGGATACACCTTTGAGTATACCATAAAATACAGACTCTTCAAAATTTCTTACTAAAGATCACTTAGGTTTACCTCATCCCGTATCGATTTAAATAGTATATAACTAGATGTTATTATTCCCGGGATGTTCAAAAACAAATGCATAAACTAGAAAGAACAATAATAAATTATTTAAAAAACCATTTTGTGACTAACAATGTATTTTCAAGATCTTTATAATATTATTAAGAGGAACTACCAAAATTCTGAGTTCGTATAACAGACGACTTTTGTTTTTTTTATATATGTTTTATTTTTTTAACCACTTTAGCTTTTTCTATAACACGAAAAATATTCAAAGCTGTAGTTCATTTTGGAAGATAGTAGAATGATTGTACGCTTACTAACGACAAATAATGTATAAAAATAAATTAGCAATTCAAATTCAAAAAGAAATATAACAATAGGTGATGTACATTATAATATAATTCCTGCAAATGATTTAACAACTTAAGTTCCACATATTTATTTATTTATTTATTTATTTATTTACCTTCACGCCATATCCCTTGCGGGGTAGCCAGAGACGACGGAGCGCCAAACGCTACGGTCTCTGCATACCTCTTTCGCCTCGGCCACAGACATCAACCTCTTCATACATGCCCTCCGGGGGGTCCTCTTGTTTTTTACGTGACCTTCCTCCAGTATCGTAGCTACTGTGTCTTCGAAGGTCACTCGAGGCCTCCCCCTGTCTCTCTTACCGCTCACTTTTCCCATATAAATCTTTTTTACCATTCTTTCATCACTCATTCGTTCAACGTGCCCAAACCACCTGAGCACGTTCTTCTTCATTCTCACCGTGACATCTTCGCTAGTACCTGTCATTCTGTGGATCTCTTCATTGCGGATTCGATCAGCTAGACTGACTCCGCATATTCTGCGAAGAGATCGCATCTCCACAGCATTCATCTTTCTTACATTCTTCTTCTGTGTTACCCACGTTTGGCTGCCGTATAACAGCGTCGGTAGCAAAACTGCATTGTGTACAGCCAAACGTGCAGCTATACTGACGTTTTGCCGTCTCAACAATGCAGTCAAAGCACCATTGACTCTGTTACCGGCAGCAATACGTCTTTCCACATCCATTTCGTATCTTCCGTCTCTGCTAAACATACTTCCCAAATATACCACTTCATTCACTTGTTCTATTATCTTATCATTCACGTTGATCTTACATTCTGTTCTTTCTTCATTTCTTTCAAATATTTCGATTATTCGATATTTCGATCCACTAAAAACTCTTGAACGTTATAATAAGCTTTATTTAATAATAAACTAATGATTTTAGATTTAAAACTAAGAAATGGAAGGTCTAAGATATCTTGTGGAACTTTATTATATATGCGTATACTCAAACCCATGAAGGATTTATTAACTTTTTGAAGCCGAAACTTTGGCGTTACGAGTTTGTTTTTATTTCTCGTATTTATCGCGTGTCTGTCACTGTTTTTTATATAACTATTTAAATTTTGACGTATATATAATATCTTATTAAATATGTATTGCGAAGCGACTGTAAGAATACCTATTTCTTTAAAAACATCTCTCAGAGAATCTCTAGCTTTTAAGTTATAAATAGCCCGCACAGCTCTTTTTTGTAAAATAAATATAGAATTAATTTCGGCAGTACTGCCCCATAATAAAATACCGTAAAATAAAATACTGTGAAAATAACTAAAATAAACAATTCGAGCCGTATTAATGTCCGTTAATTGTCTAACTTTTCTAATTGCAAAGACGGCGGAGCTGAGTTTGGCTGCGAGTGTTGAGAGATGGGGGTTCCACTGGAGCTTTTTATCTAATGTTATACCTAAGAAATTAGTTGAGTCAATCAATTCTAACACTTCATTGTTAAGGAGCAAGTTAAAATTTTTACTTTTTACATTAGGAAGTGTAAACTCTATGCATTTAGTTTCCTTAGGATTTAACACTAAACTATTAATTTCGAATCAATGCAGGACTCGTGACAAAGTACTGTTTACTTCGTCATAATTAATCCTATCACGCTCAACTTTAAAAATAAGCCAGGTGTCATCAGCAAAGAGTACAATGTCACACAGACCCTTAACAAAAAAGGGCAAGTCATTAATATAAAGTAAAAATAAAAAGGGGCCCATAATAGATCCTTGTTGAACACCCATCTTTAGGTGAGAACCAGACAATTTAGAATTATTTACGTAAACTGTCTGGACTCTTTGATTCAAGAAAGAGGCAATAAGATCAAGCGCAGCGCTACGTACATCGTAGTGGTTTAGTTTGCCTAGCAACGTCCGATGGTCCACGTAATCAAAGGTTTTGGACAAATCGCAAAACACCCCAATTACATTCTGCGACTTCTACCATGCGTCGTAAATATGCTTAAGAAGCGCGGCACCCGCATCAGTCATTGATTTGCCTTTGGTGAAACCATATTGTTCACTATGCATGATCCCACTGCTATACACAAACTCTGACATCTGATTTAAAATAATTTTCTCGAAGACCTTACTCAAGGTCGGTAAAACCGAGATAGGCCTATAATTTTCGGGATCCAATCTATCGCCACTTTTAAACAAAGGAACTATTTTACTGTTTTTCTTCAAATCTGGAAATATACCGGTTTCGATACATTTGTTAAAAATAAGGGATAATTGAGGGGCAATATCATTTATAATAGTGCTAAGCAATTTAACTGACATACCCCAGAGATCACCGGTTTTCTTCGAATTTAAGGTCCTAAATGTGTTAACTATTTCAACTGAATATCGATAAATCATCTTAGGAAGCTGATGAAAACCAAAAAAAAAATTTCTTTCTGTCTAAATGATGAGCTGTCAACTTCAATTTCTTTACCAAAGTGTAGCAATTTCATTTAAAAAGCTAAAAAAGATAAAAGCTAAAGTTTCTCTAAAAACCGAAATATAAGAGTTTAACTCGAAAAAAAAATTCGGTAACCCAGATATTGTAACAGTTTTCCAGCTTCAAATTATATATTGTAATAATAGTAATAAAGTTATCCCTTGACACAAAGAACGAATATAAAGAATTTTACACAATATTGTATGAATAATTTGAATTTATTGAATGAAATAATTTGAATTGTCGGAGATTCGTACTTGATAAATTCAAAATAAAGACAAAATTATTTGACTTAAAATTATTTCAAATATTTTCATATAATATATTTTGGAACACTGTGTCTTATTGTACATATTGGATTTATTTCATTTCAGACTTATCGTATCGCTTTTTAGAATATCAACTAATTTTAATTTATACAAATATATTGAAAGTCCAATTCATTTAGTAAACTGCAATTATGAACATCTTACACACTACTAATAACTACTAATAACCTCTCGTATATAGTATATCTCAATGATAATATATTTTATTTTATCCCATTCATGTCTATGGCAATCATAATAATTTATTACTAATTTATTATGATGCCATTTATTACTATTAAAACTAGTTTTAATCCAGACTGAGCACGCGTATTAAAAACGAGTTTTTAAGTTAATTTTTATTTTAATTCGTATACAAAAATTATCGCATACAAAGCCAATATTGCACATTTTTTTAAATTAAATATCTATTACCCATTAATTAACCCGTCAAATTTAGTGAGGGTAAAAAAAAATATATATTTATTTATGTTAGGAGGAGGGCAAGCGAGCTAGTGGGTCACCGATGACAGGTGTTCATCGCAGCCCACGAACTGTTGCACCTTCCAGGGAATCGCAAGAACGTTGAAGGTTGCCTTTCTTAAAGGCACCCATGTCGTATCGATCTGGAAATGTCGTAAAAAAAAGTTGGTTCCACATTTTAGTGGTATGTCGAAGAAAGGTCCTTGAAAACCGCTGAGTAGAGGGTCGCCATGCATCCAGGTGGTACGGATGATATTGCAAGCGATGACGTGCTGTGCGGTGATGAAACTCGGCGGTAGGCATCAGATCGCATAGCTCATCGGAACATTCCCCGTGGTAAATGCGGTAGAAGACGCACAGAGATGCAACGTCTCTATGCAATGCCAAAGAATCCAGCAGTTCACAGAGCACCGGATTCCCGACAATCAATCACAATAACAATCAAAAACAAATAACAAGGCCGACTACGCTGTCTATAGATAATACTGTTTGAGCGTTTGAGTTAGAATGAAGTCCCCGGATGTTGTAATAGTCGACATTTAGAGTAGATCGGTGTAGCGCTGCGTTGACTCGTCGTTTGCAATTAGTAAACACAAAACGCGATACTTTCCCCACCCCAGCTACGACGGCCATTCTCTAGATTTAGCTCGGGAAGGATTCTCCGGCTTTGTCAAATCCGGTAACCTCTTGGGGTATATTTTTTAGAGGCATCGCCTTCATGTTAGGGCGGAAAGGGCGTGTTGAGCTCCCGGATTCTCGTCGGGCACCGACGGAACATATGCCAGAGAGTTCAGATTATTTACTAAGTAACGTGTCCCCGAAAATTCGAAATGTTCTTGATTGTATGCGGTCAGTGTAATTTGCAATAGAGATTAGAGCCCCATGAGTGCCTGTGTCTCACCAAAAATTCACCGTATTAATAAGTATTTTGTAAGTTGACTCAGTTAAAAATTTAAAAAATAATTTTATTAAAAGATCCAGTAGTTTTGTTGCATTTGCAATTACAATTCAAATTATTTCTTGTTTCTTCGTAGATATTTCATCAAAATCCATCTTATTCGATTTTTATATTTTTGCGTGATGAGCATAACAAAAGAACAGACAAACGGATATACATCTTGTGTAATGTGTACATGAAAGATCAGAATAATAGAAAAAAAATATTTTATTAATAAAGAATAAATCAAACGACAACAAAAGCATTTTGTATCTCAGCAAATACAATTAGTAGAGGTGCGTTATTTGTAAACTGACAATGATATACGTAATAGAAAAATTCAAAACAATAATAAGAAGAGAGGCGTCTATAGGAATCATTGATAGCATGTAGAACTTGAATGGTCTTGCTTCTATGTATCTGATAAACATTTCCATAGCTACAGTTTCCTTCTTATCTGGAATTATATTTATTAAATATGAAGGGCTGTCGTCAAATATATTAGAAAATTCGATTAAATACATACCATTTTCTTCAAGCAATCTATTGTGGAGTATTAGTTTAATGTTCGTTGCCTCCTGTGAAAGGCAAGTAGCTGCTACAGTTGGAATAACCTCCACAGCTATTGTATGAATGAGATCTATATATGGTATAACTATAGAAGAGTTTATCTGTAAGAAGTTTTAGTAAGTTCTTAGTATATATGTATGTATGTATGTATGTGTAAAAATATATTTTTTTACAGTTACATCATCCTCATTCCTTATGGCTTTAAGTAGTAGATAAATTGATCCCATTACTACCGGAATGTTGAACAGCATATGAAATAAAAACTACAAAAGAAATGTAATTTTATTAATAAAATAACTAATAAACATACATCGTATACAACAAAAAGTAACAACTAACAACAAGTCAGGGATAATGTGATAGCATTTTGAAATACTTACAATATATTTAAAGGTTCTTACAACATTTTCGAGGTTATCTATTAAAGATTTGTAAAGTTGTTGAGCACGTAGAACACCTGACTGTCGTTTCTTAATATATAATTTTAATTTCTCTAATCTACAGTACGTCGAATAGAATACAAAGAATAATATTATCAGAGGCGTACTACTAATACGATTGGGGATGAAATATAAGGCCTCCATATAAATTAAGGTTACACAATCGTTACAAAATAAATAATATAGAAGCATTGATATAATATCAAAGAAGGCTGACACAGTCCAAAATAATAACATCTTCGTATCCAATCCGTATGAAGAGCTTTCGATGCCAATTTTTTCATCAAAATGTTGTAATTTTATTTGATAATAGCCAAAAGTTCCCGTTTCTGGAGTGAAAATTAAAATCAAAATGTAAATATAACATTCGATAATTAATTTTATTCCCCATATTTTAAAAAAGTTGTCCATATTTGAGGTAAACACTACTACTAAAACAGTTAATCCTTGACACAAAGCACACGTAAACACGCAAAGCTTCACCCAAAATTTCATTTTGAGAGTTTTATATTCCATTATACCGAAGTCGAGACAACAAAATAATTGAAATATAATAAAAACTATTTTCATTTTATTTGATAAAAAATTTCTTTTACATAAGCTTCTATTAGCATTTCCTTGTAACATTACACTAATATTTACGAATCGTCCTTCGTCCGATGCAGCGTCCTCGCCAATTCAACGTTTTGAATTTCATTTTAATTATTGTAACATTACTTTTAGTAGAATGAAATTAAGAACACCGTACATGCTACTGAAAAGACATTCCAGTATTTTATATAGCATGGTGTAACTATACCAAGTGATAAAATAAAGATTATTAAAAAGACTAACTAAATTAAATCTGAGATTGATATATATCTTAGATGACTTCCTACAAGATTAGTCTATCCATTAGTTATTTGCATTATAGTTATTCATAACTCTGCAAAAACATCTTATTAATAATATTTATATTAAAATATGGCATACTATATATATATATATATTTCATTTATGTGTGTAAACCTCTTAAGAGATAAATTGTACATTTCATCATTCTTATTTCCAGTATCGTTCGAAGTTTTTAAAGTAATTGCATTTGGTTATTAATCAATCTAGTCCTATACGTTTAAACGTCATTACTAAGCAAGATGACTAAATCAATTTATTATTGTCGATATTCTTTTTGAACTTAATTTAAAAATATTATTATTTGGTTCTTAACTAGCTGTTGCGGATAAATTTACTCGACTGAGAAGTTTAGCAATATAATACATCCTCTATAAAATTATTCTTGGATTTTGTAGATAGAGAAGCGTCTTTGAAATTGTAAATGTGAACGTGGCATCGTCGTCGATAGGGAAATACCGCAAAATGAGGTGTACGTCATGGAAGAAAGTTCCTTGAAAGCCGTACCTTTATAGAATGCCACGCATCCATCCAGGCGGTAGAAATAGTTGTTGATTATCTTGAAGAACTGCTATTACAATATATTCGGAGGAAGGATTGGGGATTGTCCGGGCGTCTCACGTAGGTGCAGGTCACGTATAAAACTGATACTGAGCCACTGCTTCAAGGTGTACGAAATGTACGAACGTCGCTGTCAGAAAATTGGAACATAATTCTTCTACAAGTAAACCCACGTTCCTTTAAATTTTATCAAAATATTTATAATAGTTTTGTTGTGAAATAGTTATAATGTACATTAAACTACCTATTTAATTTTGTAACAACCAATATATATTTGAACTGGCAATGACCTATACGTAATTGCATCAAAATCAGCCACGTAGTTTTATCGCCGTACGCGAACAAATAAATAGACAATCAGGTCAACAATTTAAAAACTAATAATTTGAGTTTGGGGTTGATCTTAATAGAGGTTAATTAATTTTGTAACATATTTTTTTAATTATATGTATATAATAACAATTTTACAAATGGCTCTACTTTTTATGGTCCCATAATCTACTAGGAACATTTAAATTATCGTGATGTCCGTCCGTTCGTCCTTCTGTCTATTCACAGCCTATGTCAGAGACTCTTAGTGCTACAAAACAGTAATTCGACTTGAACATTGTAATCTTACCAGTTTTGTGTTTGTTTAACCAGTGGGTCGCATTAAATCAAATTTCAGGAAATATGTCAGCTAGATTCAGCGGTGGGTTAATTGAGGTAAACAACTCAAATAACTTTTATTGAATGAGATCCTTAATATTATGGTCCCTTAAATTAAAATCATAGGCACACTGACAATGAACATATTAACATAAGCGAATAGTGTTCACTTAACATGCAGAACGTCAAACTAAGAGTTCATAAATTGAAAACGAAAATAATTTTATTGCCTCTTACCTGAATCAAAGAGTCCAGACGGTTTACGGAAATAATTCTATAGTAGGAATAAATCTAATAGCCAGACTATATCTCACCTTAAGATGGGTGTACCACAAGGATCTATTCTTGGTCTCTTTTTATTTTTACTTTATATTAATGACTTGCCCTTTTTCGATAATGATTCTGTGTGACATTGTATTTTTTGTTGAACCTCGCTTATTTTTAAAATTGAGCGTGATAGGATTAATTATGACGAAGTAAATAGTGCTTTGTCACGACTCCTTCATTGGTTCTAAATTAATAATGTAGTCCTAAATGCTAAGAAAACTAAATGCAAAGAGTTTACACTTCTAATGTAGAGAATAAAAAAAAATTAATTGCTCCTTAACAATGAAGTGTTAGAATTGATTGAGGCAACACATTTCTTAGGTATAACTTTAGATAAAAAGTTCTAGTGGACCCCCATATCTTAACACTCGCAACCAAACTCAGCCTTCCTTTTCTTAGTTTTAAATCTAAAATCAAAATATTATTATTCAATAAATCTTATTATAACGTTCAAGAGTTTTTATTGGATCGAAATATGTGTAACTTAAGTTGTTGAATCATTTGCACGATTTATATTATAATGTACGTCACACAAGATTGATATATTTGTTTTAAAAAGAGCAACTGTTGAGTTTCTGGCCGGCTCTTCTCAACAGAGCAGCATTCTAATAGCTTACTTACGGTCTGACTACACTGACCTTTTTTTATTGTAATAATTGATTCAAAAATGCCTACTTAAATAAAGATGTTTTGAATTTGAATCAATTTACTAATGTTAAACTAGACCTGAATGTTTTTGAAAACAAAGAACCAACCTCCAATTTCTAGAATAATACGATATATCGCAGGCTATTTAAGTCTTTTGAATTACCTGTCCATAGATAATTAATCAATCTAATATCTTTATACAAGGCGACCGACAAACATCATAAATAATGATTTGATTAACTATTCAGATTACTACAGAAATGAAATTAATACGTAACCACATACACGTGACCCGCGGTTTCAAAGTGGTAGAATAAAAATTTGAAAATATTTTTATTTAATTTGTTTTTCCTCAAGTACTCTATGAAGCGGGGTATCATGTATATCTCTCTATGTCTATCATTTTATCCATCATAAGCAACTACGGAATCTTTTTTTTAAGATATGTCGCAAAGTATTCGAAGTATATGTATTCTTCTTCTTACAACAGTTTTGCCAGCAGTAGCAGTAGTAGCTCTGAACTCATATATCTAAAATGTAACGCCAGACTTATAAATAAAAGATTTACAGATATTTTTATTTAAAGAAATAAATTCAAAATATCTAAGCAAAATCCAAACAGTGTATTTTAGCTACCTATTTACCTACCATTAGTAGATGTGGGTGATTTGTAAACCGATAATAATATAGGTTACCGAGAAATTCAACACAATGACAATAAGTGAGATGTCCATGGGGATCACCGAGAGCATGTAGAACTTGAACGGCCGCTCCTCTACGTAGTTGATGAATCTTTCCATGTCCCGAGTTTCATTATCATCTAAAATAATATTTTATATTACAATAAAGGTCGCTTCTTGTGTCTCTCTTTTCTCTCTCCCGCTCTTTAATCACTCAATTTAAACAAATTCTGATTTTTGTTTGCCGTAAACTTTAGAGAAAATTTCATTGTTAAAAGAATTATATGTAGACCCTATGTTTTGAATTAGACAATAAGCCAATCCTACAGCAAATGACATTAAGAACCGTCGAGTTGTTTTCTTGTATAGTAAATATAAAAATAATATAATATAGTAAACATATAAATTTTGAATATTTCAATGTCTGAATAAAAAAATTAAACCTTCAAAATTTAAAATACAATATCAATACAAATATATACCATTTTCTTCAAGTAACCTATTGTATAGTATTAGTTTAATACTTCTTGCTTCTTGTAACATAAAGCTAGCCGCTACAGTTGAAGCAACTTCTAATGCCATTGTGTGAAATATATCCATGTATGAGACAAGAGTGGAAGACGTTATCTGTGAATTAATTTTGGTAACTGAGTACAATCGATAAGTTTTAGTATAAATATTGTAGTCAAGTTAGTTCCGCGCGTCTAAGCTTTTTTTGTCAAACCTTAGTCAAACACTAACAAGATTTTTTTGTTCAAATGCCAACCCATTGTTTTTAAATTTTTTTTAATTTACACGAAAAAGGACGATTGAAACAAGTTGCACTCCGAAAAGTTACGTTAGGTTAATAAAAAAACTTAGATACTACTTATATGGTTTGGGTTTGCCTTACTAAAAATGTTATTGGTATTATTATCATTGGGATTAGTATAGTAGAATCGAAAGAAGTGATGGCTAAAGCTGCCTGCGGTACGAATAAGAAGTTCTCCGTGATTTGCGTTAGTCGTTTGCTACTGCGGGGTCAGGGTCAATCATAAGAACTTTTTATAGATTTTGTGGCTGACAGTGGATGGGTAGGCGGCAGTTTCTCCGACGGGGGCGTTAGTCTATAGCAGCGGACTCGGGCTTCTTTCTCTTGGTTTCAGTCGATTTTAAGCGCAGGTCCTCCTTATTAGGTGTCAATCCTACGATATGGTATCAAATAGGAGTTGCCTTCTACCGCCACGATGAATCCGTCAATACTACTCGTCATACTATAGAAGAGGCACTCGCAGTATAGAGTCCCTGGTCATCTGAAGCATTCAGAGCTTATGGTCGTGGTAGGTGACTTTTTTGTGAAAATTTCTCCTTTTTGTCGCTCATCATTATTCGTATGCTAATCGTGTGGATTAAAAAAAGGTCTCGTTTTATAAAAAAACTCATCTCCTCGCTCTGAGAACAGCAACTCCTATTTCTTAACATAACCTTACAAGTATCTTAAGTTTTTTGGGACCCTTTTATCGTGTTATCATGTCACACATGGGTGTGTGACTATCGTGTGCGAAAGCACTTCTACTATATTGAGATAGTAGGAGCGCTTTAGCAAGGGAGCGATAACATATGACGTAAAAAATACTGCTATATTTGACCAAAAACATTTAGATTTTCTTATTATCAACGTTGTTTAAACTTAGGATAAACCGGGCAGCAATGATACATCGACCTTGACTATAACATAATATACAGACTTTACGAATTCAAATTGATACAAAAATATATCTACGTTTTCCTCGTCCCGTATCGCTTTAAGCAGCATATAAATAGACGCCATTATTCCGGGGATGTTTAAAAGCAAATGCATCAGAAACTGTAAAGAAAGGATATTTATTATCTAAAACAATTATAAAAAAGTATATAAACCACGTCGTTACTAACAATATTTTTAAAGATTTTCATAATCTTCTCAAGGGAATCAATCAAAATCCTGTAAAGTTGTTGAGCTCGTAATACAGACGACTTTCGTTTCTTTATATAAATTTTAAATCTTTTTAACCTGCAGAATGTTGTATAAAACCCGAAGAAAAGTATGATTTGAGTCAAACTAATAGTACGATTTGGAAGGTAATATATTGACTGTGCTCTCACTAATGACAAGTACTCCACACTGTATGTATAAATAAGCAATATCAATAAACCGTCGTACAAAGCTGACAAAAACCAAAATAAAAATATCTTCACGTCTATATTATATGACGAACTTTCAACTTCAATTTCTTCATCAAAGTGTTGCAATTTCATTTGATAAAAACAAAAACTTCTCTCCTCTGGTGTGAATATAAAAACCAAAATGTAAAAGTAATACTCGAAAAAAATCTTTGATCCCCAAATTTTGTAAAAATTATCCAGTTTTGAATTATATAATATTACTAATAAAGTTGTCCCTTGACAAAAAGCTGCCAATAATAATAATAATTTTGCACAAAATTTAATTCTCGAAGACTTGTAGTCGATGAATCCAAAATCGAGACAAAAAAATATTTGACTCAATATGAAAAATATTTTCATATTTTTTGAAAGATTTTGTCTATTATACACATTGCATTTATTTAATTTCACATTTATCATATTGTTTTTTAAAATATAAACTAATATATATAAACACAACGTCCAAGATCTTGTGCCTGATGATTGTTCTAGATTCATTTAGTAAACTGAAATTAGGAACACCATACATTAGTGTGTAGTTATAGATAGTCGAATAATTAATTAAAATAACATTTCTACATATAGTATTAAATACTTTTATTCCATAAATTTACACAGCGTATTTAGTTTACTTATCATGGTTTGAAAGTAAATATTATTTTCCACCTAGTGTATAAACCTCTCTAAATAATGTAAACGTTGACTTCATTGCTCTTACAATGAATAATGTTCATAGTTGTTCAGTTAATTGCATTCGACTATTAACCAATTAAAAAAGTCAACCCATACATACCCATACATACCTACATTTATGATACCAAATATGTTATAAAGTTAAAATTACTATCATACTTCCATTTAACCCAATTTCATTTATACTAAAAATAAAATATAAAATATTGTATGGGATACTAAATATTGTTTTTTTATTTTATATCACCAAATCATGAATTAATTCACTGTTTTAAATCATACTATTCTTGTGAAATATTTAACACATCTTTTTGAATAAGATTTCAATTGTTTTTTCTATTACATTATTGTATATTAAATAGGTGTCTTCTTTTTAAAATTATCATTTCTAATATAACCTTTAACCTACTAATTTGTAATAGAAACTGAAATATAATTTACACAACTAACTATAAAGTGTATTCACAATTTCAATAGTATTTATATAAATTATTTTCTGTTTTATAATTATGACTCTAATAAAATTACAAGTTTGCATGTCTGCATGTCACATAAATGCTTATTGTGTTTTGTCTATACATTTATAAGCCATGCCTAGATAATGGTACGATAAGAGGAATGTTTTATTTTAAATTATTTTTATTGATTTACAACTAGTATAAAGCGAGATTGTTTTTCCTTCTTTTATGGAGAATAGAATAAATTCTAAAACTGTACAATTATTGTAATATTATTTTTGTTTATTAGTACTTTCACCTGAAACTCCACATGTAAATGCAAATTTTTCTTCTTCCATAAAACCTTATCGGTCGCTCATGATAGTCATTTATTATAGGTTTCCACAACAACTAATCAAACTCCAATGATTGTAGAATTAATTAAGATAATCCGTTAAAATACGATGATACGAGAGATGTTCTCAGCTCGAGCTCGTCGGGAGTGTCTCGATACTATTTACTATTACTATTTTATTGTCCTATTAGTAGATGGACGATGATTCAGTTGTTTATGCCACTAGAAAAACATGTCGTACATCGTTGTTAAGTTTGATGATAAAATTACATTTAAATGCCCCAATACTGGGTATTTTGTTGTCCTATCTGTAATGGAACGATGGTTCAATAACGTTTATGCAACTAGAACCACTTGCACTGCAGTTTCGTCGAGTTTGAAAATATCGTTACGTTTTAAACCATTTTCGTACCCCGGAAGAATACGTAGGACGCCCGCTATTACCTAATAAATTATATTAAGGAGCCATTAAAACTCAATTGGCCCGCAAGAAATACCTGTACAAAATAGTAAGAAAATGCCTTAAAGACAAAGAACGGTGCGAGTGAATTACGCAGAGGAAAAGAGCATTAGGAAGACCACAAAAGGTTATGTGCAGGAATCGGTGAGACGCCGTCTGTTCTGAAATCTTTAACTGACCCTCTGCTGAATATAATGGAAGAGGATGGGACGCACTGTCAGGCATTAGCGGATGACGTGGTTCTCGTATATTCCGGACAGAGCTCGGCAACGATCAAAACGGTAGCCATCAAGACCCTGGACAAAACGATATTGTATGATGCCAGTGTATGGGCAGCTGAAACGAGCAAAGCATACATCAAGAGCCAGGTGATGGTGGTCTAAAGGGAACTGCCCAAAAAGCGAGTAAAGCTTACGGTCCGCACTCCTACTACTCGGATTCTTTCTGGGCTTCTCCCACTCGACCTTCGGATTCTGGAACAGACTTATACGAGATCAAAAGAAGACGCTAGCTACAACACCCTACCGACAACTACAGACCGGAATATAGAGTGAAATATACAAAACTAGAATACCATTGCCACAGAAACACATTCAACCACGCCTGTCTTGAGGTGATAACCTCTGAAATATTATCGAACCACAATATCCAAAGCAAACTCCCAACAGAAGCAATAACCTTTACTCTATTTAAACCAACACTACAGCATTTAGTCGAAAAGTCTAAGGCTTTCAAGAATAATTTACGCAATAAGTTAATTGCACCAGCAAATCCGTGATTGTGCTTAGGTACTCGTAGTTGATGCATTGGGTATGAGACAGCGTCAAAAGATTAAAAGATAGATAGAAGAAAAGATTATTTTATTCAGAGGCATACTTGAGGATACAGATACTGATATTGAAATAGCAGTCTTAAATATAAGAAGCTAGACATCTCAAATATTTAAGATGACTCAATTAAACGATGCCGTCAACTTGGGACTTAATAATCATCACATCAGACTTGTACTCGTACATCATTACATCACAGTCTCTGAGTTCCTCACTAATGTCAATGGACTTTAATGGAAGTTTATGGACATTAATTCAATAATTAATGTGCAGACTAAAACATATATATATATATATATATATATATATAGAAGCCTAATTTAATTTACATAACATATTATTAAACATCTAAATATATTTGTTTATACATTTATATTAAAATTTTCTCAGTTTATTTTATTGGGCATAAATATTGGGCATAAATATTGGTAAAACTATGAACTTAATTAGGTATAAAAATTTATTTACTTATGTCAAAAATCTCGATCGTTTTCTCGCCGTTTCATATTTCTTTTTGTTCCATATATTTTTACAATTTGAAAAAAAAGCAGGATTGCTCTACACAAATTGGAGCGGTCAATCATTTTCAAGACTTCAAAAGCCGTAAGATTCACCCAGATATCAACAAAACCTCTCTTTTTATTATTCTTCAAAGTCTTCTTCATCAGTCGTAAGTTCCACCACCACCAGCCTATTTTACATATTTTATTAATAACAATGTAAATAATACTAAGTTTATGTGGAATCATCTTAAGCGACATATTGCGTATAGGAACAGACATGATTTTCTACCTGCTAGTCTAAGCGACCCAAACGCTTTTAATATTCATTTTCTTAATATACCCGGCAATGTAATAGTATCACAATCAGTTATAGATTCTTTTGAAAATAACAGATTTAGTGACATGATATTCGCTCTTAAGCCAGTGGATGAGTTAACTGTTTTAAAAATATTGCGCAGTATTAAATCAAAAGCTGTAGGGGCTGACGGTATTTCTTTAGACATGTTAAATAAATGTTGTCCTTATATCGTTAATACTATAGTCAAAATAATCAATAAATCAATCGGGTCATGTACTTTTCCTACATTGTGGAAAAAAGCAATAGTTAAGCCTTTAGCTAAGAAGGATAACCCAGAGTCTCTTAATGACTTTCGACCTATCAGTATTCTACCTTGCTTATCAAAAATTTTAGAGAGAATAGTGTGTAGTCAACTTACGAAATTTCTAGAATCTCATAATATATTGCCCGAGGTTCAGTCTGGTTTTAGAAAGCGAAGAAGTACTACTACTGCCCTTGCAAGTGTAGTTGACGACATATTATGCGCGCAGGATGCTGGTAATGTCACTGTTCTTGTGTTATTAGATTAGAACCTACCACTACTTTTGTCTAAATTAATGTTTTACGGCTTTAGTAAAGAGACTATTAATTGGTTTAAAGGTTACTTGTTTAATAGATCTCAAGTAGTAGAAATTTTGTGCGAAAACGGTTCAAAATATCTTTCTGATTGTAGCACTGTTTGTAGAGGTGTGCCCCAAGGCTCAACTCTTGGTCCAGTGCTTTTCACTCTTTACTGTGTTGATATTATTAACAATATAAAACATTGCAAATATCATATTTACGCAGATGATATTCAACTTTATATCTCATGTAAACCGTCAGATTTCAATATCTTAGTTAATAACCTTAATACTGATTTAAAAAATATTGTAGATTGGTCTGTTTCAAATAATCTTATTTTAAACCCTAATAAAACAAAATATATGATACTAGGAAGCCCTTTTCAAATAAGAAAAGTGGCTTACTTAGCACCATCCATAAAATTACATAATATGGAGATAGAACGCGTATCTGAATGTAGAAACCTAGGAGTTTTAATGGATGAACAACTAAGATTTAAAAATCACGTGAAGCAAACGATTCGTGCTTGCTTCTATCGCCTAAAGATAATGTATCGCATAAGAAAATATTTAAGTACAAAAGTACGTATTATATTGTGTGAGTCTCTTATTTTGTCAAAGCTAAATTACGCCGATGTTGTGATAGGACCTAGACTTTTGGCATGTACCAAGCGTCTCATTCAGTGTGTTCAAAATGCTTGCGCAAGATATTGTTTCAAAATTCCTCCGCGTTCTCACGTTACACCATTCTTAAATAATGCCCACATGCTGAAGATGGACTATCGTCGACAGTTACATTTTGCCACACTACTGTTTGGGATAATTAAATATAAAATGCCTCCATATCTTTATCACAAATTAAAATGGGTTGGTGAAGACCGGCTTACACATTATACAAGGGCTACGTCGAACATGCTGAGTATGCCTCATTTTAATACAGCAGCTTTTCGTGGTAGCTTCAAATATACGGCAACTAAGTGCTGGAACAACCTGCCCCCTCCTCTTCGTTTATTAAATATGATAAACGCATTTAAATTAAAATATAAATCATATCTTATCAATTTACAATTAAATAATAATTAATTTTTTGCTTTGACTTAAACTTTATATAATTAGTATTGAAGTGGTTTATATCCTTTATGCGATCACGTTGTTCCTTTTATCTACTGGTTATATTTCCTTATAACATATCTAATATTTTTTTTTACTATTTTGTGATTTAGGTTCATCTTAAGATAAATACATATTCCATGTATATTGTATGTGTATGCGTGAATGTATATAGATATATTTTTCTATGTTCTTACTTAAATTGTGTGTATATATGTATCTTTATAATATTATTATATTATTTTTCTTTATAAAATACTTATTTTAAAGTGACAGTACCTATTTTTTTTGTTTTTCTGTTTTGTTTTTAATTTATAACTATTGTTAAGTTAATGTTATATTGTTATTGTCATTTTCAATGAAGGCACAGTGCGACCTGGCTCAATAAATGGCAGCCACAGAATACCAGCGTTGAGAGTTTTCTATTCTCAACATATGCTGAGTGGTCATCCAATTCGGATGATATAGAAAATATTTTATTTATGTTAATTTTACTTTTATTTAATTTCTAATATGTGTACCTAATAATCTAAGTTATCCGAATAAAGTGTTTTGATTTGATTTGATTTGATTAGATACAAAAGCAGCGCTTCCTCTATCAGAGATATTAAGATCAAGAAGCGAGAAATAAAGATCAAGGATTCTGTCGCAACTCGCGTACAATAAAACAAGAATTGACTCTCTGTGCTCATCAAAGGATATGCGGATGAAGGGCAGAGAAAGATTCTCTTTACTGATGCAAAAATTAAGGTCTAAAGTAATAAATTTTGATTTGTAATAGAACTTATTCGGGCCCTGGGGCTGGAGGTACAATATGGAGCACGAAGCGGACTTTTCAAGCACCAAATTTTAGAGAGACATTTGAATTAAAATTTGGTTAAGAAGTTAATTGAGCTAAGCATAAGCGAAGCTCTTAACCTTTTGGGAGACCTTTTTTGTGTTTTGTTGTCTCCAGAATGCGACGAGATAATTAGCTAAAAATTTTCGCATGTATGTTGGAGCCGAACGCGGATGTTATAGCGAAAACAGACAGACAGAAAAATGTTTAGACATTTAAAAGTTATCAAAAAAGATCACTCCTGCCATATACAATACATTAGAGCTGCCCTGTGCGTGTGATCAATGTGCTGAGCTAGAAGGTGACAATTAGTTCTAATAAATGGATATTTCCTATAGCTATTCAGATGAAAGGAGAGGTGTATATATATATATATATATATTCTAATTGTTTTGTAGTGTTTTAAATATTAACTTTTTGTATACAATATTTGGTATTTTTTTGTATATCAAATATGCGTGTAAACAATAAACTTTTGGGTTGGTGTTAAATGTGGTACTTTTGTTTATTCGCTTTTACAGCATTAGCCAAATTAATTGTCTCATATATTCTATTGTATTATTTCTATTATTTATCTACATTATATTTGACATAATGTCTAATTATGAGACAATCAATGAAATATACAATCAGGTTATGATACATTTCAGTCTTCGCACGATACCAGCGAATCTTTCGATACTTTTGATGGCTCTTTAATTCAAAACTCCAGTATATGATCAGCTGGCTAATTCTTATTAGAAATGATCGCTCAGAGAAAAGAGGAGGTAATAAGTAGGTAGCTATATATTTGAAAGTATCTTTTGTATATAAAATATTTTTAGCATTTCCCTCTCTCTGACTCCTTCTATCTATGAATATCTGTTTCTAGAGCTTGAATTTAAAAGTGCTTAAAGTGTATTGCTAGGGTTAATTTACTGTCGACTCTCAATCGATTAATTACTTCGAGGATTTGAATGCAGTTCTATATAATATTTCAACAAATTATACTCATTTTATAATAATAGGTGACCTTAACAATGATCTCCACAAATCATCTTCGGGCCACCTCAGATTCCACTCTATCATTGAGTCAAGATTTAAATTCTTCCTTTACAAGCGACACATCACATTATCGACTGCGATGCACCTTACAGTTACAGGCTCTTCTAATATTACCACGGACAACTTGAAGCTCCTGGTTAATCACATGACCTCATTTTTTACCTCTATAAACTAAGGATAGCATAACATGGTGTTAAAAGTACGTTGCTATTTGTGAATTGACTAAGAGCGTTTAAAGATGGATACTCTCAACTGCAATCTTTTTATGGTGAGGGCAATATTAGTTGACGTCAAAGTTTCACTCTTCAATAATTCTACTTTCATTTTGTATTGTCCACTTGCATAGTGCTTTTGCGCCGACGTGATTACGTTAGGGAACGCTACGTAAAAGCGGCAGAACACACAAACACCACACACATATACACAGTGTCTTCGCCGACGAAGACGAGGAGTCCATCTAAACATGTTGCTCCGCCGTTCTGCCTTCAGTGAACGTTAATGTCATTCCCCAATCCACATTCAACCCTCGCTTCCCAACTAAACGTCCCCTGAGCGGTGGTCGAGCCTCACAGGAAGCGACCTCAGAATGTGCGTTCCTCTGGGGCCCTTCAGGCCCCCCTTTCTTCAAGGGCGGGTCTCTGCATCCGTCCACTCTATCAGTGACACTGTCATGGCTAGTAGGGCTAACAGCAAATATGTTACAAAAAAAATGCTTGTACGTCACTAAAAAACAACAGTAAAAACTATAAAACGAAAGCGACCTCCGTAGATCTTTGAGACCTTCTAAGCTATTATGGCTAGGCGGGATAGTTTTTTTAATTTTTTAGAATTTCACAAAATTTATCAGTTTACAAAATCACGAGAAATCGATGTATTCAAATGATCTGAACAGCTAAAAGCCGACACATCCACCTTAATAAAAAACCCCTTAAACCTACACCTGGGCCGCAAGTCCCAGGCATTGTTTGCGCTCTTCTTCTTGCAACGCGATGGGCCCGGCTCCCGCACGGTGAATCCATGGAATGCTAAGAAGCTTTGTCTCTAATTAAATTAATTTCTTTAATTCTATTGGCATATGTAAAACAGCAACTTCCGATTGTACCCCCTTTTTTATAAAATATTCTATGTCATAGATGACATAGATGATTTTATTTTTACCACAAAAATGGACGAAACAGCCCGTTCTAAAACACTTTCCCTTATTGCATCAATATGAAGTCCTGATATCCCATATTTTCATTTCACAACCATCCAAGAGGATGAAGTAATGAAAACCATTTTCTCAAGTAAATCTAAAGCAGTGGGAAGTTCTGGCGAATACCTTTACCAAAAATACTTTAACCTACCCTCTAATCTATATAGACCCATCTCTATTTTGCAATTCTTATTCTTATCACAGATTTCGGAGACCTGTGAATATAAGCAATCTCCTCTCACATTCTAAAGTATAACCACACAGCACCAGTACTGCTCTAATTAAAGTAACTGAAGATATTTGGTTCGGTATGAAATTAAGGTTTTTTTTTTTTTTTGCGTTGGAGAAATCCGTTGCGGATACCCGCCGGCCAGGAAGGTGATGGCCGGAGGGTTATGTGGGACTACCCGGCAGCATAGAGGACGCCGCCATTTTTAAGGCTACCTATCTCTATCTCTATCATTCCAAACATATGCCGCCACTGACGACGTTAACTAACATTAACTTTGTTTTAAGTTAATGTAAGTTAACAGCCTCATCTTGCCCGTAATTGATAACGCAGACCTTTGTTACCCAAATCTAAGTAACGAACTTCTAAATAAACTACGTCTGTCAAAGGCGTCGCTCTAAGATGCTTTACCTCCTCTAATCGATAAACAATCCAACGTCCCCTCCATACCTCAACAAAAAATTTCAATACCTCCATGCCACAATAGAATTCTCCTTTCATCTTCCAACCATACAAGTTATTCAATGCCATGTTAGCGAAATCTTCCACAAAAGCTTTATAAACCGAGCCTCTCTACTATGTAATCAACTGCCTGAAAAGATGTCTATCACAATTTTTTAACCATACGCAGGTTAACTGGTGGAGAATGCGACTATGCGACTGTTGAGAAAAAAATCTTCTGTTAAGGAAAATGGAAGATATCTATTTTAATTATAATCGATCTTATACTAAATTTATAATCGTGATGTGCGCTTTAAATTTTTTGATAATGTAGTTAGTAACAATATAAATGCGGACCCACCGACCCTATGTAGTTGCAATAGTAACCATTGCATAAAAAAAAAACACAATTTTTACAAAAATAAAGCAACTGTGATGCCTTCTATATAAACATACAAAAAAAAAATAATAGAATAGATAAATAAATCAAATTAATCTTCAGTTCCAAGCACCAAAAAGATGTAAAAGAAAACTCATCATCATCACCAAATCTTTTTGTCATATTGTTCTTATTTCAAAATACGTTACTATTGTCATATTGAACTCAGGGCGACTTTTTAATTACATCATATTTAAGTCAATTTTTCTGCAAAACTTGACAGTTCTTAATGTCGATCGTAAGTAAGAATGACAATAATGTTTAGGGAGTCACGCTCGTTTGTCAAAGTAAACAAAGAAAAAATACTTTTGTTATACCATAAAACTATATATTCTTATTTAAAAAGCATTATTTAAAGCAATTATGTTATGCATTTTATAAAATTAAATCTATTCACATTGTTAAAATATTGCATTACGTAATGTAAGTAAACAATAGTTTTGTATAAAAAGATCATAAATCTATTTACAATAACTAAGTAATAAAACAGGCATATATGAAACAGTGATGCACCGATTGATGGGTAGAGCTGCGGTGACCGAGGCCGAACAACCGATGGAAATATTATACCTTAATGTGGGATTAATCTATTTTATTTGATTTAAAAATTAGCAATTATTATAGTTCCTCTGTCCTGCACACTCCCCACATACAGAGTGCATGTAAGACGATGGTATTAGGATAACTGTTTCATTGAATCTCTTGTACAAAATAACTCCAGTTGTTTCTGACAGAATCTTCGTTCCGACGTCTAAAAGTGATCTGAAAAAAATACACATATATACTGTATGTCTCCTTTCCTTTCTCCTGATTGTCTTATTGGTCAACGCACAACCTGAAACACTGAGGTTAAAAAGGTAATATTGATGTCGTAACCAATGACAGTTTATCATCAATACGATCTTGAATTTTTGTTTATGATTTCAACAGAATGTAATGACCAATTAATGCAAAGCAGTTCTTAGATTTTAAGTTTGCTAACAAAAATATTTTAATAACAACATTTACGATTAATGATTTGATTGATAACGAGAAGGAAGAACTCTACCGTATGTTTAAAAGTATGAGAAATATGAGCTTGAAATTATGAATAGGATACTTTCCAAGAAGTGATAAAATAGGTGGTGAAATTTTGTTTAAATTTGAGATTATTTTGGAAGAAAGAAACAAGAATTATTCTATTTCGATGTTATTTTTAAAATGACTTTCAAAACAAAATAGAAAAATTTATAAACGAAATTTAGAGTTGAATTTTTATTATTGATTAGAAACGGATAACCTGTACATTTTTCATTAATCCAAACCAAATATTGAAGTTTAATAAAAAATGTATTATTTTATTCATTGAGTTTCAAATATACAAATGAAATATGATCCGTTTCAGTAAAACCAAAACTGATTTATCAGCATACTTTATTAAATAAAAAGCTCGATTCGGCGTATCATGGAGCAAGCAAATTGGATTGTCGATACACAAAATATTATTGATTACACAAAACAAATGATGTGAGTGTCTTGAGGACATGTATATGTATATTTTTATATTATTTGAGGGCAAACGAGCATACTGGTAACTCGGTAAGTGGTCACCGACGACCATGATTTTTGAATGAAGGTGAAGATCGGAAAAAGCCGTTTTCATGCCAACCCCGGACATGGGATGCAAAAAGACTCACAAAGAAAGTTCCGCTCGCTTCACTCAATAACCTGTATTTAATGAAATGCAAAAGATAGAATTAGTTATATTAATTAAAAAAAAACTCGTTGATTAACTATGAAATAACTTTCATATTTTGATAAGTATTCTATAGAAAAAACTAATATCCAATTATAATCTGGGCTAGTTTTAGCTGAGAATTGTAAAAATAACCCTATGAAGTGGTAGAGCACATGTTTAACTAACCTCCATGTATAAATCAATACCGAGCGAATAAAAATTATAACTATTTGCATTTTCAATTACAAAGCTGAGTAGCTTTGATAACATATAGTTCTATGGAAGTATAAATTTCAAAGCATAGTCACTAATTTATACAATAACTAGTTCTTCTCCACCAGGTTTGCTTGCGTAGGTATATATTATACGGTACTATGTATTTGAAGGATTTTTGTTTGTACTTAATTTTAAACCAAGAATTTTTAAAGACGTATTTTGTTGAAATACTGATACTTAGTAATCATTTATTGGTAAATAACAATCAAATGTTAGGAACCACTCAACACTTTATTGTTATTTATTAATAAATTAAATAAATAAATAAAAAAATTAAATAAATAAATAAATTTGAAATTATACATTTTTGTTAAATTGTAGTTAAATTTATGGATCCATATGACTGACTCTGACATCAAATAATCATAACGATACTTCTACAAAAATGTGAAAGCAAGCAAAGCAAAACAAATGGGTCTATGGTACTCTTTGATCATATTCCGACGCCTTACTTTAAAAATTACCGAGTTCTATACAAACTTTAATTCCATTTTCCGCTCTTAAGCATAGTTGTTAAAGTCATAAAAAGTAATAACAGTCAAAATTTCAAGTTTCTAATCCCAACGGTATAAATGCGTGGACGAACAAATTTAACCTCGAATTTCTAATTACGTTTGGTGTACATACAAAAAACAGAACTATAACAAGACAATAGTTTTCTATTGCAAAGTTTATACACTTACTAGAAGTTTGAGCAATGTTTATTAATACAAGCATAAATAAATTCAACGACATTTAACTGACATCACAATGACTCGATGCTTGTAATGTTATATTATTTTTAAAATATTGTATTATTTAATTTCTTTGAAAAAAATATCTTTCAAATAAATTTCCATGGATACCTATGAAGGTTAGAATAGTTAATACATAATTAGTATAAAGTTAGTTTTTATGGGGAAGTAATCATCTGGGCCAAATAGTAATAAAAGTAATGAACTTCAGCGAGTGACATATGAGTGAATGCTTATATAACCCATGACAGATCTCGATATATTAACTGAGTTCTTATGATAGAATATTTCTTACGGCTTATTTTCAGCAATTTTCGACGCATAAACACTAGTCGCGTTGCTCGGAGAGTAGTCGCCATCGTATAGTTGAATGCCGCCATTTTGTTGACGAAGTATGACGAAGCTATTAAATTTTGTTACTTTAGTCATCATTCTGTAAAATCGTGCTGCAAGTTTCGCAGCTATAAAGGAATACGAAACCTACCTTAGAGCTAGCCTTGGCTGGGTCTATTCTTTAATAAGTGGTGGCAGGCTAGCGTAGAATATCATGGATAAGTGATATAGTGGCGCCCAATTTTTAAAAACAAGAATTTCAGGATTTTTACAACTACTAAGGAATTTAAATACCTTGGTGATACAGAACAATCGGCCAGCACCAGGCTCTCATAGCACTGGAGAGGTTCCAGCTGTTCCACAGAACCAGACAACGTTTGGACGGTTGACTCTTGCAGACGACATTCTCCTGTTAAATTATAGATAGTGTACAGATTTAATAATTTATCAGCACAATTTGCATCCCTTAAAATATGTTATTTATACTCACTATACAAACCAAAGCGTCTCATCAACTGCATGGCAGTCCAGCTGTCCAACAGCCAGGACAAACCTAACGCCTGTACCTCCACCTCCACACCGCCGTTGACTCGGATTGATGCTGTACCGTCCTTCTCCTATAAATACATTTAAATCTCGAACACCTTGTAAAAATCGTGTTTACCGGCAAACGAGACTTAGGAGAGTGAGAGTTTGTTAGTCCTTCAACCTGCCTTGACAGGTTTTTCAATTGCCGGGTTTCATATTTTAATGAAATATCTCGTTGCTCAAAAAAATAAATAAATTTCATGATCTCTTTTTTTTAATTTAGAATACCTTTAATTTTAATAGCCTCGCGAATAATTTTAGATAAGTAAATTTTGTTTATAATAATTTTTTTAATTACACAGGCACACAAAAAAAAAAAACGTCATGAACCAGAGGGGAGACCCCATTATTCCTAGGTTTTTGGGATCGCTGAAACCGAATATGACAATAAAAACTAATTTTAAATGCCAGTTTTCCCGCTAGCACCCCCTTACTACCTCTTAAGGGGTGAAAATTGAAAATCGGTTCCAGCATCCTAAAAAACGTAGAAATATACATCTATCTTGATTTTATAGAAAAATTGAAATTTTCACCCCCTTTAAGGGGTAGTAAGGGGGTGATAGAGGTCATGAATTTATTTTTAGTTATCATTTTCGGTTCCAGCATCCCAAAAAACGTAGAAATATACATCTATCTTGATTTTATAGAAAAATTGAAATTTTCACCCCCTGTAAGGGGTATTAGGGGGTGATAGTGGTCATAAATTTATTTTTAGTTATCATTTTCGGTTTCAGCATCCCAAGAAACGTAGAAATACACATCTGTCTTGATTTTATAGAAAAAAATGAAATTTTCACCCCCTGTAAGGGATGGTAGGGGGTTATAGTGGTCATGAATTTATTTTTAGTTATCATTTTCGGTTTTAGCATCCCAAAAAACGTAGAAAGACACATCTATCTTGATTTATTACAAAAATTTCAATTTTCACCCCTTAAGAGGTAGTAAGGGGGTGCTAGCGGGAAAACTGGCATTTAAAATTAGTTTTTATTGTCATATTCGGTTTCAGCGATCCCAAAAACCTAGGAATAATGGGGTCTCCCCTCTGGTTCATGTCGTTTTTTTTTTTTGTGTGCCTGTGTTATTTTTCATTCCTATTTTATATTGTATTGTTTTCATTTCATAATACACATTAAATAAGGTACTTATATTTCCTATACAGTTTCATTTGATTACTATTTATGTGTATTTTTTAAATGTATCAGTATAGCGAAATATTATAATATTCACAACAAATTTAGTATGTGTGTTCCAAACTGCTTTACACCAAATTTGTTAAAGTGAACGTTAGACGTAGTTTGTAATTTCGTAGAGTGTAGAAACTTTTATTGTAAAAGTTTTTTCGTAGGTGTTACAAATGCTATTTCATCGTAGAAAACTTTTATATGGCTGTTAAATTGTTTTTGAAAATTGATTACATGTAAATTTCAGTCTTAAAATTATTTTGTCTCAGTTACGTTATAAAAGAAAATTATTTATTTAATTGTTATTTACCTTAATAAAGGCGGTAGTGTTGATGAAATTTTTATCAAAGCTTCCCAACAGCTGGGCTACCGGCGTCTTCACTCCAAATCCTAATAGTTGTAGGAGATCAAATTGATGTAACTGAAAGATTATATCCATTCTATGTCAGAACCGAATTTTTGTAGCTTTGTGAACCAATTAGTATTAAATGTCAAGTTATTTATTCTACAACACTTCTACTGCACAAAACGTTTACACAACACTGCGATACATAACTTTCTTACACCTTACACCTTAAAGGTGCACTTTCCTAAATCCGGTCCTAATACATGTCTAAAGAAAATTACAGAGCAAAATGTCAAGAAAAGAAGCACATTCCAAGGTCTTGCCCGAAAGGAGGAATAACACTTACGTTTTCTCCCAAAATATCAACCTCTACATATCTCTCCACGTTTCCTTTATCACTTCGTGGTCTTCCATTGTAGCTCAGCTGTAGTTTAGTTTCACGTGATTCAGCATTTGTCAACGTGGACTCATTTGAATCACATTGGTGGTATTTCTCCGAACTGTGGTACAATATCTTTGTGATGCCGTGGTATGAAGACGGGTTTATGGTAATGTCTTGATCTGACGGCGCGTGGCTTGTGTCTTGTTGAGTGTAACAGAGCTGTATATAATACTAACTATTAATTAAATTTAATTTCAACGTCAGGGTAATAACGTCAAATGACAAAAAGCCCTTTTTACATAATCAACTCAATTAATTTGTATATTCATCCTTTTACATCCTCTGTAATGAAATATTTTACCTTCCAGTACTTCTTTTTGACATCTAAAGAATATGGCTGATCGACGTACAAGAACCATTTGATGAAAAGATTCCTGCCTGCGCTTTTTATTTTAGAATTCGAGTCTATTTTTAGGTAAATTTGTTTATTCGGATCTTTTATGCTGAAATATGGTAAAATAGTCATGTTTTATTCAATACTTTGAACTTTGTTGAAACAATAAATATTATATCGATAAATATTCAAAAACATCATTACCTATAATATTTGAGCATAAAATCAAATTCAACTTCAATTTTGTCGACCTTCTCAAACACGAGGTCTCCTAGAGTGAATTCAACGTGAACCATCTCGTCTTCTCCCCCCACTGGACGAGTGGGAGGGATGATTACCCCGCAAGACGATATGAATCCAGATATCGAATTCAATATGTACTTAGTGGGTAATAGGCTAAAAAAAATTATATATAAGTACTTTTTTTTTATTTTTGTAATTAAACGCAATGACACTAAGCCAGCTAGTAAGTGGTAGCGTCAAAAAACAGTAAAAAAAAATTTAAACCATTATTTTAATGCTTGTACTAAATACGTCATTATTATTTAAAAATATATGCTTAATGAACAATTTTTTTCTCGTTTACTAATTAAGATATGGACTTACTATAGAGTCCGTTACTCTATATTTTTCATCAAATATAGCTATAACGTATATATAACAAATATGTTTGATTTTAACATTTATCAAATGCAAATCATTATTGTCATATTGAACTCAGGGCGACTTTTTAATTACATCATATTTAAGTCAATTTTTCTGCAAAACTTGACAGTTCTTAATGTCGATCGTAAGTAAGAATGACAATAATGTTTAGGGAGTCACGCTTGTTTGTCAAAGTAAACAAAGAAAAAATACTTTTGTTATACCATAAAACTATATATTCTTATTTAAAAAGCATTATTTAATACAATTATGTTATGCATTTTATAAAGTTAAATCTATTCACATTGTTAAAATATTGCATTACGTAATGTAAGTAAACAATAGTTTTGTATAAAAAGATCATAATTCTATTTACAATAACTAAGTAATAAAACAGGCATATATGAAACAGTGATTCACCGATTGATGGGTAGAGCTGCGGTGGCCGAGGCCGAATAACCGATGGAAATATTATACCTTAATGTGGGATTAATCTATTTTATTTAATTTAAAAATTAGCAATTATTATAGTTCCTCTGTCCTGCACACTCCCCACATACAGAGTGCATGTAAGACGATGGTATTAGGATAACTGTTTCATTGAATCTCTTGTACAAAATAACTCCAGTTGTTTCTGACAGAATCTTCGTTCCGACGTCTAAAAGTGATCTGAAAAAAATACACATATATACTGTATGTCTCCTTTCCTTTCTCCTGATTGTCTTATTGGTCAACGCACAACCTGAAACACTGAGGTTAAAAAGATAATATTGATGTCGTAACCAATGACAGTTTATCATCAATACGATCTTGAATTTTTGTTTATGATTTCAACAGAATGTAATGACCAATTAATGCAAAGCAGTTCTTAGATTTTAAGTTTGCTAACAAAAATATTTTAATAACAACATTTACGATTAATGATTTGATTGATAACGAGAAGGAAGAACTCTACCGTATGTTTAAAAGTATGAGAAATATGAGCTTGAAATTATGAATAGGATACTTTCCAAGAAGTGATAAAATAGGTGGTGAAATTTTGTTTAAATTTGAGATTATTTTGGAAGAAAGAAACAAGAATTATTCTATTTCGATGTTATTTTTAAAATGACTTTCAAAACAAAATAGAAAAATTTATAAACGAAATTTAGAGTTGAATTTTTATTATTGATTAGAAACGGATAACCTGTACATTTTTCATTAATCCAAACCAAATATTGAAGTTTAATAAAAAATGTATTATTTTATTCATTGAGTTTCAAATATACAAATGAAATATGATCCGTTTCAGTAAAACCAAAACTGATTTATCAGCATACTTTATTAAATAAAAAGCTCGATTCGGCGTATCATGGAGCAAGCAAATTGGATTGTCGATACACAAAATATTATTGATTACACAAAACAAATGATGTGAGTGTCTTGAGGACATGTATATGTATATTTTTATATTATTTGAGGGCAAACGAGCATACTGGTAACTCGGTAAGTGGTCACCGACGACCATGATTTTTGAATGAAGGTGAAGATCGGAAAAAGCCGTTTTCATGCCAACCCCGGACATGGGATGCAAAAAGACTCACAAAGAAAGTTCCGCTCGCTTCACTCAATAACCTGTATTTAATGAAATGCAAAAGATAGAATTAGTTATATTAATTAAAAAAAAACTCGTTGATTAACTATGAAATAACTTTCATATTTTGATAAGTATTCTATAGAAAAAACTAATATCCAATTATAATCTGGGCTAGTTTTAGCTGAAAATTGTAAAAATAACCCTATGAAGTGGTAGAGCACATGTTTAACTAACCTCCATGTATAAATCAATACCGAGCGAATAAAAATTATAACTATTTGCATTTTCAATTACAAAGCTGAGTAGCTTTGATAACATATAGTTCTATGGAAGTATAAATTTCAAAGCATAGTCACTAATTTATACAATAAATAGTTCTTCTCCACCAGGTTTGCTTGCGTAGGTATATATTATACGGTACTATGTATTTGAAGGATTTTTGTTTGTACTTAATTTTAAACCAAGAATTTTTAAAGACGTATTTTGTTGAAATACTGATACTTAGTAATCATTTATTGGTAAATAACAATCAAATGTTAGGAACCACTCAACACTTTATTGTTATTTATTAATAAATTAAATAAATAATAAATAAATGATATAAATAAATAAATAAATTATATAAATAAATAAATTTGAAATTATACTTTTTTGTTAAATTGTAGTTAAATTTATGGATCCATATGACTGACACTGATATCTCTGACATCAAATAATCATAAAGATACTTCCACAAAAATGTGAAAGCAAGCAAAGCAAAACAAATGGGTCTATCGTACTCTTTGATCATATTCCGACGCCTTACTTTAAAAATTACCGAGTTCTATACAAACTTTAATTCCATTTTCCGCTCTTAAGCATAGTTGTTAAAGTCATAAAAAGTAATAACAGTGAAAATTTCAAGTTTCTAATCCCAACGGTATAAATGCGTGGACGAACAAATTTAACCTCGAATTTCTAATTACGTTTGGTGTACATACAAAAAATAGAACTACAACAAGACAATAGTTTTCTATTTCAAAGTTTATACACTTACTAGAAGTTTGAGCAATGTTTTTAATAAAAGCTTGAAGAAATTCAACGACATTTTACTGACACCACAACGAATCGATGCTTGTAATGTTATATTATTTTTAAAATATTGTATTATTTAATTTCTTTGAAAAAAATATCTTTCAAATAAATTTCCATGGATACCTATGAAGGTTTTAGAATAGTTAATACATAATTACTATAAAGTTAGTTTTTATGGGGAAGTAATCATCTGGACCATATGGTAATAAAAGTAATGAACTTCAGCGAGTAACATATGAGTGAATGCTTATATAACACTTGACAGATCTCGATATATTAACTGAGTTCTTATGATAGAATATTTCTTACGGCTTATTTTCAGCAATTTTCGACGCATAAACACTAGTCGCGTTGCTCGGAGAGTAGTCGCCATCGTATAGTTGAATGCCGCCATTTTGTTGACGAAGTATGACGAAGCTATTAAATTTTGTTACTTTAGTCATCAGTCTCTAATATCGTGCAAGTTTCGCAGAGTTAAGAATACGAAACCTACCTTAGAGCTAGCCTTGACTGGGTCTATTCTTTAATAAGTGGTGGCAGGTTAGCGTAGAATATTATGGATAAAAACAAGAATTTTAGGATTTTACAACTACTAAGGAATTTAAATACCTTGGTGATACAGAACAATCGGCCAGCACCAGGCTCTCGTAGCACTGGAGAGGTTCCAGCTGTTCCACAGAACCAGACAACGTTTGGACGGTTGACTCTTGCAGACGACATTCTCCTGTTAAATTATAGATAGTGTACAGATTTAATAATTTATCAGCACAATTTGCATCCCTTAAAATATGTTATTTATACTCACTATACAAACCAAAGCGTCTCATCAACTGCATGGCAGTCCAGCTGTCCAACAGCCAGGACAAACCCCCCGCCTGTACTTCCACCTCCACACCGCCGTTAACTCGGATTGATGCTGTACCGTCCTTCTCCTATAAACACATTTAAATCTCGAACCTTGTAAAAATCGTGTTTACCGGCAAACGAGACTTAGGAGAGTGAGAGTTTGTTAGTCTTTTAACCTGCCTTGACAGGTTTTTCAATTGCCGGGTTTCATATTTTAATGACATATCATGTTGCTCAAAAAAAAAAAAAAATAATTTTTATGATCTCTTTTTTTTAATTTAGAATACCTTTAATTTTAATAGCCTCGCGAATAATTTTAGATAAGTAAATTTAGTTTATAATAAATGTTTTAATTATTTTTCATTTCTATTTTATATTGTATTGTATTCATTTCATAATACACATTAAATAAGGTATTTATATTTCCTATACAGTTTCATTTGATTACTATTTATGTGTATCTTTTAAATGTATCAGTATAGCGAAATATCATAATATTCACAACAAATTTAGTATGTGTGTTCCAAAGTGTATAACGACAAATTTGTTAAAGTGAACGTTACACGTAGTTTGTAATTTCGTAGAGTGTAAAAACTTTTATTGTAAAAGTTTTTTCGTAGGTGTTACAAATGCTATTTCATCGTAGAAAACTTTTATATGGCTGTTAAATTGTTTTTGAAAATTGATTACATGTAAATTTCGGTCTTAAAATTATTTTGTCTCGGTTACGTAATAAAAGAAAATTATTTATTTAATTGTTATTTACCTTAATAAAGGCGGTAGTGTTGATAAAATTTTTATCAAAGCTTCCCAACAGCTGGGCTACCGGCGTCTTCACTCCAAATCCTAATAGTTGTAGGAGATCAAATTGATGTAACTGAAAGATTATATCCATTCTATTTCAGAACCGATTTTTTGTAGCTTTGTGAACCAATTAGTATTAAATGTCAAGTTATTTATTCTACAACACTTCTACTGCACAAAACGCTTACACAACACTGCGATACATAACTTTCTTACACCTTACACCTTAAAGGTGCACTTTCCTAAATCCGGTCCTAATACATATCTAAAGAAAATTACAGAGCAAAATGTCAAGAAAAGAAGCACATTCCAAGGTCTTGCCCGAAAGGAGGAATAACACTTACGTTTTCTCCCAAAATATCAACCTCTACATATCTCTCCACGTTTCCTTTATCACTTCGTGGTCTTCCATTGTAGCTCAGCTGTAGTTTAGTTTCACGTGATTCAGCATTTGTCAACGTGGACTCATTTGAATCACATTGGTGGTATTTCTCCGAACTGTGGTACAATATCTTTGTGATGCCGTGGTATGAAGACGGGTTTATGGTAATGTCTTGATCTGACGGCGCGTGGCTTGTGTCTTGTTGAGTGTAACAGAGCTGTATATAATACTAACTATTAATTAAATTTAATTTCAACGTCAGGGTAAACGTCAAGTGACAAAAAGACCTTTTTAATCAACTCAATTAATTTGTATATTCATCCTTTTACATCCTATGTAATGTAATATTTTACCTTCCAGTACTTCTTTTTGACATCTAAAGAATATGGCTGATCGACATACAAGAACCATTTGATGAAAAGATTCCTGCCTGCGCTTTTTATTTTAGAATTCGAGTCAATTTTTAGGTAAATTTGTTTATTAGGATCTTTTATGCTGAAATATGGTAAAATAGTCATGTTTTATTCAATACTTTGAACTTTGTTGAAACAATAAATATTATATCGATAAATATTCAAAAACAATATTACCTATAATATTTGAGCATAAAATCAAATTCAACTTCAATTTTGTCGACCTTCTCAAACACGAGGTCTCCTAGAGTGAATTCAACGTGAACCATCTCGTCTTCTCCCCCCACTGGACGAGTGGGAGGGATGATTACCCCGCAAGACGATATGAATCCAGATATCGAATTCAATATGTACTTAGTGGGTAATAAGCTAAAAAAAAATTATATATAAGTACTTTTTTTTATTTTTTAATTAAACGCACTAACAGTAAACCCTCTAGTAAGTGGTAGCGTCAAAAAACAGTTTAAAAAAATTGAAAACATTATTTTAATGCTTGTACTAAATACGTCATTATTATTTAAAATTATATACTTAATAAAAAATTTTTTTCTCGTTTACTAATTTATTATATATATATATAGATATGAACTTACTATAGAGTACGTTACTCTATATTTTTCATCAATTATAGCTATAACGTATATATAACAAATATGTTTGATTTTAACATTTATCAAATGCAAATCAGACTGTTCTGATATTGATTTCCGATATTTGGTCGCTTTGGCAGTTGTAGTATTTCCCAGGTGTGTAATAATAGCATTCTTATTAAGAACGTACCTTGAGTTTTACTCGAAGCGTAACCTCTTAATATCGAATGCATTGACTCAACATAAGCTCTGATTTGAGATATTTGACAAAAAATAACCATAAATGATGTCACTTACTCATAGCTCATAAACTTTGACATTATATATTTTTCTACCACCTCTGCCCCAGACGTCTTTCTTTCACAATCAAAGAAGATACCGCTATCATCCTGTATCAAAATTATAGTCATTTTAGAACAATCTATTATGTATATTTCAATTTTATTATTATTATATAAAGTTATAGTGTTGTATGTCTTGTAATAAAATTCTATACTTTCTTACATCAGCTGTAACCGCAGTGGACACAGTGTAAACGTCTGATTTCTGAGCATCCATAGACACACGAACCCATGAATGTATTGCGACCCCGGCGCGTTGAGC